>JAEQBH010001252.1:40000-775646 GCA_016808115.1 Tetrastigma voinierianum
ACAGCTCGCACTCTTAGACCTTTCCAAGTAAAAATGTCATAACTTGGGCTGTAGAGGTCCGATTTTGGTGATTCGAAAGCCCACATCAAGCTCACTGACGAGGCTACGATATGGTAGAGGACCACATTGCCAAATTCCTCTACTGCCCAATGAAAAATCAGTCTTAACATATTACTAGAATTAACAAAGGTAGAGAAAACATTCTGCAGAGATTGTATTAAACATGAAATAGGTTTAATTACAATTTATCTCGATATATCTACAAAAACTGGATAATAGTCAGCGCATAACAAAAATCGGGTTTTCTGCCCAGACTTTTACAAAACACATAATAAGCGTGCTGGTATTCTTCTGACTAAAGCCTCATGAAGTGCCTTCTCTTGGTGCACCTCCGATTACACCGAAATGTTTTCCCACGACGGGGTGAGCTATGCCCGAGTAGAAAGTCTCCTCTGAGGCTACTCCCGCCTAAGTGCACATGCAATATTATAATCCACAAAAATCATTCACACACATTCATATAAAAAATATGCATATCTATATATGAATGTCTATGTCATGTCCGTTTCAGAGTCCTCTTGAGCTCCCTCACACACGCTATTTTCATGCATGAAGCTGTTTTCAAAACAAAGCTTTTTTGTTTAAATCCTTTGGACCACCTCAGAATATCAAACCATTGGACCATCTCCAGGGAACTCTTTTCTTGGACAACCCTCGGGTAGAGTTCATTTGAATGAACCTCGGAGTATTATTTATTGAATGACCCTCCCGATATAATTTTATTGGACAATCCTCGATATAATTTATTGGACAACCCTCGATATAATTTATTGGACAACCCTCAGATAAAATTTATTGGACAACCCTCCAAATAAAATTTATTTCATTCATGCTCTCACACGTTCACGCGATGTCCCGAATTACATGCGATGATAATTTAGCGTAATATCTCGTATTACATCGTGTTGAAAGCTACGTACAACAATTATATTCATGCTTTCATCTCAAGCATCATGTTAATATATCAAGCATGAGTATATCAACATTAATATTCACACGATACGCATGTTATTCAAACAAGCAATAACACCGCAACAAGATCATGATATGATTCACATGCTCCGGAAGCAAAATCGGTTCGAAATTGTAGTTGGAAACTTCACCAACACGGACCGAAACCGATCCCATCAACAACGGTTTTATTATTTGTTCTTTGAACTGACCCATCACCGAGGCTACCTCATAGCCATGTCATGGCTCTGAAATGAAGATTAACGGTAGGAGAGAACCCTACCTCTCGAAGTGCGAATCCTTCTTTGCTTGAAACTATTCAGTTTGCTAAATCCACAGAACTCTATTCTCTTACTTTCCCTTTTTATTCTCTTCCATTTCCACCCACCGATTTATGCTGGGTGGAGAAGACTTCCCTAGGTGTAGGACACCTCATGCTTCTCTCCTCATGACACATAGCATCCACATGTCGTCATTGCCCACTTCTTCCTGAAATTTCTCATCACGAAGCACATCGGAACACCTAGCATCATTAACATTTATCCTCATAAGACCACTTTCTTTCATGCATGATTTAAACTTGACATAATATCGCTAATGTGCCAAGTGTCACGCCTCAACACATGGCATGCAATCCTCATGCCACGTGTCACTTTCTCGTTCGTCGATTTACCTCGAAATACGTGAAATTCCGACTATTTCGAATTCAGCAGTGTCATTGTGTACCCTAGATTTGAGGCAGACAACGGTATGTCAGCGTCGTCATCGAGATATGAAAAATTGGGATTTTGCGAAGTACATTTACCATTTTTCGAGAAAATTCGAATTTTAGGGGTTTCACATTCTCCCCCTTAAAAGATTTCGTCGGGAGTTACACACACATATACATGCAATCACATGCATATGTAGCAGGTCATTTACCATTCATGGCTAATCACGTACCTTCGATCACGAAATAGGAAAGGATATACGATACGCATCGTGTCCTCATGCTCAGTATTTGCCTCCTCCCGCTCCTCGGTGATTCCTGGCACCTTTACTAGCCTCACCGGTTTTGCGTCGCCATGCTCTCAACTATCAAAATCGCACGAGGTCCTCTTGAAGGTCCCATGCGCATCTTCTTTGGCAGGCACAAGCTCGCCAGGTCCAGCTATATGAAATTTGGATCTGGAGTGTACTTCCGGAGCATAGAGACATGGAATACCTCATGGACACCTGATAAACTCGGCGGTAGTGCTAATCGATATGCAACTGCCCCCACCCTCTCGAGTACCTCGAAGGGCCCAATAAACCTCGGCGATAACTGCTTGTTTGCGGTGATACTCCTCTTTTGGGCATCACCTTTGGAGGCATGATCCACCCAGCCTCAGGCCTAAGTCGTCGCTGGCTTATCGGCATCGCTCTTACAGTCGGCTCTGAGCGTGAGGCGACTCCGTATTAGACCTACTTTCTCGGTGGTGTCTCGAGATCATGTGCGGGACCCAGGTGGTGGAGCGCTCTCCACCTCGGAGTCCAACAAATCGGTGATCGACATGGCCTCCAGTATAAGGCCTCATAGAGTTTATCTGTATGCTTGCTGATAAGCATTGTTGTAGAGCAAATTCTACCAGAACCAAATCTTTTTCTTCCCAACTACCCTTGAAATCTAGGACACATGCTTCACGACATGTCCTCTAAAACTATATGGTCCTCTCCGTGACCATAATCTGTGGATGAAAAGCGGTGCTCATCATCAATTGTGTCCCCATGGCCTTATGGAAACTTTTCCAAAGTGTCATAGTGAACACAGGATCTGTCGGAATCTGATGGATCTAGGCACTCCATGTAACCTAACAATCTCTCGTATATCTGACTGGGAATTCCTCTAGTGTAAGGTCATCATACGGCTAGGAAATGCGGAGCTTAGTGAGTCGGTCGGCTATGACCCTGCAGCATCATGTCTACGCGATGTTTGTGGTAAGTGAGTCACAAAGTCCATCGTGACATGCTCCCACTTCCACTCCGCTACCTCCAATGGCTGGAGTAGCCCAGTAGGCTTCTGGTGCTCAGCCTTTACTTGCTGACATGTGAGACACCGTCGAACAAAATCCCCAACGTGTCTTACGTCGCTCACGATAATCTTGGCGGCGAAGATCTCGATACATCTTCGTGCCACTGGATCACTGCCCGAAAGCAGAGCAAGTACTGGAACTCCTGAGTCTCCTCTCTCAACTCAATCATTGAGGAACCACTACCGAGTCTCCATCACAGAAGACTACCATCTGCGTGGGCGATCCGACCCTCATCCCATACTGTGTGCGGTCCACGATGGACACTATCTCGCGTCACGCGCCAGGACTCAATCACTGCACTTTCGATGGGAAAGTAGCGACCGCTAAACTTCCCATAACACCCAGGCACCTTTCGTATCTTGTAACCCAAATCCCGGTCTCGAGCATCACTTCACTCCCGGGGAAGCTATACTATGATACTCCCGTGATTTCCGGTAGGTGCATGACCGCCACATTTGCCTTACCGGGATGGTAAATGCAAAGTGATCATAATCCTCTAAAGACTCCATCCATCTGCGTTGCCTCATGTTGAGGTCAGTTGTGAAAATATCGCCAGACTTTTATGGTCAAAAATTGCACCTCGAGCTTCTCGTAGGTATAGTGATGGCGCGAATCTTGAGAGCCACAGAAGACAATGGGTTTGCCCCGACTCCATTGTCATGTGTAGGAGTAATTGCTCATGATTTCTTCAGCGCCGAGAACCATAAGCCACTACCTCCGGATTGCATCAAAACACATCGGTCCGTCCTTTGAAGCATCCGCAGTGCTGAAAGAAGGTACTCATCCCCTTTAGGGACTACGAGAATAGGAGTGAAGTAAGCCTCAGATTTCAATTCTGGAATGCCCTCTCACCTGAGTCATTCATCAAACTTGACCTCCTTAGGTCAACTTGGTATAAGTCGCTAGCCGAGAGAAATCCTCAATGAACCTCCTATAATATCGGCCAGTCGAAACTGCGTATCTCGAGCCGACTTGGCCTCTCCCGACTCATACTTGGCCTCGGCTTTCTCGGGGTCTGCGACACACGAAACCGATCTGACGTGTCCCGGAAATCTCACCTCAATTAGCCAAATTCACACTTCTTGAATTTGGCATACTAGTGATGGTCTCTCGGGGTTGGAGGAGCGACCCTCAAAGTGATCCTCATGATCCTCCTGTCTCGAGTAGATCAAAATATAAGTCCCACCTTGAAAACTACCCTGTAGATCTAAGTAGGGGTGGAAGACCCTATGCATGAGATCCATGAATGCTGTTGGTGCATTCGTCAATCCGAAGGGCATTACTATGAACTCAAAATGCCCATACCGCGTCCTAAACGCTGTCTTAGGGATATCTGTCTCCCTAACTCTCAAGCGATGGCACGGTCACGGGAGATCTATCTTAGAAGTATAGCCCCTCTGTTGATCAGACAAATCATCAATCCTCGGTAAAGGATACCGATTCTTGATCGTCACCCTATTCAACTGTGTTAGTCAATGCACAGTCGAAGGGTCTTATCCTTTTTCTTAGCAAACGAGCGGGATATTGAGGTGGTGCTTGGTCATCGAAACCCTTGTCCCATGACCCCTGTATTTGGACCTTGAGTTCTGCTGACTCAAGCGGCGCCATCCATGCGGAGTCATAGAAATGGGCGACGTGCCGAGTGTAGCTCAATGACAAAGTCACCATCCCTGCGGAGGTAATCGGTAACTCGTGCGGAAAAACATCCTCGAACTCACATACTACGGTAGACTCAAACCTGCCTGCCTCGTCTTCAAGTAAAGGCTTACTAGCGACCTAGTCGCTGTCCCTGTGCCGTCTTGCAGGAGTCATACGGCCCGAGGTAAAGCATCATGCTTATCTGAAATGTATCACAGGAATACCATCCTGCGTGTAGCGGTAACTCTCGATCACAGTCAATAGCGACCCGGTGTGTAGTCGGCTTGATCCATGCCAAGAATGACATCAAAGTCCGATATGTCCGCCTTTCGAAGATCCGCCATGAGTAGAATCCACGAGATCTCTAACTCACGGTCGACATATCAGTCAATCCTTACCCAACCATAGGGAGAACTCCACATGTAGCGGCTTTTTCCAAGAAGTTCGACCTTTAAGCCCAAAACATTCACACGAATGCGTGATAAAAGAATGGGAATGCAGAATCAAACAATACTCTTGCCCGTAGGCGCGAGTAGAAACATAATATAAGCGGCGGATCGGTGGGCTCCGTCTGTGGTGTAACGGTGTAAACACGCCCTTGGGTCCCAGTCTGGAGCTTGCGTCACGCACCGACCCCGACCCATATACGGCCTCTGGCCCCATCTGAAACAGCGATTGCCGTGTCGCACCACGGATTTGATATCTGTTCCGTGCTATGGTAAGAAGGAACATCTTTGTAATGCGAGTGTGTCAGTATTGGGGCGAGGTGTCCCATGACTCTGGGATCCTTGCCTCTGTGGGCAATTCAATTCTCACATGTATCCGGTGATGTGATGATAACATGTCACCGATCATTGTTTAAGACACGATACGGCTTTGGCCTGGCCGTGACCTTGTCTGAAAACCCTCGTGGAGCGAAGTCCTTTGCTTAACCGAGCTCGAAGAAAGAGTGACCCTCCTTCCGTATCACCGGCCTGCATCTCGAGATACTCCACGGCATCATCTATCTCTCTCTCACATGGCCCAGCGGTCGACCGCCAGTCCATGTCTTGCGGGAGAAGTCCTGCCGATCTTGCCGGATCAAACTGACTTCAAACCATCCCTCGAACTTCCTCACCTTGGCCATATGCGAGGCCACATAATCATCGAAGCGTGCTAACTTTCCTTAAACAGCCACGTACTCAAGTCTTGTCATTGGCCCTGTTTGACTCGAGAACTCCGAACTGCATGTCTAGCGAGATCTGCAGGGAAAAACTACCCATGAAGAGCTCCTAAGCTCATCACGTCATTGCCTCAATTTCGAGGCTTTAGCCCAGTCCATATACACGAGACTACGCCCCTCTATTTGAAATGTAGCTAGCCTGATCTTTATGTTGGAGGTAATCTCATAGCCTCAAACTCTCTCGACATTCGGAACCAATGGTCGCCACCATGAGTCCCCTCCTCCCACTTAAATCTTTGGGGGGATGATGTGCACATAAACCGGCCCGGAGGTTCTTCGGTCCTCCACCGTCCCCCCCATTGCACCAGCCTGTGCAATGGCAGCAGCTGCGGCACCCATTGCCTCTACAAAGGCACTGTGATCCAAAAAGCGGTGGTGTGCCTTCATTAGGCGACCCTGTCCCCTTCCTTGACTTACCATCTACATATATCAATAGCAATTTATTTTGGCTTTTTTAAGAACTCCTAAGGTTAAATTCTCACCTAGTGTTCAATACTTCACGTATACTATTCACCAAACATACAATCCACATAATATATAGCATAATATCTTAGCTTCAATTCATGGAATGCACAATGGTACATGATCTAAACCCACAATGCCATTTGTGGTAATCGTGTGCACCAAATTTTCTGATACTGGCTATTCTTTATTGGTATCAAGTGTTCAACACTAGGTATTTATAAATGAAGCTCACGATACCAAATGTGGCGCCCCAAATTTCAAAGAGTCTTTTTTTTTCCTAGTAATTGGGTACTTTTAGTGCAATGATAAGTAGAAATTATGTGAGGCAAATGCCATCCTCAGGCATGTGGTTAGATTCTGAGCTCAGAGATCTTTCCATACCTGGAATCCCGAGAGCTGGCATAAAAGCGGACTTCGAGACCCGAGGAAGTTATGGTCATCGAAGTTAGAAACACTCATATGAGCAGAAGCTGACGTGCAGAACTGACAGGTACCTACTGTCTTTAGTCTTTTCGGAACAATAAAATCTGAGCTCGAATTATAATGAGCCATATAGATAGATTCTAGACTCAGGGGCTTTAGTAGAGTCTTGAGCATGTAAAGCGGACGGACCCGAAAGTTGTGATCGTCGAAGTTGACCTGTTGACTCATTCCTAGACGAGGGTCGGCTCAGCACAGCTCATGCGGGAAGGCTCATGCAGGTCATGCGGGAGAGCTCATGCGAGAGAGCTCACTGACTCATCGGGAGGCTCATGCGGCTTGTGGAAGAGGCTCATGCGGAGGGCTCATACGGCTCATGCGGGAGGCTCATGCGGCTCATCTGGGAAGCTCATGCGCGGAGAGGCTCATCGCGGCTTATGCCGGAAGGCTCATCACCGGCTCAGTGCGGAAGAGCTCATGCGGAGGGTCATGCAGCTCATGCGGGAGGCTCGTGCGGCTCATACGGGGAGGCTCATGCGGAAGGCTCCATGCGGGGAGGCTCATGCGGAAGGCTCCTTCGCAGGGCTCATGCGGGGAGGCTCATGCGGAAGAGCTCATGCGGAAGGGCTCATGCGGGGAGGCTCATGCGGGAAGGGCTCATGCGGGGAAGGGCTCATGCGGAGGCTCATGCAGAAGAGCTCATGCGGAAGGGCTCATGCAGGAGAGCTCATGCAGAAGAGCTCATGCAGAAGAGCTCATCGCGGGGAAGAGGGCTCCGTACGGAGGCTCATGCGAAGGCTCATGCGAGAAGGCTCATGCGGAAGGGCTCTGCGGAGGCTGTGCGCGGGAAGGCTCATGCGGAGAGGCTCATGCAGGAGGCTCACATGCAGAAGGCTCATGCGGGGCTCGTGCGGAGGGCTCATGCGGGGAGGCTCGGGTTAAGCAGATGGAGGCTCGTCCGGCTCATCCTCCGGACCACCCGAGTAAAGGCCATAACTTGGGGTACGTAGGGTCCGATTTAGGTGATTCAAAAGCCCACATCAAGCTTACTGATGGGGCTACAATTTCTATCAAGGATGCTAGTCCAAATTATCACTTTTCATAACGAAATTCAATCTCAAAGACTAGACGTCTCATAGGCTCCAAAACAGAATGCTACTTCCACACAGCTCGTCATAAGTGAGCTCGGCCACACGCAGCTCATCCCAGCTAGGCTTGGCACGTAGAGAGTCATCTCATCCTAGGAGAGCTCAGCCGAGAAGAGTCAATCATCCACAGAGGCTCGACCAAAATTTCGGCCACGGCTCATTCTCTTGGTTGAGCTCGGCCACACAGCTCGCACTCTTAGACCTTTGCAAGTAAAAATGTCATAACTTGGGAACATGAGAGTCCAGATTTTGGTGATTCAGCCACATCAAGCTCAGCGAGGCTACGATATGGTAGAGGACCACATTGCCAATTCTCTACTGCCCAATGAAAAATCAGTCTTAACATATTACTAGAAATTAACAAAGGTAAGAAAACATTCTGAATTGTAAACATATGAAATGAGTTTAATTACAATTTATCTCAATATATCTACAAAAAACTGGATAATAGTCCAGCACATAACAAATCGGGTTTACGAGACTTTTACAAAACACATAATAAGCCATGCTTGACATTTCTTCTCAACTATAAAGCCTCATGAGTGCCTTCTCTTTGGTACCCTACGATTGCAAATGTTTTCCCACTGACGGGGTGAGCTATGCCCAGTGAAAGTCTCTACCAGGGCTACTCCCCACCTAAGTGCACATGTGTATAATCCACAAAAATCATTCACACACATTCATATAAAATATGCATATCTATATATGAATGTCTGTATCATATCCGTTTCGAGTCCCTCACGGAAGCTCCCTCACACCACCGCTATTTTCATACATAGAAATTGTTTTCAAAACAAGCTTTTTGTTTTAAATCAACTGGGCCAACCTCAGTGTCGAACCATTGGACCATCTCCGAGAACTCTTTTACTGGACAACCCTCCGATAGAGTTCATTTGGACAAACCTCCGATATTATTTATTGGACAACCCTCCGATATAATTTATTGGACAATCCTCCGATATAATTTATTGGACAACCCTCCGATATAATTTATTAGACTGACCCTCGATAAATTTATTGGACAACCCTCGATAAAATTTATTTCATTCATGCTCTCACCCGATTTCTTAGTATCACGATATACGATGATAATTTCGGTCGTAATATCTCATGTTACATGCATGTTGAAAACTTCATAGCAGTATATTCATGCTTCATCTCGGCATCATGTTAATATATCAAGCATGAGTATATCAACATTAATATTCACCTGATCTGCATGTTATTCAAACAAGCAATAACACACGACAAGATCATCAATATCGAGATTCACATATCGAAGCAAAATCGGTTCGAATTGCCCAGTTGCAGGAAACTATAACGGACGAGCCGTCCCATCGACAGTTTTTGTCGAGCTGTTCTTTGAACTGACCCATACTAGGGCTACACCTCATAGCATGTCATGGCTCTGAAATGAATTAACCAGAGTAGGAGAGGAGCCCCTACCTCTCGAGAGTGCGGATCCCTTCGCTGTGAAACATTAAGTTTGCTAAATCCTAGAACTCCTATTCTCTTTTCCCACTTTTTCCGCACTTATTCTCTTGTTCCACCCACCGATTTATCTTGGGTGGAAGGCTACTGGTGTGAGACCCCTCATGTCTCTCTCGCGGCTATAGCATCCCACATGTCGTCATGCCCACTTTTCTTCCCACAAAATTTCTCATGCAAAGCCTATCCAAGACACCTAGCATCCACTAACATTTATCCTCATACAAGACCACTTTCTTTCATGCATGATTTAAACTTGACACTTGGCCTCCATTAATGTGCCAAGTGTCACGCCCTCAGTGCCACATGGCATGCAGTCTCATACTGCGATGTCACTTTCTCGTCGTCAATTTACCTCGAAATACGTGAAATTCGACTATTTCAGAATTCAACGAAACCATTTGTGTACCTAGATTTGTGAGACAGACTTAACGATTGTATCATGTCGTCATCGAGATATAGAAAAATTACAGTTTTTACGAAATTACCATTTACCGTTTAGGCCGAATTTTAGGGTTTCCTGTGAGAAAATCTTTTTTGTGTTTGAAATCATATTCCTTTCCTGGATCACTTTTCGCATTCGAATGAAGTGCCAGACAAGAAATCTTTGGTTGTATTCAAAATCTGGACTAGCACTGAAAAAATCAAGTGCTAATGTATCATTACTCGATATGAGGGAGTTATTTTCAAAATTGTCTTTTACTCCCTCTTTAATCCATCCCGGTAAATTATGAATTTCCGGAAAATCTGGTGTGGTAAGGTAGATAGTGGCGATGCTGCCAAAATCGTACCAATCACGAATCTCTTCAGGATCTGCTCCTTGTAGAAAATAAATTCTAGGATAGATTCCTGATTTATCAATAATCATATTTTTGGTATCGGATAAACCGAATAATCTTTCCATCATATCATAATGTAATTTGATGAGTTCCTTTTCAGGATTAATCTCACTAGTTTCAAAAATCGGTTTTGTCCTAGAAGTTTGAGGACGCAAAGAAATCATTTGTGAGGATTCTCCTTTCAAAATTTCTTTGTAACCTCGAGAATCCCTACAAAATGTTTATTTTAGAAAAATCAATACATCCTTTTAAATAGGAAGTTAAAATCTTGCTGTTTTTCGGTGAATGTTTTAACACGATTTTGAATCATTAACAAATCTTTTTACGTCTTGTTTACATTAATTAAAGTGGATTAGACTCAACAAGGCAGTCAAGACAATCAGTCAAACTTATGAGTTGATCAGATTTTGAACATTTCAACAAGCTTTTCTGACTTCATCAATCTTTGGTGTTTCCTCCATCTCACGGTTGAAATCTGCGATAACATTTTGTTAGATCGAATTATCAATATCAAAAATATATTCGGAACAATAAGTTTGCCATCTAGTGTCGTTTGTATTAGGGTTTTGAAGGTAAATTATTTTTATAAAGGCCTTTAGCAGGTATTATCCGTTCTTAGCAAGAATCTTTTAGGTAGTAAAGTATGAGAATTTCTTTAATCCTTTGTGTTGCCCGAAAATTCTTTTCATTTATATGATATCTTTCTAGTAGGGGTAAATGTTCAGGTATACTGCATAATTCTTGATGTGTTTTGAATCCTTTTTAATCTTTGAAGCTATGTGCCTATCGAGATGAATCGGTTTCAAGTAAATCATCATTATCAAATTTGACTTTAACTTTGTAGAATTAATGCATTGAGATTTTATAAATCTAACTTGCTTTCTTCGTATTCTTTGGTGAACACCGTCTATTCTTTTCACTCGTCAATCTTCTTAATGGTTTTCTTAAATCAGCAAGGTTTTTAATAAATCCTTCGGCATAGTTTAGTATTCCTAAAAATCTGCGGAGTTGTTTTTTCTATGCAGTAAGTTTTTAGGAAAGTGGCAATCTTTTCTAAAATATGATTTTCTTGATTCTATTCCATCGGGAATCAATCATTAATCCTAAAAATTCAATCTTTTGTTCTCCAATTATGGATTTCTTTTTGGATAATCCAATACCATGTGTTTTACATAAATCTATAAAAATATCCAAATGCTTTAAATGTTGTTCCTTTGTTTTTGAAGAGATTAACATATCATCAACATAAACATGGATAAAATCATAATCTCTAAATATATTGTCCATTTTTCTCTGGAAAATTTGAGGGGCATTTTTAATCCAAGAGTAGAACATTCATTCATAGTGTCACGGAGTACTACCATCCAGTTAGGTTGCGATTCCTCAGTCATCTTAATGCGATAAAATCACGATTTACAATCAAATTTGAATGCGATTCTGATTTCTAGTTTTATGAATCAATGTTTCTTTATTTGGTAGGAAATAGCCATCGAATACTGTATTATCATTTAATTGTTTATAGTTGACAACCATACGGGCTTTGTTCCTATTAATCTCATTTCTATTTCTAACCATAAAGGCTGGACTGCTATGTGGGCTTTTTGAAGGCCTAATCAGATTTAAATCACACAGCTCTTTTAATTGAATATGAAATTCTTTCACATCTAATTCATTATGTCTCATAGGTTTACCTAATAAGTCTTATCGGGATCTTTCCAATTGGGTTGCATAAATCTTATTATTTTCCCAAAATTGTAAAGGATTTTCAACATAAAGAGTTTCAAGCCTGGTTTTAATCTGTGAACAAAAATCAAGGCTTTTCAATAATCTGGATTCTAATTGAAGTAAGGGTGTTGAAAAATCAGTTTTTGGTATAGGAAGTGGAATAGGGTAATCACCACGTTGGCTGCGAGGTATGAAAGGAATTGGAAATTTTTAGAGAATAAACATGTTTGTCAGTGGTAATCCAATGGTTGCAAGGTGTTTTTAATCGAAGAATAGGAAATATTATTTTGAATAATAATCTTAAAAGTTGAAAGAAAAATTATTTCCAAGTAAAATATCCGCAGCTAGTGTTATGAAAGAAAATAGAGAAGAGGTAATTTAACAATGTATTTGCTAATCAAAATTGAGGTGTTTATACCTTTAGTAAAGTAATATTTGATTTGAAATATCTTTCCTGTATTGCGGAGTAAATCGTATGATACTCTTGCTTCAGGAAAACAGTGATTGGAAAGACAAATGCACGATCCGGGAATCGATATATGCAACAAAGGTTCGACTTATGTCAGGATAGGATTAAAACTGTCGGTATATATATAGAAAATTTGGTCATTTAGATATGACAATTTGATTTTTATTAATTGTAATCATTAAGTTTTCAGATGTAATTTGCCAAGGCTTGCATTTTTCAAGGAAAGTCATTCCTAGCATTATGCTAATTGTATCGTTTTTTCCTTCATCTTCTACCATTAATGGTAGTTTAATCTCTTGATTATTCAATCGATTAGTGTGTTACGAATTTTGCAGTACCAAAATTACTCACCATTAAAATTGATGTAAGTAATTGGTTCATCTAAATCGTTTAAGTCTAACATAAATGTTAAACTTTTTGATATATAGCTGGAAGAGGCTCCAGTATCAATCAAAATATCAATCTTTTGCCAGTCATGGCCATCAAAATATTCTCCCTTAATCTTGTAATTTGTAATCTTTTTTGTTTGTTCAAGTGTTTTGAATGTTATTCTTGGATGAATTGAATCATTTATAAGTGTTAAACTAGAGCAGGATGGTCTGGAATCTAAATATTTAGGTTTATCACCTATATCGAGTAAAATCATCTTGGCGTCACTAGGCGTTTACGGTGGATAGACTAATTAATATCATGAAACAGTGGTAAATCTATATAGTCATGGGCAAAATACTCAATATAGTAGTGTTTGATAAAGCATATGCAATCTTACTTCAGGGTGCAGTAAGGTTTATTGCCTTCTCATGAAATCTTGTCTCTTAAAATCTGAATCAAACCAGAAGTTCTATCAAAATCCTTATCTGCAAGGTTATAAGCTATTTTTGGGTATATATTAAAAATTAATTTTTGGTACTTAAGATTTCCTCTAATAATTCCTAAAATCGCTTCCTTTTTGTTTATAATCCTATTATCTAACAATGCTAAATCTATTGGATATCAATTCCTTCTCACAAAAAGTTCTTGTTGAGAATCATTTGTATAGATCCAATATAAATCCATCAATCTTACATCGATCCTTTTCAAACAATCTTTGAGATTCTTTGAATCAACTCCCTTTTTTTTCTAACAATTTTCAATCTTATTGGAAGTTATGATATTTAAAGCTTTTCTTTTGGGAGGCTTAGGCCATAATACATTATATTTTTCTGTCAAATTTGTCCCATAGTTTCTATTGAATCCACGAATATTCGGTTATCACGCGTAATCAACTTTTTAATCTTTTTAAAGCGATTGAAGTATCCAAATAGAATATCTTGAGAAAAATCTCCTAAGTTTTCAATCACACGATTATGTAAAATCTAAGCTCAAATGCTGCCAGAATAATCTAAATCTTCAGTATCATCATAATCTGTTTCAGAATCTGTTTCATAAACTGAATCACTTGATTGTAAATCATCTAGGTCTTCTAATTTTCTAACTTGAATAAAATCTTCTTGACTAATCATTTTTTCAATATCATCATCTATCTCGATTTTCTTTTTATTGAATTTATTTGGACATTCATTAGCATGAGTGTCGATCCCATTCTGAACATAGCATCTCACATTCTTTGCATAGGATTCTTCCTATAAATCGTTCTTCTTCTAATCGGATTATTCCAATTTCTCCACAAAATATCGGGTCTTCTCACCAAAAATCTTCTTCTTCCGTCATTTGGGAATCTATTTAGTCTTCTATTAGGAAATCTATTTGGCGAGTCTTGTATGAGTCTCTTCTTTGTTTTAAGGAACATATGGTTTTCAAATCTCTATTACCGATAATCAAATTATTTCCTACACCTTGGTTATTTTCCTTTAATCATTTTGGCTTTCTTAATCAAATAAGCTTGATGACACCATTCACTTAATCGTTCTTTCAAAAATGAAATTCTTCTTCCTAATGTGTCAGAATTCACAAAAGGATAATCACGAATTAGTGCAGATCCCCATGGATCTGGAATCTTTGAGTAAAACATGTTTAGGTACATGGTATCTGTACCAATCTTTCCATATATATGGTAATAATAATCCTGGAATACACAAATGTATTTGTCTAAAAGACAGATATCATTTAATTCTAATTTTAACAAAGCATGAACATATTTTTCCGCGTATTGCGGGGAATCTCTATCAATGTATCCCTCTCCGAGGAATTCAATCCTTAAAGGTGTATAACTTTGGTTACAATGTCATTTATATTATCTCCAAATAAAGCTACTTCTTTTGTTACACTTGTGATTTGCCAATCATGAACGATTTAATCATTGCCATTCCTATATCTTTTTCCATCATCGTGACATTATTTACACTTGAGTCTTGTCGAAGTGATGTTTCCGCTACCTAAAGTAGAAGAGATATTGGGATTACAATCCAAATCTAAATATATTCCAAACGGGTTTATACCTTAAATTCTCAATCGATCATTGGTGAGATCAAATTCTGTTTTTTCTGGAGTTTCATGAACATAGGGTGTTCCTCACGGTAGTTGGTGTTACGGCATACCTAAGTCTAAGCACTGCTTAGCGTTAGATGATTACGGAATATCCATTCTGGCGGTTTCTACGGTCGGTTAGAGTTGAAGCCTCAATCATTGGGTTTTCTTCCATTTTTAAATTATATTTTGGAATGTTTAGTTTTTCAAAGGTTTTACTAAAAATTTCTAGTCACTATCCGAAGCATATGTTAAATCCATTTAATCGTCTCCTTCAAACCAGTATTCCTGATCTGAATAGTAATTGTCTATATCCATTGGTTCATAATCATATTCTTCAGAACAATCTTCTGGATAATCTATTTCCTCAAGTATTTCAGTACAATATAAATAAACTATATTTGGGTGTCGATCTATTTTTCTCTGTCAAATCTAAATGCGCTGAATCGATAATCATAATGGCGAATAATTTACATTATAAATGTTATTTTCATTTTCTTAAAAATCTACTTATGTCTTCTTTGGAAAATCCTTTCCACTGTTGAGTAGAATAAGGTTCTTCTAATTCCAACATTTTTGTTTCAAATCTTCAAAGCTAATCTGTATTTATCTAATCATGGATCCATAATATTTCTGAGTGTTACGTATAATCTTTAAACTTGCTCATCTCATTATTCTTGTCGGGTAAATCTTCATAAGGTAAAATTATTTTGGTTTCAATCTTCATCTTCATGATCATTCATTAAATGATTTCCATATTGATGTAGCAATCGGCTAAGTTTGAGTTAGTATTCTCAAAGTGGTTTGATTGTATTCTCTATTAATCTTATTTGAGTATAAAATCATTCGGTTAATAAATTCGATTGAAGCATTTCTAATTGCTGTTTTAATCTTGTGTTTTCTACAAAGTTGCATCTTGTGTTTTAACGAATCCCTTCTTAACACTAATCTTCTACAGGTCTGACAACTATCAAATCCTGGGTCTTGCATTCTAATCCTAGCTCTGATACCAATTTTTAAGCACGCAGAATCACAGTAAAATCAAATCAAATCAAACAATATGATAATTATCACAAATAATCTAAATACAGCAATAGCTAAAAGTACTCTTAATAAACATATCATGATGATTATCTCTAAGCCTTTCATATTATGTTTTTAATAAAATCATTATTTATTAAGAAAATAAGCACGATTATAGGTCCTAAACTTCCATTATCATTCCTTTTCTTGTTTTTGACGAGATAATATTAATCCGAGCCGACATCTACGATAATCCCACTTGGACCCGGCGGGGACTCGCCTTTGCTTACCTTCAACACAATGGGGACACCTTCAAATATTACATTTCGGCCTAATTCGTTTCCTACCTTAGGAGCGTGAAGGTAATGTAAGAATTTTAGCAATTTATGGACGATATTCGCAAATATTTTTAAATAAAACATGATTTTATTTCTACATAAAAGTGAAATAGAAATGAATTAATAAGACAAAGCCCGTATGGTTGTCAACTATAAACAATTAAATGATATCTGGTATTAAATGGCTATTTCCTACCAATAAAAACATTGATTCATAAAACTAGAAATTGTAATTGGCATTCGAAATTTGATTGTAATCGAGTTTTATCGAGATTAAGATGACGAGGAATCTAAGCCCTTAACTACATTTAGTATACCGGGTTCAATATAAATGGAATGTTCTACGCTTTTGGATTTAAAAAATGCCCCTGAAAATTTTCGGAGAAAAATGGAATGATATATTTAGAGATTATGATTTTATCCATGTTTATGTTGATGATATGTCTCTTGCTTCAAAACAAAGGAACATCATTTAAAGCATTTGGATATTTTATAGATTTATGTAAACATGAGTATTGGATTATCAAAAATCCGCAATTGGAGAACAAAAAGATTGAATTTTTAGGATTAATGATTGATTGATGGAATAGAATTGCAAAATCATATTTTAGAAAAGATTAAGGATTTTCCTGAAAAACTTACAGATAGAAAACAACTGCAGAGATTTTTAGGAATACTAAACTATGCCGAAGGATTTATTAAAAACCTTGCTGATTTAAGAAAACCACTAAGAAGATTAACGAGTGAAAAGAATAGATTTGTGTTCACGAGAACATGAAGAGCAAGTTAGATTTATAAAATCTCAATGCATTAATTTGCCAAGTTAAAAGCTTCCACTTGATAATGATGATTTAATACTTAGGCTGGATTCATCGATACTTTATGGTGCCAGTATTAAAAGGATTCAAAACAATACTGAAGAATTATGCAGGTATACCTCTGGAACATTTACCCCTACGGAAGAAAGATATCATATAAATGAAAAAGAATTTTTGGCAGTCATTAAAGGATTAAAGAAATTCTCATACTTTTTACTACCTAAAAGATTCTTGCTAAGAACAGATAATACTCAGGTTAAGGCCTTTAATAATTTACCTTCAAACACGAATACAAGCGATTAATCGGATAATAACTTGTTGTTACGAATAGCACGATATTGATATAATTCGATCTAACAAAAATATTCTTGTGGGTACCTAACAGAGATGGAGGAAACATGAGAATCACGAGTAAATCCAAATCAAATCAAACAATCTGATAATTATCACAAATAATCTGAATACAGCAATAGCTAAAAGTACTCTTAATAAACATATCATGATGATTATCTCTAAGCCTTTCATATTATGTTTTTAATAAAATCATTATTTATTCAGAAAATATTTGCGAATATTGGTCCATTAAATTCGTTAAAATTCTTTATTTACTGCCTACACCCTAAGGTAGGAAACGAATTAGGGCTGAGCTGGTAATATTTGAAGGTGTCCCCAAGGTGAAGGTAAGCAAAGAGGCTAGTCCTGCCGTAGGTTTGAAGTGGGATTATCAGAGATGCCGGGCTCTGATTTCCCGAATATTATTCGGTCAAAAACAGTGAAAAAGGGAATGATAATGGAAGCGTAGTGGACCCATAATCGTGCTTATTTTCTGAATAAATAATGATTTTATTAAAAACATAATATGAAAGGCTTAGAGATAATCATCATGATATGTTTATTAAGAGTACTTTTAGCTATTGCGTTGTATTCAGATTATTTGTGATAATTATCAGATTGTTTGATTTGATTTGATTTCTTGTGATTCTAACGTGCTTAAAATTACGTATGTTTCAACTTTGAGGAGATGGAGAAACACCAAGATTGATGAAATTTGTAAGCTTGCAATGTCCAAATCTAGTCAACCTGGTGAGTCGAATGTAAATATGATAGCAAGATGTGTTCAGAAATCGTGTTAAAACATCTTAAATGAGATTTATTCTACCTAAGATATCAATAATTTTCTAGTCTAGCTTCAACTCAGATTGATGTGATGAGCTAGGGGAGAATCCTCACAAAACGTTCATATTATATATCAAACTTCACAAAGACAAAACCTGATTTTGAAACTAGTGAGATTAATCCTGAAAAGGTGAATGCTAAGGTTAGGAACTATAACCTTAGGAACTTGGATAAGGAAATGAACGAGTCAATTCATGGTTGTCCAGTCTATTAGTAATTGGCAGGTGTATTGCTAGTTAGACTGAAATGAAAAATTTAATGTTGCCATTGACATGAGTAGATGGCTAGTAGAGAGCGGGGGCCTTGAGATTAGATCCCAGCGGGCGCTGGTCGGGCACCACCCGACATTCGACCAGCGTAGACATTTAATCAATGAGCCTTTCTTTGAAGTAGTAGGAATTGCGGAGTGCCATTTATCACACATGCATGTGCAATAGTGAGCAAGGGCAGGTCAGACGACCTACAGCGCTTAAAAGCACCTCATCCTCCATTAGGCAAGGAGGGAGAGGTAGATGTTATGCGAGGCATCCAGGATAGGGATGTTGGCACTAAGAGGAAGGAAGATCCATCTTCTTCCAATCGGGGAAAGAGGCAGAAGACTTCTGCTTCACACGGTTGGGACGGTCATCGAGGATTGGGCATCTAGTCGGTCAGGAGGATGTTTGTGTTTGCGCCAACTGGGTCATACGAGGAGGGATTATACGGAGGCAGAATCCTCGATTATGGGACACCTCGGTCCCAATCATCGGTGCAGGAGCGAGTTAGGGTTGCCATTCGGAGGATGGGGCGGATGGTGTCTTTACCATTGCCGGCGGCCGGCGTGAGGGCGGGATTGCCCCGAGACGGGGATCCCAAAGGTGTTGGGACGGCGCAGTCCGGTTAGCGTTAGAGACGAAGGACCTGGTTGTTCCTCTGCTTTTCCTAGCATGGGTCGAGGAGCGGAGTGTCCCGGTTCGGGGTGCCACACCGGCTGAGTACTTAGCGGGCAGATTCGTATGGGCCGGGGCTCCGTCGAGGGGTCGAGCCACGGGGTTTCTGAGCCGAGTTGGTCGGGCTGGCGGATGATGTGTTACCATTGCCGCCCGGCTTAGGCATGAGGCTAGTTGTCTAGGAGGCGAGATATCTCATGGTACGAGGCGGGCGTTGGATTGCCGGATATGCGAAGTGCGTTTCTCTTTCTCGCGCGTTGACAGGTAAGCGTTTAAATTGGGTGCATCATAGTGATTCATTGTTGCATCTTGTGTGATGGATTTGGGCTTAGGGGTTGAGACCTTTAGAGAAGCCAGATGTGGATGTTCTTCCCTAGGATGTAGGGTGAGAGTTGACCGGATAGGTCGGGATTGCGTTCATGTGCACAGTAACATCGCATAGCATGGGTGTGAGTGCATAGATGAGATCGACACTGTGTTAAGTGTTTTATGTTGTGTCGTGAGTACGGTTGTGAGTCAACTTGTAGGTGTTGATTAGTAAACTTGACTAATAAGGCGACATCTAAATGAGTATACGGGTCCAGAAAATGGAAATGGCTCATGGAATTCATATGCACTAGGGCACCTAGAAACGATAGAGTGAGTGCATGATGGGGTTTCTTGAGAGAATTCGGAGGGTTGACCAATAATATTGTTGCTCCGGGTGTCACTACAACGCCCGGAGGGTTGTCCAACTGATATCTTCAGAGGGTTGTCCATATAATATCAATCGTCGGATGGTTGTCCAATTGATATACTCGGAGGGTTGTCCATATGATACATATCGGAGGTTTGTCCAATTGATATACTCGGAGGGTTGTCCACATAATATCAATCGTCGGAGGGTTGTCCAATTGATATACTCGGAGGGTTGTCCACATGATATCAATCGTCGGAGGTTTGTCCAATTGATATACTCGGAGGGTTGTCCATATGATATACATCGGAGAGTTGTCCACAAAATAGATTATTGGAGTATGTCCACCATTTATATCGGAGGGTTGTCCACAGTTTAAAAACAAATACTTTTGTTTGGATATGGTTATCACAAAGACTTAGAGTTGAGTGATAGGAGTCGGGAGAGACTCGAGATGAAAACACACGGACATGGTTATCACCCAGACTTAGAGTTGAGTGATAGGAGTTGGGAGAGACTCGAGATGAGGATATACGGATTTGGTTATCACCCAGACTTAGAGTTGAGTGATAGGAGTCGAGAGAGACTCGAGATGAGGACACACGGACGTGGTTATCACGTAGACTTAGAGTCGAGTGATAGGAGTCGAGAGTGACTCGAGATTTTGATACCCAGTGGAAATTTCATTGGGTGTTGGTGAGCCTGCACGAGCTCGGTAGATTGCTGTCATTCATGACATGGTTTAGGTTGATGGTCCATTGGATTTGTGGTGATTTTGACCCTTGGAAGGTAAATCGTGTCGCGCAGTAGGAATTAGGTGGTGTAGGGTTACATATGCACGTGGTTGGATGCGTATGTGTGTGGAATTTCGAGACGAAATTCTTTTAAGGGGGGGAGAATGTGAGACCCCGGAAAATCCAGATTCCCTGAAGGAGGGTAAAAGGGTAATTTCGGTCAAAATCTGGAATTTTTCTAGATCTTGGATGACAAAACGGACGGCACCGTTGGAATCGTCTCGCGAAATCTAGCTACCACGTCTAATTTCGTCGAATTCCGAAGGCATTCAGAATTCGCGTTTTTCGGCGTGAGTCTGGGACACTTGACACCTTATGAGTGGCCCCAGGCGCTCGCGTGTCAAGCTGAGATGCAGTCAAACATGGAGCTCAAGTGGGGCTCACATGTGACACATGGCATCATGCCATTAGAAGAAAATCTAAGTTAGATGGATAAGGATAAGGGTGTAATCCCATGGTCCAATGAGAAATGGACACTTGGCATTGAGAGGACTTTTATCTTAGCAAGTCTCCCAATGTCGATTTGGGGGAGGAAAGAGAGAAGCGGACGGAGAAAGAAAGAGAGGGTTTTTAGAGAGAGAGGCTCTACCTTCTCTCTACAAAATTCCAGCGATAAAGCTGAGGCGAGAACAGGTGCTCGCGCGAGGCTGGCGTGGATGCCGGATTTGGGAGTTTAGGCGAACTCAGGTAGGGGGTTTTCTCCTACTTGTTTTACTTTTGCTTAAGGGTCATGTAATGGAGGGGTTGTTGGGGCCTGGATGGCGTGACTTGATTCCAAAGGTTGGACCCGGTGAATAAATCCTTGGTGTTGTGTGTGGGCAGATCCACGAATTTGTTTGTGTGCTTGTGTGATGTGTGTTGTTGTCATGAGAAAATAACATGCTGATTGTGATTTTGTGGGCAGTTCCAAGATGACTTGTTGGATTTTACCTTAGCCCATGTGAGCTAAATTTATGTTATTGCCATGAATAAATAACATGTGTAGGTTATGTTAATATATATGCATGAGTGATATATTGGGGATGTGTTGAATGTTGTTGTACTTAATCACATTGCACTTAGGTGGGAATGCTTAGGCCAAGTAGGGAAATTCACTCTTGGAGGCTGCTCACTGCGTCGTGGGACCCTTTTTCAAGTGCGAAAAGGCATTGCGGATGGGGGCGCATAGGGTTAGAGGCGAAGAAACGGCCAGATGGCCCTCTCTTGTATTTTGTGTGGAAATTAAAGGCCTGAGACCGGAGTTTTTGTATAAGTGTAATGAGCAATTGTAAACTCCTTTTATATAAAATCTGTTTTTTATGAGTATTATAGTGACCCAAGTGTGTTTTGTCTATATATTTCTGATGTGTTTATGATTCAATAAGATGATTTCCATTAAATGACTTGCATGTATATGTGGCTTGATGAAATTTCACTGTCTCTATACCCTTGTTTAAATAATTTGGTACTTAGTTTATAAATTGAATTTCTAATTAATTATAGGTATTTCTATATGTCCTTGAAACATTATTTACTATTAACAGCTCTTGCGATTACATTGCTAGTACATATTTCTTATATAATATTGCTATATATTTGAGTCATGATTATATATTATTGTCATTATTAGTGCTCATAAATCAGTTAGACTAATTGCTGTTCATAAGAAAATGATTATTAGAGATCTGACTCAAGGGCTTAGAGAGGTGTTACGACTCACTACCGTACCTTTCAAATAGGTAACATAACCTTCGAATTTGGACTCGATTTTGTAGACTTGTCTTTTCTAAAAAAAGAATCATACAAGGGTTTTTATTTCTTATTTTGTTTTCTCTCTTAAAAAATGACAAAATAAGTAAGCGCTCTGATGATTTCCTAAATGGTTTGGTTTAAATACAAAAGCGAGTCTCGCTTTTTAGTGGGAAGCATCATAGTCGAATGCGGTGTTCCTGAAATGGTGACTCACTTAGAGATTATTGAACAAGCTTGAATATAATTTGAGGAGAGATGTCAATTGATTAGTTGGGATTAATTGGTACCTACTCATTGTGCTTCTTGTATGATTTGATAGCATTGAGAGTTTTTTAGTTTACTTCATCTTGATGTATTCTTATTGCATTTCTTTCACCTTGATATGTTGATTATCTTATCTTGGTTGTGTATGATTGCTTAGGTAACTAACTATATTGTGTTCATCCTTTTCATATATTACTGCAGCAGCATTGTGTACCTTTGGATGATATATTTGCTTATTACTTGACTGCTTATTGCATGACTACCATACTCTTGCTTGATTGAATGTTGCTTGTTGATGTGGGACACACATTTATCCCCTTATCTCCAACTCCCTAGTCTCGGTTGACTATTTGTCTTTAGTTGTTGTGTTTGATGTTCGATTGGAGACTTATTGCTCCTTGTTTGCTCTTCAACTGAGCTAGTGATTAGGAGTAAGGTCTAATGATGGACTGTATCTATGTTTGAGAGAATTATGGAGGTGGTCGACATATTGATGCTGCTTAGAGTCCAATCTTTGAAGACTTGTATAGCCTAGAGCTAGATATCATGATATGATTAATGCCCAAAAAGTGCAATTTTGAACCCTATAATGATAGGTTTGAGTGCTTTTTCACGCATTAATCATCATTACTCTGATGAAGTGTTGAATATTCATATTGCTTATACCATTTAGAGTATTTTGGATTTGTTTCTGCGGGTGTTTGAGCACTTTAAGTTCAATATCGGGATGTATGATGAATCGCGAAGTTTGAACTCAAGTGTAGTATCGCTGACTAGAATCAATTAAGCGAAGAAAGCGAAGTGAAAGAGAAAAATTGATGCGGTAGAAACGAGGAGAGCAAGCGGTGAAAATCGACAAACCTGACAATTTTTAAGCTAAGCACTGCGAAAATTTATTTGGGATTGCGAGGCCCCCGCGAGGTTTAGCGAAAATTTCGCAGAGTTCCGGCGAAATTAATGGATTTTCGCTAGACACGGGGTTTTAAGCTAGACGCGTTCCTAAAGCGAAATTTCATGATTCGCTACTCATAGAATTTCGCCTAGCTGTAAAATTTATTCTTAACGAAGTACCAAGCCTTAGCCAAAATTTCTCAGCCACCGCTGTGCCTTGTGATTTAGCTACCTAGCGAAAATCTTGAATCTTAGCGAAATTCCTTCTTTCTCGTCATGTTTTGTATTTAATGCTAGCAGACTCCAAATTTAATTGTATTACTCTCTTGTCCTTTAACAGCAATTTGTAGGCTTTTTGAGCATTTTCATGTATTGAGGTGGCCTATATAAAACCCCTCTCTTTTATCATATAGAGAATTTGGGAAGAATTGGTAAGTTTTCATTTTTGTAAATAAAGTCTGCGTGTTTTATTTAGGGTTTTATTTTCCTCTCTTCTCTCTCCTCACCCTTACTTTCTAGGCTTCAAACACCCCTCTTGGGGATGACAACTCAAGGGTGGCAGCCTAAAACCTCGGCTCTTTGAAGAGGAAGGAAGCTATCAGCTTGGTTGTGGGGCATATGCATGTTGTCCTCTTGTCTTGAGAAGTCCACAGTCACTGCATTTATGAATTCTCGTCTTCTCAAGTGGGGTTGAATAGCTTTAGATGTTATTGATTTGACGTCTCTCATGCTTTGGGATGCGGTGCATACTTGTTGCTAGATGCGCGTAGTTCGTTCAGATGGTTTTTCTGAGCCTCTTAAATGATATTTAATGCTAGGGTTTCAAGGCGAAAAAGGGCCGTAGGCGCATGCTACTGTGTTGACTCAAATAGGAGTTGTTGTTAGGTAAGTTGCTAGTTAAACATAGTCAGGTTATCTGCGAGGACTATAGGTTGCTTGGCCATAACGAGGATAAAACGAGACCTTGTTTGCTAAGTTACCAAGTTAGTGACCTAAATCTTCAAAGTTAACACTGCACTTCATTTTTCGTTTGTTCTCAAGCTTTTAAACTCATACACTGTTTGGAAACAAACCAAAAAGTCCAAATAAGCCTTACCTTCTTGCCTTATGTGGAATCATTCCTGGAATTGGCCCATCCCGTGTTTGACCCTAGACCACTATCTTTGCGAGTAGCTTGACTACGCGAGTAGTAAAGACAGAATTGTATATAAATTTTGATTTTAGCTAAACTCACTGTCTTTATTTGCCGATCCAAATGGCGCCGTTAAAGTGATTGCCAAACTACTAATGGTAAGTTGAAGTGTACTTGTGATCAACATCACAAGTGAAAGTGGCACCTTTTACCCCTATTTTTTGTCACTCGATTCTGCGGGAGGCGCGATTTTCATTACTTTGCGAGTGGCCCGCCTTTGTTTTCTACTTACAATCAGTTTTAATTTTGTTATTTAACTTTAATCTTTTTGCAAAACATGATTGCTCTTTGTTGTCTCTAAATTTTGTAACGGTGTTTATGCAACGGTGGGATAGAACCACGTCGGGTAGATACATAGGATAAGTACAAACTGACCCGATCAGTGAAGTTAGTGTACAGCGATACCATGGATCACTGCCCTGAAGAACAACGAGTCAGCTGGAACCCCAATGAATCAACTGGCTATAGAACCGCGGGGGATCCATCCACCCTCTAGAGTCGAGTGCCCCATCACTATCATTCCTCATAGAGATGTAGCGGTGAGGCATATTTTATTTACTACTCCGTATCATGGTATGGAAGCGAAAATCCATACACTCATATTAGATTTGAGGAGGTTTGCACTACCTTTAAGGAAAGTATGATGGACATGGATTTGCTAAAGGCTGAAACGTTTCCATTGACCCTAAAAGGACAAGGCGAGAATTTGGCTAAACTCACGAACTAGAACCATTAAGAAATTCAGAATTTGAGGCTGCTTGGCGAAATTCTGAAGAAGTTCTTCAGTGCTCATAAGACTAATAATTTGAAAAGACAAATTTACACCTTTGCAGCTCAGGATGGTGAGAGATTTTACCAGTGTTGGGAGAGATTTATGGAAACCATCAGTGCCTGTCCACATCATGGGTTTGATACTTGGATGTTGGTGAACCACTTCTATGGTGGTATGCTCACCTTACTGTGGCGGCTTTGGAAACCATGTGTGGGAGGAGACTTTTAAGTAAGCATCGGACCGAAGCCATGGATTTTTAAATTACGTGGCTGAAACTTCTAAGGAGTTGGGATGAGGCTATACAGGAATGAAGGATGAGACCCACGAGTTAACGAGGGGTGGGATGTATGCCTTTACCGGGAAAAGGAAATGAGATGAGGTAGGATTTCAGCCTAGCAAGGAAAAGTGGAGAGCTTGAGGCAAAAGCGGCTCCGAGAGGTGCATGCGGTGATTGAAAATCCTACACGGTCAATCCTTGCGCGATTTCCGTCCCTGCACGCTAGTAGAGCGGTGTCAGTAAGCTTGTGTGGAAGAGTTTGATGTCGGAGATGTGCAAACGCGTAGGACAATACAAGCCACAACAATCCAATGCTCCATATGGCAGTGCCGTTCCAATTGGAATCCGCCCCTAACCTTGCATGGGACAACCCCCTGTATGTACCCCGGGGCAGGCCTCGATTTGGTACCCGCCGCAAATCCATGACAACCACCATCCTCTTCTCGATTAAGGATAGCTTATTGAATTTGAGTAAGGTGGTATGGCCTTTGTTGAGGAACAAAAAGGAATCCAATGTGCAAGCGCAAAGGTTAATCTTTGTAGAAAGTATACCTTTGAATAAGAATAGATGGGCTTGAGAGCAATCTCGGCCAAGAAATTGACAGCCTACGGTATTCAATCATAAGATCAACAAGTTGCTAGAGGTACAAGAAGAGGAGGTTCCCATCACAAGCACTTCCAAATCGAGGGAATTCATGGTGGGGTCATCCGACAATTTGGGAATGGATGAAGTTAAGGCTATAATTACGAGGGAGTGGAAAGAGGTTGATCAACCCATGCACGAACCTGTTGGAAAGAATCCAATCAAGGAGGAAGAATTGCGATGCAGGCATATTCTCCTAAAGAGGATTCAATGGCTCATAGCCTCCATTTCTGGCACTTAGAGTAAGAGAGGCTCTGACAGCAGAGCATTTTACCCCAGAGGTCCTAAGGCCAAGTGAAGGATTACATACCTCTGTTGGACATAATTAAACAAGTCCCTGCTTATGCAAAATTTTTGAAAGATCTTTGCACAGTAGAAGAGGGATTAGGCATTGAGAAGAAGGCATTTCTCGAACAGAGTCGGTGCCATAATCCAAAGCAAATACCTGTCAAATACAAGAATCCGGATCCCACGATTTCGGTCAATATTGGTGGGAAGTGCGTAGACAAATCATTGCTTGATTTAGGAGCCGGTGTGAATCTAATGTATTCGGTATTCAAGCGGAGTTGGAGTCCTAGGTGAACTTAAACCTCTGACATCCCACTCTGTTGTAGATAGATCGGGGTGAAAATCTAGGGATAATTGAGGATGTCTTAGTGAAAATAAGACAAATTCCTGCAGTAGATTTTATGGTGCCAAATATGAAGCAATTCTGAAATGAACCCAATCATGTTCAATCATCTTAGGAAGACCATTTACAGCCACGACCAATGCGATAATAAATTCTTAGGAATGGGTCTTGCTTACCTTTGGTAACATGACCTTGGAGTTAGAACATCTTTCATTTGAACAACAACATGAGTTGTTAGAAATGAAAATCATACTCTTGAGATGGGATTGCATTTCAAATGGGTCAATGTGCGGGAAAACAAAGTGCTAGGGAATTCTTGAGGAGTAATAAATGAGGAGATGAAGAAAGTTTAGTCTTTGCCATCACCACTCCACCCGGCAAAGCCAATTGCTCAATTCAAAAGCCATCGTGAGGACCACTTCAATAATTGGTCACTTGACACAATGGAATCGGCCAGACTCTGGAGGTTGGGGAGATCAGCCTCATATTTACCCTGAGTAATTACAGGATTAGGCTAGTCAGGTGTTTTTCCACTTAGGACTGAGTTCAACAATTTTGCTTTGTCTTAATTTAGTTAATTTAGATAATTTACTGCATTACAAATTTTATATAACTTAGGTTTCATACGTGATTTAGTTTATATATTATGATGCAGAGTATTAAATTTTAATTATAGTTTCATCTAGTAAATTATTTATAATGATTATTATTTCGTATAGTACTATTAATTAATTTAAAATTTTTGAAATTCAGAAAGGCCCCGGCAAGGCAAATTCGCTAAAATAGCGAAAATGACGGTGGACTCTTCGGCTACCCCCCTGGAAGTTCTATAAGAGGAGGGAAAGGGGTGCTTAACATTCACACTTTTCATTCCCTCTCACGCCTCATCGTCCCGGTGAAGCCACGGTCGACCGCTGTAGCCGTTTCACGTGAGCTTTTCGGGTCCTTCTTAGCGGCGTGGTCGCGCCTGCCCTTTGGTTGCTTTTGCGGTAGTGTGATGGCATTGCCCTTGTCGCACCGTGTGGTGTTTAGGCGGTCACTCGCCGCAGTGGACCGCTCTTGAAGTGCCCTTCTTGGCGGTTAAGCGTGTTTGAGGCGACCTAAAGCCACGGGCTTCTGCGCTGCTGTGCATTTACGCTTGAAACCCTTTGCGCCTCAGCGTATGAAACCACTGTTTGAGCCTCCTTGCAGCGCGGGCTTTGCCTCGACATTTGGTCTCGAGCCTTGTTGGCTATTTGAGGCGGTTCGATTCGCGACTAGTGAGCTACGATTCCTTCGGCAGTTAATTATTTCGGTCGTGCGGGGGCCTCCGGTTCGGAGATCTGAGCTGGCGTTCCGATGAGTTGAGCCCTTTTCGATGTTTATTTTATTTGATGTGATGTGGTCCGTGCTGAGGTGGGTCGTGTTAGGCCACGGTGAGAATCGATACAGAAGAGAGCCCCGACCGGATCGACTCCGATGCCATCCACCGCCGGTCCCGTGGTACGAGAGCCTGGGGATTCGTCACTATTAGACACGGATGGACCCGTGCCCCATCACACAGCCACCTCGGGGAAGTTCGGACGAGGCCCTCGGCGACAGCACTTTACTCAGGCGAAGCGGATCATCATCCTCTCGGCCCTTGGCCGTCACGATGTCTATCTTTGCTGCGGAGGCGAGCTTCATCACCTGTTTGTCGCGCCTGAGGGTTAGGCGGCTGTTGTTGTAGGGGGCCCGTTCAGGGGAATGTGCGGGCTCCATCGCGAGCCAGTTCCATCAGTCGTGCTGAAGCGTCAGCGCGGTACGATCTGGGTCAGGGAGTCCATGAGATTGATCGAGGGATTATTCGCTGTGCCTTTCATGACCCAGGGTGCACCCACGGTGTCATACGGTTCTACCGCTCGATGGCGTCCCAGAAGGATCTGACTAGTCGCGTGAGCTTCGATTCAGTGATGATTCTTGCGGTACTGGAGCGATCGATATTCAAATGACTCTTGGCTGCGTATATCCTTAAACGATACGGAGGGTTATAGAATTGGGCCGCTTGTCTCATCAGCGAGATGTAGTTCGAGCAACGGCGAGACACCCTTCTTTGGACCCGATATTTCTGGAGGCGAAGCTCAGCCTCGGATCGCATTTGCTGACCGTCATTGGGCGACTTATTTAAGCGGCGGCCGTGCGTGGAGGAGCCATCTTGGAAGCTCTTCTGGATCTCGGGATTTTGGTTCGGTCCCTCGGTGATAACCTCTGTTGCGGTTCGAGGAGGGTTCATCGAGAGGACTTGGTCTGGCTTGAGAGCATTCCACTCTTGATCTTGAGACTCCCATGCGGGTTCTCGAGCATATGGGATCCCAGGAGGGCTGGGATGAGTGGTTGGTGCCTGGTCATGTAAGTGGAGCGGTGATGACTATGCGTATCTTTCTGCTACGACCCGCAGGACTGGGAGGGAGTCTGGGTCGGGCTGAGGACCACCATCGGATGATATGCACCTTACAGGCAGGATCTGATGAGAGTCAGGTTCCGTATATCACCTTCCATCCTATCATGAGGCCCACATTAAGCATTGCATTTTGATACACCGGCCAAATCTGATCGACACACCGTTCGAATCTGGAGTCATGCCCGGCTCGAAGAGAGATATCGTGGTGTGATTCAGGATGCTATCACAGCCACTAAACGACCACCTGAGCGTATTGGGATCGAGAGGTTGGCCCGGTCCTCCCCATGCGCCCGGCGAGATCATGGCCACTTAGGCCTTCCTCCGTCACCCCGTCGAGAGAAGGCCCCTTCTGACGGCACTCTTTGGATGTTTCATTTGCGGCGACTTGAGCCACCACCACCACCACCACAGCAGTGAGGTGGTTAGGTTTCTTTATTTTTTGTATAGTTACCAGCTTTATCCAATGTCTTGATTTTGATTGGGATTTATGTATTAGCCATAGTGGCGCGGTGATATTTTTTGTGTTTAACTTTGTATGCATGTACTGTCATTTTGGCCATAAAAATAATGTGTTATATATACATAGACTTTTGCATATCATGTTTTGTGCATTTTCCAGGTGTAAGTGATTTTCTTTTCAATTGAACAATTGGTGCTTGAGTGGACAATTGGTGCTTTATGTTGGGAAGTGAAGCAGCGTTTGTCACCTGTCTTTAGAACAAATTCCATGCTTGAATTAATTTTTAGTCGATTGCGGTACAGCGTACTCCAACGAAAATTTCTCCCTTATGCTAATTCACACCTTTGCACTCCAGTTGTTTCAATGAAATTTGTGAATTTGTTTTCTCTCCTTTAAACTTTGGCCGACTTGATATGTTGTGACCCTAGGAATACAGGTTTGTGTTGCCCATATTTGAAGACCAGTGTAGTCTTCCAAGGAAAAGAAAAGAAAAAAAAAAAGAAAAGAAGAAAAGAAAAATAAGATTGTGAAGTTTTGCCTTGAAACCGGCAGTCAGAGGGTGTATGGCGCTTTGAAGCAGACCTGCAGCACTTAGTGGTTGGGAGTCATCCCTGTGTTACATGGGTGGATAGGTAGAAGTCTAGCGAATTGTAGGTGCTTGATTTTCGAAGTCATCTGAATCAGGGGTGGCTTTGTGGAGTTAGTGGTGTTTATCTTTGACTTGATGCCCTAAACCTTGAGTGGTTGGGAGTCATCGGTGGACTACCACGGACTTGGTGAAGTCCGGAATTTTAGCGCTGCATCCTACAATGTAATTGAATAAAGAGAAGAAAAGTATCACTATCTAGGTTGTTCCTTGCAGTTTAAGGCCATGTCAGATCATTGGTAGGAGGGAACAAATTTTGCAATTTATTTGGCTTAATCACGGTTATATAAAGAACCATTAGACTTAGGTGGAAATTCAAGTTGAGGAATGTAGATCGAAGATTGACTAGGAATTTGATCTCTTGGCGTAGTTTGGATTCTTTCATGCTCGATTTACAACTTTGATGTCAATTTTTTCGAGTTTAAAGGCAATGTTTATATATTACATATACCTTTTGAATCATAGCCTTTTTGAAAATGCTACATGCATCTCCTTTTGTTTTTGCATTCTTTGAGACTAGCAGTTTGATTGGGGGTGTGATTAATGCCCGAAGTGCAATTTTGAACCTATAGATGGTTTTAAGGTTCTTTTTCGCATTAATCATGTCATTCTCTGATTGAAGTGTTCGAGTCTTCTTAACAGTAACCTTATCGCATTTAAGTATTTTTTAGTTTGTTTCTGGTGTTTGAGCACTTTAGAAGTGATATCGGGATGTATGATGAATCATGAAGTTTAGATAAGTATGGAAAATATAAACAGCCCTAAATCAATGAAAAACTGAAGTAGTGAAGAAAAATTGATGTAGTGAGGCGGGGAGGCAACGGTGAAAATCGGCAAAACCTGACAATTTTTTATAAGCTGCGAGAAATTTGAGTTTGGCGAATTCCATGGTTCATCGAAATTGTGGATTTTGTAGACACAGGGTTTTTCGCTGAGCAACGTTTCTGCGAGAATTTCATGATTTAAGCTACTCTCACGAAGTTGGCTAAGCTAGCGGGAATTTAGCTAACTATAGCGAGGTACGAATCTTAGAAATTTCCTGTTTCGCTGTGCTGTGATTTATTACCTGACGAAAATCTTGGATCATGAAATTCAACACTTTGCCTCGTCATGTTTTTTGTATTTAATGTGAGCTCAAATTTGGTGTATTACTCTTGTCCTTTAACTTATGAATTGTGACCCCAGTATTATATGTGATGAGGTGGCCTATATAAGCCCCTCTCTTTTGTAATAAATATAGAGAATTTGGGGAGAGAAAGAATTGGTAAGTTTTCATTTTTGTAAATAAAGTACCGTATTTGTTTAGGTTTTATTTTCCTCTCTTCTGTCTCACCCGCATACTTTCTGAAGCCAGGCACCCTCTTGAGGATGACAACTCGAGAGATGCTTGTTAAGCTTCATTTCTTTGAAGAGGAAGAGGAAGCTGAAAGCTGGTTATTGGGGCATATGGCCATGTTGTCCTCTTTATCTTTAGAAATCAAAAGTGCTTCTGCATTTATGGTCTCAATCTTTGAGTGGGTTAAAGATAGCTGAATCAGCCTTGGACCAGCCCCGATACTCTCTCCGCTTTAGGATGTGATTATACTTATTGCTAGACACGCATGGATTCTAGTGATGGTTTTACGAGCCTCTTTAAATGATGTTAATGCTAGGTTTCAAATGAAAAGAGCATGCTGTGCTACTGTGTTGACTCAAATAGGAGTTGTTGTTAGGGTGAGGTTCTTTAGTTAAACATAGATCCAGGTTATGCCGGGGACTATAGTTGCTTGTCATAGCAGAGGATAAAGCCGAGACTTGTTTGCTAAGTTACAAGTTAGTGACCTAAATCTTGAGTTAACTTTCACACTTCATTTTCCAGGTTTTACAATTCCTCGGCACCCAAACTCATCCTGCTTGTTTTGAAACAAATCCAAAAGTCAAATAGAAAGCCTTACCTTCTTGCACTTATGAAAAATCATTCCTAGGATGAAAACCCGTCACGTATTCGACCTGAACCACATCTGCATTAGCTTGACTACGACGGTAGTAAAACAGATATATAAATTTGGTGATTTTGGCTCGACCTGTGGCTGGTGAGGGATATTTATTGTGGCCATTATGCTCTTCTTTGTGTTAGATTTATTAGGTTTTTCTAATGCACCCATATATTCACTATCCACTTAGTATCTTGCTGAGTGTTGAGATTAGTGAGAGCCTTCACCAAAGGAAACCCCTTGGGGTGTCGAGGTAGTGCATGTGTGGAGGTAATGACCACCTTGCATGGAAGCACCCCGTCTCTTCGGAGGCATGGCGGTTAAAATGCCAGTGGAGGGTATATTACTCCATATGGGCCAGAAATTCAAATTTCACGGAAAGGAGCCAAAAATCGTAATTTCGGTTCTGATGTATTTCAGTTAAAAATCGCGTGGTAATATCTAGATCTCAGATGACAAAACAGATTGCACCTTTGGAATCTAGTCTCCTTTGAAATCTAGTAGCACATAAAATTTAGATAAATTAGAGACAGTCATAATTTTACGTTTCGAGAAGCATCGCATTTAGTCTCAGTAAAAGCGATTTTACGATGCGGCAGATCACATATACGTACTCATGTGCCGTAAAGTGCGCTGAGTAGAGAATTGATAATGGTCGTTATTGAGATAGTGTCGAATGTCAAAGCGGGGAAAGAAGCATAACGGTCATTTTGGAAAAGTTTAAGTCACTAAATGACAAAATAGTAAATAGTTCTCTTCCCCAAATGTTAAAAAAAAAGGCGAAACAAACCGTGTGAAGCAAGAAGAACGATATGTCCAGTTTGAGTTTTGCAGTGAGAAGATCCAGACTTCTCACAGAATATCGGGCGTCCGTGTGGCGATCTTCGGAATGAAGAGGAGAAAGGCTGCTACGGAGAAGAGGGCTTCGCGTGGAGTGCGGAACTGGGAGTTCCTCAAACCGAGAGGTAGGGGTTCTCTACTTGGGTTTCATTAAAACTGTGTACTTTGATGTTTGAGTCGGAATGAGGCCGTTAGGGGCCGTTTGATCAAATCCTGAGCCTTGTGTGTGAATTGATGTAGTTTTGGAGCTTCAAATCTTTTAGCCCATAGCTGAGGAGCTGTTTTGGGTGTTTTTTAATTCACAAAGTTTGTATTAAATCATGTATTGATTGTAATGAGACGGCCGAAATGGCGTGGGAAAATGTGGAGTTCACAAAGATGAAGCAGATGATTTACCGGGAATAGTAAACAAGGGTTTTCACTATTCACGAGCAGTGTTCTCAAAATATATTTTTGTGTGAAAATGTGTTTGGTGATGATTCAAGTTGAATTGCCATATTTGATCATTAAACTCAAGTGACGTAGAGCACGGTATATGAATTGATTAATTACATGACATGATTGTGTGATTGGATATTATGTGGATATGTGCATGTTTATATTTGCATGATTAGGCTATATTGGAATTGGCATACATGCATTCATCTGGCTGGAACACCCTAGGGTATAGGGTGAGTGCATGAGGGTGGTACAGAAATGGTTGGAGAGTTGTCACAAAAATATCAATCGTCGGAGTCGGCCCAATTGATATCATCGGAGGGTAGTCCACAGAGCAAATAATATATCTCGATGGCGAGAGACTGACCCGATTGATATATATATACATCGGTTGTCTTCTCCAGCTGATAATTCTCATACGGCTTAGGTGAGTGTGAGAGAGTCGATCAAAAGACTCCGGGATCTGAGTTAGTCATGTAGACATTCAAATTAGGATCAAGTACATTGCTTGAATGTATGTTTATTTTGGAGCATTCTGTTGGCTTAGGTGGAGAGAGTAGCCAGCAGGGTGATTCTACTCTGGGCATAATGCCTGTCAGAGGATATTATTCTGGTCTGAGGGAACGTCTTGTGGCTCGTCTGAGGATTGAGGATTAAGAAGAAAGCTAGGGTTGTGGCTTTGGTTGATGATATAACACATGTATTGAAATACAATTTTAATATATATATTGTATAAAGTGAAAATATTGTAACTCTTGTAACTATTTGGTATATAAAGTTGGATTCATAGTTAGTATGTATTATGAGTATCGTTTGTGGGCTGAGTGGTCGTATTACTCATGTGATTATATATTGGATATATTGGATATATTGCACTGTTTGGGACTTGGGTAGAGCTCCCCGTACAAAGGAGACTCTGCTCGATTTTTGTGAAAAATGTCGGGTCACCCGACATTCACGGGTATTCCGCGGGTTGACGGGTAGTCAATCTGACCTGTGTTTCTGCGGGCCACACTCCCCGCTAGGACCCCTTCAAAATCCCACCTTTTTTTAAGAGCCACCCTGACCTTATAGGTCGTGCTTAGATCATATTTTTTAGGATTCCTTTTCCTACATATGGGTGTATCTGAGAGCCTTTAAGGTCACTTTGGTCGCAATTAGGTCCAGTATTCCAATCTTCAATGAAGTGTGTTTAGAGATCAATATGAGATCGAGTCTTAGGTGGACCACTTTTCACTATTGTGTTGAACTATCTCTCCTTATGTAGTTTAGTAGCTCGGTATCCACTTTGCACTCTTTTGGTGTTGCGGCTTATCTTCTTTATTTGCACTTTTTAGGACTCGCCTTCCACTTCAGTTTGGGGTTTTTTCACACATGTGAAGCTGAGCTCAATACATAGTCACTGCTTTAAAGATTCGATCATAGTGGACATGGAGTCACGTATAGCTATCATGATTAGTTCATCATAGTTTATAGATTCTACTAGGAGACCAAATCTAGCCTTAGACAGAGGATGGATGACGGGTTGAAAGTGAGCGTGTAAAAGTTGGTAAAAATGCAAACCTGTGCACGCAAGTATACGCGTCGAGTTCACGCAGTGTAGTGGCTAATCAAGGCCGCTCCCACGGCGAGAAGCGTTGCTAAGTACCGCATTTAGCATCTAGACAATATTTGGATCTAGTCTTATAGTGAATTATGAATAAATTAACTGAATTAAAGAAAGCCTAATATTAAAATTTCGATTTAAGGTAATGATGAGAAAACCTATGGTTTTGCCTTCACCTACCACACCTGATGAATTTTAACCTAGATAGCATTTATTTGATATACCATAAGGATTTATGTTACGGTCGATCGTGGTTCACAAGATATTCTCTCTCGAGATATAACTGCCTATCTCGCTAGTGGGGTGTATTGCATCTCTGCTTCGACCCCTTGACTCCAAGATGCATGAATGTGCAAACCCTAGTGTACCTGGAACGCGGGATATCTCTATTCCCTGATTGGCCAAGTGTTGCTTTACCCATGTCCCTACGAGTCATCATCTCTCGATATTAGACTCCTAGCATTAGCATGCCATATTTGCCAAATAATAACATGTGATTAAATTCAAGAGTAAAACAACCATAGAAATTCATATCGATATTAAATAAACCACAATTAAAATATTAATCCATAATGGTGTGGTTAGGTAAACAAAACCCTAGAGAGAAAGTTACCATAGTGATTTTCATTGGCTGCATCGAAAGATTTTCAAGATCAAATGAATTAGAGAGCAAATACGTAAGAAGCTGTCTCTCATGATATCCTAGAATCCGTCTCACCACCTCTCTATCCGTCTCCTTGTCTTAAGTCCGCCTCCGACTCTCATTTATGCCCCAAAATCGCCTCCCTTTTATACCCTAACTCGGCCCATCAATGGCCCGTAAAATCAGAACTTTGCAGCTTGCTGAATCTCGTGACCTTGATCTTCGTGGCGTACCCGAGGCGATCATAATCTGGCATTCAGGTTCGTTGCAGCGTAGGCTCCCTTCGCTGCTATGAAGAGCTATGCCGCAACGTGGGCCGCCGCGCACCCACCACCGCCGCATTCTTTGTTGCTTTTTCATTTCTCGTGTTCTCTTCTCTATTGTTAGCTTCCTTTTTTATTCCAATATTGCCATGTTCTATGAAACATTGTAGTATAGGGGATTAGTGCAATATTAGTGAATATGAATGTGAATCATGCAAATTGAGCTATAAAAACACATAGAAATTATACTGAAATGCATGCATGATTCACTCTGATCAACATCCCCAAACTTAGCTTCTTGCTTGTCCTCAAGTAAGAACAGACTCTAACCAGGGCACGCAAGGATAAAGCACAACTAACACTAACGATATGGGTCTAGTACACATGATACCAGCAAGAAGGGGTCAACAAGAACTAGGTCAAAAGATCCAGGGACTACCTCGGTTGTTCAACTTTCAAGAATCAGATTGGTCAATCTCTAAGTAACTGCTGTGTCAACCCCCTTAAATACCAATACCTTTTTCCCAAGGAGTCTATGCTATGTGGCAATGTATAGTTCGACTGCAATACCCCCAAACTTGAATCTAACTCGCCTATTTGGAATAGCTTAACACAGAAGGATGAGAACACACCAATTTATTCACTTCAACTACTCCTAAGGGAATTAACTCTAAGACAAACTTGGAAGAGTACTAGTACCAAGAGGTTTTAAAGCAGGTTCCCGTAACTGATCCATCGCGACTCCCCACCAGTTGGTTAAGGACATCGGACATTCAATTCCTCTAGAACTTCACCCCGAACACTCAACCAAACCTTGAGGTCCTAGACCGTGGAGATCATCCATCCTCTGTCCCATGTAGTGGGCAGTGAACTCAATGGCTCCCAGGCAATTGGCTCAAGGCAATAGGTTTTGAAAAGCCCCTCGGATTGTGCCCGAGATGTAGATTGGATGATCCACTTATTCCAAACATATATATATATATATATCGACTTTATACAACGCAGTCCCAATTGTCAAACAACCTTGGAGTTCCTTATTTCATTGAAACATAGGCTTTACAATTACTACGAATTTCAGAATCATGGTCAACTAGATGTCGAGAACAATTTAAACCAATTCTGGAAATCACCATATCATAATATTGCCAAATGAAAATATGTTGGTACATAGGGACAAGGCTTGGTCTTTAAACATGCTAAAACAAACTAAAACAACCAAAACAAACTAAAATAGATGAAAACCTATAACATGCAAAGATAAAAAAAAAAAAAACAATAAAAATAAACAAAATGACACTGAGCCTACCTGTATACCCACACATATACCCCCAAACTTAAAACTGACAGTGTCCTCAATGACAAAAAGAAAATAAAGGCAAAGAGATAATTCTAGAGAGTCACTGCGGTGGTGGTGGTAGTGGCGGTGTGTGAAGAGAGAGGAGTCGAGCCAACCGCCAGACAGATAAGGTCCGATCGGGCGCGATCAGGCCATCTTAACTCGATGGTGTCCATCCCGACTTTCGGCAACGCAGCTCCCGAGACTCATCCCAATATGCTAAACCGTGGTGAGTGTATGAATATGACTGCCGAGAGACGTAGCCTTAATCTGAGAGGGACCCTCGTGGTCAGTCGCATTAGGGTGTGGCACTGAGCATCCCCATCGGGCCTCCTCATCTGAATTGCCTCACCTAATCCGCCTCGGGGCGGGCCAGATGGTAGGCGCCGCTGCACCTGCTCCTCAACGTCCAACATCGGGACCTCCTACTTAGTCCGCAAACCGGTAATGAGTGAAGGGGTGTATCAGGCCCGTGCACGCCTGGTCGACTAATCAACCCCCATCAATGATCGACCGATGTCAAATTGGAACCTCGTCATAGCGTAGAGGAGGATCGCCTTGTCCGTCATAATCGCACTTCAAATGCAGTAGGTTTGATTTTAACACATAAAAAATTATACCAGACCTTGGCCACGGGCGTGAATGAGTGCATCTGAAAAGTGGTGAAATCATCAGTCGATGGTTGGCGTCTCCACACGCCTTGGCCGTGAGTGAGCTCCTATATCAAGTGCTAATAGTTTGTGGTGCAAATAGCGCCCTATAGTCTGCATTGTCGTCATCCATGAGGCGGTAGATCCGGGGCCGATGGCCCGGGCACCAAATCCCACCCACCCATTTCTGGACGAAGACGCAGTTGACCTCATGGGCAATCAGATGAACTCCCCGCATTACCAGGGCCACTCCGGGAACAGGGGGCGCACATAGTGTTTGCCAACCATGGTTCTGGATGGAGAAGTTGAAGAACGCATTGGAGGTGGGGAAACCACATTTCGGGACAAACGAGCGGTTGAATAGCGACTCGTGATAGATCTGTTTGGCCTCCCGGGAAATGAACCGATGTGGATCTTCCGAAGGTGGTGGTGCCGCTCATGAGGTGGAGCCGGATCGCTATTGTTTGGTTGGGGTGGACTTCCTAGGAGCCATGGAGGTCGATTTATGGGCACATATCTTCAAAAATAACAAAACAAACGAGAGAGGAAGTAGAAAGGGCAGAAAAAAGGCGTGTGGAGGGAAATTGAATGGCCGTGCGGGTATTTATAGGGCTCAAAATATTCGTCGCTACGCCGGCGCGGCATATAATGCTGAACATAAGAGTGTCTACGTAGCGTTGTAGAGATTTTCGCCGCGCAGACCCAAAGGTGGGAGGGTGCTGGCCACGCAGTCAAGTAGTGGCTCCTACGCCGGCTGCGACCGTAAAGGTATACCACAAAAATTTATAAGCCATACAAGACCGGCAGAGTTCATTAATCGTCACAGACTAGAAAGTATGGACAATGGTTTTTTAGTTTTTTTAAAACACGAATTTGATCCTCTCACACTCTAATGAACATGTAAATCCCTTAGTGATTGTGCTTGAACCCTTTGGTATCCTTGAAAAACTCACAAACACATTAAAAAAAAACAAAAGTAGGAAGCCCCAAAACAAAAATTATACCGAAAAGCAATTGAAAAGAACGAAAATAATGCTAGTTTAAAGGAGAAGGGGATCTCATAATACTTAGGTTGCCTCCCAAGATGCGCTATGTTTAACGTCGTTAGCTCGACATTCCTACAAATAAGACAAAAATTTAGAGCGGGAAAATAACCGGAATCAAGCAGGACTCCGCAACTTTATCGCCTTCCGTGTGTGCTTAGGATGGTGGCCTGTGTCGTCACATCACTTCTCAATGTGATAGCTTTGACATGTTCATTACCTTCTCGTCTTTGGTTCACCTCTGAGTTACTAGGTAATGATCCATGCTACCTCCTCAGCCAGCAATGTGGCCATTTGGACTATTTGCACTTCCGTGCTCGAGTTAGCCCTTGATTCTCAGAGGGCCGGGTGGATTGGCTCAGAGTTGCTAAGCCTCGATTTTGACTGCGGGCCTTCATCTCATTCATAAATGTGCTATGGGAAGTCATCATATGAACCAAGGCTTCTTCCAAATCCACTTTCTTCTCAAGTGGCGGCTTGCTCGCTTGAAGTGGTGGCATACTATTCTGGTTGTTTCTCTAGCCGTAATTCTGATTGCTCTGATTATTTTGGTTACCTCTCCAACCCTAGCCTGATTCTGATTCTCCGACTCGATTCTCGGTGACTGCTCGATATGTATTACCTTCCATATCGTCCCGGCCGCTGCTTCATCTCCGTTGATTCACATATTGTGCTTTCTCTACTATCATCTGCCCCGAATGATAATTCATAGTACTGTGTTGTCCTTCACAAGACTCACAAATCTCCCAAGGGTTATTCTGAATCGCATTCACTATACCTTGCTTCTTCTGTAGCTATAGCTGTTTAGTTAACTGTGCGACATGGTTTACCAAATTACTGAGAACTTCTGTGTCTGCTCCCACTAAGGGCTTCCTAGGTGCTGATCTATCTCGAGGCCACTAATTAGAATTAGTGGCTGTATCCTCCAATATCTCATAAGCTTGATTTGTAGTTTTTTTCATCAGGGCACCTCCTACTGAGGCATCAATGATTGTCCTAGCTGAATCGCTTAAACCATTATAAAATGTGTGCAACTACATCCACCTAGTCAACCTTTGGTGTGGGCATCTCCTCAGTAGCTCATGAAATCTCTCCTAAACTTCGACCAAGTTCTCCCCCTCGAATTGTCTGAATGTGTTAATTTCTTGCACTAGCTATGCGATCTTTGCGGGTGGGAAAAATTTGGTCAGAAATTTCTGCACTAAGTCATTCCATGAGGTAATGGAATCCGGTGGTTGGCTAGTTAACCAATGCTTAGCTTGGTCGCTAAGTGACAGTGGGAATAGACGCAATCTGAGAGCTTCTTCTGTTACCCCATTATACTTGACTGTGTCGTAGACTTCAATAAAACTTGTCAGATGTGCATTCGGATTCTCACTAGGCAACCCATGAAACTGTATATTGTGGAGCATTTGCAGAGTTACTCCTTTCAGCTCGAAGTTGTTCGCTTGAATGGGTGGTCTTCGTATAGCTGATTGAACAATTGTATGTGGTAAGGCGAACTCCTCAAGAAGCATATGCGGATTATCAGGCTGTACCAATGATCGGGTGGCCTGATCTTTATAATTTTGTCCATTTTGATCCACCTGTGGTTTATTCCTTTCTTAGAATTGTCCTTCATCCTCTTGATTATGCATGATTTCAAACTGGTCAAGGTGGTGTCACAGAATTGATGTAATGTCCGTTCTGGTTCAGGATTGAATGGAAGTGACACACCCCCACCCCCTTCCAGCGGCGAGCGTGCCGGGCCACTCATCGTAAATCCCAGTCACAATTTTAACGACTAGAAATCCATGAAGCTGCCGTGACGCTTTTGCTGAACCTCCTATGCAATCTTTTCTTTAATTCTATAACTTGGGATTTGGTAAAATCTTAGCAGCGGAAAAACTTTGGCAGCATGACGACTGCACATAGTTAAATTCCAAATCCTGTATACATCTAATTTACACTACATCCAATTATGGCAACCAGCATACCAACACATTCACAAACTGCCTGACAGACATACATATGTTCCATTATACATATTCAAAGTCTTTTTCTTACATAAAATTCTTAAGTTACAAAGACTTGTACAATGTCATTAACTCCTATCAGGTTCAAATGGCTCATGCACTGCACCGTGGAAAACAGTTTTTAAAATACAAAATAATGAGCTAAACGAGCTCGAGTGTATGCTTATAAACGGTTTTTCTTTCCTCCTGAAACATCTCAAAAATGTAAACTCTCTTTACAAATATTTTCCAGAAGCTTTTCTTTGCTTTGCTTTCTTTTAAAAGTTTCTAAAACTTTTCTTTGCTTGCTTGCTTTTGTACTTGCTTGCTTTTATACTTGCTTGCTTTTAAAAGTTTATAAAACTTTTAATACTGCTTGTTTTCGCTTTATTTTGCTTTTCTTTAAAAGTCAGGAAACTCTTATTTCTTGCTTGCTTAGGAAGTTTATAAAACTTCATAATTTTTCTTGCTTGCTTGTTTTATATGCTTGAAAAGTTTCTTAAAACCTTTCACAAACCTTTGCTTGAAAGTTTCTCGCATTTTTTTCATAAAAACTAGAGCCCTGGCTCAACCGCATTGCTTTGAAAACCAACTTTACTCAGAGTTTGCTCAACCGATCAAGCTGAAATCTAAACGAGCTTGGCTCAACCGGGCTGTTTTAAAACTCTCCCAAGCCCGCGACGGGAACCAATGGTTGATTTTTTCAAAATCGGTATTCATCATGCTTGTAAAACATCAACCACCGAGGCCTATTTGCCATATACCCTAGCCGAACACTGAACTCAGGCTCAACCGCGCCGACGCTGACCTTTGTCCGCGCTACCTTTTTCCGTGAATATGGTGGAATTGACTCCTCGTGGTCTCCATCACCATACTTAGTTAGAGCTCATAACCTTATACCCCCTCGTACGCGCTTTCACGGTCTCCTTTAAATGCATGATTTATGTCCTAAGTTTGCCGACCAGCAAAAACTACAATGTGGCATGTATGAAATCCTAACACCACCGTGCACGTACGTGGATACCTCTCCGACCGGGTTTGCTTGCTTAAAACTTAGTGGAAGGCCTTGCGCAAAATTTCTTGCTTGCTTGCTCTTGTAAATGGTTTTACACTTGAAACCATATTTACTTGCTTGTTTGCTTTTGAAAAATGGTTTAATTATTCAAACCATTTGCTTACTTGCTTGTTACTTGAAAAAATGGCTTAATTATTCAAACCATTTACTACTTGCTTGCTTGCTTAATTATGGTTTTACACTTGTTAATGCTTGCTTTTCAAAATGGTTTAACTCATAACCATTTGCTTGCTTTTTATCTCATCAGTTGTTTTTGAAAATGGTTTGCATTCAAACCATGAAATACCGCAAACAGTTTGTAATAATAATAATAATACACTAGTATTTGGAAAATGAGTTTAGAACACTCACCTCTTTGCTTGCTTAACTTGAGCATCGTTCCACACTTATCCCGCCTTTGCTTTTTAACCTACACACTCAACCGAATACGACGACAAATTAATCGCCTACGCATAACTTAACATACTCCCTAGACTTAGTCACTATCTCTTTGTACTATTTTAAAGCTAAGGTGCTAAGGGTTCTATTCCAACTGGAATCACCCAATTTGGAGCACCGAAACTCAAGTTACGTCCGAAACAACCCGGACTACTCTATGTCCAAAGCTGATGCAGGAATTTTTCTTGCACATGGCCCCACTTTGAGTGAACTTTTGGGCCACTTAGGATCAGAATTTGACGATGCCTATTTATTAAGTTTTGTTCTCCTTGAAGTCCAGTTTAAGTAGCCACTTGAATCACTCAAATCGGATAAGAAATGAGCAAGTTATGGCCAAAATACGAAAACTGGTTGAAACAGGAAAAACAGAACAGGGTGTACCGGTACAACCCTAATGTGTACCGGTACACATTTGCTTCCTGCGGTGTACCCAGACACATTTGCTGGTGGTACCGGTACACTATCGGCTCATACCCCAAGACACCTTCAAAATTTTGCCCAGATTTTGTTGTTTTCCCACTTTGATGCCAATTCACTCCATACAACTTCTATAATTCATAATACCTCAAACCAACTTGAATTCATCTAAACAATCTCCACAACATTTGAATCGGGTGTTGGACTCAAAACACAAACCTTAGGTGAAAAATCCAAGAACACTACCTAAGGTCCACCAATTCTTTATAAAACCACATACTTTGATGATTCCTTGTTTCTTTTACATCAATTGGGGTTTTACTCTCATAACCCCAACAATTCAAAGGTTCGTGTGCTCTTTGCACAAAACCTAGACCAAAGGAGAACTAATCTCCATACCAAAGTCCTAGGAATCCAATACACTTGATTCTAAGACAACAACATGCCTAATTTTTAGCTTCCCCTCCTCCTTCTTCTTCCTCTTCTTCCTTCTCTTGGCTCTCTCTCCCTCTCTCTCTACTCTTTGCTAGGCAAACTTCGAGACCAAATGAATTTTTGCTTTATTTTCCTATTATTATATTTCCTTAACATTTCCTTTAATTGTACAGCCCTCTAACACTTTAATTTTGGTGTTCCAACTTGAAATTGTATTGTGGCCCATCTCTACTTGATTATGATTTCCATACCCTTTTTCTCTCTTAATGACCATTGTACCCTTTGGTTTAATACCACAAATTCTCGGTTCCATAAACCATTTCTACTTCGGGGCCTCCAAAAATACTACAAGCAGGACACTTGGTACTCTTATACACCCCTACAGTATCATGTACTGTACACTCTCCCGGGACGGGGTGTTACAGGAAGTAATTCCCTGAGATCTTGTCTTTGCATGCACACTAAGTGCTTTCTTGAAATCACAAGTATGAAGTCGAGACCAAGTCACAACATAGATGAAATAATGCATAATACCTAAAATGAAGGATAATAATAATAAAAAAAAAAGTACAAAGAACTAAATAAAATAAAATTGATCCAAAGTACAATCTATGGCACGGTTGTCAATATCAACACTAAGCTTCTCCTAGGAAATGGCGCCAAAAACTTGACGAAATAAAGTGAGTGTGTGTGTCGTAAAAATGCGCACTGCGCTCACAAGTATACGCTTGTGTCTACCTAAATGTAGTGGCTAGTCAAGTGTCGCTCCCACAAAGAGAAGCTGCATAAGCACCGATGAAGGACCTAGACAATATTTGACCCGGGGCCTCTTATAGCAAATTATGAATAAACTAACCGAATTAAAGAGCCTAATATTAAAATTTCGATTTAAGGTAATGATGAGAAAACCTTAGGGTTTTGCCTCTTCACCATCATTCACCTGATGGATTTTAACCTAGATAGCGCATTTATTTAATATACCATATGATTTATGTTAGCAGTTGATCGTGTCTACAAGATACATTCTCTCGAGATATAACTACCTATCTCGCTAGTGGGGTGTATCAGATTCCCTCTCGTCGACCCCGACTGGTGATGCATGAATGTGCAACCCTAGTGCTACACTTGGAACACGGGATATCTCTATTCCCTGATTGGCTAAGTGTTGCTTTACCCATGTCCCTACGAGTCATCGTCTCCCGATATCAGACTCCCAGCATTAGCATGCTATAATTGGCTAAATAATAACATGTGATTAAATTCAGGAGTAAAACAACCATAGAAATTCATATCGATATTAAATAAACCACAATTAAAGTATTAATCCATAACGGTGCGGTTAGGGTTGACAAAACCCTAGAGAAAAAAGTTAGTTCATAGTGATTTTCATTACAGACTGAAAGATTTTCAGCATCAAATGAATTAGATAAAGAAATACAGAAGAAGCCATCTTCACGATCTCCCAGAATCCGTCTTCACTAATCTTTCTCTATCCGTCTCTCCTTGTCTTCAGTCTACCTTCGATTCCTCATTTTTGCCTCGAAATCGCTCCCTTTTTATAGCTCAAAATCCAGGCCCATCAATGGACTAGAAAATCGTAACTTTTGTGAGTTCTGCATTTGGAACGGAGACCGCACTCCGAGCGATCATAACTGCAGCATCTGTTCAAGCATACAGAGGCTTGCTTCGCTTCGCGAAGAGCTACGCCGTGAGCGTGGCCGTCTCGCCGCGCGCACTGAGGCAATAACTAATGCGACTTCTTTTTTTCTTTCTCTCGCCGGCTTCTTTCCTCTATCATAAATTTCTTCGTTTTTTATTCCAATATTGCCATGTTCTATGAAACATTATAGTATAGGGGATTAGCACAATATTAGTGAATATGAATGTGAATTATGCAAGTTGAGCTATAAAAACACATAGAAATTGTACTAGAATGCATGCATGATTCACTCCGATTAATGGATGAGTAGTAGGCTTGACGAGTCCCAACTCATGAGGCTACATGGTTTGATCAGGCACCCTCACCACCTTATGTGCCCATGCCTATCTCGACTTCTAAGAACCTACCTGCTTGCTTAGATAGACCGGGAGTGAGCCGAGGCGCATGAGGGCACCGATAGACCATTGCTCTGGGATGACATCGGGAGTAGACCACCTACAATTAGTTCGTTTCACGGCCAGATGTTTGATATGAGGTTCGTTGGTATCGATGTCTCTCGAGCATGCCTTATAATTTTACGCCTATCATGAGAGCCCTTGGTAGAGATGATACACAGTTGTTTGCCCTATTTCCATTATCTTTGAGTAGTGCGACAACATTGGTTCGCATTGTTAGATCCATCTAGACGGAGAACTTGAGGTGAGCTGGCATAGGAGTTCTTGAGACAGTATTCTTCCAATACTGCCATTGATGTATCGATGAGAGAGCTTGATGCTTTGAGACAGGGATCAAATGAGATTGTTGCTTCTTTTCTCTTCCATTGGTGTGAGAAGATGGCCCAGATTATTGTTGATCGACCTTTAGAGAGAGAGAGTAGATACATATGGTAGTGAGAAGATTGTAGCCTAGGATTGTTAGGCATTTGATTGGGGTACCATTCACATATTTTGCCTCATTTACTTCAGCCATTTTTAGTGTGGAGGAGTGGTATTGTTATGGGGCTTCAGGCTTCATTCTTCCCTATAGGTCCTAAGGGAAGAAAACCATCAATGTCAGAGTTGCAGTTAAGGATGTGTTTATGTCAATTTCTTCTTTCTCGAGACAGGGTTACTAAACGTAGCCAGCAGCTCCATGACCTATGGAGGCATATTCACCTTACTCTCGACATCATGACACATAGTCAATTCCACCTCGACAATTTATTTTGTCACACTCACATTATGTTACACCACCGTCATGTTATACAACTCAATTCCTAGGAGTTTCGCCACCACATCAAGAGGTTAGACCCCTCAACTGACCGTATTCATTTTGCTTCGAGATAATATCACAATGTTTTTCCTGGCCAGTATACCATCGAAGCCGAGACCTCGTAGATGTAAGATTGTTGACTCCCTTGGAGCCCAAGCCTTTTCCTCGGCCAGTGCCACCCTAGTTTAGGATGGATTTATAATGCTCTTGCCATCGGAGTCAGGGACATGATATTGGTCGATGTACAGCTCTTCGACATGCCATTTAGGATGTCATTGATCAAGGATCTATTAGTTTGGATCAGTTAGGCGTTGTTGTAGACCCTTTGACAACTCATTCTGCTCACATGGTTCCTTTTACTTTTAACCCTCATTCCACAAGTCGTGTTAAGGATGATGACACACAGATGATGAGTCTCGAGGGTGTTGGATTAGAGTCTTTCACGAAGGAGAGTGGATCCTTTGGGGGATGGTAGTGGTTTCTTTAGATTGGAGATTAGATAGACAGGGTTATTATGTTGTTTAGACTTACGATAGATGTATCAGGTAGTCAGTATGTATTAGTTATGGAGATGCTCATCTTTTGGTTATGTTTTGGTATATCTTAATGCAGGGTTCGGAGGAGCTTCACTTGGTTTTTGCTTAATCTTGTTGAGATGTTTGTTTTATTAGTGATGTTCTTATGAGCACTATTAGGTAAATATTGGTAGAGTCCGATCTTGTGGACCCAACATCCTCCTCTGACGTATTTTCAGATTTATCCCTATTTTTGATTATGTTCTCACTTTTTCATATATGGATTGGAGCATTTGAGTATTTATTTGATCCACAAGGTGATAGTTTTTCATTATACATCTCATTCATCGTAGATTGTAGATCTTGGAGATTAATTTATTACTTAGGACTTGAGGCGATGTTTGCACCTACCCTGATCGCCCATATCATTAGAGTCACTCTAGATGAAGCCATATAGTTTGATATATCTATAAACTAATTTTTAAAATCATCTAAATGTGAATGATTAAAAGAGGTATTGCATTTAAGACCATGGTCGTAGGATAGGTGGACATCATTTTAGTTAGCCATATACGTTGTCATCTTTATTGATATATATAGACCATTGCTAGCCCTTTGAGCCTTGCACGTATATTGTGGCCTTTTCTTTCTTATAGCTCTGCTTAAATTTTCTACACCAGGGTAGGGACCATTTGATGTATATGTATACTTTTCTAGGATTCTCATGAACTTTGAACTTATAGGTCCATTTTTCTCACCTAAGTTATTATCACCTCGCCCCCCTCCCCTTACCATATCTCATTATCATAACCTTTTTCCTTATAGCCATTGTTGCTTGTCTAGCCTTTTTGTTACCCTATTGGATTGATGACTTGTCCCAATTTGGTGCGTAGGGGGGTAGTTATGTCACTCCCTTCACTCCACCCTTGGCATTGATTTAGAGGTTTTGGTTTGAGAGGTTATGTTGTGAGAGGGGATTTAGACATTCATTCATTATTGAGGAGAGTTTATTCATTCTTTATGCTTCTCATTGAGGGTTGATTTGTTGATGATATGATGTATATTCATTAAGAAAAAAAAAAGAAAAGAAAAAAAAAAGAAGAATAGAAAAAAAAAAAAGAAAAAAAAAGAAAAAAAGAAGAAAAAAAGGGCGTTGTGACACGTTTATGTATAATATCTTCTTTCACTGGGTGCTTATATCGACTTTCAAGGGATAATTATTGGGTGTATTTATTATTGGGGATCTATGTGAGGTTTTATGGGGATTTTCATTCCTTGGTTCACTTTTGTTGTGTATTTTGAGTGTTGAGAGTTCAGGTGAGAGTTTAAAGAGATCCTTTATTTCTTGGATCATTGTTGATACCATTTGTGAAGGGGTGAGTGTTTGAGCGATTTTGTTACGAGGATCTCTTGATCATTGTCTTGGCTATCATTCCATCATTAGTGATGTGACTTTCCCTCTACTATACTGATATGGGTTGATCATCATTCATTTTTTTTATCCCTCCCTTTTTGTATTTATTACCACTTTTTTTTTTCTTGACACTTCTCCCACCATTGTATTCCCTTCCCATATTGATATTCGTCCCAAAACCAACTCCTTCAAACCTTGTGATTTATTATAAGCTTAACCTCTTCACCTTTGTTTATTTCCTTCATTAGTGCTTCGTTGGTTGCCTTTGAGTCCAAGGCTCATGAGATTTTTTTCATGCATTACATCTTGTACATGAGGGTATGAGTTTGATAATTGGGTATTTGAGCCTAGTTTCCTTTCATTTCTTTTACCTTATGACCCTAGCCTACATTGCAGTCTGTGTTTAAGACCACCCTGAGGCAATGGAATCAGATGTCATCTTTGATAGTCTCCATTTTTGGTAGGTGTTTGTGTTTTGGTTAACATTTGAACGTACTTATGTTTCATCTTCTGAGAGATATCTCAGTGATATATGGATCTGATTCAGTTGAGGATGTGGATGATTAGTCGAGTACGCCTTTGGTGGGTACTCTTAATATTATTTGGCTTCTCTACTTTGTAGTGTGTTAGTCTCTATACTAGGGCACATCCCCCTTTTCTTTGGATCGAGACGAGTCTCTAGTGGTGCAATTCCTCTAAGATTGATAGTTCTCATTGACTTGATTGTCTTAGTGAATTGATTGAAGATGGCATCACCATGGGGGCAGAGCATTCTTTTGAGTTTATGGCGGTTTTTTCCATCGTGACTCTTTGAGTCGTGTGTCATTGAGTTTGACCAATTTGATTGTTGAGCACTCCAGCTCCTCGAGGGAGCACATTATGGTATATGGGCAGTCCTTATTAGGGTACTTTTGAGATAGATCATTTGTCTTCTTGGACCAGTGAGTTATTATTGACATAGATTTGATGATGGTTGTTGAGCTCGAGATAACTCTTATAGCAGTTTGGAGACTTTCCATATTGGGGCATATTTCCCCATTTTGAGAGTCATATTCATATAAGGATTGATTGGGTTTTGTTGGAGACGTACTTTAGTTCTTTAGTTTACCATAGTACATAGATGAGCGTTTTGAGCTATTTGGTTGATTAATGATTTGGTGCCATTAGTGTTATACATTATCAGCTGATGTCTTCTCGTTACTAAGCTTTTTTTTAGTGGCACATGGACACTTCATCATATTTTTGAGCTTGATGTCATTGTTCAGCAGGGCACCTAATCAACATCTCACTATTCACAGTTGCGTATTTCAAATGTTACGGTGGTGGTTGCATATTTGAGTTGGATGGAGTTTTGATGCATGTCTTATTTTTTAATAAAGCATTGATAGTCTGAGTGACTTTTCAGTATTGGGGTTTCATGTTTAGATTTTCCATTAGGGCACTATTGCGGTATGCAGATTTTGACATCATCCATGATTGATCTTTACAGTTACACTTAGACATGAGTTTGAAGCTTTCTATTAATGTAGAGCTGGATAGATTTGGCGACGTGCTTGATCATCATTCGACACTGGGGCATATCCCCACTTTGAGATTATCATGACATCTGTTGATTTCATGGTCACTTGATTCATTTGTTGTTGCTTGTGAGTTACTATATTGGGTTATACCCCATTCGTAGAGATTATTGTCATCTTAAGTTGACTTCATAGACGTCTGACATGTTCATCTATCTTTGTGAGTTATTGTTTAGGGTATTCCCTTTTTCAGAGTTTTTTTACAAGGGCATACCCCCTTTTCAGTGAGTTCATTCACATGCACTTATTTCTTTGAGTCTCCTGCAGTTGCTATTAGTTTAAGACCATCTTTCCTTTATTCTAGTTCTATATTAGGCGTCTTTACTTCTAGAGTGTCTACTTCCATCCGATTAAATCACTAGGAGCATCCCTCTTTCTTTAGAGTTTATTTTAGATCCTTATTCAGTGAGTTGATCTTCGTTTAGGGCACCCCTCTATTAGCAATCCTGCTTTTGGTGTACAGTGCCCCCATATCTCAATATCTCATTTTTATCACAATCCTGAGTTGTTCATTGCATCACAGCCCGGAGCTGTTCATCATATTTAGTATTGAGTTTGATATCTGCTCATTTTATTTGTAGTTTCTTCTTTTCCAGATCACTAGGAGCATCCCTCATTCTTTAGAGATTATTTTAGATTCTCCTTCAAAAAGTCGATCTTCAACTAGGGCATCCTATATTAGCAATCCCACTTTGGGTGTACAGTGTCCCTATTATCGGGTATTTATGTTTCATCATAGCCTTGAGTTGTTCATTGCATCCACATCCCATAGTTGTTTATCATATTTAGTATTGAGTTTGACATCTGCTCATTTTACTTAATTTTTCTTCTTTTCCAGATCTCTAGGAGCATCCTTCCTTCCTAAGAGATTATTTTATATCCTCATTTAATGAGTCAATCTTCGTTTAGGGCACCCCCTTATTAGCAATCCTGCCTTGGGCATACAGTGCCCCTATATTTCAGTATCTTATTTTCATCACAGCTCGGAGTTGTTCATCATATTTAGTATTGAGTTTGATATATGCTCATTTTATCCTAGTTTCTTCTCTTCCAGATCACTAGGATCATCACTCTTTCTTTAGAGATTATCTTAGATCCCCATTCAGAGAGTCAATCTTCGACTAGGGCATCCCTTATTTGTAATCCCACTTTGGGCGTACAATGTCCCTGTTATCGAGTATTTCATTTCAATCACAGCCTTGAGCTGCTCATTGCATCCATACTCTAGAGCTATTCATCAGGTTAGCTTTATCATTTTATTTTTAGTTTCTTCTCTTCCAAATCACTAGGATCATTCCTCATTCTTCAGAGATTATTTTAGACCCTCGTTTAGAGAGTTGATCTTTATTTTAGGGCAACCCCTTATCAACGATCTTACTTTGGGTGTACAATGCACTCATATTTCAGTATTGGAATTTTCATCACAGCCTTGAGATGTTCATTGCATCCACAACCCACATCTGTTCATCATGTTTAGTTTTGAGTTGATTATTCTATCATTTCAATCTTATTTGTACCCCACATAATTTTTTCCTAGATCATCAAGAGCACTCCTTCTTCAGAGATTGTTTTAGATCATTGCGCAGTGAGTTGATCTCCGTTTTAGTGACACTCAATGGTTTGATTCAGAGTTGCGATATGCAATCTCCCTCGGACGTACAATGCCCCTATTGAGATGTTCTTTGCATCCACAACCTTGAATTGTTCATTTCATCATAGCCCTGACTTGTTCATTCTATCCATAATCTTGAGTTTTTCATCTCATCTATAGCCCTGAGTTGTTAATCTCATCCATAGCCTTGAGATGTTCATTGCACCAATAGCCTTGAGCTGTTCATTTCATCCATAGCCCTAAGATATTCACTTTATCCACATCATTGAGTTGTTCACTTTATCCATAGCATTGAGCTATTGTCAGTCTTGTTATAGCAATCACAACTTTTTCTTCCTACTTCTACCATTTTTTAGAGTTTCCAATTAGCATGATTTCACCTTCCTCTTGGTTCATATATTGAGTTTAGTTGGGTTATTTATCATCCTCACACATTATTTTCCCATGCTCGATAGTGGAGCTTCTAGATCATGGTGGACATCTTCTGAGTTTTTGATTTGGTGGAGCTTGTCTTTAGTCATTTATAGTCGGGGTGTTTGTCACATCCCACATCGAATAGGGGAGAAACTTCCTGTATGGGCTCCTCTCAACCTAGTAGATGCGTTTTAAAACTGTGAGGGCCCATTAGGCTTAAAGCGGACAATATCTACATAGTTGGGTCGGGTCATTACAAATGGTATCAGACCCGATCCCCAACCTCGATGTGGTCCTGCTCCGGCTTGCTCGCACCACGTGACACAACGAGGACGCAGTCCGCATGGGGGTGTTTGTCACATCCCACATTGGATAGGGGAGAAACTTCCTGATACTATATAAGTATGGGCTCCTCTCAACCTAGTAGAGTGGTCTAGCTATTACTCGACTTTGATATTGATTCTCGAGTCGCTTTTGGAGACCATTTGGAGGGAGTTTGGACTTGCATTGTGTGTTTGGTGACTTCGTTCTTTTATTTTGTTGCTTGCATTTAGAGTTTTTAGAGCTCCCTTGGTTGATTGAGTTTGATTGACTTAGTGTTCTTTGTGGACACTTTTAGGGGTCTCCTTTATTCTTTGATAGAGTTCATCTCGTTTCACTCACTTCTTACACTTTCATTTCATTCCAATGGTCGCATTCGTTACACTTGTGAACTCTATCGAAGAGGGGCATATTTGTAGACCCTAAATTTAGGATGGTCTTAGATTTACCTTATTTAATTTAATTTTAATTTATTTGATTTGATTTTTATGGAATAATAATAATCAGCTTTTTTTCCTTTTTTTTTTTGGGAAGGAAAGTATGATTTTTTTTTCTTAGAGAGAGATAAAAAGGAAGGGGATGAGGGATCAAGGATCGGAGGCCAAGGAAGAAATGAGCAGCCTTGGTATGAAAGCTTAAATTATATATTTATTTCCCCCTACAAGTTTTCTTTTTTTTTTTCCTCATGATTTTTGTTATAGCTGTTGGAATTTGTTATTATTGGAACAGGTACTTGGAGGTTTTAGAAATTATTATTGTAGACTGTATGAAGTGATGGTTGAATATTCATTTTTTAGGATATGTTTCATCTTAAGATAGAACATGGCTTGAGTTTGCATTCTTTTAGGAGTTATTGTCTTGAAAATATGTTGGGTGTATATGGAGTGGGATAAGTCCCAGGTCACGTACCAAGGACTGGAATAAACCTCAAGGAACGTGCCGAAGAAGATTGCAACGTAAGTGGGGCCCTGATTCAGATGAGCTCGAGTGGACTGGGCCTAGTCCAATAGCATAGAAGCTCGAGCTAGGTAAAGCAGAATGACATGAGATAGTTCAAAGTGGTCGTCTTGGGCATCAAAAAGGGGAAAGGCCGAGCCAACCACCTCAGGTAGAGACTTCTGGCATCGAGGGAGAAAAAGGCCAAGCCAAACGCCTAGGACACACATCTCGGGCATGAAGATGGAAAGGACACCACACATGTGTTACAGTTACCCTGAACAATCACAACGATATAAGGCAATTAATGTACATGAATGTATGAAGGTATAATGTAAGAAAGTGGAAGGATTCTCATAAGTTCCCTAATTATGAGAATTTAACTCTCAAACCCGTGGGTATAATAAAACGGGGAAGAAGAAAAGGAAAGGAGGGAGGTTTTTTTTTGAGGATCTGTATCATTATCTCTTTCACTATTACTCCGTGGGAGGACTAATATCCTTTCCATTGGCCCCGTCTAGGGGAAACACTATCTTCCTCTAGCAGTTTACCAATCCCATATGGGTGATCTACCCCCCAGTTCGGGACCTTCCTTGGACTAACGCCTGCTGTAGTTGGAGAGGCAGCTGAAAGAGCAACATGACTCTCACCAATAGCAGTTGGCCTCATTTCTAGCGGCCAATGCCTCTCTACACTAGGAGAGCACCGCTCTTCAAAATGAGGCCCGAACTTTGTCCTCACCTAAACATCACAACCCACGGTGGGGACGTCCCAAACATCCAGATCGACCGGCACAACCCCATGCAGTCCGAGTCCAAGGACAACTTCTCTCCACCTAGGCACCACCCATGGTGGCATGGGGGGCTCTCGTGGGGAGAACGGTCGCATTCACCCTATAAGGGCTTGAACCCTGCGTTCCGGACACTAAATGACATATCGGTGTCCTCGTTCGTCCTTGCCATCCTCAACTAGGAGGCCCCACCTCATTTTTCTTTGCCAAAATTTTAGATGTACGATGGGCTACAGGACCCCTTCGACCCTTTGATGCATTACTGATAGATCATGACACTCTAAACGGGAAATAACGCCCTTTTGTGCAAGGTGTTCCCGCCAGCTTGACAAGCCCCACCCTGTCGTGGTTCCATCACTTGGCCATAAACTCGGCAACATCATTTCGTCGGGTGTTTGAGAAATTCGTCTTCCAGTACATGTGCTCAGTTTAGCGAAAGCAGAGTGTCACTAGTTTGTTTCACGTTCGGATGAGGAGATCCGAAACCATCAAGGATTTTATGAAGCGGTTTGAGGGGAGGGGGGCATTGTTTTAGTTGGATTCCGTGAGCCCAGACACTATGCTGCAAGCCATCAAGTAAGCTATTCGCCTGAACACTTAGATATTCGACTCTCTCTCTTTACAACCTCCGACTTCGATCGATGAACTTTTCCAGAGAGGTAATCAGTACACCATGCTCAAGGACGATGTCGTGGCTGCAATAAAGAGAACGGTGGTCAGTACTTCCAACAGTCACGAGAGCCACGGGGGTAAGGAAAAGAGAAAGAAGCTGACATAATGGTGATGCCGAGCGAAAACGTAAAGATGATGTCCTGGTTCATACTTCAGGGCATCGGGAGGCTGCTAGCCCAGGCCGTCGACCCTTAGATAACTCGAACTTGAACAACGACAGCGAGCAACTCAGATTCATAATCTCGCCTTCACTCCTTCTTCCTATCATCCAAACACTTTTAGGTTTTTAGTGGTCATGCCTGCTTTACGTCGACCCTGACGAGAGAGACAAGTCTTGGTTCTACGAGTACCACAAGGATGTATAGCATAAGACGAAATCCTGTTTTCGGCTCTAACACCTATTGAACTACCTTGTTAGTAAGGGGCACCTCCAAGAGTACGTGGAGTGCTCGGTCTAAAAGGATCACCATCCTCACCTTCGGCTAGCTAGCGGTCAGTCATCGACACAATACTTGCATCCCTTAAGCTAACACATGCTCGGGGGTAGCCGCATAGGGGGATTTTTATGGCATGAGTCAACTACAGTTTTGCCTCGAGGAGCGCCTGATCAGTTGATGGGCTCCTCACTTTTTCCGAATCCTCCTTGCTATAGTTTGCTCATCCCCACGATGGAGCTCTCGTCCTGACCTTAGAAGTTATGAGGCTTGTGATGAAGCACGTATTGATATACCTCGGTAGTGCAACAGACCTCCTGTACTTGCCGACCATGATTCGACTGGGCTATAAACCAGACAACCTCTGTAACCTAGATAGGGTCCTGGTCGGATTTAATGGCACCTAGACGTACTCACTTAGAGAAATCGTGCTTCTAATCTCGGTGGGCCTCTGGGCGTACCGAACAACTCTAAGGAAGCCCACATGGGAGACACTATACGCCCTTAACTTTGGCATTGAGGTGCGAATACCTATCGAGTCTAGACTCAAGCCACTCCATGCTAGCGACTCTATCAAACTAGCATAGGCTTTAATTAGCTTGAGGAAAAGAGGGAATAGGCCGCCATTTGGATAACGGAGTACCAGCTCCTAGTAGCTCGACAGATAGAAAGACTCGTTAGACCCAAGGCATTCAACAAAGGGGATGTAGTCCTTTTGCGGACCTTCGAAGAGGGGAAACTAAAACCAAATTAGGAGGGACCCTACATTATCGCTAACGATGGATGCAGAGGCGAGTACAGAATATAACACTAGGAGGCAGGGTGGAGCCTCAACCCTGGAATTCCCTCAACTTAAAAAAGTATTTCTAGTAGAATTTGTACGTTGTATGTGCTTTTAATTGAAAGTGAAATTAAAAAGTTTTTTTTGAGAAGTCGCACAAGTTGTAAAATCCTTGGGATTCTCCATGAGATGAGCCTAGTACTCAGCCAACTCTGTGCGGTGGTTTCCATGAGATGAGCCTTGTACTAAGGAAACTCCTTGAAATGGTTTCTGTGAGATGAGTCTAGTACTCAGGCAACTCCTTGAGATGTGTTCAATGAGATGAGTCTAGTACTCAGGCGCAACTCCTTGAGATGGTTTCTATGAGATGGGCCTTGTAATCGGCTAGCCTCCCCAAACTAGTTTGCACAAAACGATCCTTACATACGATTGAAATTCTTGGAAATAATCTCCGCTAGGTGGGTAAGAGGCTAATCGTCCTCAAAGAAAAGCCTAACCTAGCCTACGATACACTATAGAGGCATAAACGGGAAAGAAAAAAGGTCTATTAGAAAAAAGAAATACCCGGGATAGACCCCCAAGGTTGGTCACGATACATTAGAAGGAGGGGCAGGAGCCTACTTTGGAATAATTACAACAAGAGCCGGGTTAGACACCTCGGCCACTGTAGAGGTACCTTCTCTTGAGGGCATGGGGAGAGTTCGGGCTTCTTTTGTCGTAGGATGCAGGAGGGGCTTGGGCTCATTCTTCAGCCAAAGTATTGACTATCTCGTTGAGCGCTGATTTAGAGGGGAGCTCGACCGATTGAGATAAGATTGATGACTGGGGCGACTCAGGAGCGTCTTTTGGGGTCTCGGGTCTATCCGCTTGCACCCTAAGCTCCTTTACCAGCATAGTGATGAGTCCAAAACTCATCTATTTTTAAGTCCATTTTTCTTGCATTTTTGAGAGTTTAAGGTCCTATTTAATGAAGAATTATAGAATCTTCACCCAGATTTGTGTTTTGTAGGGTTTTAATGCAAAAGATCCAAAAACCAGCAAAAATGGCTTAGGCAGAAAATGCGGTATGTTGCAACATTTCTAAATTATGTCGCGACAAAAGAATCTTTGTCACGACAAAGATCAACAAGATTGCCTAAAATAAAAGTTGAAGAATGTTGCGACATTTCACAGCTATCTCACGACAGATTTTGTGAAGAAGACAGAAAGAGTTTGTCTCGATAATTTAAAACTCTGTCGTGACATAGCTAAGACAAAAGACATTTGAAAGTATGCCGCGACACTTGATAGCTCTTTCGCGACAAAGGACAAGGAAAATGGCAATAGAACATTGTCGCGACATCCAAAAGTATATTGCGACAAAGAATGCAATGAGGTACTAGAAAGAATGTCGCAACAATAAAAATGACTGTAACGAAAAAATAGAGGGAAGAAGACTGGAAGTATGTCGCGACAATCATACCTTTAGTTGCAACAAAAGCTGACAAGAGTTCAAAAACAATTGTTGCTACAAGGTTTGCAATGTCGTGACCTACCATCCTGAGAATAACAATGCAAGAAATGGAAATAATGTTGCGACATTAGAAAATTATGTTGCGACAATTACAAGATGAAGTCATTTGTTGCGACATTTCCAAAGTATATCGTGACACAATTTGAGGAGAGGGCAAAGAACATTGTCGCGATATTCCTTTCATCGTCGTGACAATTATAGAGAAGAGATTTTAGGCATGTACTGAAACTTTGCTGTGACACAAGAAAAGATTTTCGCGACAATCACTCAAGAAGAATGCTAGTCAGTATTGTTGCAACAAACACACAACAAAGGGTTAAGACATAGAAGCTTCAGATATGTCGCGACATTCATAAACTTTATCGTGACATTCATAAACTTTGTCACGACATAGACTCACGAGGATTAAAGTCAGATATGTTGCGACAAAGCCACAACAAAGCCTAAAGACACAAGTGAGCTGTAATGTCGTGACAAAGATCAACTTTGTCTCGACAAAGACATCAGCTGAGCCTACATCGAAATCCACAGTTTTAGCATAGAATTTCGGCCCATCATTTATGAGCCCTAATAATAGAAAGAGATAGGGCAACATAAAGATATCTTCGGATCAAGAGCTTTTCAGTAGCTTTCAACCATCTTTTAGCTTTTTGGAAGAGTTGAAGTCTCTTTGTATATATTCTTTTCTTTTTATTTTTCTTTCTTTTAGGAGTAGAGGAAGATCTGAGATGAAATTTTGAGCTAGAACATTTGTAAATCAAGCTTCATTTATGTATGAACTTGAGTGAAAGATGGAAAATTTATGGAATTCATTTTTATTTAGTTTTAATAACAGTTTCAATGAATTTTTCTGATCAACTAGTCATTTTCATTTGTGATTCAAGTATGCAAGGCTTAGCTCTTTGGGAAAGGATTTTGTGTTTGATTGTTATTTTTTAGTAATTCAATTTTATGTTTTGGATATGAAAACAGGATAGATCTAATTAGTACTGATCTTGTAATGAGTTGTTCTATATATCAATGCTCTATACCCAAAATGAGTTGTATCTATGCTCTGATTTCTAGGATCCCTCTGAGTGACACAGAGATGGATTACTTGAGAGCAAAGAGTAGTGACTTGGGGGAAAATTACATTGATATTTTGGGAACAAATGTACTCTAAGTATCACTCTAATACATCATAGGTGATGTTCTAACCTCTGACTTCAAGGTTCCCTTTTGGATGATAGCAGAAGTGTGTTCCTGGGGAATAAGGACCACTTAATGAGATATCAGTTTAATCCTTAGAGGTTTCATCTCAATCCAATAGAATAATCTTAATTTTGTGTTAGTTGAGATTCTAATCAAGGAAAAAGATAATTGCATTGAATTGATTGTTGGGATACCAATTAAATTGAAGAAGGCTTGTGTTACCCTATCTATGGGGGCAAGCAATATTTAGTCCTAAGAGATGGCTATGAAGTAATGGCTTAAGAAAAATAGTCAAATCTTGAAGAGGATCAAATCCTAAAAGTAACATTTTATTACCATTGACCTGGTTTAGGAATATGGGAAGCTAAATAGTGAAATGTGTTGTGTCAGGAGGCATTCCAAGGTTACACTACTCTGCTTTTGGACAAATCAAGAATTCATGTCCTTAACAGTATTATCTTTGGGAACTATGCAAATTGATAGTTATAATACTAGTCCATTCCTAGTGTTAGTTCTACCTGGTGAAAGCTCTAATTCTAATTGACTTAGATTTAACATTGACAAGAATTCTTTCATTCAGTTGAATGTTAATAATTCAAAATTCAAATTAGAGGTTCAAATAGTGATGATATTGAGTAGTAGGGGTAGTTGATCTTTAGATTTTCTAATCAATCCCTGTGGGAATGATATCTAGACTTAAAAATCCACTTTATTACTTGTATGACCTATGCACTTGCAGTGATTTAGACCAAAATTTTTTGTAATTACAGAACATGATATATAATAGTATGAAACAACTTTTCACACATTTAGGTAAATAAGTTTTTAGCAGTACTATTGGAGATTGAACTTTGTCTTTGGTAGTCTTGTCAAGACTATTGGTTTGACACAATCTTTGGTTTATGTATTGATTACACATAATCAATGCTCTCTTCAACAAGTTTTTTTTTGGTGCCGTTGTCGGCGATTGAATTAAAATTTATGGAACAATATTCCAACCAAAAAGAGAGTTGCTAGTTTGGACATTTTTTTTTAGGAAAATTTTCAAAAATAGTTTTAACTGTAGTAGCTGATTACTAATCTCTTATATGAACTTATCATAATATATTTCATTTGTCTAGTGATCTCACTTTGATCTCAGTGTATTTTCATTTCAGGTAGTTTTTACATGCATAGAAAACTAGAAGTAGAACTGCTACCATTGGATACTGAGTTGGAAAGAACACTGAGAAACCTGAAGAAAGTGAGAATTGTTGAAGCACTAGTCATGGCAAAGCAGAGGGAAACACATCAGAACATACCAATTGTTGCAACTGAAAGACCTCAGAGATAGAGAACTACGGAAGATTTTTGGAGACCTATAATGAGAGATGAGTATTCTACAGTCAAGCAACCTCTAATAGAAGCAAATAACTTTGAGCTGAAACCTGCACTCATCATCATGGTTTAGTAGTACTAGTTGCATCGCAGTGAGGATCCCAATGAACACTTAGGGAGGTTCTTGAGGATGAAAAATACTATGAAGCTGAATGGGGTCAACCCAGATGCTATTAAGTTGCAACTATTCCCATTCTCATTGAGGGATGCTGGTGAGCTACTTGGCTCGAGAGTCTCACCTTTTATGGATTAGTGACAAATACCGGGAGGAGCTCTGGCTGGAAGCTACTTCTAAGGTATTCTTCCATTTTGCTCTCACTTTAGAGAGAAGGGGAGAAATTATATCCTTCAAGCAGAAAGAAGACGAATCTCTCTTCAATGGTTGGGAAAGACACAAGCAGCTACTAAGAAGATGTCTAATGCATGGCATTGAGCAAATGACACAAATGGACATCTTCTACCATGCCATGAATTACACATCAAAAGGTATCATTGATGCAGCCTGTTTTGGTGCATTTAAGAGGAAGAATACTGAAAAGCCCAATCAACTCATAGAAGATCTAGCTAAAATAAATTATAAAGCTCCATCTGAGACTTCAGGGAGCAATAGCAGAATGAGAGGAGGTGTGATTGAGTTGAACATGATGTCAGAAATTGAAGCAAAGTTGGATGCACTAATGAACAAGATGGGTCATCAAGAAAGAAGAATTCATTCAACACATGAAGTGGGAACTGTGGAAGGAGGTGAGTAGAAGTGCATAGTTGATGAAGGACTTACTCATAAGGGTTCCTATAAAGTGGAGGAACCTCAATATGTGAATGGAAGTAGAAGCTATAATTTCAAGCCTAACAATAACCTTCCAACCCACTACACACCTGCCTTGAGAAATCATGAGAACTTTTCTCATGGAAGTGAGTGTAGCAAGGTCCAAGACCAATGCTGAACTTTCAGTAGTAGTATGCTCCATAAGGTTTCCAATGACAACAGTAGCAAAACAGCCAAAGAGCTGAAAACCAGGGCCAAAGGAGGTCCTAGTCCTTTGAGGATCAGATATTGAACTTCATGGGTAAGAACAAGATACTGTTGAATATACATGAGCAGAAGTTTGCTAAGCTAGCAGGATTCCAGGCAAACACAAATATGTTTCAGGCCAACAATAATGCATCTTTGAAGAATTTGGAGACTCAGGTAGGGCCACTGGCCATGAATATGCAAAATCAATCAGGGATTCTTTCCCTAGTGATACTAAGAAGAATCCCGATGACTATATGGCCATAACTCTAAGGAGTGGTAGAGAACTGAAGAAAAGAGAAGAAGAAAAAAGAAAACAGATTGAGAAAGAAGGGCAAGCAGAAACTGGTAACAACAAGCTGAATAGTTCAAAAATAACCATAGAAAGTGAGAAATCAGAGGTGTAGAAAGAGCAGTAAACTGAGAAGTGAAAACTAAAAAAAAAAAGGAGGAAGTGAGAACCTATGTACCTCCTATTCCATTCCCTCAAAGAATGCATAAGTCAAGAATGGATGACCAGTTTGCTAAATTCTTGAACATGTTCAAGAAAATAGATATCAACATTCCCTTTTCTGAGGCATTGAGTCAAATGCCTCAATATCCTAAGTTTATGAAGGACATCTTGAGCAAGAAAAGGAAGTTTGATAAAGAAGGAGTGGTAAGCCTATCAGCAACTCGCAGTGCAGTGATCTAAAAGAACATGCCACTGAAGATGCAAGATCCAGGCAGCTTCACTATTCTCTGTACCATAGGGAACTATGAATTTGGAAGAGCGTTGTGTGATTATGGAGTAAGCATCAATCTGATGCCATTATCTATTATGAAGAGACTCTATTTGGGGGAGCTTAATTCTACAGCTATGACTCAACAAATGGCAGACAAAATTATGGCTCATCCAGAAGGAATCTTAGAAGATGTACTGATTAAGGTGGGAAAATTTATTTTCCCCGTGGACTTTGTTATGATAGACATAGAAGAAGATAAACAAGTTATAGCTGTACTGATTAAGCCCTTTCTTGAAACTGGAGAAGCCTTGACTGATGTCAAGAAGGGAGAGCTCACTCTTAGAGTGGGAGATGAAGAAGTACACTTCAACCTCAATCAAAGCTTGAAACGGCCTAATTTTGAGAAAGTTGGATGTAAAATTGTTGAAACAGTAGTTCCCATCAGTTCTGAATTGATTTATGATTGTAAGATTTAGAATTCAATGAACGAGAATATGATGAACTCCCTAAGATATCGAGGGATCTTCGATGTCAATATCTGAATGCCGCCTCATTAAAAGAAACAAGATTCGCTCCAATGAAACAAAGGTAGAAAAACCAAGCAGTAGTGAAGAAAAGGTACAAGAAGTAGAAATGAGTTTTGAATGGTTAATTATGAAAGAATTACCCAAAAATTTGAAATATGCCTTCTTAGGAGCTGAAAAAGCACAACCAATAATTATAGCAGCCGACTTGAAAAAAGAGAAATAGCAGAAACTAATTAAAATTCTCAGAAAGCATAAGGAAGCCATAGCTTGGTCAGTGGAAGACTTGAAAGGGATCAGTCCTATAGTTTTCATGCATAAAATCCTCTTGGAGGATAATGCAAAAACATCAATTGCACATTAGAGAAGGCTACATCCAGCTATGAAAGAAGTTATCAGAAAAGAAGTTCTTAAATGGCTGAATGTAGGATTTATTTATGCAATCTTAGATACCGGTAGCCCCAGCTTCATGTGGATCCCAAAATGGTGATTCACAAATATCGTAGAATATAAGAATTCTGACAATTCCAACAAGAATTGTGATAGATGAGGTATGTATCGACTATTATAGAAAACTTAACACCGCTAATAGAAAGATCACTATCCTTGCCTTTCATTGATCAAATGTCTGACAAGTTGGTGTGACACTCTTATTTCTATTTTCTTGATGGATATTCTGGATATAATCAGATTTCCATAGCCCTTGAAGACCAGGAGAAAACCACCTTTACATGTCCCTATGGAACCCTTGCTTTTAGAAGGATGCCATTTGGATTATGTAATGCTCTAACCACCTTTCAAAGGTGTATGATGTCCATGTTCTCAGATTTGGTGGATGAGGCTATGGAAATATTTATGGATGACTTCTCAGTCTATGGATCCAATTTTGAGAATTGCCTAGAAAAATTGGAAACTATACTTCAAAGGTGCCAAGACAAAAATATAGCTTTGAATTGGGAAAAATGCCATTTTATGGTAGCTGAAGGTATTGTCTTAGGGCATAAAATTTTTGGAACTAAACTTAAGGTTGACCAGGAAAAGGTTTTTGTTATTAAGACTCTAATGGCACCTACTACAGTAAAAGGGATTAGAAGTTTTTTAGGACATGCCGGATTCTATAGAAGATTTATAAAGGACTTCAAAATCTGCATCATTATGCGTGATTGGTCGAAAAATGGTGCAAAATTTGAATTCGATGAGTTTCATAGTTCGTATGAAGAAATAAAACTGGTATCGTATAGCTCCCATCATCGCAACACCAGACTGGAACAAAGATTTTGAAATCATGTGTGATGCCAGTGACTATGCAATGGAAGCAGTGTTGGGATAAGGAACTGACAAGACATTCAGAGCTATATATTATGCTAGCAAGACTTTTAATGAAGCATAAGAGAATTACTCAACCATTGAAAAAAAATGCTAGCAATGGTATTTTCTTGTGAGAATTCAGACAATATATATTGGGGTCTCATGTCATAGTTCACACTGATCATGCATCAATCAAATACCTGATGGCAAAGAAAGATGCAAAACCAAGACTAATCAGATGGGTCTTATTGCTACAGGAATTTGATTCGAGAAGGACAAGAAGGCGTTGGATAATGTGATAGTGATCACTCTATCAATATTAGAAAAGCTATTAAAGATCAAAAGAGGGACTGGAAATAAAGAAAATTTCCCGATGAACAACTTTTCAAGTATCGCCTCAAGTATTCTAGTATGTTGATATTGTGAACCATTTAGCTTGTGAATTATGCCACCGCACTTAGCCACCAAGAGAAAGAAAGTCAGACAGATTCTAAAGTCTAAATATGGGATGACTCACTGCTATTTAGAAGAGGAGTCGATCAGATTATTAGTAGATGTGTACCAGAGGCAGAATAAGGTGAAATTTTAGACAAATGTCATGCATCACCATATGGAGGACACTTTGCAAGAGACAGAACAACCTTGAACATTCTCCAGTTAGGATTTTATTGGCCAACTCTATTCAGAGACTTCTGAAATGGTGAAGCATTATGATAGATATCAGAGAATGGACAACATAAACAGAAGAAATGAAATGCCTCTACAAGGAATCCTGGTGGTGCAAATTTTTGATGTATGGGGGATAGACTTTGCGCTAGAGACCAGCTACCCTCATTTGAAACCTATACATTATTCTTGCTATTGAGTATGTATCAAATGGGTGGAAGCTATAACTGTCGAAAATGATGCCTTTATTGGTGGGGTTTATTTAAAGAAACATCTTGAGCATATATGGATCCCCAAGGATAATCATTAGTGATGAGGGAAGCCATTTTGCAAACAAATTATTTGAAAAACTCATGAAAAGATATGGAGTTAGACATGTTATGGGATTGGCTTATCACCCTTAGTCAAATGGGCAAGTAGAAATATTGCAATACAGGAATAAAGAATATGAGTAAGGAGAGGCAATTAAGCAACGCGAAAAAACTAGTCAATAAAGCTAGATGATGCATTGTGGGCTTATAGGACTGCTTACAAGTCTTCTATTGGAATGTCTCTATACAGGATTGTATTTGGAAAGTCTTGTCATCTTCCTCTTGAGCTTGAGCCTCGAGCTATGTGGGCGGTTAAGTGAGGCGTGATCTCCAAGATGCTAAGGAGAAGAGATTCCTCCAATTGAGTGAATTAGAAGAATTGAGAAATGAAGCCTATGACAATGCAAGGATTTACAAAGATAAGACCAAGAAATGGCATGATCAAAGGATAATGAGGAAAGAATTCAAAATAGGAGAATCAATCCTTTTGTACAACTCAAGGCTTAGATTATTTCCTGGAAAGCTCAAATCAAGGTGGAGTGATCCTTACACAGTGATATCAGTTACACCTTATGGAGCCGTACATTGAAATCACATTCAGGAAATGAGTTTAAAGTGAATGGTCAAAGATTGAAGCATTATTTGGGAGGCAGTTTGAATGAGGAACAGTTCTAGATTTTAAGAGATTAAAGGAAATTTCTAAAAAGAGATCAAATTACAACAAATGTCTAGCTAAAGACATAAAATTGGGCAGCTATTTGGGAGGCAACCCAAGCAATTTTTATTTTTACTTTACGGTTTGATTTTGTTTAATTTGCAATAGAGTAGTTTATTTTAGTTTTGTCTGAAATGTATGATAGTGAAAATTTTTTTCTTGATTTCAAGACAAAGGAGTTGATGATGGAATTGAAGTTAATGAAAAAGAGCAATTTGGGTGCCATAAATGAACTTATATAATTTAAAGAGAAAGATCATGTTCTACAATTGTGAGAAGTTTCCAATTAGCTGCCTTATTCAATTCCTATACTTTCTATATAATTTCATACCTTGTTTGGTTAGAGAACATGAATTTAGCTGTTCATGCTTGAATTGAAATGCTTTGTGTTGTTAAATATGTTTTCACAAGCATAATTTGAGTAATTGAAATGCATTGTTTTCTACCTAGAATTTTAACATGTTTAAAATGGATCAAATATGTAATAAAATGAAGATTGAGATTAAAGTGTATGTTTTGTCACGACACAATTTTCCTTTCTCGTGACCAATATCAGTTGGCCCTCATCAGCTGAAGACCAATTTGTTGTGACAATATGTTTTATTTGTCATGAAATTTTTATGTTGTGACATTTAAAATCTTTGTTGCGATAAACATTCACTTAGAAGGCTAAAAGTTTTGTCGCAACATTAGTTTGCCTAAATTGATCTTTGCCACAACATTATTTTGGCTATAATAGTTATTTCTGTGTCATGACATAGAAATATTTTTCGATACAATTGTGTTCTGCAACTAGTAATTTGAATGTCTCGACATAAATGTCAAAGGTCGTGACATAACTTTTAGATTTTCAGGCTAATGTTTTGTCGCGGCGACATGGAATTTTGATGTTGCAAAATATTAATTGTTGCAACATATTCTCTAACCTATAAAAGAGGACATCAACTGTTTTGGAACTTTTATTCAAATTTTAAATATCTATTTTCATCTCTCAAGACGTTGAGCCCTAGAAACCTTTCTCAACCTTTTCCTAAACTCTAAAACCAAGTCTAACCAAGAAAAATGTTTGAGCAACAAAACCTAATCCCGAATCTGAATGAAATGATGGAAGAGTATGTTGGAATCAATGGGGAAGAAGCAACAATTGAGCTTCAGAATTTAGCTATTCAGATCAGAGATGGTGAAACAAAAGATTTGACAGGAACAACAACTAGAAGAAAGCGAAAGATAAATTGAAACGAGCAAGGGAAGGCGTGGGCGATGATCTGGTTTCTAAAAACGCGTTGGCATGGAACAAACATTGATGTAAAAGGATTTCATTGGGGAAAGAGGCTTTAACAAGCTCATTTCACCATTTAGGGAGGAGATTGAGAAGAGAGGTTGAAATTTACTATGCAAGCACAAACTAGTTGGGTTTGATGTAGTGGTGAGCGATTTTTTTACAAACCTGGTTGAGAAGAAAGAGAAGAATAGCTACATCAAAGAAAAATGGATCTCCTTTGACAGGGAGGAGATCAACAAGACCTACAATATGAAAGAGCATAAAGATGGATCAAAGTTTAGAAGGTGTAGAGGATCAAATTTTTGAAATTCTTGAAGTATTAGTGAATCTCTGGAAAGAGTGTATTGGCATTCGACGGAAATAACCCATTTGAATCCCATTGCAGAGAGATCACTGATGAGGAAGCAAAAGTATGGTTTACTTCTCAAGTTCGATCTTCTACCTCAAAAAGCATCGGCATAGTGAAAAGAAGGAAGGCATTGTGCTTTACCATATGCTGTTCTAAAGATATAGTGATATGGGAAAAATCACGGGTGATGAAGTCCAATTAAAATCTTTATATGCAGCAACTATAGAGGTTTGATTCCTCATCCAGCCACCATCACTAGGCTATGTATACTTGGAGGGGTGAAAGGAATCTGGGAAGAAGAAGAAAGGTGTTCTAGGACTTCCACTTTAACCCTTACTGGTATAACAAGACCTCCACCCAGCAAAGGTAAGAAGAAGGTGCAAGAAATTAAAGAAGAACACAGAGATGGAAGGGAGAATGAGCAAGCTATTGTGGTGAGCTCAATGAAAGAAAGAGAAGAGAGACAGAGGAGTAAGAGCCCAATCTGGAATCTATCTCCAGATGCTAGAGAATATCACCAAGAGCCATCTGGAAGCTCTAGGCAGGAAAGCAGCAATGTAGATATCATGGATATGTTGGTTAGAATGGAGCAAGGTATGAGAGAAAGAAAGAACCAACTAAAACTCCAACTACAACTCAGAGATGAATATCTAGATGCAGAACTAAGAAGGAGAGACCAGTACCTGGAAGAGGTAATTAGACAAAGAGTCTTGGAATGGGAAAAGGAGATAGAAGAAAGGGATGCAATGTGGTGAGAAGAGCTAAGAGTTAGAGATATAGTTTTCTGGGAAGAGTCAGGGAAGCAATAATTCAATTTATGAAAAATGCTGGAAACTAGAGACCGTAGCATGAAAATTGCTCTGGAGCCTAGAGATATAGGATGGTTGAACAGTTTGCAACATTGTAAGGATAGCTTGAGGCTTACAACTTAGGAATTTATCTACAATAGATGTACATTGGAATCAATAGGCAAGAGGCAACATGAGCTAGTAAAGAGTAATGCAGACATCTTAGATTGGGTCATGAAGATAGTATCAGACATGAAGAAAGTGTCATTGCCAAACATCCAAATTTCTGATTATGTACCCTATACCATAGTGCCTCAGGATGTGACAAACCCTTCCATACCAGCTTGCAACCTTGGGAACTGGAAATTCCTTTTGTCCCTTTTAAAACATTACCTCAAAATGAGACTTATGGGACAATAAGAATGTTAAGAAGAACCCCTGAGGAAATTGAAAAATATAAAATGGAGCAAGCACAAAAGGCAAAGTCTCTAGAAAAATCTCCTAAAGAAAAAAAAAGTCTTTCTTGTATATGATTGTTTTTTATGAATATCTCTTGTAATTATCTCATTAATGAAATACAAGTCTTTTTGGGAAATTATGTACTATTGTATCTTGTGTAAAAATTTGAGTACTATGAATAATAAGTATTTGTGAGTTTGAATGTTTGGTTGAATTGGGATCCAGATTGTTGAGTTGCATGTGATTTTGTTAAAATAAATTGATCAATCAAATGAACTTTCAAATTGTACAATAGCACAACAACATTGTTAACAAACCAAACAAGAAATTGGTAGATGAAATTGGGGTAGGATGAGCTTGACTGAAAATTGGAAGTTGTGATGTTGCTAATGAATAAGTTGGATTTTAAGACTCAGGAAGATTTAAACAAATGATGGAACAAATAAGACTCATAATTCTCTTTTTGTAAACAATTTAGTTCTTGAGAACCCTGAAAACATGCACATGGTCAAAAGTACCTATGAAACTAATTGTACTGAAATTAGGGACATCTTATGAGATCTATCACAATTTTAGTCTCCCCATGGTCCTAGAACTTGTTAGATTATTATTCAAGGTGAAATCCTAGGCAACACAACTAACAAAAAATGATATAGGTCATCCTTGGAAGTTTGAACTTTTCAATGCTTACCCATATAATGCATATGCATATACCCTAGTTCCTTATTTGAGCCTAATTTCCAATTCCATCATCAAAGTCATATAACAGAACCTTAACCCTTCCTTAAAGCTAATCCTTCAGTAAATAACCCTAAGTTTGCCCAAATTGCAGATTGAGGGCAGAAAAATGATTTAAGAAGACAAGTTTGGGGGAATAATTTTTTGTAGAGAGAAAAGAAGGATGAGAATTAAGGATGTGAAAAGTGGGTCAATTGATTAAAGATGTATCAAAGAAGGTTCACAACAAAAGATTGAGAAGCTAAAAAACAAAAGTATCCAGGTGGAATGAGTTTTGTCTTGTAGCCTTCCTCCCTTGAGCAATTAAGTTTTTAGGGGTGCTTCAACACCTAGACCCTAATGCCAACTGGTATGGGAGTTGCTAACCTAAAGCTATCTAAGGGTGGTAGAAAGCTTAAGAAGGCAAAACATTGCACCATTCCATAAACCATGATAAGAAATAAAAACTAAAAAGCTTCTAAGATGATGAACTGAATGTGAATTCTGAAAGTGGAGCAAGAAAAAAAGAAACCAAAAAGAAAATGGAGAGTATGCAGATGCACTTGATTAAGTTTGGGGTGCTTTAAAAATATGAGTTGAATAAGAAAGGTGAGTGAAGCGACATGAAGGAAAAATGTTGAGAAAATACATGCAGTTTGGGTAAACTTGAGCTTAAAATGACCAGTTAACTACCCAATGCCCAAGCCAAACATTACAAGCCTAAAAGACCTATCTGATCTTGAAGGTGGTGTTTGCCTACATTAGTGGAGATTAATATGATTAACAAGCCTATGAGAACTTAGAAAAACCAGGGAATAGTTTATTGTCTGAATAGTATCTCAAAAGATGAATTAATTTGCTAGATTGAAAAAAAGGGAAGACCATCACACACTCACTAATTAGGGTAAATAATTGAATTGTTTTCTTGAGAATATTGTTTGTTCATGGACATTAAAAATCTTCTTCATTTTGGATTTAAAACTTGTTCAAAAGTTATATTACAACTATCCTGTTTTTAAACTGATTTGTGGATTTAAAGGAAAACGATGTCTGTTGTAGAACAAAAATGGCCTTACAAAGTTGAATTGCTTGAGGACAAGCAAAAATATCTTTCTTTGCTTGGGGACAAGCACAACATTAAGTTTGGGGGAGTTTGATGAGTCCAAAACTCATATATTTTTAAGTCCATTTTTCTTGCATTTTTTTTGGAGTTTAAGGTCCTATTTAATGAAGAGTTATGGAATCTTCACCCAGATTTGTGTTTTGCAGGGTTTCAATGTAAAAGAACCAAAAACCATCAAGAAAAGCAACAAAAATGGCTAAGGCAGAAAATGCAGTATGTGATGAGTCTAAAACTCATCTATTTTTAAGCATATTTTTTAATTATATTTCAGCCTTAAAAGTCTTATTTAATGTAAAATTATGGAATTTTCACCTGGATTTATGTTTTGTTGAAATTTGAAGAAAAGTAGCAAAAAATAGAAAAAAGAGAAGCAAAGGCAACAATGTCGCGACACCGGAAAAATAATGTCGCGACATCGTATGGAAAGTGTCATGCCAGTTACTGCAATGTCGCGACATCACTGCGACATCGGTTGAAATAGTTAGATCATAATTTTATAATGTCGCGACATCGCCACGACATAGGCTATGACATCACTCAAGATAGTAGACCTCAAATCTCCAATGTCGCGACATCAAGTCAATGTCACGACATCACAACTTCAATGTCACGACATTGTAGTGAGTTATTTAAAGCATCAAACCAATGTTGCCACATCAGGGAAAGACTGTAAGAACATCAAGTGTTCAATGTCGCAACATTGCCATGACGTTAGTAGTGACATTAGCCAAGGCTTTAACACTGGAGATCTAAACTTGCAATGTTGCAACATTGGATCAGTGATGTCGTGACATCAGATCAAAGCAGTCAAGGTTGAGCTTAACGGACTAATGTCGCGACATCACCGCAACAATGTAGCGACATCAGCCATGAAATTGATAGGGGGCTTCAGAACATCAAATGTTAAATGTCGTGACATCAACAAAAACTCTCAAAAGGGAAGATGCAATGTCGCGACATTGGATCAATAATGTCGCGACATAAGATTAAAGCAGTCAAGGTTGAGCTTAATGGACCATGTTGTGACATTAGGTTAGTAATGTTGCAACATCAGCTGAAATGATCAGAATTGCAGATGTAATGTCTCGGCATCAGTACGACATCAAAATTCAGTCACAACGAGCCAATGTCACGACACCATAGAAGTTTCAATGTCGCTACATCGCCATGACAGTTGTGCTAAGGTAGGAATTTTCTTGGGCTTTTCAAACGCCGTAATTGTCACCTCATTTTTAAGGCCCAAGACCTAAGCCTATAAATAGAAACTCTTGGGGAGTAATGCAAGAGCTTCCAATCGCTTTTCATCAAGTTTTTGTGCTTTTTGGAAGAGCTGAAGTCTCATTGTATATAATTTTCTTTTTATTTTCATTTCATTTTAGTTTTGTTTCTAGATTTAGTTTTCTTATTTTAGATTAGAGTAGTGATTTGAACTGGGATTCCAAGCTAGATGAATGTAAATCAAGCTTCAATTTATGTCCCGAACTGATGAGATCTAGAATTTCAGCGAATTGATTTTTCTTCAGTTTTGATTACAATTTCAATGAATTTGTTTGATCAACTAGTCATTAGCATTTGTGATATAGATTTGAAAGGCTAAGCTCCCTATAGGAAGAATTTGTTGTTGGGATTATTGTTTGTAATATTTTAATGTTGTTTTGGGTATGAAAACTGGAGTGATTTTACTGGTATTACTCCTACATTGACTATTACGAATATCGGTCTTCGGTGCCCGAAGAATTTGTATAGTGCTTTGATTTCCGGGGAGATCCCTCCCAGGTGACCGTGATGGACTACTTGAGAGCAAAAATCAGTCACTTGGGGGTAATTTACATTGATATTATTTGAACTAATGCACTCTTTGGATCACTTTGGTGTATCACTGGTGATGTTCTAACCTCTAACTTCAAGTTTCCCTTCTGGGTGAAAGCAAGAGTGTGTTCTCGAGGAATATGATCCACCTACTGATCTAGCAGTTTAATTCTAAGAGGTTTCATCACAATTGAGAGGAATAATCTCAACCCTATGTTAGCTAAGATTCTAATAAAGAGGAAAGGGAATTCCTGTCTAATTGATTGGATGAGGTACCAATTATCTTGGAAAAGGCTTGCATATCTTATCTATGGAGGCAAGCAATTTCCAGTCCTAAGAAATGGATGTGAAGTACTGAGAAGGAAAAATAGTCAGATCTTAAAGAGGATCAAGTCCTATAAGTAGCTTTTCAGACCCACATACTAGAGATAGAAATGTGGTAAGCTGGAGAGTGAAATGTGTGGTGAGTGGAGAAATACCAAGCCTACACTACCTTGCTCTTGGACAATTCCAATGTTCATGTCCCATACTTTATATTTTATTTGGAAACTTGCAAAGTGATGGTCACAACACTGATTTCATTCCCAGTGTTCTTTTAGTCCAGTAAACTCTCTAATTCATGTATTTTTAGAATTTCTCTAATATTTTATTCAATTTATTTTAGAAAGATAATCATCTACAAAAAATTTGAGGTTCAAATAGTGATAATCTTGAGTAGTGAGAATAGTTAATCTTTAGATTTTCAAAATCAATCCTCGTGGGAATGATATCTGGACTTAAAAATCGACTTTATTACTTGTATGACCTATGCACTTATAGTGATTTAGACCAAAACTAATTTTAATTGAAAATTGTTAATCACACAAGCAAAAAACAAATTATATATATTGAGTCTCAACAAGTTTTTTTTGGCATAACTGTTAGGGATTGAATAATCTCTGGTGGTAGTGCTAAGAATTGGTAAATTTTGGTCTATGTAAAAATCAGTCAATAGTATGTCGCGACATTTTTGAATTATGTCGTGACAAAAGTTCAAGACAGCCAGCAGAAGTTTGTCACAACAAAAGAATCTTTGTCGTGACAAAGATCAAGAAGATTGCCTAAAATAACAGTTGAAGAATGTCGTGACATTTCACAGCTACGTCGCGATAGATTTTGTGAAGAAGACAGAAAGAGTTTGTTGTGACAATTTAAAACTCTGTCGTGACACAACGAAGACAGAAGACATTTGAAAGTATATCGCAACACTTGATAGCTCTTTCACAATAAAGGATAAGACAAATGGCAATAGAACATTGTCGCTATCATACCCCCGACCCCCGCCTAGGCCGATGAAAGGGGCGTAAAACTATACTAGGACTTTTTACTTGTTTTTTCAAACATTGGTGAATGCAGTCTTATAGCGAATCAAAATATCATATCACAAGATCTGAAATAAAACTACCCCTTAGTAGTGGTGTTCTGATCGTTAATACATACAGTCTCGAGTCCCATTTACATATACATATACAAAAAATTGTACATTTACATTTACATAATCAGAGCGCAAAACCTACTATGAAGTACTCCCTCTTGGTTGTTGGCCCGGTATCACGAAAGATCGAGAGCGTCCTCCTGCATTACCTCGTAGTTGACCATTATAAGCTTAACGCTTAGTGGGAAACATGACTTATACATATACATATGCACTAATAATCATTCTGATGGCATATAGCAATAAACAGGATATATAGTAGCGAGGATATCAGAATTTTCATGAATTCATATAACAAACTTATACACATACTTGTATTTATAAGCGGACTTATACTTGTTCGGATCTCTGTAGGAGTTAGAGCTTATACTTGTACGGAGTACGTAGGTACTGCAGGCTTATAGCATGCAGGTGCGTAGGTACTACAAAGCTTATGCTTATGCGGAGGTGCCGTAGGTACTACATAGCTTATCTTGTCTGAAATTGCAGGTAGGTATTAGGAAGCGGGAATGATATACATTACTTTACTCTTATTCGTTATTCAGACTCTTATCATATAAATGTTTGACTACCTAGACCAGTAATAAGAAATGAGTAGGACACAACACAATAAGTACATGAAGATACGGTACAGTATTGAGTCTTAGTAGCCTGGCGGAGTGCAGAAGCAACGTGAAATCTTAGTCACACACACTAATCAAAGTATTGAAGTACTAAATGTCTTGAGAAGCACGGTCGAGAGAGTGTCGTCGCACTAATCGAATCTGGAAATTACTATACGTGCTTGCCCACATATAGGAGTCTTAGTGTCATTCAATATCCGGTCTTAGGTAGTCCTACAATTATATGTGTTTTGGAACTTATGATCATATCACATGGCCAAGACATTAAGTTTGCTAACGACAAAAGCTTCGCCTTGGCGGCGAGGTATGGTCTAATTTTTCCTTTACCTTACAAACTTGAGTGGACCCTTTCATACACTTATAGGGTCCTCATTAGTCAAATAGACAAGTCTTAGGAATAATGGAACAAAAAAACATAACAAAAACACATATCTGTGAGCAGTCTTCTACGCCCGTACGATGCGAGGCTTCGAGTTCCCTCTCGCCCTTGACTGTGGCGTGGACATGCGCAGGCGTGGACCTTATTCTTGCGTGGGATCACTCTGTGTGGCGTAAGACCGAAAATTACCCAGTTTGTTGATTTCGTCCTTTTCTAGAAATCAACCAAAATCAAAGAAACTTATATACTCTCGAGAAAAACATCTCCCGAGTGTGTTTCTAGCAGCGAACCAAACATAGAAGTTAATTGGGTTTTCAAACCCCGAACTCAAATACTTATAAGTTAGGTTAACTTCTAACACTCAAACATGTATCCATACACCATAAACCAAATTCATACTCCAAAGGAAAGATTCCATACTCATCTTATACCATGGGTTTACCAGCCCAACTTTCAAAAAATCTAGGGTTAGGATGAATTCCTAACTAAACCCTAGAAATGGAACAAACTAATATCCATACAAATCCATACAAAACTATAACAATCCATACATCCATACATCCATACATCCATACCTTTCTTGGCTTTCTTTCTCTTCTTCTTCTTCTTCTTCTTCTTCTCCCTCTCTCTACGTTTTTTGCTATCCTAATATCCCCAAAATGAGAGACCCTAATTGGTCTTATCCCAATTTGGTCTAATTTTCATTTTATTACACTTTGGTCCCCAAACTCTCTTCTATTTGCACCACAACTTATGCTATTTCTATAATAGCATACCATCTTCTTATATTATGACTTTTGTGTCCTATTTTGACAAGTTACAAATTTACCCTTGCTTATTTCCAGGTTTCTCAGTTTTCACATTTTGAATTTAAATTACGAAAAATTCAAATTATACCTGCAAAATACCCTAATTATGTTTAAAAATGACTAGGGTGTATTTCGGGGTGTTACAGTCACGACATCAAAATTTATATCGCGACAATGAATGAAATGAAGTATTAGAAAGAATGTCGCGACAATAAAAATGATTGTCGCGACAAAACAGAAGGAAGAAGACTCGAAGTATGTCGCGACAGTTATACCTTTAATTGCGACAAAAGTTGACAAGAGCTCAAAATCAATTGTTGCGACAAGGTTTGCAATGTCGTGACCAACTATCTTGAAACTAACAATGTAGGGCATGGAAATTATGTCTCGACATCAGAAACTTATGTTACGACAATTACAAGATGAAGTCAATTGAACTTTGTCACAACATTTCCAAAGTATGTCACAACACAATTTGAGGAGAGGGTAAAGAACATTGTCGTGATATTCCTTTCATGTGCAGTATGCATTCTTCTTTCATTGCTTCCCAGTTTGTTCATCACTGCATCCAAGTTTGCTTCTATGGCAGTCATACGGTTCAGCTCAATCAAACCACTTCCCTCAATCTATTGCTGTTCCCTGAAGCCAAATGGAGCCTTGTAGTTGCATTTGGCAAGGTCTTCAATCAGTTGCCTTGCCTCCTCTGCACTTCTTCTCTTAAAAGCTCAAGAGCAAGATGCATCAATTATACCCTGAGTGGTCAGATCTATTCCATGCATAGAACATCTTTTTAATAGTCTTTTAAATCTTTCCCATCCGTTGAAGAGACTCTCCTCTTCCCCTTGCTTGAAGACAATTATTTCTCCTCTTCTCTCAGAAGTTAAAGCTGGAGGAAAAAATATGCTCATATAGGCCTCCACCAACTCTTCCCAAGTGTTCACAAATCCCACTGGCAATGACTCAAACCATGTTGTTGCCACATATCTCAGTGAAAAGGGGAAGAGCTGCAACTTGATTACTTCTGGTCTCACCCCATTCAGTTTGACTGTGTTAAGCATCCTCATGAATCTCCCCATATGCTCAGTGGGATCTTCAAAGGGATGACCCGAATTGGTAGTCTTTGTTGTACCATGGTAATCAATGCCTTCCCTTCGAAATTGTTGGCCATGGCGAGATTTGTCTTCTTTGCGAGTACTCCTCTTGAATAATAGGCCTCCAAAAGTCCTCCATAATATTAGGCCTTTGATTTCTCTCTACCTTTTCTTTTTTTTTTTCTGGAATAGCCTGCAATCTTTCTCTTTGATTTGCTATTTTTCTGGATTCTACAACTGGGATCTTCCTTAGATTCTATAGTGTTCTCTTAATTTCAGTGTCTAGAGTCAGCAGATCTACTTATGGTTTTCTATGCATTTAAAATATTCCTGAAATAGAAACACACTAAAATCAAATGAATTATGTGGGAAACAGTTATATCCTTTTAAGCTCATAGAAAAATGTCAGTAGCTTCTTCTGCTACTGCCATTAAAATTGTTTTTGTGATTTTCTGAAAAATAATATAAAACAGAAAAATGTTCAAATTAGTAAATCCCTTTTTTGTTAGAATATTGATATTTAAATTTATCATTTCTATCCCCGGTAATGGCACCAAAAACTTGTTAAGACCAAATGATATATACAAATTTATGACACTATGACCAAAGGACTATTACACAATCCCTACAGCCAAATGCAAAAAACTTGTTTTAGACCATTTTTTCATATGTATGAAAAGATCGATTATTCTCTCTTGTAAAAGATGACTCATTTTAAAATTTGTGCGTGTGGTCTCAATCAACGCTGCAAGTCCGCAGGTCGTACACAAGTAATAAAAGTGGATATTTAAAGTGGAATGCTCCTCGTTCCCACGAGGAAAGATGATAAATCAAAAGACTAATTACCCCAACTACTCAAGATCATTACTATTTGAACTCCACTGATATGATGATAAGAGTACTAAAATGTAGTCCTATACAAAATCTTAAATATAAAAAAGTAAAGTTTAATAAAATTGGGGTTGAGGATTCACTGAGTGAGACAAAACTGGACATGGATCAATTAATAATAATCAATTTCTGCATAATTTTGATTTATAGCTTAACCATCAATTGGAAGCGAGTTTGTCAAAGATGCAGAGTAGTATGGTTTGGATTTCTCCACTTAACCATACTTTTCAACGATTAAAGGTTCATATTCATTTACGAGACATGATTCTAAATCAATTACTTGTAATATATAACCCCTCTTTCTAAGATTTATAGTATTTTCTTTTGAATACTTTGTGCTGAGATCTTAGGACTAAAATTCTTGCCTCCATAGACGAGGATATTTTAAGCCTTCTCAGATTTGATTGACACCTCATCCTACACTTCGTGAAAATTTCCGCCCTTGATTAGATCTCCAGCTAACACGAGATCAAAATCAGTTCATCAGAAAGAGGATAGACCCTGAGTGATTAAACAAATACTTCATTCAACCTATCTCAACTTATAAGTAAGTTGATGATCTATATGAGTAATCCTTCAAAGTTCATTAGTTCCATAGTATTAGTCTACCATACCCACAAGGAACTGCTCTATACTCTCAATATTCTCCATCTCTGTGTCACTTAGAGGGCCTCTTGGAAATCAGAGTGAGATATAGTACCTTGCATTGGGTACACGTTACTAGTATTGAGAACAAGTAGATTTATAAACAATATCAATCAAATAAATTCAAGAATTCTAATTAAAGCTTTCCTCCACCTTATGTAGCAAAATGATTATCATCAACGACCCATTTTTAGTGAGCTCAACTTTTCAAAACTGGTTTACTGCTATGTCCGATCGCTAATTGATCGGGAAAATTAGCGAAATCATAAACGGCCAAAATAAATAAGACTCCATAAATCTTCTAGCATCCATTTAAATCAAATAGTAAATGAAGAGAAGAATTTATAAAGAAACACTACCTCGAAGCTGCACTTAAGTACAATACCCAAATCTAGAAAATTAAAGGAAAACTAACAAAATAAAACTATAATGAGCTAAATCTACTAAAATGGAAAATAAAATAAAAATAAAAATAAAAATAAAAATGTCTGAGTTTTCAACCACCGAAATCTTGGAAGCAGTGAAAAGTGCATTGCCACTGAAGCGTGTATTTATAGGCTTTCCAATGTTGGGCCTCACTTCATTAATTGCGTTGTGGACTGCCAAAATTATGGCCCAAATTGGTCTCTTTGTCATGACATAGAAAGGTCTGTCATGCTAAAGCTTTCAGTCTTTGTCACTGCCTCTGTCGTAGCTTCTTGTATTCTGTCGCGACCAGTTCTTTGGGCTTGCTCTTGGATAGTGTCGCGACATACTTTGATGATGTCGCGACATAAATTTTATTCAGCATTCTTGGTCTTATTGCGAGAGGAATGCCTTCGATCGCTACAAAAAACTTGTTTGCATCCCACTTCTCATGTCCTTGTTCTTCTTGAGTTTGTCGCGACAAACAATTGCTTTTCAGTTTTTCAACTTTGTCGCGATAGGGTTTCTTTAAGTTCTTAGCAATTTCTGTCGCGACAAGAAACTCTTTGGTTGTGACAGACTTTTCTTCTCCGATTCTTGTCACTTGCTGAGCTGTTTATCGCGACATAGAATTAAATGTTGTGACACAATTGCCTTGGCAATTTTCAGTTCTTCTTCAACTTCTGTCGCGGCCTAATTTTCTTTGTCGCGACAAAATTTTTTCATTCCATAGTTTTTATTGTCACAACAAAAAACTTCTTTGTTGCGACATAGGTTTTTTCCTTCAACTCTTAATTATGTTGCCATAAGAATTTATTTGTCGCCATTCTTCTTGTGTTGCTCTTCAGATTCTTGTTGTGACAAAGAATTCACTTCCTTCATGTTTTGTTTGTCGTGACATAAATAATCTTTGTCGCGACAGAGATTTTGTTGCTTTTGGTAGTGAATTCTGAATGTTATCTTCGCGGCAAAGATTTTCTTCGTGTGACCAAATTCACCTTGACACAGCGAGTCTTTGAAAATTGTCGCAACATAAAAACACTTGTCTTAGCTGACTTGTGTTGTATTTTGAGCAATTTCTATCGCGACAGAATTGTCTTTTGTCGCAATAGAGTTCATCTGTTAGCCTTCAACATTTTTTGTTGCGACAGAAATTATATTGTCGCAACACAACTTCCTTGCTCTCTATTTTAATCTTTGTCTCGACAAAGCAACGAATTGTCATGCCAGTTCTCTTCACACCTTTCTTCAATAATGTCGTGATAGAAAAACTCTTTGTTATGACATAAAATTTCTCTTTTTCCATAGAGCTTTGTCTGAACTTTGTTGCGACATTTAGTTGCTGGCTGCGACATAGTTCCTTTGGCCTACTTGAATTTTTTATCTCCACATACAAAAAATTATGTTGCGACATAGACTGCTGCATTTTCCACCTTCTTGTTTTTTTTTTTTTTTTTCAAATAACACCTGCAAAACATGAAGTTGGTGAATATTCCATAATTTGGCATACAAATAGATCTAAAATTGTTAAAAACATGTCATAAAAATGGATTAAAAATAGATGAGTTTAAGACTCATCAAATTCCCTCAAACTTAAAGTTTTGCTTGTCCCCAAGCAAAGGAAGAAATTTTGTTTGTCCCAAACAATTCAGCTATTTATTTTTAAGGACATTTTTCTGTTAAAAACTCCATTGGGCAGGTAACATAAGTTTGTTGTAGAATTACTTCAAAACATGTTTTCAATCTAGAATCAGGAAGATTTTCAATTAAGTTCACTGAACCAACCAATAATTCATAATGTGTAACAATTTAATCATTCAATCCTGATTTTTGTGTGTGTGTTGGTCTTTACTCTTTTTCTTTGGCAGATTAGTTAATCTTCTGGGATAATACTCAATTGGCATACTCTCTTTTATTTTTAAAGTCCCATATGCTTGTTTATCATATTAATCTCCACTAATGTAGGCAAAACACCACCTTCAAAATCAAATAGGTCTTTTAGGCTTGTAATGTATGGCTTGGGTAATGAGATAGATAATTAGACATTTTAGGCTCAATTTTACCTAGACTTCACTAACAAATTACACTCTTGTCTTATTGATGCATCCTTGATTTCTCTTGATTGTAAGTTTCCAACCTTCCCATCAGGTTTCCGCCCATCTTTTTTGCATATTTTCATTGTGGTGCCTTTTTTCCTCCTTTTCTTCCCCACACCCACGGAGATACTTCTCCTCCTTATTCTAGAAGCTTTTTCACTTTTCATTTTCTAAGTTCGGTGGAATGGTGCAATGTTTTGTCTTTTTAAGCTTTCTACCACCCTTAATGAACTTTGGGTCAATAACTCCCATACCAGTTGGCATTAGGGTATTAGGTGTTGAACACCCCTAAGGACTTAATTGTTCAAGGAAGGAAGGCTACAAGACCAAACTCATTCCTCCTTGATCTTTTTCTTTTCACAGCTTCTTTGATAATCCTCTTCATCTTTTCTTATTTCTTTGAATTGTTTTTCTCAACCCTTTTCATCATTTTCTATAACTTGAAATAATATTCCCCCAAACTTGTCCTCTTTTGTGACGCCCTAAATCCCGAGGGTTAATTTTGTACTTTTTTTTTAAACAGTGCCCATGAACAGTGCTCATGAACAATGTAAAAGCAGCATAGTTCAAAGCGATTTTCTCGGAGCGGTGGGCGTGCCACAGACAACAACGTCGCACATCACGCCGCCATAGCAGCGTACTGTCGTTCTCGCGAGTCTTTGTGTCGGCGCATGCTTGGTTGTGACACTACCCAGCCAGCCAAGCCTTGTCGCGACACGAAAGGAAGCTTGAGTCCGCGACACGAAAATTTGGTCGCGACACGAGCGACCCGACCCTATTGTGACGGAGAAACTTTTGTTGCGGCGGACATCGAGTTCCATAGTGAAATGTGTGGCGGCACAAAAAAGAATCATCCGCGACACCGCAAAGTTCTAGTTGTCCAAAACCCTATCGCGACACAGGGTGAACAATTACAAACGAGAGCGGAGGTTTGTATGACAGCCCCTCCTGGCGCGGCGTATCTGTACGTGGGTTCCTCTATACGTGCAAGCGGACAGCGCCTTCCTGTGTGCCCGAATCCTTACGTCACAACACCCTTGTAGTGTCGTGACCTGGCGGAAATGGGGCGGTAGCCCACCCATTTGATCCCTTGCACCTTTTTTTTTTTTACATACTCTAAAATTAACATAAAATTGCCCTATTACCACAAAAGCCACTGGAGCCTGGAAAACTTGCCAAAATGTATTTATTATACAAAAACAAGTTTAATTACAACTCTTGTTCTTTACATAGTACAAAACTGGGTTTTTCTACCCAGAATTTACATAATACAAAAGTGAGGCCTAATTTGGCCTTTTCTTTGCTACTAGGTCCTTGGATGCGTTCCATCGCCAAGTGCACCTTCAGTATCTAAAATTATTATTCCCACGATAGGGTGAGAAATGCCTAGTAGTTGAATTTTCCTACACGGGTTACTCCCCACCTAAGTGCTCATGCAATGGCAACCACACACATTCAAGTAAAATTATGCATATTCCTACTTGAATGTCTACATGCCCCGTCCCATGCCTCGAGTCCTCACCGACTCCCTCACACATGCAACTTGCCATGTATGATAAATCATTTTCAAAACAAAGATATTTGTTTGTTTGTGGACAATCCTCCAATATATATTTGTGGACATACTCCGATAAATAATTTTGTGGACAACCCTTCGATATATTATAGTGGACATACTCCGATAAATAATTGTTAATTGACTTCCCTCGAAACCATGTCATGCGCTCATCTTGTTCCATGGTGTCCACGTGCATATGAAATGCAATATGCGATTTCATGCCAATTCAGCAGTAATATATCAAAGGCATGCATATACTAACATAATTTACACAAACAACCATCATGTTATTCAACTTTGCTTAATAACACAAACAACACCGCAAGGCTAAATCAATGAGTCGACAATTCATCATGGAGATTGCCCAGCTTGATCCAATTCGGCCCAATTGAAATAGTCTAGAATTTTCAATACTCAATTACAAGTCTTTGTGACTGAAATGTACGACCATTCGGGCCTCAAACACACCAACCATTTAGGTGGGCTCTTGTGGCCCAAGCAAGTAGGAGAAAACGAAATGCATACAGGAGTTTGTCAAAACTCCACGATTTTAGTCAGCTCTTCTTTGGATGAACTCTTCCTCTTGCCTCCCGAAATGTGGTCACGATTGCAAAAATTTAGAGAGAGGTGAAAATCTCTCTCACAGCTTAACACTCCTTCTTTCTCTCTCTCTTCTCCTCCCTTTCGTTCTTCTCTCTCCCCAGCTGGTTTGGTTAACCTTGGGCCAAGTGAGATGTCCTCTCACTTGCCACTTGTCACTCTCTTAGTGGCTGTTGGATTTCCTTGTCGAAACATCTGGCTTTCCAGATTTTCCTCCTCTTAGCTTGTGACACATGGCTACCACTTGGGCTTAGGATTTGACTCAACGTCGCGACATGGCTCAATGCCCAGGCCACTCAACAAACCACCAGGTGTCACTCCGCGACTCTCGATTGCCTCGAGAAAAGCGTGAAATTTCGGCGGTCTCGAGATTCGACGAGTGACATAGTAGCTAAATTCGCAAAGGCGATTTCAGCGGTAAAGTCCGTTTTGTCATCACGAATCTACGCATACGGATTTTCGACCAAAATTACTGTTTCACCATTTCTCAGAAAAATTGAATTTTCTCGAGTTTTACATCTTTTATCCTTGATGTACTTTTTCTGATTATCTGGGCAAATAAGGGTTCTTTACTATAAGATCATGTGAAAGGAAGGAATTGGGTTTCTTATTTATTCTTTGATGATGAGATTGGATGTAGGCTCAAATAAGGAACTAGTGTGTATGCGTATGCATATAACAGGGTAGGCTTCGAAAGGCTCAAACTTCAGGTGCCTAGTGTTTCACGGTAGTGGTATTGCCAAGGATTTTGCCTTGACTAATAATCCAACAAGTTCTAGGACATTGAAGAGCTTACTATGATGGATCCTAGAAGATGTTCCTAGTCTTGGCACAATTTCTTTTGGAGTTATTGTTGACCATGTGTAAAGTTTATTAGCATTTTATAACCAAACTGTTTACACAAAAAGAATTACAAGTTTTATTTGTTCCATCAATTTATTAAAGTCTTCCTTAATCTTGAAATTCAACACATTTATCCATAACCTTACAACTTTCCATGTCCATTCATTTCATCCTACCCCAATGCATCTATCAGATTTTTGTTTGGTTTTGAGTTTTGTTGTTGTGCTGCTTTACCAGTCAAAATGTTCATTTAAATCGTGTTTCAGCTCAAACAATCCAACCTGACCTGATGTCATTTCTTTGTTCAAATTCCGATCAACCAAACATGCTTGCAACAAATTTAACATTTAGATCCGGGTAGCTAGTTTCTCAATTATTTCAGCTAGCTTTATCACCGTCAAAGATTTCTAACTATTAAACATGAAGGAAAGGAAACGAAGCAAAGAAAGATCAAACAAATGTACAAATTTGGCAAAGAATTTTCTATTTTATTAGATGTTTCAAGGATATTGGATATTAGATGCAGAGAGGGAGAAGAGATGGAAGCAGGGTGAAGCTATTTTACTTTCTTTCATGCCTATGGGAGGATGGTAGGTTAGCGGATCTAATGTATGCCCAGCTATGAAGGTGAGAACTCGAGTTTGGACTTGTGGCTTACTTGATTTGTGCTTTCTCACTTTTGTTGATCTGAGACCACTCCATGGTTGAGGCTAGTGGCGATCATATCTGTTTGTTGTGCTTAGTAATTGAGGTCCCCTCCAGCTCACCTTGTGACGAGTACATCTGTCAGGTTTTATTGATCCATATCTAAGCTTTCATCCGGCACTTCTCCTTGTATTGAGTTGCCTCAATTCCTTGTCACATTTTTCAATTAGGCTCATTTCCCTTCGATGTTCTTTCGTACCAGGCATCACTTTACCACTCTCTTTATCATTCTTCACTGCACTCTCCTTTAGCTATAGATCTTGAATAACTCACTTTCTCTTTTTAGCTACTGAAAGAATAAGGCATCTTCTCTTGCCTTCAGTTTTGTATTTAGCTCTTGTTCCCTTTATTCCCATCTACTTTTCTATTCTTCATCCCTCTGCTTTAGGGCCTCTTCTAAGTTTTGATCCCTCATTTTCAACTCAGCCTCCATGTACTCATCCCTGATTTGTAGTTGTAGCTTTAGCTGCTTTTCTCTTCCATTCCCTTTTTCCATAACGTTTGTAACAGCGATTACTTCACTTTAACACTACTGCCAGGGCTTTGAGCTTTCACCTGCTGCAGTTGAGCTTGTCTCGCCGGGAGAAAGTGATGTGGGCTCACCTTCTCTACCCTTGTGGGGTGTGGTGCTCATCTTAGTTAGGTACACATTGTATTTCCATTGGTTTCTTCTTAATTCCCTTAGCTTCCACTGTCTTCCACTATTTCTATTTTTTAGGCCCCTTGGTGATTGGGTTAATTTGGGGCGATGTTAAAGTAGTTCTCCTCTTCTTCGGTCTTGGACACCCTAATATGCGAGTCTTGGAAATCGGTGTTGGGTGAGGATTAACCGCTGTAACCTCCTGTAATAACTCAGAATTGAGTTCTCTATTATCTTTCCCTTTGGCTGAATTTATATCCTTTGAGGATGGCGTATAATATCTTTGCCTCCTTCTCCTTGTGGGTGCATAAATGTTTGGAGTAGCATGATTGAACATAAAAATAAAACCACACCTTTCTTGGTTCGGTCGATTGCTCCTCTGGAAATGGATTAAATTATTGGGTTCTTCTTGAGTGGCATTCCATTGCCATCAGTTAGTAGGTCCACTGATCTCTAGTAGTAAGGTTTTCCACGATCTCTTGAATTTTTGACCCATTCTTCCTTTCCACAAGATTGTATCGGAGTGATATTCTCTTTAAAGGGTATCCATTTCCCTCGTAGACAGCCTTATCTTTTCATCCTCTACCATCATTAGCATAGAACTATTTTACCATCCACAAATCCCGGGAGCTTTATGCTTTCATTAGAGCAGAATGCCAAATCCACATACTTCGACTAAGCTCTTGGAATGGAGAAACCCATTTATTTGAAGCTCTCACTTCATTCAAAGTCTACATCATAGTAAAGCATCTCTCCAAATGTATAAGCCATGGAGACCCAGTCTAAACTTTTTGTTTGCTACTCTCTACTTCTTCCCTCATTTCTCTTTTCCTCTTCCTAGACTGCCCCCACTATTTGCCTGATTTGCGCCGTTTACCTCAACTCTTTTTCACCTTGCCACATTACTACTTGAGTGGCTTGAAGCGTTTCATTCTCAACTCATCGCACTCTTTATGTTTAGTTGGGTTTGGAACCAGGTTTTAGGGCTCAGACATTGTGAGAGATAAGTTTACAGATCTAGGGTTTGAATGAGTGAGAGAGAATCGATGAGAGAGATTGAATGGTTTGAAGGTTATGAGGCAGATGACTCTTCAGTCTTTGAACTTTTCTATTTGTAGGCCAAGAACTGATGTGTTTACTTAATTGTCATGACATAATTTTGACCTAAAGTACACCGCTTTTCTAGAGGCTGGCGTCGCGACATAAGTGATGTCGCGACGCCAAATTTTGCACTTAAGTTTAGACTAGGGCAATTCTTTGTCGCGACCAAGCAAAAATTATCGCGACACAATTTTATCTATGCTCCAATTGAATTATGTCGTGACATATAGAAGTTTTGTTGCGACATGTTTTCTGAGGTAAGTTTGATGTTTGTTGTGACATAGAGAAAATATGTCGCGATAAATTCCCTAAACATCTATTTTAGCACCAACTTTGCGCAACAAAGCACGTCCGCAATAACCTATTCTATTTTAGCACCAAAAGTTCAACCAGTGTCGACATAACAATTTTCGTGACAAAATTTTGTTTTACCTCACATTCTTTGCATAATTTCTTGTACCAACCATTCAATCGAATGACATTATGCAATAAAGTATTCCCGATAGTTCATATGAAAAACACATATTTATTCAAGCAATCTCCATTCAATTATAAATGACTCTCTAACCTTAATTTCAATATCCTCCATCTAGATTTTTAACAAGGTATTCGACATTTCAGCTAAAAAAAAGTTTATCACAATTTATGCTTTAAAATCTTTAATTCCCCAAAGCTTCAACTATCATTCTCGATAAGAAAAATTTGGAAGGAAATAGAAATACTCCCCCTTGTAGCTATTTTTTGCACATTTTAGTTAAGAAAGTGTGCTTCCCAATAATATCTCTTTCCAGTTGATCTTCCATGTTAAGAAAAATTTAGCAATCTAAAAAAATTAAAATTAACACTTCAAACTCATAAAAGTATTCAACATAAATCAAACTATTAAAAGAGAAAAATTACCTTACTGATTTGCTTCGAAGTTGCTCGATTTCATGTCCTTGGCAGGACACTAACTGGGAATGTCTTCACACAGCAAAACTCTTTCCATTTTCTGAATCTGGATATACTCCATTTATGCTTCCTCCAGATATTCTGCTTTGATCTACGACCATTTACCTTGAATTCCTTCAGAATTAATCCTTCAAGTGTTATCTTTTCAAAGAAAGGTGCTTTGTTACCATTATGTAAGGACCACTCCATCTTGACTTCAATTTCCCTGGAAATAGCTTGAGTCTGGAGTTGTATAAGAGGACTTGTTCTCCACCCTTGAATTCCCCCCTTAGAATCCTTTGATCATGCCACCTCTTGGTCTTTTCTTTATAAGTGCGGCATTATGTGTAAGCTTAAATCTCTCAAACTCTTTAGTTCATTCATTTGGAGTTGTCTCTTTTCCTTGGTAGCTTGAAGTCACAATTCAACTTCTTGATGACCCACATAGCTTTGTATTCCAGTTCTAAAGGGAAATGACAAAGTTTTCCAAATACTATTTTGTATGGGGACATTCCAATGGGAGTTTTGTAAGCAGTTCTATAAGCCCACAATGCATCATCTAGCTTAATAGACCAGTCCTTCCTACTTATATTTATTGTTTTCTCTAGAACTTTCTTTATTTCCTTGTTGGAAATTTCTACTTGCCCATTTGACTGAGGGTGATATGCCAAACCCATCACATGCTGATTCACATATCTGAGTTTTCAAAAATTTTGTTGCAAGTAAACTACCCTTATTCTGGGTGCTCTAGGAATTACTCAAATATTCTTTGTATAAATCCCGCCTTGTCTGGCATCATTGCAGGACAAGTGATGCTTCCACCCCATTGAATCATAATCACAACTAGGAGAATATATGTTACCAAATGATGATGGAAAAGGGTCCCATGAAGTCTATTCCCCCGAACATAAAATTTGCACCACGGAGATTCCTTGCGGGGAAGGCATTTCTGACCTGCTTATGGCTGCCCATTCTCTGAGAAAATTATTTAATGTTTCCCTCAAAAGCAGTCTTTGAATAAGGGAGTGACCCAATAAAAACTTGATTGCAAAATTTTTTAGGTTGTTTTGTCTCCTGCAAAGTGTCCTCCATATGGTGATGCATGACATTTCTCCATAATACCACCTTGTTATGTTTCTGGAACACATCTCCTTATGATAATATATGCTCCTCTTTTGTAAAGTAATGGGTCCTCTCAAATATAGAATATGCAATAAGTTCTCAATTTTCTTTATCTTGTTGTTGAATGGGTGTGTCCTCACAAGCTAAATAATTGACAATATTAGCATACGGGTGTTTAAGCGTCAACCTGAACAAGCGCTCATCGGAAAATTTCTGCTATTTCGGTTTCCCTTTTAGCTTTCAGTCATTTCTAATCTGAACCAAGTGATACATATCCCACATTGTCCTGCTTTTGTCTTTGATCTCAAGATCAAATTCTGTGAAGTAATAATACCACTCCCAGTTAGTCTTGGTTTATTTACCCTTCTTTGCACATTGATATCCCAAATGCTTTGCATGATCAGTGTGTATTAAAACATGAGACCCCAATATGTAAGGCCTGAATTTTTCACAGGTAAACACCATTGCCAACATCTCATTTTCTGTGATGAAGTAGTTTTCTTGTTCTTCATTAAAGGTTTTGTTGACATAGTATATGACCTTGAATATCTTTTCAGTTCTTTGTCCCAATATAGCTCTTGACCATAATGCTATAAATCACACATAATTTCAAAATCATTGTTCCGGTCAGGTGTCAACATGATGGGAGCTATCACTAATCTGGATTTGATTTCTTCAAATACAGATCTGCATGATTCATCAAAATCAAAATTTGCTTCTTTTTCCAACAATCTACATAATGGTTTGGAGATTTTTGAGAAGTCTTTTATGAATCTTCTGTAACAACTAGCATGTCTAAGGAAGCTTCTTATCCCCTTTACAGTTTTAGGTGGCATAAGAGTTTTAATAACAACAACTTTTGCTAGGTCTACTTCCAATCCAACAGCAGAAATCTTGTGTCCCAAGACAATACATTCTGTCACCATAAAAGGATATTTCTCCCAATTCAAAGCTAGGTTTTTGTCTTGATACCTTTGAAGTACTGTTTCTAAATTTTCCACAGATACTCAAAAGCGGATCCATGTCTTGAGAAGTCATCCATAAAGATCTCCATAGCTCTTCACTAAATTCAAACATAGACATCATACATCTTTGAAAGGTGGCGGGGCATTACATAATCAGAAGGCATTCTTACAAAAGCAAAGGTGCAGTAAGGACATGTAAATGTAGTCTTCTCTGATCCTCTAAAAGGCTATAGGAATGCAGTTTATAACCGAGAATATCCATCAAAAGCGATGTGGGTGCCTTGGTAACCTGTCCGACATTTGGTTAATGAAGATGAGGATAATGAATCGCTAGTAGCGTTTAATTTTTTGTAGTCTATACACCTCCATCCCATCAAAGTTCTTGTGGAATCAATTCATTCTTTCTCATTCTAATCACAATGAATCCTCCTTCTTGGAACCATAGGCAAGACTCCACACAAGAAATTGTTTGAGATTACATATATGAAGCCTACATTTAGCCCTTGATTACTTCCTTTACATTTACTTCTTTCGTATTTGGTTCGCCATTCTCCCAATGTTCTATGGGGTTTGGAAATTCTCTTCCAACGAGGATCTTGTGCATCTGGAAATTGAAGAGTGATTCCTTTCAAATCTTCTATGGACCAAGCTATTGCCTCCTGATATTTTATGAGAATTTCTGGGATTTTTGTTTCTGAAACTCGATTAATTCGAAATTTAGTGTTGACTTTCCTTTTTGGTTGCAAGAAAGCATACTCCTAAATGTTAAGGTAATTCTTGCAAATTAAACCATTTTGAACTTTTTGTTTATATTAAGCGACTTCCTTTCATAACTAATGGATTTTTGTATTATCTTCTTCAACAGTACTTCCTTTACAATTTAACATTGGAGTAGAAATTCGATTTCAAGATCACGTATAAGATCACGGAAATTCATCTCATTTCATTCTCATCATTCTGAAAAAATCTGATCATTATTCGAGTTCAAAGCGATGGGAATTTTTGTTTCTAAAATCTAATCTTTGCATTACTATTAATTTATTTCAAGTTGTGAATTGAGATTAAGGATGCAACGCCTCATTTAACCACGGTAATTCTCATTTTCACATCTATCAATTTGCTCTTGTTGCTAAGAAGGTCTTCTTAGCAATGATGGGACTTATTTGTCTTCCTCTGATATCAATGATTACAAGTCATTTGGGAAGAATGAGTTTCACGCTTTGATCAATACATCTTCTAGAATGCCCTTTGCCAGGATGGGCGGTGTTACATGCTGCTTTATTTTATGAAATTAGGTACATTGGGAGTAAGTTTAAAAACTTAGCCTTTTAGCAACAAACGAAGGCGTCTACGAGTTAATATTTAATAGAATCCACCTGATACTTTCCCACATTAGCATGCCCGATTTTAAGGGTATCGTATTTGCTAGGATCTTGCATCTTAGTAAAAGAATTTTAATTCTTGCCTTTGTAGGTTTACTGTCGAGCTCAGCTATTCCTTATTGACAATTTTTCTTTTACGCACCGATCTCCTTCATAATTTGCATAAAGGCGTTTGAGTCAATGCTTCCTGAGAAAGATGTTGATCTCTAACACTCTTAAACATGTCTAAGAATGAGAAATTGCTCTTCAAGCCCCTTTATACAAGCCTTTGAGGGAATGGAACTTGAGGTTCATAAGCCTTAACCTCTTCATTTTTCCCTAGATTTCCTTTTTTCACCTCCTGCTCTGGCTGCATCCTTGCTATTTTCTCTTCCTCTGTAATTTCTGAACTGTGCTGCTTAAACTCTTCTCTAAAATCAGCATACTTATCTTCCTTAGTGTCCTTCTTTTCAATTCTTCTCTCATCCAATTTTCTACCACTTCTCAGAAGTACTACCATACATTCCCTTGGATCCTTCCTTGTGTCACTTGGAACTAAATCCTAGGACTATTTCTGCATATTCAGAACCAGCTACCTTATCTGAGTCTCCAGTTCTTCAAAGAGGCATTTGTGTTGGCACGGAACCGCAGTGTAGTACCTCTGCAGAATCTTTGCTAGCTCGACAAACTTTGTTCATGTATGTTTAGAAGCCTTTTGTTTCCCCATAAAATCACGACATTCGATCTTCAAATGATTGAGTCAGCTTCAAACCCGATATTTCTTCTTTATTGTCCCCTCTGCTTCTTCTTTGTTCTTGGAACTGGAGTTGAGCAAAGCTTGATGGTAATTTGCCTAGGTGCAGGGGCCTTGTTGTGCTCCTGCACCATATGAAAGGTTTTTCCATGGTTCCCTTAGTCTGAGTGTATAGTGTGACAAGTTGGGGTTGAAGCAGTGATAGCTTCTTTGTTCACTCATATACTTGGTTTCCTCGACCCGAGTGGGGCTTTTTCTTCTACTGGTCCTCAGCACTACATCAGTTCCTTCATTTCTGCTCCCACTTCTTGTCTGATATGCATTCTTACTCATTGCTTCGATCTGTTCATCATTGCATCTCAGTTCAGCCTATGCAGATCTATCAGGTTCATCTCAATCAAACCTCTTCCCCTCAGTCTGCTGCTATTCCTGAAGCTTCGGATGGAACCTTGTAGTTTCATTTGGCACGGCAGGTCTTGATCGATTGCCTTGCCTCCTCTTGCTTCTTCTCCAAAAATACGACGGGATGCATCAATTATACCCTTGGAGGAATAATTCATGGCATGATATAATATATCCATTTGAGTGGTTAGATCTATTCCATGCATAGGACATTTTTTAATAGTCTTTTAAATCTTTCCCATGCGTTGAAGATACTCTCATTTTCCCCCTTCTTAAAGACAATTATTTCTCCTCTTCTCTCAGCAGTTAAAGTTAGAGGAAAAAATATGCTCATATAGGCCTCTACTTACTCTTCCCCAGTGTTCACAGATCCCTCACAGGAGTGACTCAGGCCATGTTCTTTGTCCGCATTATCTCAGTGAAAGGGAAGAGAACAAGCGCAGATACCATGGTCTCACCCTTTGGTTTGGTTGTAATTTGGCGCGTCCCTCGTGAATCTCCCCATATGCTTATTGGGATCTTCAGAGGGATGACCAGTGAACTGGTGTTGTTGTACCATGGTAATCATTGTTGGCTTTAACTCAAAATTGTTAGCTTCTATGGCAGGTTGTCTTACTGCAGAGTACTCCTCTTGAATAATAGGCCTTTAAAAGTCCTCCATAGTATTAGGCCTCTGATTTCTCTTTACCTATTTTTCTTCTTCTGGAATAGTCTGCAATCTTTCTCTTTGATTTGCCATACTTCTGGATTCTGCAACTGTCATCTTCCTTAGATTCTGTAGTGTTCTCTCAATTTCAGTGTTTAGAGGCAGCATATCACTTACGGTTTTTCTATGCATTTAAAAATATTCACGAAATAAAAACACTAAGATTAAATAATTATATAGGGAAATGGTTATATCATTTTAAGCTCATGAAAACATGTTAGTAATATTTATACTACTAAATTAAGTGTTTGTGATTTTATGAAAATAATATAAAAAACTGAAAATGTCAAGTCGTAAATCCCTTTTTGTTAGAATATTGATCTTTAAATTTATCATTTTCTATCCACAGTACTTGGCACAAAACTTGTTAAGACCAAATGATATATACAAATTTATGACACTATGACCAAAGGACTATTACCTAATCCCCAGCAACAATGCCAAAAACTTGTTGAGACCATTTTTTATATGTATGAAAATATGGAATTATTCTCTCTTGTAAGATGACTCATTTAAAATTTGTGCGTGTGGTCTCAATCACTGTAAGTGCAAGGTCGTATAAGTAATAAAAGTAGATATTTAAAGTCCATATATCGTTCCCACGAGGAAAGATGATAAATTAAAAAACTAATTACCCTAACTACTCAAGATCATTACTATTTGAATTGCACTATATGATGAAAAGAGGACTAAAATGTAGTTTTAGACTGAAATCTTAAATATACAAAAGTAAAGTTTAATAAAATTGGGGTTGAGGATTCAATTGAGATAAAAATTTGGACATGAATCAATTAATAATCAATTTACGCATCATTTCAGCAGCTCAACCATCAATTAAGCGAGATTGTGTTTGCCTTTTTCTATAAGCCCAAACCCCTCAAATTAACATAGCCTACGAGGAGCCTTACACTTCTCTTGCATCCATGTTACTTTGGATAAACATTTGTTTGATAAAATAATTTTCTCTTAATGTTATGATTTAAATGTAAAAAAGGGTTAGTCTGACACGCAAGTGCCGCAGTCATGTAAATGAAATCGAGATAAAAGTCGAGTTATCATTCCCATAGAGATTGATAGCAATTACGGTCAACTACCCGCAAACTAAAATTCCATACTATTTGGACTCAAAACTCTATGGTAAGTTTTATCTAAGCAGCTAAAATTGAAAATTCTATACCAATGAATATATTCAAACGAAACTAAAACAAAAGTAAATAAATAAAAATAAATTGTATATAAAAGAATGGATTGAATCAGTTTACTATAAGAAACGAAAACCATCAATGAAATACAATGGAACGATCCAATTCGACCTTAAAATCCATTGCTCTGTTCTATGTATGGATTTGATTTTTGTCCAAGATTTTCTAATTATTGGAATTGGATCTCTCCATATTCACTAATTGGATATACTTGCTTCTCTCGAAGACAAGATCAAACCACGACTACACAGCTGTTTCAGGCTCTCTCTTACAGATCTCGCGGGCATTTTTTCTTTCTCAATAACTTCACTGCATTTCTTGTTGGCAACCAAAACTTTTTCCTTTACACTTCTAGGTTACCATAGTTTCTACTATGGTGGTGGCTCAACCTCGGATCTATGGGTTTATCCCTTTCCCTTGATTAGATCTAAGCTAACAGGGATTGGAACTTACCCTGATTAAGGTGAACTCTACGATTATTTATATTAAATACACTTTCAGCCTGTTCTGAGCGAATGGGGATTTATCAAAATGAACTTTAGAGCTAACCGGGTTAGTCGATAGTGATCGAACATACCCGAGGAAAAGAATACTTCTCAACTCTCGGGAATCTCCGTCTCTGTGTCACGCAGAGGGCATCACGGATATCAGTAGATACACATTCCCTCAAGTGGTATTACAGGTACTACTGTTAGAGACTTATCCATTCAAAAACGACAGATTAAGTAAAAACCGGGCAAATTAATTCTCCATAAGTAATGCGGGAAAAACGCAATAAATGTAAATCAAATCCATTGTTTCTGCTCTGGTCTTGTGCGAATTAAATGGTCAATACCCAGATCCGCACTTCCTGACACTGTGGTACAATAAGCGAGAAAGTAATTCGAAATTTTTCTAGATTTCATAAATTTTCAGGCAGTAATGCTTCATAAAAATAATAGATCTAAAAATCCAGCTTTACTCGTCTGCACTTACGATTAAGCAGATTCGAAAAAAAAAAAAAAAAATTCTACTACAAAATATACACTTTACAAGATTCCTCTTCTTCTCCCACTTTCACGGGTGGTAGAAGACTGGAAACTTACTTTACTCTTACAACTATCTATTTATCTTTGCAAAAAGAATGCGTAGAATCCCCGAATGCTCGGTGGAAATCGAAAGAAAAGCCCGATAGCGTCATGTGACCTTAAGTTGATGTCATGACATGGGCCTGTCTTGATTGCTTTCGTGATCGATCGACTTCTTTCTTTAAGTTACAATATTTGTCCTTTTAGCGCGCTGATCGATGGTCGATACATTGTTTGTGGTCGCGACCTCATTTGCTCATCGTTCGCCGGTGTTGATGTCAGCGACCTCAGTTACATGCATGACATCAGACCTTCCCTTTCGACTTTTCTTGGTCGCGACCTTAATGAGTGATGTGACATCATTCGATCCTTGACTTGTGAAAGGTCGCGAGTTGGTTGTTCTGGCGAGTGCCACATTTGGCTACAGTTGCGACCTCATGAACTCTATCTTTGGTTGCTGCCAAATCTTCCTTGTTTGTATGTGGCGACATCGGAATGATGTCGCTGACTTCGGAGACCTTTTATTTAAAAGCGGTTGCCTTTCTGCTGCTTTTTACCAAAAACCTCTACGGTGGCTTCATGAAGCGGATCCTTGTCCGCGACGCCTCGGAGTGGTGTAGCGACATCATTCCTTTTCGGTTGGTGTCCGACATCAAAGTGATGTCGCGACATTAATTTCTTCTATGATTATTTCCTTTGATCCCCGACCAGTTTTCTTTGTTGCAACTCCTTCTTCGTCAAAACTTCACTTGTTCCGTTTTCTATTTCTTCTTCGGAAGTGAATTTGTTGATGTCGTGACTTGGAGATAACTAACAAGCGAGCTTCTGTCGTGACTTAAGTTTTAGTTGTGACCTGATTCTGCTGTATTTGATTTCTTACGATTTTACTTTAAGATTTGAGTTTCTGGCACGTATTTTCACATAAAATAAATTTGAGTTAATTATCCACTTTTAACAATTCAATCACATTTATCTCATAACATACTCGAGAAAAATGGATTAAAAATCTAATGAGTTTTTGGACTCATCAAAATTCCCCAAACTTAAAATTTTGCATCCCGAGCAAAGAAAGAAAATTATTTATCTCAAACATAAATAGGCTTAGAAAATTTTTAAGGAGTTTAGCATTTTTTACGGTTCATACCACAGTCTTTCTCAATTCCCATAGTGATCTGAGTTAAGAGATACATCATTTACAAATTTTAGTTTTGATTCAAAGAATACAAGACATGGTATACTTCTATACCATTCTTGATGAAGTAATGTATTTTAAACGATTTCTTCAACAAGTCTTGTTACACGATATGTGTGTGTGCGGGTCTTCAATCCTTTTCATCTTCATGTTGAATTTAGTTAATCTTGTAGGGGTTTCTTGGACTGATTGTAAAGTCCATAGGCTTGTTTTCATATTGATCTCCACTAATGTAGGTAAAATTCAACCTTCAAAATCAATGAGGTCTTTCGGGCTTGTAATGTTGGGCTTAGGTAATTGGGTAGATAAATGGAAAGATTTTAAGTTGTAAATCACTGCAGTTTCCACCTTTTCTCTATACTTGTTACCTTCAACTTTCACCACTTTTTCTTCTTTGTGCTGATTCTCCTCACACTCTTGTGATTCATCTCATGTTGAATTCTTTTTAGGAATTTCAATTTCCATATAGCTATTCGAGGGCTAGTTCCTTTTGTTTCTTGAACTCCTTTGCTTTTGTTTTCTAGGATTGGGAATAGTGCAATGTTTTGTCTTCTTAGGCTTTTGTTACTCTTGGGAACTTTGGGCTAGCAACTCCCATACCAGGTTGGCATTAGGGTGCTAAATTATTTAAGAAACACCCCCTACAGGAGCTTAATTGTTCAGGTAAATGAGCCCTGAATAAGAGCTTATTCCCTTTTTCACTAGCTTCTACTTCTTTACTTCTTCACCTCTTCCAGTTTGTAAAATTTGGAAATATTTTCCCAAACTTGTTTCTTCAGTAAACTTTTAGGCGAAATTTGGATAATTTGGGCTCTTTGCCACGGGGTTTATTGCAAGGAAGGGAGATTTGGAGGTTTTACGATTGTTGTTATTAAAGAAATAAAGGCTTATTTGGTTCAAATCAAGGAATAGAGGAATATGCTTAAGCATATATTGAGGGTAGAGCTTAAGAAAAGCTCAAGCGCGAGGATGGCCTCTATCTGTTTCTTGTTGGCTGTTTTCACCTAAGATTTTGCCTCAATCAATAATCAAACAAGTTCTAGGACTATGGACTCCGATCACAATTCCCCGAGAAGATGTTCTAATTCTGTAAAAGTTTCATAAGTTTTGTTGACCCAAGTGTATTATTTCTTCAAGACTTGTATTTATTTACTGTCTACTTACATTATTTCATCCAAGTATTTTGTTCCATCATCAATAACCAATTTTCCAATTTTGCAAACTAAACTGAATTTAAGCAATCTGATTGATACTCATTTTCCGATTTAATCATTCATGCGCTGATTGTTCTGAAATTATTTGTTCTTGGAAAAGAACATAATTATTTATTTGATTCTTTTGAGAAAAAGAAAAAATGACACAAAAATAAAATTTCATATATCCTGTTTCGTAATCCACCAGACATCACAACATCCTGATCAAATTCTCATTCAACAAGTGAAGAAACAATCCAACGAGCAAACTAAAGTAACCATAAAATGAAAATTCAATCAAACAAGGGACAAGTAGGAGATAAAGCCAATGATTTTTGTTAAATTTGTTTTGGGAATGCTATATAATGACAACATGCTAAAAAAGAAACAAACTTTCGATTTCCACTTTCTGCTTCTTTTATGAGCCTTTTAGGTATTATGTTAGGAGGATCTACATCAAAACTGGCCTCGTTGGGATTAAACTTAGGGAATTTTATTTACGACACTTTTGTCTTTCATTAGGAAATTCCTTTGCCTTTTGCGAGGATATTTCATTGTAGTTATATTCTGCTCAGAATGACTTGTCTTACTTTCTCCCCATTGATTAATTGTTCCTTCCACCTCGGAGGTACATTCTATGACTTGGATAAATTACGATTAATCAAGTCATACTTTCCAACCATGTTTTCCTTCTATATTCATCATTATCTTCCAGTATGATCTCTTTCTTTCATTAACCTCACCGAATTCTTTGAAACAGTTCCTTATAGATATGTGAACCCATCAATCTTCCTAAGCATGTTATTCTCCATTGCTTTATCTCCCTTCTCGCTTTATTATGTTCGACATTTTGACATCCCTTTTGATTGATTATTGTAAAAAGAAGCTTTTGCATGCTTGTGCTATTCTTTCCATCATCTTTTCTTAACATTTCTTTAGCTCCTCGCCCCCTTGATTTCTTCTCACGATTCTCCAGGTTTTCTTCCAGTTGCTCGCTCTTACAGTGTAGCCTCCATGAATTCTTCTTTGATCAGATTGTTGCCTCTCCATTTAAGTTCTCTTTCCTCCATTTCCTTTTTCATTGTTTCGACATTTCCATTATTTGGTATTTCCTTCTACGTCCGGATGCTTTTGTGACGGGCTTTTTGTTTCTTATGCCTTCAAATCGGGATATGTTCAGACTTAATCCTCGAGAGGTTCTTCATACGCCCGGAGGGTATTTGTTTGGCACCTCCTCCATTTCTATTCACCAGGTTCGTATCTATCTCACCACCTTATTTACGCATCTATGCCTGTCACTTCTTTTTGCTTCTTATTTTGGTCCCTTGTCCTCAGTAGGGAGTTAGAGGAGACAGGGTTATCTGCAACCTCCCAATTTCCCTTTCACCCACCTTGATAAAGAATCTAGTAATAGTGGCCGAGGAGTGAGGAATCGATCCTCTTTTATTGCTATGATGGTACCCTCGATTGATTCTTGATTAGCATTCCCATGTTTATTTTGTATCCTTTCAAAAAGCATTCATGGGGATAGCTCTGCTCTCGTAGTACGGTATTTGGTAGGTACTATCTGAACATATAAAATAAAACCAAACCTTTGCCTCTTCTGTGAGAGCTCCCCTTTTTATGGCATGGTGGGGATTCTTCTTCGTCACTTCCCATTTTCCTTCTCCTCTAGTCAACCGGTTTACTATTTTTTCATAATTTGGGTTTTCCAACAATTTCTTGTACTTCGACCCATACTTGAAATCTCTGGTTCAAACACTTCATTTATTTCTATCATCGAGGGCACTAAACACCTCTCACGTAAAAAGCGGAGAATCATCTTCGTTCCTACCATGTTTGCATAGAATTCCCTTGGAAGGACTAAAAATCTTGGTGCTTTGTGCTCCACAAGAATGCCCTGACCTCTTTTTCTATTACTTGAATGGGAAATTAATTTGCCAAAACCTCTTTGAAGATAAATTCTTTGTCACACATGCCTTGTTCCACAATTCTTTAACATTAAAATGAAGTCTTTTTCTTCTTACGTGACCTCTTCTCGGGTAGCTCATCCCTCCTCAGGTTGGTTTCCTTTTTATTTACTTCTTCTTCGGGTTGCGTTTTCAAGCCAGGCTTCTTCCTCACTAACCGACATTTTGCATGATTTCGTCAATCGATTTGTGAGATTAGCCATTTCATCTTGGTTTGCTGCCATGATTGAAGGATTGCGAGGGTATGGTTGAGCTTTCTGGTTCTAAGGTTTCAAGACTCAAAAAGATGGATGCGGAAATTGAAAGGTTGGGTTGAATTGCAGTTTAATGGAATTTTGAGTGGAACAGACGCTAGATTCAGCTCTTCATGATTACCTTATGGAATGCGACCTTAAATGTTGAGCCTCTAAATTAATGATCTTTAATGAATTTATTTTTTAAGCTATGGGACATGAAAATGAGAGGTTTAAAATCCACTTTATCCCGACTTTTGGACTATTACAGTGCAACTTCTAAAATTTTTAGTTGTGACTGGAAATGTGGTCCTGACGAGAGGACTTTGGTGTTAAACATAAAAATGTTCTTTCCCTTCTTTATTTCAGTCGTTACCTCAGTTTCATTATTTTGACTTTCTTTCCCACTTTTTATTTTCACATCGGCCATTCAGTTTGCAACTTTTGGATTAATGTTGCGACAAATATATCTCGGAATTCACGGCAATTTCAATTTGTTCAATTCGATCAAAACAACTACCTTCGATTCATCTTAGCTAATCTGAAAATTTAATAACTTCCACTAGGCATCACATTCAAAATTCAAACACCAAAACAAGATAAAAATTCCCCCAAACGTTCAATCATGCTATATCCAAAGACAATTTTAAAATCAAATCAAAGAGAATCACGCCACTTTTTGATCTCTTATGCTGATTGAAGTTTGATTGCAGATGCTCTCCTTTTTGCACAATCTTCATTATCCTATAAAATTAAAAAAAAAAAAAATATTTACCTACTCTTCAATCAATAATGAATAAAATCACAATAAGCTATTAGAAATTTAAACACAGAAATTGTAAACTATATGAGAAAAAATTAAAATGGCGGTATGGATTGCGCTACAAAGTACGCTCGATTTTTAGTCTTTAAATTTGGACTTTTCTTGCCATTGTTCTTGTTTCTTCAATTTCCCTTGTTCGAACTAAGGGGTTACTCTTCCAATTGCTTTCTCCAAGGTAGTGCTTTAATCTCGACCATTAATATTGAACTCTTCATGATTCTTTGGTTCTAAGTGTCAACGCCCCAATGTGTGCTTGATACCCTTTGTAAATGGTCCACTCCATTTAGTTTCGACTTTCTGAAAAGTCTTAGTGCAGGTTGAATAACAGGAACTAGTCCTCTCTTGAATTTCCCTCCTAAAAGTGGATTGATCGTGTTTTTGTTTTTTCCTTGTGAATTACGGCATTATCATAGACTTCATTCCTCGACTCTTCCAATTGTTTCATTGAGATGACCTATCTTTATGTGACTTTAAATCAAAATTAAGCTTCTTGATGGCCCACATGGCTTTATATTCTAGCTCAAGGTAGGTGACAAGGTTTCAAAGACAAGTGCGTGTGGGGACATTCGATGGGAGTTTTAAGAGCGGATTCTGTTATGCAGGTGCATCAATCAACGAAGACCCGATCTCTTCTTTGGAACTTCTGGTCTTTCGAATTCTCTTTATCTCTATTTTGAAATTTCGACACTTGTTGTTTTGAGGATAAAGCCAAGCTCATATCACGTTTGATACCATATACGCTCATGAGTTTGTCAGACACCTTATTTGTAAAATGGCTCCCTCCATCCAGCCCCAATTATAGTTAAGATTGTCCCCAATTTCTTGAGAATATTTCTTTGTAAAAATCCACACTGTATTGGCATCATTCTTTGGACAGTGCTTTGCCTCAGCCATTTTGATACATAATCCACGACCCCCAGAGTATGTATATATTTCCAAATGGCGGAAAAGGCCCCATCAAAATCCATTCCCATACATCAAACAATTGCACCACCCGAGGATACCTTGCGGGGGCATCTCGAACTTCTTTCTTGTCTTCCACATTCTTTTGGCATTGATCACATAACTTCACCCATTCAAAGCAGTCCTTAAAAATAGTAGGCGATGAAATCCTGATGAAATTTTGTGGGTTGTTTATCTCTCTGAAATGTCCTCATATGGTGATGCATGACATTCTTGTAAAATCTTGTTTTGCTCACCTTAAGTACATCTCCTTATGTCCAGTTGGCTCCTCTTTTACATAATAATGGGTCATCACAAGATAAAATTACTGTAGATCTTAGCTTCTTTCTGTTGTGCTTGGATACGGTGGCATAATTCCTGACTAAAGTTTCTCACAAATATCAAAGTATCACAGAATTGATTGGGTGACAAGCTTGGAATAGCGCTCATCTGGAAAATTTTATTATTTCTATCTCTTCCTTCCTCTTGTACGGAGTGGGTTTCTCTACTCTTGTAGTGATCGGCTATCCACATTGTCACTACCCTTTATCTTTTATTTCTAAATCAAATTCCTGCCAATAATAGTACCCACTGATCAATCTTGGCTTGCTTCTTTCTTTGCCATTAGATACTTAATTCTTTGCATGATCGGTGTGTATAATAACAACATGGGACAAGAAATATATGGCTAAATTTTTCACATGCAAACACTATTGCCAACACTTTCCTTTTTAGTAGTAGAGTAATTTTCTTGAGCTTCATTAAAGGTTTTACTAACATAGTGAATGGCCTTGAACACTTTTTCATCTTCATCCCAATCTGTCCCATTGCGAAAATCTTGGCATCACACATGGTTCAAATTCTACATTTCAATGTTTTGCCATGATGGGGCTTCAACTAGTCCCAGTTTGATTTCTTAAAGATGCTTTATGGCGGGGATTCATCAAAATAGAAACTTTAGTATCTTTTTCAAAATAATGCATAGTGAATTACAGCGTTTTGAGAAATCTACGATAAATCTTTCATAAAATCGACATGTCTGAGAAACTTCTAATTCCCTTGAGGCGTAGTGGGTGGCGTCGTTTCTTATAATTGAAACTTTTACTGGTCTACCTCAGAAGCCTAGTGCGAGAAATCATGTACTTGAAGACAATTCCTTACGTAACCATAGGCGGCATTTTGATTGAGCTAGATTCTTGTACTGCACCTTTGAAATCTTGTCCCAGGTTATGCAGGCATTGTTCAAGCGGATCCATACTGCTGTAAAAATCATCCATGAAGATCTCCATAACTTCTTCTACTAGATTAGAAAATATAGACATCATGCATCTTTGGAAGGTACCAGGAGCATTACACAAACCAAATGGCATTCTCTAAAAAAGCGAAAAGTACCCAGAATGGGCATGTAAAAGTAGTTTTCTCACGATCTTGGTGCAATAGCAATTTAGTTTATATCCAGTATCCATCGAGAAAACAAAGTGGTACATCTGCCCGGCTTTATCATTGTCCCGATCAATAAAGCGGGGAAAATGATGATGTTACTTCGGTTGCGTTATGCAATTTTTACGTAGTCGATACACACCCCCATCACATCCACAGTTCTTGTAGGAATCAATTCATTCTTTTCATTTGATCCACGGTGATCCACCTTTCTTGGGAACCAGCTGCATGAACTGCCAAGGAACTCCGATATAGCATATCTAAAACTTGCATTTAACCACTTCAGAACTTCTTTTCTAACAACTTCTTTCTCACGCCCAGGTTCCGGCGCGCTTTGATACTTTCGGTAGAAGTTTTGCATTATCATCCCGACAATATTTTATTGCATACAAATGGAGGCGTACCCTTGGATCTTCAATTGACCATGCAATTGCTTCCTTGTATTTTCTCGAATTACCATAACCACATTCTTGACAATCGGTGATATGATACTTTAGTTTTCTTTTCTGGTTCCTAAAAACTCATATTTCAAATAGTGGGCAATTCTTTCAATGTTAACCCATACACTTTCAGTTTTCTGCTCCTTAGGTTCTTTGTTTTCTTCTTCCTTACTTCATCTTGACTATTTTCATTTATACTCGAAGCTGATTTCGCCCATTAGAACAAATTTGAAGCGGTACTTCACAATCAGACTCTCGAATGAATTCATCTCAATTTCATTGATAGAGTGTTGAAGGATAAATCTCGGAAATTCAATTCAACATCGAAGGCTATTGTTTCCTACAGCCATACAATTGTCTACATCTGTCGGGGATGTTCGGACTCTATTAATATTAAAATGCACTGCTTCATTTCCAACCTTGAGTGTCAGTTCACCTTTCTGTACATCTATCAAGGCAGCTCCAGTTGCTAAGAAAGGTCTTCCTAGCAACAAAGGAACTTGGGTATCTTCCTCCATCTACATGATAACAAAATCCAGGAGAGATGGAACCCAACTGGACAAGTACATCTTCAAAGTCACCTTCCAGTTTATTGCCATTGATCTATCGATACATCTGTGATGTAATTCTTTGTTGGGGGTAAATTCCCCCAATTAAGTCTACTGCACAACTGATAGAGGCATCAAATTTATACTAGCGAATCACATAAAGCTTTCTTGAGATTCCATATTTCCTATGGAGCAGGAATGTTAAAGCTATAGGGTCTTTCATCTAGCTTCAGAACTTTTCTTTGGATATTAGCGCTGCGGTGGCGGTCAAGAGTTCACTATTCCCTCCTCGACTATCTTCCTTTTCTTGCTTAGTATCTCCTTGAAATTTGCATAAAGGGCATTTGATCGATTACCTACCGTGGATATTTATTTCTATCTTCTTGAAAATGTCGAATTTAGAAAATTGTTCTTTCTTCTTGACTTAAAGTCTTTGTGGAAATGTACTTGAAGGTGTATAGGCTGGTACTCCTTCCATATTTTTCTGGTCATTACTTACTTTCGGCTGTTCAATGCATTTGTTCTTCCTCTCCTTCTTTTGGTCTCTTCCTTTCCTTTACATCCTTTGTTCTTTGCTCAACTTTTCAGTTGCTTCGACTTTTCACTTAGTTACTCATTTCAATGACTAGCTTGATCGAGGAAAATTCACTGAAATCATGAACAAACTGAAATAAATGAACTCCATAAATATTCCAACATCCATTTAAATCAAACAATAAATGAAAAGAAGAATTTATAAAGAAATACCAATTCGAAGCTGCACTTCCATACAATACCCAAATCCAGAAAATTAAAGGAAAACTAACAAAATAAAACTATAATGAGATAAATCTACTAAAATGGAAAATAAAATAAAAATAAAAATAAAAATAAAAATGTACAAGAGTCTTCAACCACCTAGAAATCCTGGAGTCGTCGAAAAGCTGTGCGCATTGCCTTAGAAGCGTGTATTTGTAAGCTTTCCAATGTTGGGCCTCACTTTATTAATTCTTTCGTTGTAATTTGTCAAAATTACCAATAAATTGGTCTCTTTGTCGCGTGAGCTTTTAGTGTTTGTAAAAGCTGCCTCACATTTGTAACCCTTGTATTATATCCACACGACTGTTCTCTGGGCTTGCTCTTGGATTGTGTGGCGACATACTTTGATGATGTCGCGACATAAATTGTATTCAGCAGTCTGGTTCTTGTCGCGAAAAGGAATGCCTTCGGTCGTGACACAAAACCTGATTGCATCTCGCTTCTCATGTCCTTGTTCTTTTGGAGTTTTTCACGACACAATTGTTCTTGTCACGACAAACAATTGCTTTTCAACTGTCAACTGCGGCCGTGGCAGAGTTTCTTTAAGTTCTTATGAATGCATCGCGACGAAACTCTTTGGTTCGCGACGAACTTTTCTTCTTTGATTCTTGTCACTTGCGAGCTATTTGTGTGACATAGAGTATATGTTAAACAAAATTCCAGCATAGCCATTTCGATTCTTCTTCAACTTTTGTATAACCCTAATTTTCTCTGCCCGCGGCAAATTTTTCATTCCATAGCTTTTATTGTCGTGATAGAAAACTTGTTTGTCGTGACACAGGTTTTTGCCTTCAACTCTTAATTATGTCGGCCCAAGAATTTCTTTGTCGCCATTCTTCTTGTGTTGCTCTCCATCTTCTTGTCGAGATAGAGAATTCACTTCCTTCATGTTTTGTTTGTCGCGACTAAAATAATCTTCGTCATGACAAAGATTTTGTTGCTTTTGGTAGTGAATTCTGAATGTTATGTCGCGATAGGATTTTGTTTATTGCGATAGAAATTTCACCTTTAGTTGGCTTGGTGTTGAAAACTTTGTCGCAACATAAAAACACTTGTCTTAGTTGACTTGTGTTGTATTCTGAGAAATTTCTGTCACGACAGAATTGTCTTTTGTCGCGATAGAGTTCATTTGTTAGCCTTCAACTTCTTATGTTGCGACAGAAATTATATTGTCACGACACAGCTTCCTTGCTCTCTGTTTTAATCTTTGTCACGACAGAGCAACGGATTGTCGCGACAGTTTTCTGCACACCTTTTTTCAATAATGTTATGACATAAAAACTCTTTGTCTCGACATAAATTTCTCTTTTTCCATAGAGCTATGTCTGAACTTTGTTGCAACATTGAGTGTCGCGACATACAAAAAATTATGTCACGACACAGACTACTGCATTTTCCACCTTTTTGCTTATTTTATGCTTTTTTTTTTCAAATAACACCTGCAAAACATAAATTTGGTGAATATTCCATAATTTGGCAAACGAATAGATATACAATTGTTAAAAACATGCCAGAAAAATGGATTAAAAATAGATGAGTTTAAAGACACATGTTAAGGAGGGACAGTCACGACACGGCTTCTCCTTAGCGCGAACTTCTTGCCCGGCGCGGGGCCGAGTGCATAAGCATCGCCGGATATTGCTCCTTAAAGGGGCGTAAGAGCTAAGCCAAAGTAGCGATAAGAATGATTTGGTTGGATCCTTCGAGCGGGGGGATACGAAGTAACTTCACTGCTTTGAGACGATCCTGGGCGTCCCAAGGAGTAGTTGAAGGCGAGGGGTGGGGTTAGGTTGAGTTCTAATGGGGACTCCTTGGCCTCTTTTCGTCTCTCCCCCAGGGTCATAGCTTGGAGGGGGTGGAATCGGAAAATCATCGCCCATTGCCATGTCTTCCACTTGCTCATGCTCAAGGGTTTCAACGACAACCTCGATGCTAGAGAGGAAGCCCGGGTTTAGTACCGTTCCTTACTTTGTGAGAGCATTCCTCGGGCACTCAAAGTACAAAACTAGAGCACGCCCGGGGATGACAAAATCCTGGAACTACCAAAAACCGCCTAGAGATTCAAAGGAGATAGCAGGTGTTTGAAGTCTCTTGCTGAACTTGGAAGGTTGAGAACTCTAGCCAAGGCACTGAACGGGTTGTCACTCAGATTGTCCACAAGTTTTCCTTAGCCTAGGTTACTTGTGTGTGCACAAGAAGGTGTGTCAAAGGAATGAGGTAAAAGAAGAAGGGTAGAACAGAGGTTAGGGTAATTAGGGCAGGGCCATTAAAGCAGGCACAGGCTCCGCTATTGATGAGTCTTAAACTCATCTATTTTTAATCCATTTTTCTGGCATGTTTTTAATAGTTTCAAATCTATTTTCATGTAAAATTATGGAATATTAAAAAACTTTGTGTTTTATAGGTGTTAATTGAAAAATGAGAGAAAACAAGAAGAATAGAAGAAAAAAAAAAGGAAAATGCAGCAGTCTCTGTCGCGACATAGTTTTTGTATGTCACGACACAATTTCAAGCAGGCCAAAAGAACTATGTCGCAACAAGCAGCTATATGTCACAACAAAGTCCAGGCTAAACTTCAGGCATAAATAAAATCTTTGTTGCGATAAAGAGTTCTATGTCACGACATTGCTAATGAAGAATGAAAAGAAGACTGTCGTGACAATCCTTAACTTTGTCGCGACAATGATCAAGGCAAATGGCAAAGAAGCTGTGTCGCTACAATAATTCCTCTGTCACAACATAAAAGGTTGAAGTCTAACAGATGAACCCTGTCGCAACATAAGACAGGTTTTTCGCGACAGAAAATGACAAGAACACAACATAAGTCAGTTGAGACAAGTGTTTTTATGTTGCGACAAAGTTTCAGCATCAAGCTAGCTCAAGGAAGAATTTTTTCTGTCGCAACAAAGAAAATCCTATCACGACATAGCATTCAGAATTCACAACCAAGAGCAACAAAATCTATGTCACGATAATGATTATTTCTATCATGACAAACAAAACATAAAGGAGAATTGAATTCTTTATCATGAGAAGTTGAAGAGAAAAACAAGAGGAGTGGCGACAAAGAAATTCATGTTGCGACATAGTAAAGAATTAAAGGCATAATCTCTGTCACAAAGAAATTTTATGTCGCGACAATAAAAGCTATGGAATGACAGAATTCTGTCATGACAGAATAAAATTAGGTTGTGACAAAAATTTAAGGTAAGATTAGTACGTGTCGCGATGTCATGACAAAGAGATTTCTATGTCGCAGCCAGGTAAGCTCGGCGAACGAGAATCAGAAGAAGATGCAGCCATGACGAGGAGTTTCCCTATCACGACGAAGTACTGGAACTCAAAAGAAATCTTATTGCGACAGAGAAAACTTTGTCGCGATAGAGTTGACAGGATGAAAAGGAAAATGTTTGTCGTGACAAGGAAAATTATGTCGCGATAGATTCTAGAAGCATAAGGACATGAGAAGCTAGTTGCAAATAGGTTTGGTGTCGTGACACAAGACATTCTGTTCTGGCAAAGAACAAGACTATTTTGCAAACTACATCAAAGTCTGTCCCAATAGAATCCCGAGAAGGCTCGAAATTAGGTTGTGACCCGAGCTGAGCTACGACGGAGGCCGACAAAGGGGCGAAACTTTGTCACGACAAAACTTTCTATGTCGTGAAAGAGCAACTAATTTGGGCCAGAATTTTGGGGATCCACAGCCTTGGTGTGAAGTGCGTGACATTGGAAAGTCTATCAAATAGACACTTCTAAGGCAATGCATTACGCAACTCTAGGATGTCGACTCTTGCATATATATATATATATATATATATATATATATATATATATATATATATATATATATATATATATATATATATATATATATGCTATATATATATATATATATATATATATATATATTTTTTCTTTTCTTTTTGTTTTATTTTCCATTTTAGTAGATTTAGTTTATGTGTAGATTTTAGTTAGTTTTCTTTTAGATTTATGGATTTGAGTAATGAACTGAAGTGCAACTTTGAACTGGAATTTTATTGATAAAATCTTCTTTCTTATCACTGTATGATTTAAATGGAGGATGGAAATTTTATGGAATTCATTTATTTCAGTTCGTTTACAAATTTAGTGAATTTACCTGATAAGTTAGTCACTGATATGAGTGAACTAGTCTTGAAAAGTTGAGCTCTCTATAAATGGGTCAATGATGATAGTCATTTTTTTGTACAAGGAGGAAGAATGTCGTAATCAGAATTCTTGAATTTATTTGATTGATATTTTTTTTGAATTTATTTGTTCCCAGTCATAGTACCATGTACCCAAACAAGGTCACGTATCTCATTTATGATTTTCGGAGGCCCTCGAGGTGACCTGAGGAGATGGAGAATCTTAGAGCATAGAGCGATTAGTTGTGGGTATGGTAGACTAATACTATGGAACTAATGTATTTTGATGGGTTACTCAGATAGATCACCAACTTACTCATAAATTGAGGATAGTTGATTGAAGTATCGACTTAATCACTTTGAGTCTCTCCTCTTTCTGATGAATCGATCCTGATCCCGTGTTAGCAAAGATCTAATCAAGGTTAAGGAAATTTTCATCAGAAATGAAGGATGAGGTGTCAATCAAATTGGAAAGGAAACGCGATATCCTCACGTCTATGAGCGAAGAATTTTGATCCTAAAATTTAGGTATAAAGTACTAAAAAGGAAAAACACCCAGATCTTGTAAAGAAGGTTATATTTTACAAGTATCTGATTAGACTCATGTTTCAGAAATGAACATGAACTTCTAATCAGTGAAAAGTATGGTTAAGGGAGAAATCCAAACTATACTATCATGCATCTTTGAAAAACTCAGTTTTCCAATTTATGGCTGAGCTATGAATCAATATGATGCAGAAATTGATTATTACTCATTGATAAAGATCCAATTTTGTCTCACTCAGTGAATTCTCAATACCATTTTCATTACAATTTATTTTCATGTATATTAAAGAAATCAATCTAGGATTAAAATTCTTTTTAGTCATCTCATCATCATAACAGTGGAGTTCAAATAGTAATGATCTTGCGTAGATGGGGTAGTTAATCTTTTGATTTATCATCAGTCCTCATGGGAACGATATTTAGACTTTAAATATCCATTTTTATTACTTGTACGACCTGTGCACTTGCAGTGATCAAGACCATCTCAATTTTTAATGAATCCATTTTACAGAATGAGCAAATAAATCTTTTCATCATACAAGCATTTGGACATTATCAAGTTTTTGGTGCCATTGTCGGGGTTAGATAATAGTCCTTTGGTTGCTATGTCTGAAATTTAGTCAACAAGTTTTTAGTGCCGTTGCTAGGGACTAAATAGTTCTTGGGTGGCAGTACTAGAAGTTGGGCATACACTAATCACATCATATATATAGTTTGGTCTTAATAAGTTTTTGGCGCCGTTGTTGGAGATTAGATAATAGTCCTTTGGTTGTTATGTCTAAAATCTGGTCAACAAGTTTTTGGTGTCGTTGCTAAGGATTGAAAAGTTATTAGGTGGCAGTACCAGAAGTTAGGCATACACTGATCACATCATATATATAGTTTGGTCTTAACAAGTATTTGGCGCCGTTGTCGGGGATAGATGATGAATTTGAAGATCAATATTCTAACCAAAAAGAGAGTTACTAATTTTGGACATTTTTTTTTCAGTTATTATAAAGTTTAGAAAAACAAAAAAACAATTTCAATGGCAGTAGCTGAAGAAGCTACTAAAATTTTTATATGAGGTTAAATGGAGATAACTGTCTCCCACATATCTCATTTGATCACAGTGTGTTTCTATTTTAGTAAGATTTTAAATGCATAGAAAACGAGACACTGAAATTGAGAGAACACTGAAGAATCTGAGGAAGATCATAAGTGCAAAATCCATAAGTATGGAAAAGCAAAGAGAAAGACTGAAAACTATTCTAGAAGAAGAGAGACCTCAGAGGCCTTACACTATAGAGGACTTTTGGAGGCCTATTATTCAAGAGGAGTACTCTGTTGTTAGACAACCTGCCATAGAAGCCAACAATTTTGAGCTGAAGCCAACAGTGATTACTATGGTATAGAAGCATCAGTTTATTGGTCATCCCTTTGAAGATCCCAATGAGCATATGGGGAGATTCATGAGGATGGCCAACACAATCAAGCTGAATGGGGTAAGACCAGAAGTGATCAAGCTGCAGCTATTCCTATTTTCACTGAGAGATGTGGTAGCAACTTGGTTTGAATCTTTACAAGTGGGATCAGTGAATAGCTGGGAAGAGTTAGTAGATGCCTATATGAGCATATTTTTTCCTCCAACTCTAACTTTTGAGATAAGAGGAGAAATAATTGTCTTCAAGCTGGGGGAAGATGAGAGTCTCTACTATGCATGGGAGAGATACAAGAGATTGTTAAAAATATGCCCTATGCATGGAATAGATCTAACCACTCAAATGGATATATTCTACCATGCTATGAATTATGCCTCAAAGGGTATAATTGATGCATCCTACTATGGAGCTTTTAAGAGAAGAAGTGCAGAGGAGGCAAGGTAGTTGATTGAAGACCTTGCCAAATGCAACTACAAGGCTCCATTTGAAGCTTTAGGGAGTAGCAGCACACTGAGGGGAAGTGGTTTAATTGAGATAAACCGTATGACTGCCATAGAAGCAAAGCTGGATGTAGTGATGAAAAAATTGGGAAGCAATGAGAGAAGAATGCATACTGCACATGAAGTGGGAGCAGTAGATGAAGGAGAAAGAAGAAAGAGTGCTTAAGAAGGACCAAACCATGAGGGTTCTTACTAGGTTGAGGAGGCATAATACCTGAATGCTAATAGAAGCTACACTTTCAAGCCTAACCCCAACCTGGCCACTCATTATACACCAGCACTCAGGAACCATGAGAATTTTTCATATGGTGGAGGAGCCTGTGAGGCCCCAGGACCGGAATGAGAATTCTGAGTGGAAGCATATAATGGGTTCCAAGAACAACGATGCTTGGAGGGACAATAGAGGAGAATATCAGGGTCAGCGATGACACGACCCAAAACATATCCTGAAAATTTTATAGCATTATCGCGAGGACTATTGTCCCAATCCCGTGCGGCGCCATAAAACTTGATGACGGGACGAAACATGTTTGCACATTTATGCATTAGTTATGCATACAAGATTACCATACGTTATCAACTGAAGGACTACTATCTAATCCCCAGCAAAATCGCCATAAAACTTGTTGAAACCAAAATACATATACAAGTTTATGACACTATTTCCAAAGGACTATTAACTAATCCCAGGCAACAGTGCAATCAACTTGTTGACATCATACTATCATAACCAAATCTCTTAGAGTAGAACAATTTAATTTATTGGTTTTGGTCAGAATTACATAGTGCTGCAATTCGACAAGCCAATAAAATGGACTTAAGTCCGGATATCGATCCACAGAGATCTCAAGAATTTTTTCATAACTACGACTCTAAAAATTAATCTTTATTTTGGACCATAAATTGATATGGGTTTCCAGCATGAAAGCTAGGAAATCAACTAGTTCAAAGAGAAATGAACATTCTAAAAGACTGAAATAAAACAAATGAAGGAAAATAAATTCCTACAAAAAGAAATGAATACTTACCGCTATCATATAAGACAAATTAAGAGAAACAAATATAGTGAACCATCAATTCCGTAGTTCATACCGAATTAATTTCTTTGATTATCTCAAGTTTCAAAATCGGTCTGCTGAATTCAGAGTACCGACTTCCACGCCCACATTTCGTTATCTCTTCTTCCTGATTCTCTCGAATTACAGGGAACGAGATAACTACTTTTAACAAGAACTTCCTTAAGATGGGTATTTTTCTTTTGCAATACTTCATACCCATTTTATGGACTGTACACCTTAGCTCCCAAGTTATCGGTCAAGCAAGGATATACAACTTCCAAATTACTCTTCTCGAAATTAAAATAGATCAACCTTCCTTGATTAGGATCTCGCCTAACACCTGATTGGCCCCACTATCCGACCGAGGTGAAATCTCTCGCTGTTTAAATCGATAAGTCGTTCAACCTGCTCTTGGATCATGAGAAGAGGATTTATCTAAGTGAACTCTCAATAAAGCTCAAAGGATCCCTAATAGCAGTGTTAGTATACCTTCAAAGAAATGTACATTACTCCTGTGATTGTCTCTCCCCTCAAATCACCGTAGGACCTCCTTGAAATCGTATAACGACGCAATTCTTAACTGCATAAGAGAACCGATATTCAGATCCAAATCAATAAACTCATAATCCGGGCAAATTGCAAACCGAAATGAACAAGATGTTGCAAATACTACAGAAAATCAATTCTCGATCACAACGCTCATCAATGGAAGTCTGGGTTCTCACCATCGAATCACACGAGGCAAAGATCCTTCCGATCAAAAGAATAACAAGACTGAATCGAATAATCGAATCTCAGAATTTGTCCTCAACTTCGATGCATTCCGTAGTAATTTTGAAAAGAAATTGAATTTCAGATTCACTTCAAAGAAACGATAACATTCAGATCCAAAAACTAATAAAACAAAAAAACTAGACAAACATCCTAAAATAAAGAAAAAGAAAAGAAAGAAAAGAAAAGAAAGAAAAGAAAAGAAAATAAAAGTGAAGCCTAGCTACCTGCATCTCTCTTTGACGCGCTCCGACTTGCTTTTCTATTCGGGTAGCTGCATATTTCTATAGGTTTCACTGGGCCCTAATCCCAATATAACCTCGTGGATTTCGTGAGTAGCCAGCCCAAGTTACTCGCTCCAAATATGACCTCAGCTTTTCTCGTCGCACACATCGAACTCATGTCGCGACATCGACTTAAAGTTCTGCTTCCTATGAACTGGTCGTTCAGGTTGTCACGACACCAATCTTATGCCCTTGTGTTTCGCTTGATCGCCAGATGTCGGCTGACATCACAAAATTCTTGTCGCGACATCCATTCTAGTCCTTTCGTAGCCTTCAATGGTCGCGCTCATGTCGCGACATCGTGATGTCACCGCTGCACGGGCTCAAGTCTCCCGCGACCCTTCCACCGGTTGTCAGGATGTCGCGAACCTCGCTCTTGTCGCCACATCACTTAATGGTACTGCTTCTTGAACGTGTCCCCTCGATGTCGCGGACATCAACCTCATAGCTGCGGTTTCTTCGCCTGATCTCCTCTCGATGTCACGACTTCAAGATTAAGTCTCGCCCTCAGAACAACTGGGCAGTTCCGTGTCGCGACACGCCTTCTTGTCACGACATGACCTTATGCTGCTGTAGGTTGCAATGGTTGTTGATGATGTCGCGACTTCATAGTTTCTGTTCCTTCTTCACCGCTTAGATCAGGTTCCCCCGGTCGCGACCGCATCAAATTCTCTCTCTTCAATCTTCCCGATGTCGATTCTAGAACTCGGACTGCAGTGCACTCCACAACCGCATCAATGACTCACCATTGTTTTCTATTTCGCTTCCGCCATTCACCGCATTTTTATCCACTTATTTCTACATTTTTCATCGCTTTTCTTCGTTTCCTTCCCGTTTAATGACAAATTAGAAGTATTTCTTCATAATTCGTATACACTATTCAATTTTAACTGAAAATCAAACAGAAAAATGTACTAAAAAGAGATGACTTTTAAGCTCATCAAAAACAAAATAATTTTGAATTTGAATGAGAAAATATTTTTTGAACTTGAAAATTTCCAAGCAAACACAACTGTGTTTTAGACAAATACTAATGCCTCATTAAGAAACTTGGAAACTCAAGTAGGGCAGCTGGCCCTTTCCTTGCAAAACTAATCAAGGAATGCATTTCCCAGTAGCACAGAGATAAATCTAAAAGGTTTCACATCTACTTCATTGAGAGGTAACAATGAATTGCAATGAAATAAGAAGATGTAGGATGAAATAGACATTGGGAAGAAATTGAGGAAGAAACGCTCAGACTAGAGGAGCATACAAGTAGATGCTGAAAATGAAGAATTTATCAGCTATGTCTAGCTAAAGACAAGAGGAAAGTAGTCTGAGGCAACCTGCACTTATTAGATTAATGTTGTTAAAATTTTGCGTGTTTGATTTTCCAGTTTTAATTTTTTTTTAGAAATTTTATTTTAGTGGTTATTGATTTTTTAGGACATTGAAGCTATATTAAAGATGAATTTTATTAGGAAGCACAACATCTCAAACTGAAGTATGCAGAAAATAGCTACAAGGGGGAGTATTTCTATTTCCCTAAATTTGTTTTTAATGATTATGCATGATTGAAGTATGAGGAAATGTGATTTTATTTTAAAGCAAAAAATGAATAGTAGCTTTGTTGGTTTCAATTATTATTTTTAAATATTCTGAATATCATTTTGGAAAATTATATTGAATAAAGAAATGCAATGTTGTTGTTCATAATTGAATTGAGGTTCTTTGATGATTAAATGAGTTTTCACAAGTATGTTGAGATGGGTATGAGTGAATACACTTAGCTGTGAAAGTGTCTTGAATGGAAACTGGAAATAATGCAACTGTGGAAATTTCTAGTTCAAAGTCGCGACATATTTTCAGTGTGTCGCAACATAATCAATTTTGGACTCAAATTGAAAAGGACATCTATGTCGCGACATAGAATTTTCATTGTCGCGACATAGAATAAAAATGAGCATCAGAAATAATGTTGCAACATTTTTCACAATGTCGCGACATTTGACTGAACTAGTTTCCAATAGATTGCAAAACTGTGTCGCGACAATTATTTCTATATGTTGCGACATAGTATTAAATAAGGAACAAACTCTAGGGCAGTTGTTGTCGTGACATTTAATGAAGGCACAACAAAACTGTTATCTTATAAATAGAGAATTTTTGAAAAACTGAAAGGCCACCTTTCTCATAAACCATCAACCCTCTCAGTTTTCTTCACCAAATCTCTCTCATCTTACCTTCTAAAACCCTAGAGTTCCAAAACCCTATTTTGACAATGTCTGAGTCATCGCACCTCATTCTGAACCTGAACAAAATGATGGAAGCATACACAGAAGTAGAGGAAGAGACCAAGAAACTCAATCAAGGGAAGTGCTAGATGAAGAAAGAGTTGAAGTCAAAAGAGAGCCTGAGGGAGAATCAAGAAAAAGGAAGAGGGGACCTGAAGAAGCTGAAGCAGAACAGAGGAATGAAAAAGTAAGAAGCTTGATCTCAGACAAAGCAGTAGCTTTAATGGAGAAAAGCCTGAAGGAAAGAGGTTTCATAGTTGAAAGAGGATTCAAAAAGACGATTTCTCCTTTTTATGAAATGCTTAAGAAGAGAGGATGGTAATCACTAGTTGAGCATAAAGAACCCTCGGGTTGTAGTGACAAAAGAATTTTTTTTACACCGTGTAAGAAGGAGAAAGTATATGTCAGAGGAACATAGATAGATTTCAGTAGAGAAAAGATAAATAGATTATTCAATCTTAAGGTGCAGAAGGATGGCTCAAACTTCAAGAGACTAATAAAGGAGCCAGAGTATCAGAAGATAGTGGACCTACTGACAACCTAAAGGAAAAATGGAAGGGACAAAGAAAACCCTTTTATAAATCCATCGCTATAGTGATTTGACCGAAGAGGCTAAGGTATGGTTCTATTTCTTATAAGTTCTGCTTTCACATCAAAGCACCTCAAAGATAGTGAGAAGGAACGGCGATCCTCCTTTACGTGACAATGAAAGGGTATAAAATTAATGGGAAGATAATTGAAAATTCTATCCCGGTTACCTTACTGAACATGCAAGAGGTTTGATCTCCACACCTTGCTAATCACCAACCTTTCGCCTCCTTGGGAGAGTGTGAGGAAGAATGGGAAAAGAAGAAACATACCCTGCGCACCTCCGACCTTGACCGGAGACTAAAGGTCCTAAAAACAGAGAAAAGGAGAAAGAAATAGAGGTGGAGGAAGAAAGGGGGAATGAAAGATGCAATGAGCCATCACAGTGGGAAAGTCCATCCCAAAGGCAACGAGACTTTCAGGAAAGCCAGAGCCCCAACTAGAATGCATCCCCAGACCTGAGAAAAATCCATCAGGAACAAGCTGAAGGTTCAGGGCACCAATGTAACAATGCAGAACTGATGGAGATGTTGAAATCCATGAAATAGGAGATGAGAGAAAGGGATGATTAGTTAAAAATTCAACTTTAGCTCAAGGATGAGTATTTTGATGCAGAGCTCAGAAAAAGGGATCAGAATTCGGAGGATGCATTGAAACAAAGAGATGAAGAATGGAGAGCTGAATTAGAAAAAAAAAGGACTAGAACTGGTCGAATAGTCCAAGTACCATCATAGCTAAAAGTTTTCGCCCCACGGACCTCGTAGCGTCAACAATAGAACATTCCCTTTGAATAATAGCTAAAAGGCAAAGCAAGAACCTGAAGGTAAAGCAATGCAAAGATTTAGACTCGCTATGAAGACAGTCTCAAACAAGAAGAAAGTGTCATTGCCAAATATCAGAATTTCAGACTGTGTGCCTTACACAGTAGTCCCTCAAGGTGTAACAAACCCTCCAATATCATTCTCTAACCCAAATCCATATGAAGAAGGACCTTCTGAACCCCGTAAAGAACCAACTAAAAATAAAGCCCCTGGTGCAACAAAAAACAAAAAAGAATTAACCCCGGTAGAGGAGGTTGAAGAATACTTAAGAATGGAAGCTGCAAAGGAAAATGCTTTAAGGGGTAAAAAATGAACAATACCATTTCTTCCATCTCTTCTCCCTTTTTGTACCAAATTTCAAATCCCTAGCATATTGAATAAATAAAACCAGAAGTTTATTTGCTCACTCTATTTTATATTTTGTTCATTTATTTGTTTGTTTGTTTGTTTTGTCTAAATTTTCTTTCCTTCATGTTTAATAGTTAGAAATTTTTGACTTATGGTAAATAGCTTAGTTGAATAAATGAGAAACCAGTTACCTGGATCTAATTGTTAAGTCAAGCCGCAACATGCTCGTTGAATGAAATTCGACGAAAAGAAATCAGGGTCAGGTCGATTGTTTTGAGCTGAATGCTTGATTAGAATGAACTTCTGACTTGTTAAACAACACAGCAACAAATCTGGAAACCAGACAAACAATCTAATGAATGCATTGGGGTAGGATGAAATGAATGGAATTGGAAAGTTGTAAAGTTATAAATAAATGTGTTAAACTTCAAGAAAAAGGAAGACTTTAATAAATTGATGGAACAGATAAGACATAATTCTGTTTGTGTAAACCGTTTGGTTATAAAAATCCTGATAAACTTTGCACATGGTAAAAAAAAAAACTCTGAAACAAATTGTGCTAAGATTAGGAACATCTTCTAGGATCCATCACAGTAATCTCTCCAGTGTCTTAGAACTTGTTGGATTATTAGTCAAGGTGAAATCCTAGGCAATACCACTAACAAGAAATGATTTAGCCATCCTCGGGAAGTTTCCGAGTCTTTCAAACCTACTCTATGATATGCATAAGAATACACACTAGTTCTATTTGAGCCTATAGCCAATCTCATCATCAACCAAAGAATCGGGAAGCCCACCTTCCTTAACATAATCCTATTAAAGAAAGAACCCTTATTTGCCCATATTACAAGAAAAAATACATTAATAACAGAAAGGGACAAGTTTGGGGGAATATTATTTTAAGTTGTAGAGAAGGATAAAAAAGGGGTTGAGAAAGAAAAATGAATAGAGATAAGAAGAGATGAAGAAAATTATGAAAGAAGTTGTGAAAAGAAAAACATCAAGGAGGAATGAGTTTGGTCTTGTAGCCTTCCTCCCTTGAACAATTAAATTCTTAGGGGTTTTCAACACCTAGTACCCTAATGTCATATGGTATGGGAGTTACTAACCCAAAGTTCGTTAAGGGTGGTAGAAAGCTTAAAAATACCAACATTGCACCATTCCAAACCATGGTGAGGGATGAAAAATGAAAAAGCTTCTAAAATGGAAGAGAGATTTATCTTACTGTGTGTAAGACGATAAAAAGAAAAAAAGATATCACAATGAAGAATATGCAGAAAGATGCACAAAACCTGATGGGGAGATTAGAGATTTCAATCCAAAGAAATCAAGGATGCATGGTGAAGGCAAGAGTGTAAGTTGTCAGTGAAGTCTGGGTAAAATTGAGCCTAAAGTGTCTAATTACCTACCTAATTACCCAAGTCACACATTACAAGCCTAAAAGACCTGAAACATTTACGATCCACGAAGGTGGTGTACTACATTAGTGGAAATTAATATGATAAGAAAACAAGCATATGGGACTTTAAAAATGAAGAGTATGCCAGTGGTATTCCATCTAGAAAGATTAAGCGTCTGCTAAAAAAAAAAAAAAAAAAAGGAAAGGCCAGCACACACAATCAGGGTTTAATGGTTAAATTATTTACACCATAAGAATTATTTGTTGGTTTAGTGAATTTAATGGAAAATCTTCCTGATTATAGATTAAAAACATGTTTAGAAGTAATTTTACAACTGACTTATGTTTCCTGCCCAATTGAGCTTTAAACAAAAAAATGTCCTTAAAAATCAAAGCTAAATTGTTTGAGGACAAACAAAATTTTATTTTCTTTGCTTGGGGACAAGAAAAACTTTAAGTTTGGGGGAATTTGATGAGTCTTAAACTCATATATTTTTAATCAATTTTTCTGGCATTTTTTAACAGTTTCAGATCTATTTTCATGCCAAATTATGAAATATTCACAAACTTTGTGTTTTGCAGGTGTTAATTGAAAAAGGAGAGAAAACAAGCAGAAAAAAAGCAAGAAAATGGAAAATACAGCAGTCTCTGTCGCAACATAGTTTTTGTATGTCGCGACACCATTTCAAGTAGGCCAAAAGAACTATGTCGCAACTAGAAGCTATATGTCGCAACAAAGTCCAGAAAAAACTTGATTATAAATAAAATCTTGTTGTGACAAAGAGAGTTCTATATCCGCGACATTGCTAAAGAAAGAATGAAAATTATTATCGCAGCTTAATCTTTAACTCTGTCATGACAATGATCAAGGCAAATGGCAAAGGAGTTGTGTCGCGACAATAATTCCTCTGTCGCAACAAAAAAGACCGAAGCCTAATAGATGAACCATGTCGCGACATAAGACGGCTCTGTTGCGACAGAAAATGGCAAGAACATAACGTAAGTCAGCTGAGACAAGTGTTTTTATGTTGCGACAAAGTTTTTAGCATCAAGCCAACTTAAGAAGGAATTTTTATTACTTAACGAATCTGTCGTGGCATAACATTCGAATTCACAACGAAAAGCAATAAGAAATCTATATTAAACAAAGATTATTTTTGTCGTGACAAACAAAACATGAAGGAGGTGGATTCTCTGTCGTGACAAGAAGTTGAAGAGCAAAACAAGCTAAGTGGCGACAAAGAAATTCATGTTGCAACATAGTAAAGAATTGAAGGCAGAATCTCTGTCGCGATAATAAAAGCTATGGAATGATAGAATTCTGTCGTGACATAATAAAATTAGGTCACGATAGAAATTGAAGGAGAACTAAGATTAGCCAAGTCAAGCGTGTCTAACAAGATTCTATGCAACAATAAGCTGGCAGCGACAAATTAGAGAAAAAAAGTGCATCGTGACCCGAGGAGTTTCTTGTCGATAGAATTCTTACTAAGGACTTGAAATCACATTGCGGCGAGTTGATGAGAATTTGAAAAGGAAAAGTGTTTGTTGTGACAAGGAAAATTGTGCCATAACAAATTCCAAAAAACGGACGCCGAGAAGGCGGTTGCAAAGCGGGTTTGGTGTCGTGACACAAGAGCGTTCTTGTTGATGAGAATAAAGCTGCTACGAAAGTATGCCATAGCATTGTCCAGAGTGTGTGTGAATCGAGAAAGAGCTCGGGAGAATTAGGTAAGTGACAGAAAACATTAGGCTATGACAAAGGCCATCGACAAAGACTAAAAACTCTATCGCGATAGAACTTTCTATGTCGCGATAGAGCAACCAATTTGGGCTAGAATTTTAGGGATCCACATCACAATTATTGAAGTGCGTTTCGGCGATGAAGTATAAATAAGATTGCTTCTGGGGCAATGTACCTGACTTCATGACTCGGAATCTAGGTAGTTGAAGACTCTTGTATATTTTTATTTTTATTTATTTTTATTTTATTTTCCATTTTAGTAGATTTAGTTTAAGTGTAGAATTTAGTTAGTTTTTCTTTTTAGATTTCTAGATTTGAGTAATGGCTGAAGTGTAACCCGAGGTGGAATTTTATTGATAAAATCTTCTTTCGTCAACATATGATTTAAATGGAGGATGAAGTACCAGGTGTTCATTTATTTCAGTTTGTTTACAATTTCGGTGAATTTACGATAAGTTAGTCAGCGATATGGAGTAGACGGTCTTGAAAAGTTGACTCTACGGAAATGGGTAAATGATGATAGTCATTTTTAACGCGAGGAGGGAAGAATCTGTAATTAGAATTCTTGAATTTATTTGATTGATATTGTTTTTTGAATTTGTTGTTCGGTACTAATTGCCGTGTGCCAAACAGGTACTATATCTGCCTCACGATTCGAAGGGAGGCCCTTTGAGTGACACAAAGATGGAGAATCCTAAGAGCATATAGCAGTTCGTTGTGGGTATGATAGATTAATACTATGGAACTAATGAACTTTGATGAGTTACTCAGATAGATCACCAACTTACTCATAAATTGAGGATAATTGATTGAAGTATCGGCTTAATCACTTGGAGGTATCTCCTCTTTCTGATGAATTGATCTTGATCCCATGTTAGCAAATATCTAATCAAGGTTAAGGAAATTTTCATTAGAAATGAAGGATGAAAATTAATAAATCAAATTGGAAAAAGGCTTGCAATATCATCTATGGGGTAGGAAATTTTCGATCCTAAAATTTGCGTTATAGTACTAAAATGGGCTTTTAAATCTTGTAAAGAGGGTTATATTTTACAAGTATCTGATTAGACTCATGTTTCAGAAATGAACATGAATTTCTAATCAGTGAAAAGTATGGTTAAGGGATAAATCTAAACTATACTATCACGTATATTTGAAAAACTCAGTTTTCCAATTTATGGCTGAGCTATGAATCAATATAAGTCACGAGAAATTAAATTTATTACTCATTGATGCGGATCGATTTTATCGCTTTCGATGAATTCTCATACCATTTTCTACTAAAAATTTATTTTCATGTATATTAAAAATCAATCTAGGATTAAAATTTTTTTTACCCATCTCATCATCATAACAGTGGAGTTCAAATAGTAATGATCTTGAGTAGATGGGGTAGTTAATCTTTTGATTTATCATCAGTCCTCGTGGGAACGATATCTGGACTTCAAATATCCCCTTTTATTAATTGTACGACCTGTGCACTTGTAGTGATCAAAACCAACTCAATTTTTAATGAATCCGTTTCTGAGAGCAAATGATCTTTTTCATCATCTGACATTTGGACATTAACAGTTTTGGCGTCATTGCGAGTTAGATAATAGTCCTTGGTTGTTGTCTAAAATTTGGTGACAAGTTTTGGGTGTCGTTGCTAGAATTGAATAGTTCTTGGGTGTGATGCAAGAGTTGGGCGCCTGCTGAATCACACCATATATATAGTTTAGATGCGAACTACTGACTGTTGAAGGTGAAATTTGAGGCGGGAACTCCTCGACATAGGATCTCTGGCATAACCCTAAGAGCCGAATACCAGCACGTTTCCTTGAGGCTTGTTCTTATTGGTGTTCGGCAAGTTAGTCACTAGGTGGAGCGGTTGGGCGTCGACCATAAGGTAACATCGACCAAGCTTGTGTTGTTTGAAGGAGTACGCGTACAATACCTCCTCTAAACCCAGCCTGAGTCCAAGCTTCTTGTTCAACACGCACACCTTAAGGAGAACCCGAATGATGATCACATGAACATACACAAGGTGGATCAGGAGTAAAATCTGAGGTGAGCTGAACCAAAGGGAAGAGAGGAATCTCGGCCCTCACTAATGTGGGTTTTGACCGGGTAGATGTAGTTCATGCCGGTCCATGTCTACGGGGTTGCGGGTGGGGCCCCCCGAAAGGAAGGCTATGCGGACTTGAGGGGATGGAATATTTCCTCACAGAAAACACGGGGTTCCCAGATGGAAGCCCAGGGGGCGGTGATAACACGTCTCGTCTCTGTGAGGAGAGCACTTTTTCGAGCACGAGTAGAGAAGAGGTGGTTCTTCATCAGCGTAGCCGTTGGTAAGGCGATTTCCATGGGCCATCATATGAGTTCCTCTAGGCCGTTACTGGAATGGTGCCTGAGAGGACAAACAAGGAAATCATCAGGCCCAGAAAAAAAAAAAAAAAAAAGAGACAACAAGATGTAAATTGAGAGGAAAAAGGAGAAGTGAACAAGATTCTTTCAAACATACCAAACAAGTTTTGTTGTTTCAGTCTCAAAGTACAGGTAAAGAAAGAGCAAAGGAGGAACTAAGGCAGCGAAGGCAAAAACACAGAGCACAGAGAAAGAAAATTTGTGTTGAAAGGCAGTGAGAAATGACACAAAAAATCAAATGGAAGGTGAAAGGGGGCTATTTGAGCGTAGGGGTAGATCAACGATCGAGAAGCGCATTTAATGCTTTGTGCGGATTGACAAGACGGGGAGAAAGTCCAAGGCCGCCAGGTGTGAGCGACAGGATGTAATGAAGGTGCACAAAACTCTATGTGGTTGCCCTTAATTCTTAAGTAGGCGATGGTGTGCCCAAGAGTTTAAAACTGAAAGATTACCACCATTCCTAACCCTAGAGGAGCGAAATGGGGCTAGGGGGCTAGTCGAGTGGGATAAGTCCCAGGTCATGTACCAAGGACTGGAATAAACCTCAGGGCATGTGCCGAAGAAGCTTGCGACGAAAGTGGGGCCAAGATTCAAACAAGCTCGAGTGGACCGAGCCAAGTCCAATAGCACATAAGCCCAAGCCGGATAAAGCAAAATGATGGGAGATAGTTCAAAGTGGTTGTCTCGAGCATCAAAAAGGGGAAAGGCTGAGCCAATCACCTTGAGTAGAGACTTCAAGCATCGAGGGAGAAAAAGGCCAAGCCAACCTCCTCAAGTAGAGACTTCAGGCATTGAGTGAGAAAAAGGCCAAGCCAACCACCTCGGACACACATCTCGGGCATGAAAATAGAAGGGACGCCACACATGCGTTATAGTTACCCTGAATAATCACAACGACTTAGTTGAAGCAGGGCAATTAATGAACATGAATGTATGAAGGTATAATGTAACAAAGTAGAAGGATTCTTGTAAGTACCCTAATTATGAGCATTTAACTCTCAAACTCATGGGTATAATAAAAGGGGGAAGAAGAAAAAGAAAGGGGGGCGGTTTTTTTTTTTTTTTGAGGATTTGTCTCATTATCTCTTTCACTGTTACTCTGTGGGAGGACTAATATCCTTTCCAGTATACTTTTTTTAGCATGCTGTTTGTTCGTTTTCTTGTTTCTTTTTATGTATTATTTTCACTTATATTAGTTTATTCTGTGTTTCTCTTGGTTTGTTGCTTCTATTCTTCTGCTTCTTGATTGAATATCTCTGGGTTTCGGCATCCGCAAGTGGAACCCAAAATTTTATGGGATATGTCACTGTACAGAGAGAAGCTTCGCTGTATGTTTGGATGTGGTAGAAGAACTATCGTTATGTTTGTTTTGTTTCTTTGTTTGATTAGTATTGTTGAAAGTTTGAAGTGTTGTATGATAATTGTTATTTTGATTTGTCTCATGCCAATTTTATATGCGTTACTTTCTTTAATAGTCCAGTTTGTGATTGTTTGAATGTTCGAATTTTTTTTGGTAATTTTTACTCTCAAAGTGAATCCTGCCCATAAGCTCTCAGTCTTCCTATTTTTTTATATATTTTCTGAATTTTCCCTATTTGTGAACTGTTTTTTTTTTTTTTCCATATCCTTATTTTCGAAGACTTTTTTTTAATATCCTGATTTTCAAAGATTATCCGTTTTATTATTGTACCCGTCATTTGTGATTTCATTCTTATCACTCTTATTTATTTGCAACCTATTTTCCCACCAATTTGCGATATACTTCTCATCCATTTGTTTTCAAAAACTTTAAGTTTCCTTTTTTTTATTTATTCATTTTGCTTATTTATTCTGTTATTTTCCCACCTACGATTTACTTCTCATCCATTTGTTTTCATTTTTTATTTATTCATTTTGCTCATTTATTCCCCTATTTTCCCATCAATTTAAAATTTACTTCTCATCCACTTGTTTTCAAAAACTTAAAGTTTGCTTTTTGTTAATTATTCATTTTGCTTATTTATTCTCAAATCCTTACTCTTTATTCATTTATTTTCAATACCCTTTTAACCTGTCAAATTATTTAAAGTTATTGAAAAAAAAAGTGTTATGTATAATCTCATAAAAATAATTTTAGTAAGTTCCAATCTATAAGTTTTAACTAGACCACTTGATGAAAATGTAAGACCAATAAGCAACATCCCAATTTGTATTAAACAATTGTCAAACTTGAAATAATATTCCTAGTCTCATTCCTTTTATTAATTTTGATTTTTTTAATACTAACTTTCAAATAAATAATAATAATAATAATAATAATAATAATAATAATAATTATTGTGTGTGTAATGTATTATTACTATTATATTATTATTGTCATTATTATTATTATTATCTTATTATGTCTAAATTCCCTTTCTAATTAAAAACCATATTTTCTACTTTTTAAAATTAAAATCTAATATTTTAAATTTGCAAACTCAATCTTATCTTCTTTAAATCTCAATAAAATATGAGTCTTTTTTAAAATTTTATAAATTCAAAATTCCTTTTTTTTATATATTTCAAACATTTAAAAGTTATTTTCGTTAACTTATAAAACATTAAAATTCACCTTCTTTGATTTCTAAAATAAATAAATAAATAAATCGGAAATATTATTTCTTATCTTTTAAAAATTCAAAAACCATCTTTTTAAATTCTAAAAAACAAAAAAAAATCTTCTTCTTTAACTCTTAAAATTGTAAAAAAAAAAAACATCATTTTCTTTGCCTTTTTTAAGAATTTCAAAATCATTTTCTTTAATAAAAAAAATCATCTTCTTTAATTAGTAAAAAATCTGGCAAAATTTTTTCTTGAACTTCTAAAAATTTCTAAAATCATTTTCTCTAATTTCTAAAAAAAAAAATCATTTTCTTTAATTTATAGAAATGAAAAATCATATTCTTCAATTTCTAAAAAATAAAATAAACATTTTCTTAATTTTCAAAAGAATAAAAAAAATAATCTTCTTTCATTTACCCAAAATTTTAAAAATAATTTTTACTCTAATTTAAAAAAAAAAAAAAATCAAAACTCATTTTCCTTTGAATTTCCCAAATCAAACATTCTTTTTCAAATATCCAAATTTAAAATCTCTTCTTTTCCAAAGTGGCATTCATATTTTATTTATTATTATTATTTTTTAACCTTTATTTGTTTAATTCCAAAAGCACAGTTAATTCCATGATTCCAATAAGATGGAGCCTCATGGAGAAGACTTGCATTTGGTGGGGCCCAACATCTCATATATCCTTTGTTAAATAATTTGGTACTTAGTTTATAAATTGATTTTCTAATTTAATTATGAGTGTTTCTATATATATTATTGCACTAACCTTGTTTACTATTAATAGCTCTTGCAATTCGACACTAGGGTACATATTTTGTCTCCTTTTACTTTACTTATTATTTGCTATATATTTTATGCACGATTGTATATTGTTGTTGTCAATTATTAGTATTCATAGTCAATTCGTCAATTGCCACAATTTCAATAATATGATTATTAGAGATCCAGCTTAGGGGCTTAGAGGGATGTTACGACTCACTACTGTACCTTCCCAATAGGTAACATGACCTTCGAATTTGGACTCGATTTCGTAGACTTGTCTTTTCTAAAAAAAGAGTCATACTAGAGTTTTTATTTCTTATTTTGTGTTTCTTCTTACAAAAAAAAAAACAAAAATAAGTGGCGACTCTAAACTATTTTCTAAATGGTTTTGTTTTTCAAAAATACAAAAATGAATCGCCTTTTGTGGGAAACACATCATAGCCAAAATGTGGTGTCCACAAAATGGAGACTCCACTGGGGATTTTAGTGGCTCAAGCTTGAATATAATTTGAGGAAATTGATTGGTAGATTAGTGGATACCTATTCTTTGTGCTTTTTGTATGTTGATAGCACATTGAGAGTTTTTTTTTAGTTTACTTCATCTTGATGTATTCTTATTGCATTTTTCTTTCACCTTGATAAGTTGATTGTATATTATATTGGTTGTGTATGATTATGCTTGAGTATGCTATGTTTGTTCATCTTGCTTATCGTATATTATGCTTAGCTTGTGTGTAGCTTTGGATGATATATTTGCTTATTGCTTGACTGCTTGCTGCTTGACTACCATACTCTTGCTTGATTGCATGTTGTCTATTGATATGGGACACACATTTATCCCCTTATCTCCTACTCCCTAGTATCGATCGACTATTTGTCTTTAATTGTTGTGTTTGATGTTCGATTGGAGACTTGTTGCTTCTTGTTAGCTCTTCGACTGAGTTAGTGATTAGGAGTAAGGTCTAGTGATGGACTATATCTATGTTTGGGAGCATTATGGAGGTGGTCGACATATTGATGTTGCTTGGAGTCCAATTTTGAAGACTTGTATAACCTAGAGCTAGATATCATGATAGTTGTGTGGCCAGTATGCTCTTCTTTGTGTTAGATTTATTAGGTTTTTCTAATGTACCCACATACTCACTATACACTTAGTTTCTTCCTGAGTGTTGAGATTAGTAAGAGCTTTCACCATAGGAAACCCCTTGGGATGTCGAGGTAGTGTATGTGTGGAGGTAATGACCACCTTACATGGAAGCACCCCGTCTCTTCAGAGGTGTTTAAGAGGTTACGTACCACTGGAGGGTACGTTTGCTCCTGCTAGGGACCCTTTCAAAAGCCCACCTTTCTTTTAGAGCCACCTGACCTTATAGATTGAGCTTAGATCTTTTTTTTTAGGATTCCTTTCCATACGCGTGGGTGCATCTGAGAGCCTTTAAGGTCCCTTTGATCACAGTTGGGTCTAATATTCCAGTCTCCAGTGAAGTGTGTTTAAAGATCGATATGACGTCAAGTCTTAGGTGGACCACCTTTCACAATTGTGTCGAACTATCTCTTATGTAGTTTAGTAGCTCGATATCCACTTTGCACTCTTTTGGTGTTGCGGCTTATCTTCTTTATTCGCACTTTTCAGGACTCGCCTTCTACTTCAATTTGGGGGTTTTTTCACATAGAGTTAGAGCTCAGTACATAATCACTCGTTTGAGCATTTGGATCATAGTGGACATGGAGTCACAAATAGTTACCACGGATCAGTTCACTGCAGCTATAGATTCGATCCAAGAGACCAAATCTGACCTTAGACAGAGGATGGATGAGTAGTAGGCTCAACGGTCCTAGACTCATGAGGCTACACGGTTTGATCAAGCACCCCTACCACCTTATATGCCCATGCTTATCTCGACTTCTGAGAACCTACCAGCTCGTTTAGATAGACTCGAGCAGGAGTTAGAGCAAATGAGGGTACCCGATAGGACCATTGTTTGAGATGACATTGATAGACCACCCATAGTCAATTTTCTTACTGGTTTTCAGATGCTTGAAATAGAAAGGTTCAATGGTAGTGGATGTCCTCAAGCACACCTCGGACTTTACAGTTTGGTCATGAGAGCCTTGATAGAGATGATACATAGTTGGTTGCCCTAATTCCATTATCCTTGAGTAGTACAGCAGAACATTGGTCCACATTGTTAGATCCATCGAGACGAAGGAATTGAGGTGAGTTGGCATAGAAGTTCTTGAGACAGTATTCCTCTAGTACTTCCATTGATGTATCGAGGAGAGAGCTTGATGCTTTGAGATAAGGATCAGATGAGACTGTTGCTTATTTTCTCACTCGTTGGCATGAGAAGATGACCCAGATTATTGTTGATCAACCTTTAGAGAGAGAGTAGATACAAATGGTAGTGAGGAGATTGCAACCTAAGATTGCTAGGCATTTGATTGGGGTACCATTCACATGTTTTACCTCATTGACTTCGGCCCTTTTTAGTGTGGAGGGTATTGTTATAGGTTTGTGGCCAAATTCTTCCCCTGCAGATCCTAAGGGGAAGAAGTCATCAGTAGAGAAAAGTCTTGAGCAGCTCCACGACCTATGGAGGCATATTCACCTTACCCTCGGCATCATCACTCACAGTCAGTTCCATCTCGATAATATATTTTGACACACTAGCATCATGTTACACCACAGTCATGTTATACAACTCAGTTCCGCCACCACATTGTAAAGAGTTAGACCTCAGTGGACTTGTATCTCATTCGCTCTAAGGATATCACGATGTTTTTCTCAGCTAGGCATACCATTGAGTTTTGGAAGCTTGTAGATGCTAGATTGTTGACTTCCATGGAGCCTAGGCCTTTTCCTCGGCCAATGCCACCTCGGTTTAGGATGGATTTATACTACTCTTACCATTAGAGTCAAGGACATGATACAGGTCGATGTGCAGCTCTTCGACATGCCATTTAGGATGTCATTGGTTGAGGATCTATTAGTGTGGATCAGTTAGGCATTGTTGTAGACCCTTTGACAGCTTATTCTGCTCACATGGTTCCTTCTACTTCTGACCCTCATTCCACTAGTCGTGTTGAGGATGATGACACACAGATGATAAGTCTCAAGGGTGTTGGATTAGAGTCTTTCACGAAGGAGAGTGGATCCTTTGGTGGATGGTAGTGGTTTCTTTAGATTGGAGATCAGATAGACAAGGTTATTCTGCTGTTTAGACTTACAATAGATGTATCAAATGACAGTCAGGTAGTCAGCATGTATTAGTTATGGAGATGCTCATCTTTTGGTTATGTTTTGGGATCTCTTCATCTATGGTTCGGAGGTGCTTCACTTGGTTGTTGCTTAATCTTGCTGAGATGTTTGTTTTATTAGTGATGTACTTATGAGCACTATTAGCCAGCCATTGGTAGTGTCCAATCTTATGGACCCACCATCCTCCTCTGACGTATTTTCTTATTTAAATCTATTTATGATTATGTTCTCAATTTTTCATATATGGATTGGAGCATTTTGAGTATTTATTTGATCCACAAGGTGATAGTTCTTCATTATACATCCCATTCATCTTAGATTGCAGATCTTGGAGATTCATTTATTACTTAGGACTTGAGGAGGATGTTTAGACCTACTTGGATTGGCCCATATATCATTAGAGAGTTTACCTTAGAGGGAGCTACATAATTGATGATTTAGATGGAAACCAATTCTCAAAACAAACCAATGTGGATTGACTAAAGAGGTATTGCATTTGAGACCATGGCTGTAGGATGGGTGGCCATCATTTTAGTTAGCCGTTGTCATCTTTATTGATATATATAGACCATTGCTAGCCCTTTGAGCCTCGCACGTATATTGTGCCATTTTCTTTCTTATAGCTCTGCTTACCTTTTCTAAACCAGGGTAGGGACCATTCGATGTATATGTATACTTTTCTATGAGTCTCATGAGCTTTAGACTTGTAGGTCCATTTTCTCACCTAAGTTATTATCACCTCACCCCATCCCCTTACCATATCTCATTATCGTTACCTTTTTCCTTATAGCTATTGTTGCCTAGCTAGCTTTTTGTTACCCTATTGGATTGATGACTTGTCACAATTTGGTGTGTAGGGGGGTAGTTATGTCACTCCCTTCGCTCCACCCTTGACATTGATTAAGAGGTTTTGGTTTAAGAGGTTATGTTGTGAGAGGGGATTTATACATTCATTCATAGTTGAGGGGAGTTTATTCATTCTTTATGCTTCTCATTGAGAATTGATTTGTTGATGATCATATGTATATTCATTCAGAAAAATGAAAGAAAAGAATAAAAGAAACAAAAAGAGAAAAAAAAAAGGGTGTTGTGACACATTTATGTATAATACCTTCCTTCACTGGGTGTTTATATTGACTTTCGAGGGATTTTATTAGGTGTATTTATTATTGGGGATCTATGTGAGGTTTTATGGAGATTTTATGGGGATTTTCATTCCTTGGTTCACTTGTGTTGTGTATTTTGAGTGTTGAGAGTTTAGGTGAGAGTTTAGAGAAATCCTTTATTTCTTGGATCGTTGTTGATACCATTTGTGAAGGGGGTGAGTGTTTTAGCGACTTCGTTACTAGGATCTCTGGATCATTTTCTTGGCTATCATTCCATCATTAGTGATGTGACTTTCCCTCTACTATACTGATATGGGTTAATCATCATTCATTTTGTATATCCTTGCCTTTTTGTGTTTATTACCACTTTTGTTTTTCCTGACACTTCTCCCACCATTGTATTCCCTTCCCACATTGATATTCGTCCCAAACCCAACTCCTTCACACCTTCTTGTGATTTATTACTAGCTTAACCTCTTCACATTTGTTTATTTCCTTCATTAGTGTTTTGTTGGTTGCCTTTGAGTCCATGGCTCATGCGATTTTTTTTCATGCATTACATCTTGTACATGAGGGTATGGGTTTGATAATTAGTATTGTGTGACGCCTGTAACTGGGGTCCCATTGACTACCGCTTCACCAGGAAACTTGTGTCTCATATCATGAGACCCATATATGAGTAAAAATGGCCACATTGGCTCATACATCCACACTCACCAAAATGTATATTTTATACAAAAAGGAGTTAATTTACACCTGTTTTGGTTACAACCATCCAAACTCGGGTCTTTTACCCGTATTTTTACAAAAATACATAACAAGGCCATATATGGCCATTTCTTCACTTCTAAAACTCCTGGATGTTGTCCCAACCTGTGTGAACCTTAAGTACCAAATAATTTTTCCGATTGTGGTGAACAATGCCCAAGAGGATATTCTCCTACATGGGTTACCTCCCCACCTAAGTGCTCATGCAATGGCACACCAAACATTCAAGCAAAACATATATGTCCTTACCAAATGTCTACACGTTATACGAGAATTTAATCCACCCTTTCTCCCACATCTCGAGCCCTCATTGACTCCCTCACGCATGCCTAAGCCAAGTGTGAGAAAACACTGTTTAAAAAAAAAAAAGGTTTTTGTTCTTGAAAACATAATACCAATTTCCGATAAAATTCTATTGAACAACCCTCCGAGGTGAATTGTTGGATAACTTTCCAAAACAGTCATGGGTCCTCCTCCGAGATAAACTGTTGGACAACTCTCTAAGGCAATTCTTCGAAAAATATTCCCATCACCCATTCACAAACTATGTTTTTCATGCGTCATGTACCCATACTCCACTGCTCTAGTTACCCCAACAAGATATGAAATGCAATATGCCATTTCACAATAATTCATGTTAATATACATCATGCACACATATATATTATCTAGATTCACATACAAACACATGTTATTCATTCATATCAATAATACTCAAAATTAGTCGCCACATGAGCTGTTGTTAACTGGGTAGTCCATCTCGGACTCCACCCAAAGAATTTACACAATAGCACACAACAACACACAAGGTCACATGAACAGCCCAACCCACTATTCCTGGATGTCCAATGTCCACCTAGGATTTCTCTCTACTCAACCCCAATCTTTTGGGATCAAAACATGGCCATCCAGCCCCAAGATATCCCCATCAATTCAAATGACTCTTAACCAAAGAATAAAGCAAGTAGGAGAAAACCCTGACCTCCCGGAGTCACTTAAACTCCTCAACTTCGCTCGTCTTGCTCCGAAGCCGATCCGACGCCTGAATCTAGAGAGAAGTGAGAGCTTCTCTCACTAGAATTTCTCCTTCCTTCTTCTCTTTCTATTTTCACTCTCTTTTCCCCTCATCCAATCGGTTGGGTCAAGATGGGGTCAAGAGGACTTGTCCTCTCATGCCACATGTCCAATTGCCATTTGTTCCTTGGATTACACCCATATCCCTTATCCATCTACCATGGATTTACTTCCAATAGCATGATGCCATGTGTCTATCATGGGTCCCACTTGAGCTCATGTTTGACTCATTCTGAACATGACACGTGGCACCTCCTGAGCCACTCAAAATGTGCCAAGTGTCCAGGACTACTCTCGGTGCCTCGAAAAACGTGAAATTCCGACTGTCTTGGAATTCGACGAAATTTGACATGGTAGCTAGATTTCGCGAGATGATTGCAATGGTGAAGTTCATTTCATCATTCGAGATCTAGAAAAATTCCTAATTTTTATCGAAATTACCGTTTAATCTTCTCTAAAATTAGGATTTTCTGGCCATAAATTTGTTTCCAGTTTCTTTATTTATTTTACCTTATGATCCCGAGCCTACATTTTGGTCCGTGTTTAGGACCATCCTAAGGCCATGGAATTAGATGTCATCTTCGATAGTCTCCATTTTTGGTAGGTGTTTGAGTTTTGGTCAAAATTTGAACGTAGTTATGTTTCATCTTCGAAGAGATATCTCAGTGATATATGGATCCGATTCAGTTGAGGATGTGGATGATTAGTTGAGTACGCCTTTGGTGGGTACTCTTGATATTATTTAGATTCTCGACTTTGTAGTTTGTTGTCGCTATACTGGGGTATATCTTCCTTTTCTTTGGATCGAGACGAGTCTCTAGTGGTGCAGTTCCTCTGAGGTTGATAGTTCTCATTGACTTGATTTTCTTAGTGAATTGATTGGAGATAGCATCACCTTGGGGGCAGAGCATCCTTTTGAGTTTATGGCTATTTTTGCCATCGTGACTCTTTGAGTGGCGTGTCGTCGAGATTGACCAGTTTGATTGTTGAGCACTCCAGCTCCTCGAGGGAGCACATTATGATATATGGGCACTCCTTAGTAGGGTACTTCCAAGATAGATAATTTGTCTTATTGGACCAGCGAGTTATTATTGAGATAGATTAGATGATGGTTGTTGAGCTCAAGATAACTCTTATAACAATTTGGAGACTTTCCCTACTGCGGCACATTTCCTTATTTTGAGGGTATCATATTTATACCATGATTGATTAGGTTTTGTTGGAGGCGTACTTCGGTTCTTTAGTTTACCATAGTCCCTAGATCAACGTTTTGAGCTATTTGGTTGATCGATGATTTGGTGCCATTAGTGTTATACATTATCAGATGATGTCTTCTTGTTACCAGACCTTTTTTTTAGTGGCACATGGACACTTCATCATATTTTGAGCTTGATGTCCGTGACGCCCCAAAACCCTAGGGTCCGTTGACCAACCGTCAACCTATAGAAAACTTGTGGATGTCGGGTAACCCGATACCACACTATTGGGTCTCCTTTACCGGGACCCATAATTTAACAAAAATCAGACCGAGTCTGCTTTGTATAAGGAGCTCTACCTAAAAATACAAATTGTACAACAGATAATAGCATGGCCCATCCGGGGCCAAATATCATATCATGACCTCTCCAGGTCTATCTACGAGTAAAAATGACCACATAGGGTCCATTTATCCATACTCAAACATAATACATAATGCTATAATACCATGGTCCTTAAAAGTTTAATTACAATACTCTTTACACAAAAACATATATCAAAGCAGTTTGTTCTAATATATTTTACAAAAATAAGAGCCAAAGCCATAACCCGACTTTCTTCACACTGGCGGCCTTGAGTGAGCGTCATCTCCCTTCACACTCCCTATACTTGAAAGGGGGTCCCATGACGGGGTGAGCAATGCCCAGTAGAGTAAACTCCTATAGAGGCTACTCCCCACCTAAGTGCACATGCACAGTCATGTCATCACAAAAACACATTCCAATAAAGATTATGCAACCTAGAAATGAATTCCCATGATGCCATGAATGAGATGCGACTCAACAAAGTCCCATGTACTGAGTCCTCACCAACTCCATCAAACCCGAGTCCCAAACTAATTCTACCACTCAATTCCGAAACTCCATGCGTGATAAAATCCATACCTGATTACATCCAATGATCATTTTACAAACAAATTTCATTTGTTTTCGTTCAAAAGCTTGGATGTTCACCTAAATGATCATTTGTTTTCAAAAATCTATGTGTATTTTATGGGTGGCGAATTTTCCGGGGTCCCACCGTAGGCTTCATAAACCTTCCCACACTTCTACGGGCTTTAACTGATGGGTCCATATGTGTAACCAAAAAGATAATAGAACTTTCACCCGACACATAATTTCATTTTCCATTTTCAAACCGTGCGACTCAATTTGGACATTGTCCCATTTTCCAAACCCGCACAATCAACACCAAACGCAATGTTCATTTACAACCATGCAAACCGTGGAACTCTATTGGACGTTGTCCAGGTGCCATTTCCACCACCCATTCACTAAGAATGGTGAATGACAACAACCGGCGCACACACCCATTTCATTTTATCCTCGCGCATATGAAATGCAATTTATGCCGCTCATGCTTATGCCATGTCAAACACACAAACACACACACACACACACACACACACACACACACACACACACACACACACACACACACACACACACACACACACACACACACACACACACATATATGGATGCTATATGGACAATTTCATTCATGCATCATTTGGACAATTATATCAATCAACATACAATTTCCAATTAACTCACACAAATCATGTCAATGTATTCATACACACATACATACTCTCCACATGTCAATACATTAAGACACACATATTGACATCCAATCAATTACTACCAAACATGTCATTCAAACTCAAGTAATGATAACATCATCCTCAAGACCAATTGTGGCATAGAGATGCCCATAAAATGTTCCACACAACAAGCCATAATAGACCACGGGATAGTTCTGAACTTAGTTAAGAAAACTAGCCCCCTAACAGTCCCAAAATCTGGACACAAACCATTAACCTGAAAAACGGACCATAACTTGAGTTATAGAGGTTCGATTTGGGTGATTCAAAATCCTAACATCAACCGAAAATCATTCCTTGAAGTATACTAGTCCAAATTCTCACTTTTTCCCAACCGAAAATCAGTCCCAAAAATCTAGACGGTAGGTTTAGCCAAAATAGGGTAACTTGTGGTAGTCCTGAAAAATGGACCATAATTCAACTTATAGAGGTCCAATTTAGGTGATTCAAAAGCCTAACCTCAGTTTCACAATTTTAGCTACAATTTCCATGAAGGACATTAGTCCAAGTTCCTCTTTCTCCTAACCGAAAATCGGCCCCCAAAACCCGGACACGTATACAACAACCTAAGTCATGATATTCAAAAAAATTAAATGGACCATAACTTGAGCTATAGAGGTCCAATTTGAGTGATTCAAAAGCCTAACCTAAAGTTCACAACTTCATCTACGATTTTCATGAAGGATACTAGTCCAAGTTCCCTCTTTTTCCCAATCGAAAATTAGTCCTAAAACCCGTATTATCAGTCAGCTAACCCAAGCTTTTAGACAATTTTGGATAATCATCTATAACTTAAGTTATAGAGGTCCAATTTGAGTGATTCAAAATCCTAACATTAAGTTCACAACTTCAGCTACAATTGTCATGAATGATACTAGTCTAAATTCTTCATTTTTCTAACCAAAAATCTGCCCCAAAAACTGGACATCATATAGGGTCAAAACAGGGCACAATTCCCATACCCATTATTTTTCCAAACAGCCCTTTAGGGTGTTAAAACTCAACCAAACAGCCCCTAGAATGGAAAATAAACCAAAGTAGGAAGAATCCCTACCTCTTGGAGCGAAGACGAAGCTTTCGGAAGTCCCGGAGACCCGAAACCCACGATCTCCTGAACTCTTCGCTTGAATCTTCAGCAAAATCCTTTGTTTTTGGTACCCACGTGTAGTTCTCATCGCGTAGATGGACTTTAGTTCCTGGTCTGACGAAAACCGAGCAATCGAGCTCCGTAGATCGTAGAGAGAAGTTGAAGTTTCTTTCTCTACTCTCTCTTCTCCTCTTTACATTTTTTTTTCTAGAAGAAATATTCTCTTTTCCCCCCTCAAATATGATTTTCTAACTTATCCTTAAGTTTTAAAGACAAGGCTCACATCGCACCATGTGTCCACGCCTGGTCTGGGTCGGTTTATACCCCGAAACTATTTATTTCGTCTCGGTTTAAGTTCAAATTATTTTAAAATGAACTTAACTTGAGTTACTTCTTAACTCCCGAGATTCTCATCAAAAATCTTGTCCATGGGAGTCACTAGACGCCCATTACCTCGAAAATTGTGAAAAAATCCGACTATCTCGGAATTTGACGAAAATTTTATGGGTAACTAGATTTTACGAGACGAATCCAACGATGAAGTCCATTTCATCATCCAAGATTTAGAAAATTTTCCTGGCTTCCCTGAACCATTTCGGCAAGTTTACTATTTTTGCCATTTTTCAGAAAAATTAAAATTTTCCTGGGTTTTACAATGTCATTCTTCGACAAGGCACTTGATCAACATCTCACTATTCTCAATTAGTTCAATGTTAGGGTGGTGGTCGCATATTTGAGTTGGACGGAGTTTTGATGCATGTCTTATTTTCTAATAAAGCATTAATATTCTGAGTGGCTTTTTAGTATTGGGGTTTCATGATTGGATTTTCCATTAGGGCACTATTATGTCTGCAAATTTTGACATCATCTAGGATTGGTCTTTACAGATACACTTAGACATGAGTTTATAACTTTCTATTGATGTAAAGTTGGATAGATTTAGCGACATGATTGATCATCATTCGACAGTGGAGCATACCCCCACTTCGAGATTATCATGACATCCATTGATTTCTTGGTCACTTGATTCATTTGATGTTGCTTATGAGTTACTATATAGGATCATACCCCATTCGTAGAATTATTATCATCTTGTGTTGACATCATAGACGTATGACATGTTCATCTATCTTTGTGAGTTATTGTTTAGGGTATTCCCTCTTTTAGAGTTTTTTTACAGGGGCATACCCCCTTTTTAGTGAGTTCATTCACATGCACTTATTTCTTTGAGTCTCCTTCAACCGCTATTAGTTTCAGACCATCTTTCCATTATTATTGTTTTGTATTAGGTGTCTTTAGTTCTAGAGTGTCTACTTTCATCTGATTAGATCACTAGGAGCATCCCTCATTCTTCAGAGTTTATTTTAGATCCTTGTTCAGCGAGTTAATCTTCGTTTAGGGCATCCCCTATTAGCGATCTTGCTTTAGGCGTACAATGCCCTCATATCTCAATATGTCATTTTTATCACAGACTTGAGTTGTTCATTGCATCACAGCCCGGAGCTGTTCATCATATTCAATATTGAGTTTGATATCTGCTCATTTGATTTTTAGTTTCTTATTTTCTAGATCACTATACTATAAGAAAATCACAGCTTTGCAATGGATTTTTCCGTTGCAAATTCACTGCAAACCCATAAAAATCGATTACAAATCTCTTTTAGCAACGAATTTGCAATAAAATAGTTATGTTGCAAAAAACCTTGTTGCAATTTTGTACTCTTTGGCATTTGGTTGCAAGAGACCAACGGATTTGCAACGGAATTATTCTGTTGTTATGTTGCAATGGATTTCACATTTGTTGCTAATTTAGTTGCTAAATCCCAATAATCAAAAGACAATGAATAAGCTAAAGTTATTTCAATTCCGTTGCAAATTTGCAACAGATCAACAACCGTTTCATTACAAGACCATTACAATTTCTGTTGCAACGTTGCAACAGATTTGCAACTATTATGACACGTTGCAAAATATGTTGTTGTAATTCTATTGCAATTCCGTTGCAAATTTGAAACAACATTACAACGAATATTTTCTTCCTAAACCTTACTTAGTTGCAATAGAATATCCGTTGCAAAATCCGTTGCGATTGTTTTTTTCAATTTTCATTAATTTTTGTTAAATTTATAAATTTCCAAAATTCCCTATACTAACTTCAAAATTTCCTGTATCATTCAAAATTTCCTATACCATAATAAAAAATGCAACACAAATTTTTTGATAGCTAATAGTTTATAGTTTCATGTACCATATTCAACCATAATTTAAGTTTATAGTTCCCTTGTGCAATTGTTTAATAATTAAAATGTCTAACAATCGACTATGATCGCAGAGAAGGTACATCCGACCGTGGAGCAATGTCCGGTCATCAGGTGTGACTCTAATAAGCTTTGAAATCTATGCATGAAAAGTTGTAATGAGACTCTGCACAGTCTGTAAATGTTTCCTCTGCTGTTGCATTATTTGCTCACGCATCACACTCATCTCATTTTCCAAGGCCTCAATTCGACTATCTTCTTGCACCTGTGTCTCGAGATTAACCGAAGGTTGACTAGTCAAGGCATATTGATGTAATCCAGATGATGTCGAGATCGTGTAGGGCATAAAGATTCGAGCGATCCATGGCCATATACTTGTTTCTTCTTGACTCCCCCAACCTCATCTAGATAGATTTGAGTTGCATCGACTGATTGAGATGAAGATGCATCCTCTCTTACAACTGCTAGCCTTTAGCCCCATACCTTGCAAACTACACGACCTCAAATATATGTTATTAGTAATATATTTTTCTGTAGACAAAAAGTACAAGCAAATTGACTAAAAAGTTTGCACTTACATAGATCTCCTGAGACTTCCGATCAATAAACTGATCATCTACCTTCCTCCTATGAGTTTGTTCTAGGAGCTCATGTGGAAGAGGCGGACACTTTAACTTGACTGCCTAAAATTGAAAAGTATCATATATTAAAACAAGTAGTTAAAAAGAATAAAATAAAATCCAAAATTTTATCAATATACGTATTAAACGTTTAGCATGCTCCCTATGAGATATGAACCACCGGGTATGGCGCCGTAGGCTGTCCCACGCCCTCACCTCCGCCTCACTCATCCTATTCATGCATCCTGGGCATACTTTTCTCAAATTCTATGACCGCCAATAACGCTTTCCAAGCTCCCAAATAGTCTATGAGATGAAACTCTGGTCGTCGGGCTATGATCCTCCGCATCGACCAACATCATCGTTGTAATGTCGTGGAAGCCTTCATGTCCATGCAACCTTAATCAGAGCATCTAGTGAAGGATCCCACTAATAATGTTTCTGCAATTGAAATAAGGCCAAAAATACTAAAAATTTGTGAAAGAAAAAAATAGCCTTGGCAAAGATATGATTGTGAAACTTTTTTAATGTTGTGTCGCTAATTTATTATTCACATTCAAATTCCACCTTATCCACATTATAAAAAAACATAAAAAAATAAAATAAAATAAAAGCAAGACCAAAGTGAAATAACATTTGTTAATGATCAATATGTAGAAAAATAAAATAAAATAAAATATATCTTAGACCTAATTCATACTTGAAACTCTTGCCAGTAGAAATCTTTGATATCACGAGGCACCATCTTCTAATTATAACCTGTCACACGCAAACACTCCTTGAAGATATTAGTGATAATCCTAGATATATGATTCGTGCCACAGTAGGTGTTCCGGAATCAACAAAATTTATATCCTAAATTCCTCCTACTGTAGTAGCAAAGCTACTGCAGTATAGCGGTTCTAGGGTCGAACACATGGATGAGTTTTCTTCGTACAAATGACTTGATGAACTTAAAATCGGTAGAATTCAATTGGATTCTTTAAAGTTGGTAAAACAGGGAGTTGGATGGTTGGAAACTCGAAAATAAAATTAGAAAAAATAAAATAGAACCCTCAAGTATCAAGATATCGGGCTTAGGATCCTGTGGCAACTCGAGGTTTCTGGGGTATTATTTCTTTCATGCAGATGACCTATAGTCATCTCCTCGAACCATTCTTCATTTAGCTATAAACTCAACCCATAATAATTTTTATTCCTTTGAAAATGGTATTCACCGAAAGCACGTTGGTCACCGATTGAAAAATAAGTTCTCGACTCACCTTCCAATGGATCATGCGGGTAATCCACGAATTTAAAATGATCTAGCAATAAGCATCCATCAACTCTAAAAGTTTACCAAAATAGCCATTCAAGGAGATTCAAGGGATAAAACCTAAAGTTAGAAAGGGAACACAAACCGCAGTTGAGTACCGTTGAAGAACAGGGAACCCTCCAAGAGCCTTAAGATCCTCAGATCAGCAGTCAATTTCAAGGAGGAAAGGGTTTTAGCCGTTCATCCTCCGAGTTGTCATCCTTAGAGGGTGTTTGGCTGCCCATAAAATGGAAAGAAAATGAGAGAAAGTGAAGTAGAAGAAAAAGAGGCGGGAGCGCTGAAAGCTTCCCCGCCAAAAATTTATTGCATGAAGTGATCGATTTAGGCTGCGAAGCCGACCAGGCTTATATAACGTCGTAACAAGGGAAATTACAAACCAAAACCAAAAGCTATTACAAGGGATAAAATGGGAAGAAACAAAAATTGAAACAAAAGGTCACAATAAAAAGGTGAAAGGTGAATAGTGGCAAATGGTGAACAAGAGCTGTAGGATGAACAAGGGTAACATGAAGGAAATTTCGTAAGATGAATAAGGTAACTTGGGAAAATTTCAGGTTACAAATTTCCTCGGCAGCCTCCACTCGCATTTTCCGCCCTTCTTTCGCTTTTGGTCTCCGATCTCGCAATGTCGAGTTTGACTCGACCTCTTCGTGCTTGATTGACTCAATAATTTTGGCATAAACAGCTTGTAAAACCCGCAAATTTTGCCACAAAATGCATCAGCATAATAGACCTTACATGCCAATTGGTTTTATGATGATTAGTAATAATAAAAAGTACTCAAAAACTCGCACAAATGTGGTTCAAAAATAACACTTTTTGAGCACTAATCAATATATTATCTATGATGTGTATCCTATAAGTAAACATGCAAAGTTAATAAATGCAATCATTCAACTTCATGTGGTCAACATAAAAAAATTCAAATGATATAGTTTAAAACAGAAAATGAACTCTCAATTAGTAAGTGTAATGGTAGGACGAGACACAGAACTAATGGGTAGTGGTGATGATGAAATCTGTAGTGATGCTACTTGTGGTGTTGAATCTTGTACAGGTGGTGGTGCAGATGATGATGCACGATCACTTGGTGTCTGCAAGGTAGGGCTAGTAGTATCATGGATGATGGCACCTGGTGTAGATGTAGGTGTGGTAGGTGATCCCTCTAATGATTGAGAATCTACTAGGGCACTATGGGAGGAAACCACATTCCTACCACGTTCTCTACCCCTTATCCCAGATCCTCATCTTGCTCTTAGAACCATATCTGCATGAGAATAAGAAAATAATACAATATATATTAATTGATGCTGAAATGGTTATACAACAATCAAATTACCAACCTAATTTTCATCACTATTTAAATAGTTCCATTCTTCTTCTTCATCATCATTGTGAGGAAGTGTTTCAGTTACATCAATATCTAACATTTCACCTATCGGATCATTAAGCAAAATAGTATCATTTTCCACCGGTAAACTAAATTCATCAACATCATTTGTTTCTCTCGAATGGATCTTGTGTACTTCCACTCAAGTGTGCATCTCATCATCCTCTAGCCTTGATTTTACAACAACCCACCAAGTACATCTAATATAATGTTTAAAGCTTATATGTGCAATAATATACTTGTTGTGCTTGTATTGCTAAAAACAAATGGGTCATCTTATGCATACTTTCAGGAAGAGGATTTACATCCATTAATTTGTACTGCTTGTGGATCCTTGTCCTGACATTTGGTGTAATGTCAAACACTTACACTTAAAATAAAACAGTCCTCTTAATAGGCCATCCTTGGTACTCTAATTCAATGACTTCTTTCAATTGACCGTAGTAGTCAGTTTCATCAATCGTGTAATTAGTACCTTTAACGCACACACCACTATTGTTTGAAAATCTAGATGTACCCCGTTGAAGTGTGTGAAAATGAAAACTGTTCACTTTATATCCATTATAACAGTTAATAGTTTGAAGCGGCCCATATGCTAGAGCTTTAAGATATATGTTTTCAACGTTATCACGTGCCTATTAATAGGAGTGTGTTAAAAGACATTTTAGCATCAACAGTTGCATCATTAATGTATGGCTCATTTTTTCGTAATCACTAATGAATCTTCTCGTTAATAACACCACTAGTCACCAGAAAGTTACATCATTAGTGCAATAGTCGAAAGCAGACATGCATACTCAATATAGGGTTTAACTTCAATGCGTCATTGAAGACATTCTAATGTGCGAACATTTATCTCTTGTTCACTTAAGATTCGTGGTTATGTGTATTTCTTCCAAAAGAGGTCGACCGACGGGTTAATATCGACAAGTTCCAATCGAAATCATTTCCTTCAAGTATGACTCAATATTACGAGTAGTAATTTTTCGATGCCTTGTATGGAGTGCGGATTGAAATAATGTGCTCACAAAAAGTCAAGCTTTCAACTAAATGTGTTGCATATGGACTTTCCACTTTGTCCTTATTCCCATTGTGTTTAAATCAAGAATACCTAGCAATCCAATGAATAATTTTATAAATACCAATATCATATAATGATTCCTTGATAGTAAATGTAGTTGTATAACATTAATTTGTACACCTTTCAAATGGATACATCCATCGGTATTGGACTTGTCCTGCTACCCTTGCTTCATAGGCCAAGTGTATTGGCAAATGCTCTATTGAGTCAAAAAAACTAGGAGGGAATTTATGCTCTAGTTTGCAAATAATAATTGGTATTTTTGACTCCAATCTCATCATATCTTTTGTTTTAAGCACAGTTGATGTAAGATCCTTAAAGAACAAGCTAAGTTCTATTAATGCTTGCCACACGACTGATGGAAGCATTTCTTGAAATGCAATTGGTATCAACCTTTGCATAAAGACATGACAATCGTAAATTTTTCATTCCAAAGTTTATACTCATGTCGACACTGGCTATATTTGAAGCATATCCATTTGGAAATTTTCGATTCCAACTCCAATACACAACCTATTTCGACCATTTTTGTCTAATGTATAGCAAGCTTTGAAACTCGCCATCAACATGCACTACGGTCAACTATTATATTTCATTAAGTTCAATCTAGACTTTGCATTGTCTTTTGTTTTCCTGTCAACATTCATCACCGTGTTAAAGATATTTTGAAACACATTTTTCTCTATATGCATCACATCTAAATTATGTCTTATGAGTTTTGGGCTCCAATATGGCAAATCCAAAAAAATTGACTTCTTTTTCCATCTAGTTAATTTACTAATAGGAACATTAGCATCATTTGCCCCAATCTTAGTAACTTTTTTAAGCCTAATGCATCAATTTCCCTTAGTAACTCAACACCCGAGCGAATTTTTGGAGGTGGATCTGTTACCGTTCGATTCTTTCTAAAAGCTTATTAGTGCTCAAAAAGTGCTATTTTGAGTCCTGTTTATTGCAGGTTTTGAGCACTTTTTGCGTACTAATCAGCGTAATTAACCCAATTGGCACATTAAGGTCCAAACTATACTACTGATCGCATTTTGTGGCTAATTTTTTAGTTTTTGCAAGATATTTATGCCAAAATTGTTGAGTCAATCCAAGCACGAAGAATTCGAATCGAACTCAGCATTGCAGATCAGAAACCAGAAAGAAAGAAGAGCAGAAAATGCAAGAAAAATGGAGCACTGTAGGAATTTTGCAAGGTTGAGAAATTAAAATTTTGCAGGTTGTGAAATTTTGCAACCTGCGAAAAGCTTCCCCTGCTGCCACTGTTCACTTCATGCCATTATTCATGACTGTTCCTTCCTACTGCCTGTTTGACTTGTTAACTTTTGTTCCCCTTTTTGGTTTTCTTCCCATTTTATCTCCTGTAATAGCTTTTGATTTTTGGTTCTTTTTGTAATTTTGCTTGGCTAGATCAGTATATAAGCCCCTACTCCACTGTAATAGAGACAACTTTTGCTCATTAATAAATTAGGCGGAAGCCTTTCAACATTCTCGCTTCTTTTATTTTTCCTCCACTTTCTCTCACTTTCTCTTACTTTCTAGGCAGCCAAACACCCTCCGAGGATGACAACTCGGAGGATGAGTGGCTAAACCCCTTTCTTCCTTGGAGTGGAAGGCTACAGGGCAGGGGATCTAAGGCAAATTAAGGGTTTTCCATGTTTTAACAGAGGCATTTTCTACCATTTTTGGGTTCATTCAAACATCGGCTTTAATCCCTTCAGGTTGCTTTGAATGATCAGTATTTGATAAGCTTTTGGGTTCATTGGATGCTTATTACTAGATCCATTGACATCCGTTAGTTATCATCTATAGGTTATTGAAAGGTGATTCAAGGATGTTTTTATTTTCTCCAAATATTAGGTTTGATCCCTTCGGTTCACTGTAAATGGTCAGTACTTGGTAAGCTTATAGGGTTCATTGTATGCTTATTGTTAGATGCTGAATATATGACTTATTTCCATCATTTATTAGCTATTGTAAGTGAGTCAAGGTGATGTTATTCACTGTCCGAGACAATCAATGGGAAGAAAATACCAATTTTTCAAAGATATTTATTAAGGGTCAGTTTTTACAGTTAAATGAAGAACCGGTTTGGGAGATGACATAGTCATCCTCCCTTAACGTTTTAGGAAAGGACCCCTGAGAAATACTCTGGGCTTCCCTTAGGACCATTGGTTTGTGATTATATAGACTAAACCTCGTAAATTAACATAGTTACAAGAGTCTTACAATTTTCTCGCATCTTTGTCTACTAAATTACATGATATAACCGATAAAAATTACTTTATATTGCTTAATTTGAAATAGTTTAATCTGCAAGATACTCTGCAAGTGCACTAATCATACAAGTAGTGGGAAGATAAGTCTAAATATCATTCCCATTAGATTGACAAGAATTGGGAATCAACTACTCCAACTACTTAAGGTCCACACTATTTGAACTCCAAGTGAATAGTGATGGTTTAATCTTAAGATAATAGTCCTGGGGATGATAATGTGAATATAAAAGGAAATTAAATGTTACAAAAAAAGAAATATAAATATCGATCAATCCGCTTTCCATGAGAAATGAACACAATCATGAGGTGATCGTGAAATGTACCAATGCCCGCATTAATATGCATTACCTATTCTGCCGCCGGGATGGATTTGTCCAAGATGCCTTACAATGCAATCGATTTTCTCCATATTCACTAGTTGCAGGCCCCGCTTTCTCAAAGATAAGGATCTAAATCCGCCTACTTTGTGTTTTTGACCTTCTTGCAAGATCTGGGTATTTTTCTTTCTCAATACTTCACACTCCATTTCAGAGACTCCGTAGATCTCTTGGGTTTCCCTTCTCGTGGTTAATCGCAAAACTCTCTCTACAACCCAATTGATGGCTCGTCCCTTAAATCTAATGGTTCTTCCCTTCCCTTGATTAGATTTCTGCTAACACAGGGTTAGGAACTTCCTCTTAGATTAAGGTGAGATCTCTGATTATTTAAATTGATAAATATTCCCCTCCAACATCAATTATGAGTGAAAAGGGAATTTATCGAGGTGAACGTATTAGTAGTTCATCAATGGTAGCTCATCATACCCATAAGGGAATGTTCCTAATCCTCAGAATCTCCATCTCTCAGGTCACGCGTAGGGCCTCCGGGAAATCGGTGCCAGGCAGAACAATCCTTGAAATGGTAGCATATGCTACCATTGGGAACTGGTCGATTCAATAGCAACATCAATCAAATAAATTCCAATCCAAGTATTTCTCTCTAAATGATGCAGAAAAGACTGTAACTAACGGTAATTCCAATCTAGTGAAACTGCATTCTAAATACTGCATTACAATCGACAATGGATCATTGATCAAGTACACCCACCGTAATTGTAATAAACTAAAAAGAATCACTTTAAATTCTGTCCGTATCCATTACTGTGCACTGAAAGAGAAAATCGTAATTTAAATCCGCCTTCATCAAGCTTTTGCCAATGTGTCGGTTCGGGATCTTAAAAGAAAATAAAAAGTAACATCTAATCTAAAAATACAATGAGTCCTTCCTTCCCAGCTCGTATTGAAGACGGAGCTGCTTTACTAAAACTTTATAAGGGCTATTGAGACCTTCAAAATCGGGGGCTCAATTCCAAGCTCCAAGTGGATTTCCCAGTTAAAGGCCCAATTTTGTCAAGCTAAGTCACGACCAAGATGGAGTCGCAACCGCACTTCATGTATTTGCACTTGTTCGGGCCACGCTGGGCCCCGATATCTTCGCTTGTGACTAGATTCCCGCATCGCTTGATTAGCGGTCGCAACCTCAAAATGGAGTCGCTGACCGCTCGCTTCATCGTAGATTTTACGTCACACCTCCATTTCAGTCGCATCATTTCTCGTGGGCCATGTCTTCGCCTAGGTCATGACTTTTTCCGGGTCGCGACTTTGTTTGAGCTCGTCTCATACATGTTGCTCGGGTCACGACGCCGATAACAAAGCTTCGCGACTAAGTAATTTCTCTTATCACACTTTTTCCGGCCGCGACCTCGTGCGCACGTCGCGTACACTCAATTTACATTTAGTCTCAACCTCAACGCTGTTGTTATCACGGCGCACAGTCCTCTTCTTAGTTCGTCGATGTTCCCGATCGCAACCTTAGAAGCACGCCGCTAATTCTTGTTACCTTGTTATCCCTTGCCTTGTCTTAGTTACTATTACTACTTGGGTCGCGATTATCTATCATCTCTATGGCTACCTTCTATCCTCATCGCATCGGTAATTTTTGGCCGCTGAATCAAAACTCGGGTCGCGACCAATTGATATTCCTTGTGAAGGATCCCGACCGATTAACTCCTCATGAACCTCAGGACTCCCGACACCCAATGGATATAGAAACTTTTCCTCAAACAATCATATAAAACTATGGAGCTTAACCCTTACAACTTTTTAAGCATATCTTTAGAAAATAAATGTAGAAGCGAAGTGGTAAATTTTTTTTTTTTTTCTTTTTTTTTTCAAACACTTAGATTTTTCTTAAAATCGGCCGAGTTTCTCCGTTTCTGACTTTCCCCAAATTTACAAATACCCGCATACATTTAAAAACACTTCTAATCTTCCACTTTTCAACCTCCGTTTTTAGACTCATCTTCCACAACTAATCAACACAATATATACCATATACATTTATTCATTTCAATCATCAAAACATTCAAAAACTTCTTCAATTCCATGCACGCTTTATGTTATTGGGCTTGAGCCTAATTTAAGCTTCTAATCGCCTAAGTAGTTCCTTTTCAAAATATATCCATATATGCATATATACATGACAGTATTCGATATATAAAAATATGCAAACTATTTATACAATGTAGTTCACACGCTGCCGTTCTCGATGGCGCCCGACTCAATCACAGAGGGTACTCTAACGGCCAGACTGTTCCTGTCCCGAAAATGTTTTTGGAAACATATGGAAAAGAATGATTAAAGGAGCTCAAAATGAGTGTACATTTTCATTAAAAATAACATTTTCAGTATATATCAAAGTAATACAGGCCTAAACAATTAAAAATCAATTTATGCCTTAAACTTTCTTTCTTTCTTTATACAAATACTTATACAATTAAAATCCATTTATGCCTTAAACTTTCTTTCTTTCTTTATAATAAATACTTATACAATTAAACTATTTATGCCTTAAAACATTTATATCTTAAACTTTCTTTCTTTTATTTTCTTTGACGGAACACAGTGGAATAAACACACCGGTCGCTTCGGTATCAACTATGAGATGGCCACATTCCGGCCATAACTACGTCATGTGAGAAACTCACGCTTGCATAGGGTTCGGCCATAGCACCTATCACGTGTGGGCAGATATTACTCTTAAACAACCCATTTCCTCCCTCAATTTAGTAACCTATAACTTCTACCCCCTAAATCCTACACGCCTAAGGTACCTCGGCCGATATCACCATAATATTCCATATGGTTGGGGTGGTAACCATCGGCAAAACCTTCTTCCAAATACATTTATAAATCCATTTAAAACCTTACTTTATCATTAAAACCCATATATATATATATATATATATATATATATATATATATATATATATATATATATACATATGTATTTCTTTACACATTTTTAAACGTCCATAATGACTTAACACTTGCATACATATATAATTTAACATAATCATATATATTGATGCAAGATAAAACATTTTCACATGCATTAAAAATAACCTTCCACATGTCTTCACCTTTTATGAAATCATCGCTTTAAACTTTCAATGGTACATTAAAACCATGCACTTTTAAAACTCACTGGTAAAATATAATTTTTTTTTTGATACTCACCGTTTCACCGCTCTAACTTCCCGCTTTGCTTGCTTCCCGCTTCGACCTCGCTTTCCTCGTCCGATAGTCATTTTCACATTTTTCAAGAAAACCACAATTAACCATTAACCATGCATAACTTCCATTTAATCCACCATACACATTCATTTTCACCCAACCACATCACATTCACTTAAATCTCATTTAACCACACTTAAAAATACGTAACCAAGGAAATGACCAAATTACTCCCTTTTCTTTACAAGCAAATGACCTGTTAATGCCCTCTATCTTATTTTACACTCTGGGATCATGAAATACCCATTTTTCAATGTCTTAACTCCATATTTGACACTGGTTCTTTATACTCTTTGAAACTAATGTGCTATGGGTTCTTCCAATTGGAATCACCCAAATCGGAGCATCGAACCTTACGTCCAAAACAACCGGGCTAATTCTATGTTCAAAAACCGAACTAGAATGTACCGCATTACGACCATTTCAACAAACTTTTTTGCCACATAGAATCGGAATTCGACGATGCCTATTTCTATATGTTTGATTTCCCTTGAAGTCTATTTTAACCAGAAACTTGAATCACTGAAATCGGATTAGAAATGAGCAAGTTATGGTCAAAATACGAAAACCTGGTCGTAAACAGAAAACGTAGCATTTCCTCGTACCGGGATCGGCCGCTCAAACGACTGCACGCTGCTTTTCTTCCATTTTTTTCACTCTAAACACTCCACCCACGCTCAGTACCTCAATTTCACTAATGCCTAACCAATTTCAACATATCACACACAAATTCTCACTATCAATCCTAACAATTTCACTTTCTTTTTCAAAACCCAACCTAATCCATTTCCTTCTCAATCGACATATCAAAAATCATGATCATTCAACCTTAAATACCACCAATTTAACATCCATACCAGAAAAGTCAAGACATTAGATATGAAAAACATCAAACCCTAACAATTCACTACTTCTCTAATTTTTCAAAGCCTAACCTAATCCATTTCTTTCTCAATTGATATCAAAATCATATCATTCAACCTAAATACCACCAATTTAACATCCATACCTTTAAAATTCAAGACATTGTGACATGAAAACATCAAACCCTAACTTTCCCACCATTAAAAACTTACTTGTTCTTGAAGCCTCTTGGCTCCTCTCCCTTGCTACCACTTCAGAGCACTTTGAAAGCTTGAAGGAGAAGAAAATCACCTCCCTTTCGCTCCACCTTGGCCTCACAATTCGCTTTCTCCTTCCCCCCTCTTTTCTTTCCTCTCTTTTCTATTTTCTTTCTCTTTTCCTCTCATATGGACGCAGCTCTCCTCTTTGAGCAAACATTCATTTCTCGAATTTATATTTCACCTACGTATCTTGCCAAATTGCACTTGAGCCCAAAGAATCTCATCAAGCTGGTGACAAAGTGACTTTACACATGTCACCTTGTCACTCGGGTCCATCTTCTAAATTTCAATCACAAATCCATTAACCTATTATTTTAATCATAACTTAGCCATTAAGAAAGGTTTTGACGCCTCACAGTTAAAATATCTCCTTAGTAGCAAGATTTTATCTTAGTTTCACCTTATACTGGAACACAATGCAAAGATCATGAACCCATCTTACTGACTATGAATATTGAATTAGTCACACTTAGATTCCGTCAATTCACCGAATCGATTCAAAATTCATAAACGAACGGCGGCAATATTATCCACCAATGCTCGATCGCTCAAAACTGATTCAAACCGACTGGGCTTCACCGCTTCGCTGTTAGACTTCATGATTATTTCCTGACATTTTGTATTCACGAAAAATATCAAGAAGTTCGAATTTCATCCGGAATCACTATTCACTTAAATCTCCTATTCTTCCTCAATATTAGTTCAAAGTCATAGGAACTCGAAATTTCTAAAAATTCCTTCAGAAACCCTCCATCGGGATATAATAAGAAAAATCACTATTCCCAGTGGCACCCTACATAATTTTCTAGTAAATTCCACTTCATGCCCACAAATGACGCCCGTAGCTGCCTAAATTCTAAGCTTACCCTGCTTCTAATATCGACCTCTAATCAGCCAAAACTACTATTATAACATTCAATCAAAGTCAGGGTTTTACAATCACTCCCTCCTTATAAAAATTTCGTCCTCGAAATTAAAACATCTGCATTCCCGTGATCAAAGAGATGGAATAATGCCTTCATCCGCTCCTCACTCTCCCATGTAGCTTCCTCTACTGTATGACTCCTCCATAATACCTTCACCAACTGACAGTCTTCGGGCTTCGTAACTGCTCGACTGCCGAGGATCCGCACGGTTCCTCTTCGCATGTCAAATTCTCCCGTATTTCCAGCCTCTATTGTCATCAATACATGTGAAGGGTCTGGTATGTACTTGCGGAGCATAGAAATATGGAAAACATCATGAATGCGATCTAGGTCAGATGGCAACTCCAATCGATATGCCACCTCCCCAATCCTTTCAACAATCCTGTATGGTCCAATATACCGTGGACTTAGCTTTCCACGTTTCCCAAATCTAGTACGCCCTTCCATGGGGAAATCCTCAAAAATACCATATCCCCCACCCGAACACTAGGTCCCTACGGCGATTATTCGCATAACTTTTCTCATTTACTTTAGAAATTTTCTCACTATCCCTTATAACTTTGATCTTATCACAAGTCATCAACAATTTCCCATCTACTAATTTCCTTTTCACCTACCTCGTCCTAACAGACTGGAGTTCGATACTGGGCCCATAAGAAGCCTCATAAGGCCATACCACACCGGGCTCGATAACCGCTATTGTATGCAAACTCCATCGCAGTGTTCCTTTAGGCAAGGATACACTCCAGGTTTCCTGGATGCGTAGCACAAGCGGGAGAATGGACTTCCTCCATAATCTCTCTCCTCACATCACCTACATCCGTAGACACACAACCTCTCGTCCCATGACCACGGTACCATCCTCTCTCAATGACAACCCCTCGCTGTCTGCACCCACTTCACCTCTCAACTTCACTATCCGCGGATCTTGAATCTGAAGCTTCCCCAATCCCGCCTTCATCAATACAGACGCATGAAATGCGCCAGTCACCCTGCAACCGCTGGCCGCCTCACCCAAGGACCTCACCCTATGAGTCGAGGAAGATGCACGTGGCCCTCAAGCTGATAGTGGAACTCACTGGTTCTACCAAGAGCATCCGCTAACATGTTTCATTTTCCGTGATGATATTCAATGGTACATTCATAATCCTTGATCGCTTCAATCCATCTCCTCCGTCTCATGTCTCGCCTTCGCAGAACGATAATCGCAGCGCTTCCATGATCCGCAAAAATCCCATACAGGCACTACATATAAGTACGCCTCCATATCCGCAAGGTACTACTTACGCTAGCTCAAGGTCGTGTGTAGGATAATTCCTGCCTGCTTCTTCAATCGCCTAGAAGCATATGCAATCACCTTTGTCATTCTGCATTAATAATAACCTAGGCCTACTTAGGAGGCATCACACAATACACTACAAAGCCATCCCCGCCTCCGACAGTGTTGTGGCATCACCGGAGCTTCAGGTCACATCCTTCGCTCATCAAACTCCGGTCGACAAGCCTCACCATAAAACTAGCCCTCTTCCTTGTCGGCCTAGTCAAAAGGCACGACTATCTTCGAAAATCCCTCAACGAACTTCACGGTAATGGCTCCCGCCAAACCCAAAACTCCTTATCTCCTCGTGAACACCTGTGAGGAGGTGTCCAATTCAGTATAGTCACCTTCTCGATCCACCGAGATCCCCCGCGTAAACTATGTGTCCTAAAATGCCATTGACCGCCGAGCCAAAACTGACACTTCTTCGAGTTTAAAGATATAACCGATGTTCCCGCAATGTTTCATGTGCACTATCCTTAAGTGCTCGTATGTTCTTCTCCACCGTCAATAAATCAAGATATCATTGGGACAAACACGTATAACAAACCGACGGCAAGGCCGAAAATCCTATTCTGATGAGATCCATAAAAGCACCGGGCATTCGTGAAGTCCAAATGACATGACTAGAAACTCAAAATGCTCGCATGCTGTTCCTAATGCCAGTCTGGGAACATCCTCACCGCGAAGTCTCAAACTTTTCTATCCACCCACTTCCACCAAATCAAGGCTCATGACAACATCTTTGCAAGCCTTACATCAAGCCATTAGCATCCTTAAAGTGAAAACCCATAATGTCCTTCACCTTAGCAAAAAATTACATTTATATCTTAATTCAATTTTTCTAAAACATTAATTCTAACAAAATCTTACTTAGGCATTTAATGCGCTTCCAATTGATTAAAATCAATGGAAACTCAACTTTCCATACTTCTTCTAAGGTGGTCAAATCCTACATGTCACACATTCATAATTATTTCTTCAATTTATTCCATTTTCTTCAACAAATTACATTGATAATTCATTCAATGTCATTGATTTACTAAACTAAATCAAACCAATGCATTTCCCAATTAAACCTTCTTGGCCTAACCCTCTCATCTCATTTTCTATTCAACTTTTAATTCCATTAATTCCATTAATTCAAGCATTTCAAGTGGCAATACACATTAAATCAATTAAACCAATCAAACAACACTATTAACAGTCTGGGCTGCTGGACCTAAATTTTGACAATCCTTATAATCTCATTCTCCTTTTCTTTTTCACTTATAAAATCAACCTCAGGAATAATGTCAATTTAATAGCTAAAGCCTTAACATAACCTCTACACTGAAGGTTTAGATAAATAATCCAGCAAAACCCCAATTGTTACCAATCTCCCTCCCAACCCATTGACCCACTCCGTCGTTTCGATCATGGCCTCGGATTTCAAACCCATGCCCTCTCATCCCTAATCGCGGCCTCTACTACCCCGGGCCGTACCGGTGTGGGTCACGACGCCATCGTGGTCCAAATCTCCGGATCTCAACACTCCACAAAGAAACCCTCTCGCCTTCGAAACTTCGTCCCTACTAAAGCAGAAGATAACCGACAAGCCCGAAAAACTGGCCATAACCGTCATGGAGAGTGTCCCTTGCTCCAAATTTGAAAACTCCCCGCCTCTTCGCATTCAGAATCGGGCCGAACAAACTTCTATTCTAAATTCTTCCTTGAACTCCGTATCCGTGGCACTCTCCGGGTATCTCCTCCGAACCGTCCTCCACCACTCTAATGCTCACCCCGTAGGAAGGCGTAAAAAGTGACCATCTGATCCCTCTGCATAACCGCATCACCTTGTAGACCCGTTCATTTCCTCTAACCATTACGAAGCCTTCCGGTCTCCCAATCCGCCATCATAGGTTCCGTGCCCCCGCTTGGCCCCTCTCATAGAAGCCACCGCTTCCTGTATTGCCGAATGCGCAAGGTCGGCGATCCGCTAGGCAGACGCCCTCCCATCACCTCGAGGTTTTGCGCGGCCTGGCTTGTGAAAATACTAAGGCATAGTCACTATGTATCGTGGGTGGAGTGAACATACGCAAACTCATCAACATGTTCTCTGTAGGTAAATAATGTTCCTCAGAGCTTCCTAGTGGCGAGTTGGCTCGACGACGCATTTTTTGTGTGAATTCAAAATTTAATATGGTCATGTAATGCATATAGCGGATTTTAAATCACATAAATAATTTATAATTTAAAATAAACATTAAAAACAATCATATGAAAATAAAATTTTCAAATCTTTATAACATTTTCAAAACTGCTCGATACCATCAGCTGAAGGATCCCACCCTTGATTAACTTCTCATGAACCCGAGGGGACTCCGACACCCAATGAGCAGAACTTTTCCTCAAACAATCATATAAAATCCATGGAGCGAACCCTTACAATCCTTACATATCTTTAGAAAATAATGAAGCGAAGTGGTAAATTTTTATTTATTTATTTATTTATTTTTTTCAAACACTAGATTTTTCGTAAAATCTACGTAGTTTCTCACATTGCTTTCTTCTGATTCCAAATTTACAAATACCTGCATAAGCATTTAAAAACACTTCTAATCTTCCAATTTTCAACCTCCGCTTTAGACCCTCGTCTGGCAACTCAATCAACCACAATATATACTGATATACATTTATTCATTTCAATCATCAAAACATTCAAACTTTCAATTCCATACAAATTTATAAAAAGATTGGTTTGAGCGACTTGCCACGCCTAAGTGGAAGTTCCCTTTTCAAAATATATCCATATATGCATATATATTACGACAAAGCATTCGATACATACAAAATATGCAAACTATTTTATACAATGCAAATCACATGCGTCGTTCCCTCGATGGCTCCCGACCACTCGCGTAGAGGGTACTCTGCACGGCCGCACTGCCTCAGTCCCGAAAAATGTTTTGGAAACATATGGAAAGAATGAGCTAAAGGAGCTCGGAGTGTACATTTTCATTAAAAATAACATTTCTGTGATAGGTCAAAGTAATATACATTTAAACAATTAAAATCAATTCTATGTCTTAAACATTTATGCCTAAACTTTCTTTCTTCTTTATAATAAATACTTATACAATTAAAATCCATTTATGCCTTAAACATTTATGTCTTAAACTTTTTCTTCTTATAATAAATACTTATACAATTAAACATTTATGCCTTAAAATATTTTTACCTTAAACTTTCTTTCTATATTTCTTTCTTTTTTGATGTGTGGAACCTGTGAATAAACACACCTACAGCTTCCGGTAATCGACTAAGGAGGGACAAATATTATCTCCGGGGCCATAACCACTACGTCAAGGAGAAACTCACGCTTGCATAGGGTTTCCGCCACATAACACCTTATCACGTGTAATGATATTACTTCAAACACCCATTTCCCTCCTCGGCTTGAGTGGTAACCTATAACTTACCCCTAAATCCTTACACGCTAAGGTACCCGCCGATATATCGTCATACGCTCATATAAGTTAGGCAACCATCGCAAACCTTTCTTCCAAATACATTTATAAATCCATTTAAAACCTTTACTTTATCATTAAAACCCATATATATATATATATATATATATATATATATATATAGTATATATATATATATATATATATATATGTTATATATATATAAATATACATATGTATTTTTTACACATTTTTAAACGTCTGAGTTAAGTAATGCTCTAACACATGCATACATATATAATTTAACATAATCATATATATTGATGCAAGATAAAAACATTAACATGCATTAAAAATAACCTTCCAAATGTCTTCACCTTTATGAAATCATTACCCTTAAACTTTTCAATGGTACATTAAAACCATGCACTTTTAAAACTCAATTGGTAAAATATAATTTTTTTTTTACACTCACCGTTCACCGCTCAATCCCGCTTGCTTCCCTTCGAATTCCCGTTTCCCGTCTGATAGTCATTTTCACCTTTTTCAAGAAAACCACAATTAACCATTAACCATAACTTCCATTTAATCCACCATACACATTCATTTTCACCCAACCACATCACATTCACTTAAATCTCATTTAACCACACTTAAAAATACGCAAACTGCTGAAATGACCAAATTACCCCTTTTCTTTACAAATGATCTAGCTGCTCCCTCTATCGATTTTTTACACTAGACTGTTAGTCCCATTTTTCAATGTCATAAATCTTACATTTGGCATTGGTTCTTTATACTGTTTTAAAACTAGCCGCTAAGGGTTCTTCCAATTGAATCACCCAAATCGGAGCACCGAAACTCACTTTACGTCCAAAACAACCGGGCTAATCTATGTTCAAAAACTGAACCAGAATTTGGCTTACACATGGCCCTACTTTGAGCAAATTTTTTGGGCCACATAGAATCGGAATTCGACGATGCCTATTTCTATATGTTGGATTCTCCTTGAAGTCTATTTTAACCAGCAACTTGAATCACTAAAATCGGATCAGAAATGAGCAAGTTATGGTCAAAATACGAAAACTAGTCGAAATAGGAAAACAGAAAGCATTTCAGACTCACCGCTTCCGCCCGTAACATCTTCTAATGTGTTTTACTCATTTTTTCACTCTAAACACTCCACCAATGCCTATACCTCACTCCTCACACGCTCAAATCCAATTTCAACATATCACACAAATTTCACTATATTCATATCCAACAATTCCTCACTTTCTTTTTCAAAACCTAACCTATCCATTTTCTTCTCAATTGATATCAAAATCAGCATCATTCAACCCAATACCACCTCAATTTAATGATCCATACCAGAAAAGTCAAGACATTAGATATGAAAACATCAAACCCTAACAATTCACTTCACTTAATTTTTTCAAAGCCTAACCTAATCCATTTCTTTCTCAATTGATATCAAAATCATATCATTCAGTCCTAAATACCACAATTACAATTTAACATCCATACCAGAAAATTCAAGACATTAGACATGAAAAAGATCAAACCCTAACTCTTCCCACCATTAAAACTTCATTTTTGTTCTTGATTTCTTTGGCTCCTCTCCCTGCTACCACTTGTAGAGCACTTGGAAAGTTTTGGAAGGAGAAGAAAATCACCTTTGCTCCAATCTTTTCTTTTTGGCCTCACCAATTTCCATTTTCCTTCCCCCTTTTCTTCCTCTCTTTCTCTCTTTTCTTTTCTCTTTCTCTCATATGGACGAAGCCTCTCTTGAGCAAACATTCATTTCCTTGAATTTATATTTTGACCCACACAATTTTGCCAAATAAAACTTGCTCAAAGAATTATTGGTTGGTGACAAGTGACTTACACATGTCACCTTGTCATTGGTCCATTCTAATTAATCACAAATCCATTAACCTATTATTTTAATCCTCATAACTTATTTCATTAAGAAAGGTTTTGATTGGCTCACAAGAAAATATCTCCTTATAGCGCATTTTATCTCGCCACTCCTTAGCATCGCTTTTATACCGATTAAATGTCAAAATATTCTATGGTCGCCTAAACTTCAATTTGACCATGAAATATTCTAATTAAATCCTTCACATTAGATTCCGTGCTCAAATCACCAATCGATTTAAAATCATTAAAATCGTGAACCGACAATAGCGTACATATCCTAATTACGCTCGGACGTCAAAACTATTCCAAACGATTCGTTTCACTCCGCTTTCGCTGCTAAACTCTATGATTATTTCCTGACATTTTCGTATTTTTGGCCCACTTTCAAAAAATATCGTCACAGTTCGAATTTCCATCCCGGGAATCACTATTCACTTAAATCTCCTATTCTCTTCTAAATATTAGTTCAAAGTCATAGGAACTCGAAACACTTTAAAAAATTCCTTTGCAAACCCCCCTCCATCCCGGGATATAATAAGAAAAATCACTCATTCCTTAGGGCATTCTATTACAATTTTCGAAAAATTCCACTCTTCATGCCCAAATGACGCCCAGTAGAGCGTGCTATAAATTTAAGCTACCTCGCTTTCTATCATCGACTTAATCGCTCAAAACCACGGCTATAACATTCAATCAGGTTGGGGTTTTACACCTTGCCTTCCTTCTGGTCGCAACCCCTATTTTTTTTAGTTGCAATAATTTTCCTTGCTTCAGCCTCTATTTCAGGTCGTGACCACAAAATGGTGTCACGACCTTATGGTTGCTTTTTTTTTTTCTAGTAGGTTTTTGTCCTAGTTGCTTAAATGTAGTTGCGACCTGAATGATTGGTCGCGACCTCCCTTTATTTCTTCAAGTTACATTTAGTTGCAACCTGAAAACCCTCCATGTAGAGACCCTTTGTCTTTGTTTCATGTCGCTACCTCAAGTTTATGTTGCGACCTACGTTGTCTTCATTTGGCATCGCGACCTCAGATTCTTCCTTGAATGTTCCTTCTGTCTCAGCGACTCTTCCTTGGTCGCAACGTCTATTGCTGGTTGCTTTGGTATTTCTGGTCGCAACCTCACTTTCTTGTAGCGACTTGGCTTGATGCATCCTTCCATTTCTCCTTCAAGACTAGTCTTGGTAGCCGTGACTCAATTAATCGAATCGAAGAGTTCTTGTTGGGCATTTCAATTTTTAGTTGCGACTTCAATTTCGCCGCACTTCTTTCCCTCGCTATTAACGGTTTCTTCTAGTTCTATCAGCTTTGATTCTGCTGTAATTCTCTGCAAAATTATATTTGAGTAAAATATCCATATTTTTGCATGTTAATCAGCATTCATATTGTAATATAAATTAGAAAAATGGATTAAAAATCCAATGAGTTTTTTACTCATCAAATTCCCCCAAACTTAAAATTTTGCTTGTACCCAAGCAAAGAAAAGAAAGAATTGTTTGTCCTCAAACAATTGAGCTTTATTTTTAGGGACATTTTTCTGATTTAAACCACAGTCTTTCTTATTTTACCATTTGACTTAAACAAGAAGGTTGCAGTATTATCTCAAATTTAGTCATCAATTGAGAAAAAGGAAATGTTTCCAACCTTCATCACAAATAAGCTGATGAAATTTACGTGCTGCATCAAACAAATAAATCTTGTTCTGCGGAGGTGTGTAGGTCTTCCTTCCTATTCATCTTCTCGTGAAATTAGTTAATCTTCAAATTCTCTAGAAACTAATTTAAGTCCCATAGGCTGTTTTCATATTGATCTCCACTAATGGGGGCAAACTCAACCTTCAAGATCAAAAAGGTCTCTTCTCAGCTTGTAATGTTAGGTCAGTAATTTGGTAGATAAATGGAAAATTTTAGGATGCAAATTACCTGTGTGATTCCATTCTTTCTTTTTGTATAATGGCCTTCATCTTTCATCCTTTCTTTCTTCTTCAGAACTCTCCCACCTTCAACTTATCGCCTCATTCCTTTTACTCGGAACTCGCTCAAAGAATTGAATAGTGTGCAATGTTTTGTCTTATTAGCTTTCTATCACTCTTAGAGAACTTTGGGCTGGGGCAACTCCTGGCTACCAAATGGGCATTAGGTACTAGGTGTCAAAACAATTCCTACGAACTTAATTGTTCAAGAGAGATAGGCCACAAGACAAAACTTATTCCTTTTTTTTTTATTCATTTGTTTTTTATTCAATTTCTTTTTCTTGATCTACAGTTCTTCAATTTATTTTTCCTCCTTCATCCTTGTAATCCAAAAGAAATATTTTCCCCCAAACTTGTTCCTTTCTGCATAGTAAACTTTCCTTTTCTGAAAACTGGGTAATTTTTGGGGTTCTTTTTGTGGTATTAATTCTAAGAAGGGAATTCAAGTCTTCAATTGCTACTATTTGAAGAAATTAGGCTTTAAGCTCAATTATGGAACTAGAGTGTATGCTTTTGCATATAATAATGGTAGGCTTGAAGAGGTTCAAACTTTCAAGGATGGCCTCTATCATTTCTTATTAGTTGTTTCTGCCTAAGATTTCGCCTCAACCAATAATCTAACAAGTTCTAGGACCATATGCTTTTGAATTCGGGATTATTCCGTATGATGTCCCTAATCCTCTTAAAGTATTAAGGATTTTCCTGCACTGCGCATAGTTTTTCCAAGATTTGTGCACTTAGTTGTTTATACTCAAAATTCAATCATTTTATTTGTTCTTTCAATCATGTATTTTTCATGATTCTGCAATTTAAACCTGGTTCAAACTAAAATTGCAACATATTTGTAACGCCCTAAAAATACCATAATTCTTTTCCAAGTAATAATTTTATTATATATTCGTGGTATGAACAAATTAACTCAAGCCCGTAATTTGATAAATTGTGAAATGTAAATTTAAAGTGTGGGCATATGATTGACTATTATATGCTAAATTGAGAAATTGATTGAACCCAGAACTAGACCCAAGTGAAAAAGGAAAATGTGGAAAATTGTAAAATGAGGACCTAAGGGTCAAATGATAGCTGAATGCATATGAAATAAATGATAAATGATAGGGAAATTGAAACAAAGAGTTAGAATGCCAAAATGGAAAATGATTATCGGGTGGCCAAACAAGGCCTTATAAGAATTAAGTAACTTAAGACAAAAATGGGAAATGAGAAAAGGGGTGTAGGCCAAACATGGCCTTACACTTACGAGAGTTTTAAAAGACATAAATTGGTCTTTGAGTGCTCATTTTTGGAGCACATCATGTTTTTGGAGAAGGGGAGGAGAAAAGGAGGGGAAAGAGCTGTGTGGTTTGCAAGAGATCGCCTTTGTGTGATTTTTCCCACTTCGCTCCTAAAGGATCAAAAACACCATACAAGAAGAGATCAGAAGAGGTTCACAAGGTAATGATCAAACCCTAACTCTCATCTTCTATGATTTGGATTTTTGGGAGAAAGTCCTAACTTGGGGAAAATGATTTTCATTGGATTCTAAACCACTCTTTGGAGTTGTGTTGAAGTGATTCCATGGTGATCTGAGGTTTGATATCGAGGAAGATCGTAGATGAAAATGTGGAAAATTGCAAAATCCCGAACATCCCGAGCGTAGTGGTCCAGCACCTGCATTTACAAGCCTGTCAGATCAGCACCTTGTGCAAAATGGCAATGGCAACCTCGTACCTGCAGATAGTTCAACCTGCACGCAGACACCTCAAGAAATGGTAAAGCAACCTATACCGGGTATTGCAACAAGGTCGCATCCACACAAAGCTGTTCCAACAGCCCCATTTCTTGCATGTTTTCGCCTTCGTTAAGTCCCGTGACCAGATACCATGTCTAGGACCCTAAGAAACGACACGGGGGGGTTCACTAAGGTTAGAGCTAGGTGAAAAATGTACCGCACTGCCACGGCTAAGCGAGTTCGTCTTCAGGCAGACTTAGTGTCTTAACCCAGGACTTTTAACAAAAATAAATTTGTAATTCATTAAAATTGTTAAACAATTGGTTATCCACTAAGAGTGGCGTGAATGTTATTGACTAGGGACAGGTGATGACCGCCTAACCTAGGACCGAGATCGAAGACAAGGAAGCTAGATTCGACAGCTTCGGTTTGTTCTCTGACTCTATCCTTAATTCAAGTATTTTGGCAGTTTACCAATTAACTATGAATGAGTACATGAATGAGTATGTGATATAATTACGTAGATTGAGTATATCTTTGAAAAGATAATACGAAAAGGGAATATGAAATGTGATAATTGAAAACCGAATGAAAAATGAATGATGAAAAGGACGGGATTCATCAAACGGAACTGGTCGATCAGGAACTGGACGATATACCACGAATCGCCGACGATGCACCAAACGCAAGATCCGCCACTACGCACCCTCGAAATTTCGCCCAATGTCCCACTGGGCGGATGCTCAATCGGCGATCCGCCATGATGGCGTATGGCATTGAAGAAATGTCCTACTTGGCGGATCTACTCAATCGGATCCGCTTCGCGACAGGCGTATATAATTGATACCACGCTCTGGGTGCACCAAACGCATCCGACATGACGTGGGAGACCGGTCATGATACCACGTGGCCTAATGCACCAAACGCATATCCACGATGGGAGATAGAATTGTTAAATATAAGCACATTGGTCGTATCGATAATAAGGGCGGGACTATCAAACGGAACTGCCATAAATTAGAACTGAATAGTCAATGTGAAATAGCCAACACGACGAAAGTGTACGGGGATATTTTTTATGAATATGTTTAAATCTTCATGAATTGAATTTTGAAATGAATTGTTACATTGAAAATGCATGATATGATATGGTAAATGATTGTGATATTGAAAGCATGCTAAATGAATAAAGATGAAGATAATGCTGATATATTTTCAGGGCATGGTTTAATGATAAATGCGTCGAGTTAAATTGAATATTGGAATAGAATATAGAACCACTAAGCATGAAAATGCTTAGCGTGTAATTTAACTATGCGCAGTGTATCGGAAAAGTTAAAGAGAAGAAGGCCAAGATCACAAGCAAATACAGAGCCATAGAGAGAGAGTACTCTACAGATAAGTGTATACCGTAATTTTGCATATCATCTTTTTGAACAAGTGGAGTTTTTTGTAAACAAAAGGGTTGACCCGAAACTTGATTTTTGTATATCATTTTGAAAAAGTGCATAGAATGCCTTTCCCTGTAAATGTATTTTGTTAATGTTTATGGGCCTACCAAATTGCTTTGAATTAGTAAATGATTATGGGCCTGCCCAAAATTGAAACCGCTTCCACAACTAAATGAATTAATAAAATGTTTTGATAAGATAAATGAAAACATCGGAGTAAACCGCCCGTCGATCCGCCATTCTGCAGGGGTCGGGGATTCGCCACGACATTTTTGAAAAGAAAATTTAATAACTCTAAAACAAAGAAATAAAACCGAAGGCCCCCGGGAGCCTTGGTCGACCGCCAATCTGCCCGTCGGCCCGAGGGTCGCCACACCTTAATCGTTCCATAGTTCCCGCCTAACCTTTCTCTTACAATTTTGTTCTAGATCTCATCGCTGATCATCAGGTCATTGTACAAATAAATACAGATATAGATCATTTCTTTTCACATAAATAATGAATGACACAACAACACAATTCACTTAATCACCATGAATCCAAAACAAATCACTTTATTAAGTTAACTGAATTTTCATTTATTCAATAAATTCATATCAAACACTAATACGCATAATCTCGATCTCTCTAACTATACAAATACTAATGCAAAAATACAATTAATAATTTGACTCAACTCGCAGGAAAATTCTCCACCCCATGCCTTCCTTCTAAAGGTCGTAGCTCCCGCTATTTCCGCCCCTGATCACAATGTGCAAGAAGAGAAAAGAAAGATAAGAGCTGCACCAACAAGGTGAGCCTTTTCCTTCGTCTCCCATCTCGAGTTCCTTTGATGTCGGGAGTTCCGTTAACCCTTCTTCCACCCTCTTCCCATCATCTTTTTAATGATAGAGTCGTCTTTGGAATCATGACTTAATCGTTTGTTTTCCACTCCATTCATTCCATACGCCTCGCCTGCACCCCTTGAACCTTCCATCTTTTCCCTTCATCCTCCTTTTTCTTCATTTTCATTTGCTCATTCTATCTGTCTTCCCATCCCTTTATATGACCTGCCTGGGAATGAAGAAGCTCTCAAATCTCTCTTTAATATTCCTAATGAATGATTTAAGTAAAATTGTCCGAATCCAAGCGCTTCCACATATTTTAACAGAGATTTTTATGTGCTTTAAGGAAGTTTGATCATTTTCCCATCGAATCATCTTTGAATTCCTTTTCGAAAACACACAACCTAAACCAGCTCCTCCAACTCTGGCCAGGTTTTGGTTCCGTGACACACGTCTCACGAGGTTCAAATGAACCTTTCTTCATACGACATACTCACACACAAAATCTGCCAGTCATTCAGATTAGGAACTGGAATATCGTTTTGATTTGCATCCATGAATGAAAATTTTAGAGGGTAACAGGGTCGCACTCTAGGCTTAGGGTTTGGAGATTCGAAGGAAATAGAGGAAATGGAAGTAGAAGGGTTGGAGAAAAGAAAAATTTGAAGATGAATTGAGTTTTTTGTATGAAATGGCTTTTTGGCTACACTTGTTTTTGATAGGCTCGAGGTTATGATTGCTGAATGGGGAGTTGCAGCATTAGTACAGTCACTACACTAATGCGTTTCATTAACTCCTCGACACTTCCATTTGCTTTCATATATTCATGAGTTAAGACCTAAATTCATTTGGAGTTAACCATTTTGGGTCGCGACCTCATCAGCCTTGTCGGGACCTGAGATGTGGTCTCAACAGAGGAATTAATGTTGTGACCTAAAATTTTTTAATCCTAATTCTAACAATTCCATTTCAAACAAGTTCAATTCAATAAATCCAATCAAAACAAGTACAATTGTCCCTCAACACCATTTTAGACATTCACCAAATCAGCTCCAGTAATGCAACGGATTTAAAATTTAATCGAGAAATTCACAAATTTCCTTAAATTCAATCATGCTTTATCTAGAACAAAATAACATTAATTAGAGAAGAATTATCTTGCCCTCTTTTTTGTATCTCGTGTCACGAAGCTGGAAGTTTTGGATGTAGAGATTCACCTTCTTACATATACATTTTACATTGTCCTATGAAAGAACTCAGTACATACATTAAGGAGTAATATGAATCACTGACTTACTAGGAAATAAATAAATTTCTAAGCATGGCTTCGAAACTTAAAACAAACTATAGTGGAGTTGCCTCCTGAAAGCTACTCTGTTTTGAGTCCTTAATTTGAACTATTGCCATTAAATCCTTGTTTCCTCGAAATTTTCTCACTCAAAACTGATCATTTTGTAATATGAATTTCTCAGTAGTGCTTCAATATCGACCATTGACTTTGAATTCCTCTCCATTCGCTTGGTTCTACCGATTATCCTTTGCTCCAAAGGTTGTACTTGATGCACTATCGCTATGATCGAAAACTCCATTTTGATTTCGGCTTTACTTGCGAGAAAAGTCTCGTCGGGGTGGATGAATAATAACGAGGACTTGATCTCTGCTTTAAACTCTCTCCCTCGAAAATCCTTTTCAGTCATGTCATTTCTTTATTTTATCTTTGCAAATTTTGGCATTATCGCCCAGGCTTCATTCTGCTCTTCGATTCATTCGAGTTGGAGTAGCCTTTCTTCTTTAGCGACCTTGGAAGTCAAGGTGGCTCTTGATTGCCCATAGATTTGTATTCAATTCTAGGGGAAGGTGGCGAGGTTTGCAAACGATCACGTATGGGGACATTCGATGAGGAGTTTATGCGATCTGTATGCCTGATTATCATCAGGATTTCAAAGACGTCTACTTTTATGGAGCTTTACGGTTTTTGAAATTTTCTTTATCTCCTGATAGAAATCTCGACTTGCCCATTTGTTTGAGGATGATAAATAAGCTCATAATGTGTTTGATTAAGGTATGCATTCGCAGTCATCAACATATTTACCCAAAGTGGCTTCCTCATCATTGATGATAGTTAAGGCGTCCCAAATGCGCTTTCCAGAAATATTCTTTTGTAAAACCCACATTGTATTAGCAACCATTTTGGAACAAGAAAATTTCTTTGCCTCGGCTTTATTTGAGATATAATCCACATTAAAAGTATGTATAAATTTCCAACTGAAGGTGGAAAGGGACCCATAAAGTCTATTCCCCAAATATCAAATAGCTGCACCACCAGGATACCTTGTAGGGGCATTTCATGCCTTTTGCTAACATTTCCCATTCTTTGGCATTGATCCTGAAATTTCACCCGTTTCAAAGCAATATTTGAAAATAGTAGGCGATAAAAACACGATTGGAGAATTTTGTGGGTTGTTTTTGTCTCGACAAAGTGTCCTCCGTATGGTGATGCATGACATTCATGTAAGATCTTGCCTTGTTCACTTTACGAGTAAACACCTCCGATTATCATATGGCTGCGTATTTTTAAACAATAATGGAGTCATCCACGAATGTAAATCTCTTTGTCGATCCTTATTTTCTTTGTTGAGTGGCCCGAATTCACAGTGGCATAACCCCACATGCTAAGAGAAGTTCACAATATCGACATACGAGGTGATTGGGTGACAATTGAAATAAGCTGCTCATACGGAAAATGTTTTGCTATTTAACTTTCTTCTTCTTGTATGGCCCCAGGCTTTTCAACTCTTGACAAGTGATCAGCTATACTGTTGTCACAGCCTTTCTTGTCTTTGATCTCGGATCAAATTCCTATAATAACAATACCCACCTTATCAGTCTTGGCTTTGCTTCTTTCTTTGCCATCAGATACTTAATTGCAGCATGATCAGTATGGATAATGACATGGGACCCAAATATGTATGGCCTAAATTTTTTAAAAGCAAATATTATGGACAATATCTCCTTTTCAGTAGTTGAGTAATTCTCTTGAGCTCCATTAAAGGTTTTGCTGGCATAATACATGGCCTTAAACATCTTGTCAATCCTCTGTCCTAATACAGCTCCCATTGCATAGTCACTGGCATCACACATGATTTCAAACTCCTTGTCCTAGTCTGGTTTTGCCATGATGGGAGCTTCAACTAATTTTGATATGATCTCGTCAAAGACCTCTGCGGGACTCATGTGAGCAAACTTGGCATCTTTTTCCAGCAAATCTACCACCAATAGCCTTGCAATTTTAGAGAACTATATGATAAATCTTACAGCAAAACCAAGCATGTCGAAACGCTGCTTATTCCCGCTTCTTGTTGTTGGTGGCATAAGATTTTATAATTGACTGCTACGCTTTGTCTACTTCGACCTAACTGAAATCGTAATACTTAAGGACAATGCCTTTTGTTACCATAAAATGGCATTTTACGATTCGAGAACTGAATTCTTGTCCACGACACACAGTAAATCTGTCCACGAAAATTATCTGCAGCGATTTTTCAAAGAAATGGATACATACAACGTCAAATCATCCGTGAAGATCCTCCATAGCACCTACGCCAAATGAGAATATGGACATCATGCATCTTTGGAATGTAGCAAGAGCATTACACAAACCAAATGACATTCTTCTAAAAGCAAAAGTACCAAATGGGCATGTAAAAGTGGTTTTCTCCTGGTCCTCAGGTGTAATGGCAATTTGATTATATCCGAGGTATCCATCGAAAGCGAAGTGAGGGTGTCCTGCAACCTATCTAACATCCCAATCAATAGGCGAGAAAATGATTCCGTTTTGGTTGCAGGTCGATTTGCTTTGTAATCTATCACACACCCTCCGTCCCATTCTTATAGGAATTAATTCATTTTCCTCATTTTTGATCACAGTAAGATCCACCCTTTTTGGGGGCTTCATGGAACTGAAGCTCACCCGAAGGTATGTGTACATATATAGAACGCATTCAACCATTTCGGCACCTCCTTTATGGCGACCTCTCCTCTCTTTCTTCACGAGGATTCGGCCTCCTTTGGTATTTCAAATAGAAATCTTTGCATCATCATTCAACAATATCTTGTGCATGCAAATGGAGGGGCTGACACGCTAGATCCTCGATTGACCAAGCAATAGCCGCTGGCACTTTCTCGAATTTATGCATGACTTTTGTTCTTCAATTTCGATAAATCGGTGATATGATTACTAGTTTTCCTTTTAAAGTTCTATGAAGCATATTTCAAGTAGTAGGCGATTCTTTTAATATTAACCCTTGCACTAGTCTCTCTTATTCGAAGCGACTTGCATTTCCTTGCTACACATACATGTTCTTGATTATTATTTTAGATTTGAAGCTCCAAGGTAGCTTCTTTATTTTGCCAACTGGAAGGCAATAATTCATAATAAATACTCTCAAGATACTAGAAATTCTTCTCAATTTCTTTGATAGAATGGTGAAGATTACAATCGAGTCAGTTTCGACAACGATGGGACTCTTTATTTTCTCTTGACCATACGATCACTCTCATCAACATCGGGTTGTTTCCAAGCTCTTGTTAAGGTTAAAATGCCTTTGCTTCATCTCAACCTTGTGGGTCGAGCTCCCTGCCCTTTTGCACATCTAAAGGCGGCTCAGGTTGCTAAGAAGGGGTCTTCCTAGCAATAAAGGAACTGGGTATCCCTCTTCCATCTTCATGATCCGCAGGGAATCCGCAAGGGGATAAATGTCCCCACCTTGCCCAGGCACATCTTCAGAGCACCTTACTGCTTGGATGTAGTCTCGAGAAATCTCATAGTATCATGCCTTTAAAGTCTCTCTACTGCTGTCTCTTGTTCAATTGTTTGATTAATTCTCTCATACGCCGCTTGGTCGACTCTGCTTTGCTCTTTACCTTCCTCGGAATTCCTCGGGTGTTGGCTCCGACTTAGTATCAAGAGTAGACGGATCCGACTCTTTGCTTCTTATTACTTGAGATACCTTCTGAAATGGAGATACACTAAGATTACATAAAGTGTGTATTAGCAGAAATAATTCTTGATTAAGCTTCTAAAATATAAGTGGTTTGTGCAACGCTTTAATAAAACTATTTTTGTGTTTCTTTTTATCAAATTCAAAGAAAAATGTCCAAATTAGCATTTCCCTTTTTTTGAGTGAATAATGATTTATCAAATTCTTTCAATCGAACAATCGCTATAAACTTATTTACACATGATTATATAGACTAAAACCTTCAAATTGTTATAGTTAAAAAGAGCCACAATTCTCTTGCATCTTTGTCTGCTTGGAGTTACTTGGATATAATTGATAAAATTACTTTATATTTCTTAATTTGAAAATAGTTTTAATCTAAGACAACATAGTGCCGCAGAGGATCATACAAGTAGTAAAATGGATGTAAAATCCGGATATCATTCCCACAAAGGGATTGACAGGGTGGGATTTAACTACTCCGACTTCATGAGATTCACACTATTTGAACTTGATGAATAGTGATGTGGTTTAATCCTAGAGATAATGGTCTAGACGATACACGGGGAATATAAAAGGAAATTCGTATTACAAAAAAATAAAAATAAATAAAGAACAAATCTTTGGAGCTGAATCGGGTTTTCCATGAGAAATGAACCTGTTCCAGTCTTGTGAAACAGCCAATTCCTGCATTAATATGCATTACTCTATTCTATTGCTGGATGTGGATTTGTCCAAGATGCCTTACAATGCAATTGGATTTCTCCATATTCACTAGTTAGAGGCCCTTGCTTTTCTCAAAGACAAGGATCTAACCAACTACTTGTGTTTTTTACCTTCTTGCAAGATCTGGGTATTTTTCTTTCTCAATACTTTACACCCATTTCTTGAGACTGCTGTGACGCCCCAAACTGGGGATCGGATTGTTCACCGTCGGCCGCTGAGAATACAAGTGGATATCGGGTTACCCGACACCACTTCAAAAAATCGGGCAGAGTCTCATTTATCGCGCAGGAGATCTGCCCGAATACAGTACTGCGTATTTGCCAAGCGATCGATATAATCTGACATGAGTAAAGCGACCATGGGCCACATAAACAATACTCACATCTCACAACATACACCAACTATGGATCCAACTACTTATCAATAGTTCTAGGGGTTAATGATACTCTTATACAACATATATCAAAATTAAATTCTAATACATGTGGAAAAATCATCAAAGCTTCACGACTTTCTTCACAAACTCAGCCCCTCTAGGGCGAGGGCGGAGTCCCCTTGCACGCTCCACATTACTGTAAAAATAATATCCCTCGACGGGGTAGGCTAATGCTCGGTAGTGGAGTAGCCCTAAGTGGGCTACTGCCACCTAAGTGCGGTGCAATATTCCAAAATTAAACACACATTCAAGCAAATGCATGATCTACTTGAGATATGCACATGAGTAATATTTCGGATCAAAGTCCTCATGAGGACTCCCTCACACTCGCCTAAGAGCACCGTGTACTTTAAGGAATATTATGTTCTAGTGGTGGACTACCCTCCGATCGCCATCGATTGTGGACCATCTCGGATGTTATATTTAGTGGACTACCCTCCGTGCCTATCAATTACAAGTTGCGTCTCCGACGATTGATATTGTATGTGGACTACCCTCCGATGTATATCAATTGGGCCATCTCTAACGATTGATATTTTAAGTATGGACTACCCTCCGATCATTTCTAGTTTTAGACAACCCTCCGAACCATTTTCTCTAGACTCGTCTCACGGCCACTTTGCTTTCTATAGTCCTGGGATGTTCCGAGTGCATATGGAATCATGTATGCCATTTCTAATACGATCTAATCACATGCACAAAATCATATAACATGCACATATCCACATAATATCCAATCACACAACATGTTATGTAATTATCATTTTCAAAACATCAAAATTAGTTCGCAGGCTAATGATCAAACACGACAATTGAAACTTGAATCACTCGACCAAACACGTTTCACACGAAAATATATTTTTTTGCGAACAACATTCGGGAATAGGTAGAGCTGGATTTACTATTCCTGACAAATCACAAATCATTGGTTCACTTTGTGAACCCGCATTTTCCGGCCATTTCAGGCCTCATTACAATCAATACATGATTTAATACAAACTTTGTGAATTAAAACACCCAAACAGCCCTCACAGTTACGGGATAAACATTTTGGTTTCCAAAAATGTATAACTAGTCCAGTCCCGAGTTTGGGGCCGTCAAAAGGCTTTAACGGCCTCATTTAAAATAACATTTGTAAAGTACTTGCGGGAATAAAACCAAAGTAGGAGAAACCCCTACCTCACCTCGGAGTCTGAGGAAACTCCTAAATCGAATACCGCAGAAGCCCTCTCAGCGTAAGAGTGATTAGTGCCAAAGTGTTATTTTGAACCATTTGTGGTTTGAGTGCTTTTGTGTACCTAATCCACATTCAATTAGCAAATTTGCACATTAAGGTCCCTACTATTCTACGATCGCATTTTATGTCAAAATTTTGCGGTTCTTGAAACTGTTATGCCACAATTGTTTGGTCGGTCAAGCACGAAAGAGTGTTAGTCCAAACTCGACATTACAAATCGAGATCGGAAAGGAAGAGCAAAAAAAGTGAAAGAAGAAAAATGGAACGCTACGAGTGCTTTACCTCTGCCGCATCCCGCGAGCACCGTTCCCGCAGCCCCCTGCTCCCTCGCTTTTACGCCAAATTTTTTGTTACAATTTTTGGTTTTTTTCCATTTTACCCCTGTAATAGCCTTCCGATTTTGGTTTTTTTTGTAACTTCCCTTACACTGAGCATCTATATAAGCCTCAGTCTATAAAAACTTTGTATCAAATCAACTTCAATCAATAAAGTGACGGGGGATGCTTCCTGCTCTCCCGCTTGGCTTCTCCTTCCTCTCCTCTATTTCACTTTCGTTTTCTTTCCATTTTTCTCAATGCCAAACACCCTTTCGACATGATGACAAATCAAAGGATGTTCTATTAAACCTCTATCCTCAAGGGAAGCCACTAGTGCCTGCTTTTGAGGTGTCGCATGTTCTCATGCCTTCATGTCAGGTTAAGGCTCTTTTCAGGTTCTCGCTTTCTCACCATGTTGTGCAACTTTAAGCATGCCCTCCAATGTGCATTCGCGCTTTTTCGCCCTGGATACTTTCATTAGATCCACTGATGCCCAGTTAGTTGTCTCCTGCTAGTTATCGTGGGGTAGGGTTTTTGAGATGTGTTTTCACTGCTAGGGATATTTATGCCTAATTAAATGCCATCTTTCAAAAGGAAAATCTAAGGGTCTAGGTTTTAAAGCTAAATGAAGATCCGGTTCGGGAAATGACTATATGTCATGCTCCCAAATGCGAGGATATAGACCCAGCACATGTTGGTTAACCTAGAACACTAAGCTCGCGGGCCCGCTCGAGACTTCAAGGATTTCTTTTTCTTATTTTTCATTTTGTAATTTTTAATTTGCACACTTATCAACCTCCCCTGTTCTTACCCAAACCTTAAAAATCCAAAACCAAATTCACCATTTCAATCATCGCAAATCATCTCAGAGTGAAGAAACCCATCCTCAGAAACACCCTAGAGCCGCTATACTGCAGTAGTTTTGCTACGGCAGTAGGAGCTTAGGATATAAATTTTGTTAATTCCAATACACCTACTGTGGCACGAATCAAGAGCAATTCTCCTTCGTCCTAAGACTCCGACTCCGCCTGACGTCCGCGCATTTTTATGTGCTCGTAACTTCGCACACTAAAAGAACACCATTTTTTCTTCTGCAACTACCCCAGCTCCTTCCCCACGTTTTTGCTTTATTTCAATTGAGGAGAAGAAGACTATTCCATCTTTCTTTGTCATTTAAATGACTTAAACTTTTCTAAAATGCCAATTCATCCCTATTCCCGCTTTTGACATTCGACACTATCTCTGGGCCCATTTTCATTATTATTTCTACTCATACCACTTATGGCACATGATTACATGTTATATGTGACTTTCGTCAAAGATCAAAATCGCTTTTACTTCAAGACCCAAACGCGATGCCCTCGGTAAAACGTGTAAATTCGCATCGCCTCGAATTCTAACAAATTCTTATGTGCTAGCTAGATTCAGAAGACGATTCCAAATCCAAGTGAAACTGCTTCATCATCTGAGATCTAGAGAATAAAATTACATATTTTTAACCTAAATTAACAACTTCAGAATCGAAATTATTTATTTTGCCCTTTTTCCGTGAATCGAATTTCTGTCTTACAACCGCTCTTTCGTTTCCCTTCTCGTGGTTAACACAAAAACTTCTACAACCTAATTGATGGTTTCGCCCTTAAATCTAATGGCCTCTTCCCTTCCCTTGATTAGATTTCTGCTAACACAAGGTTAGGAACTTCCTCTTAGATTAAGGTGAGATCTTTGATTATTTAAATTGATATATATTCCCCTTCAACATCAATTATGAGTGAAAAGGGAATTTATTGAGGTGAACTTTCAGAGCTTAGTAGTTCATCAATGGTAGTCTATCATACCCACAAGTGAAATGTTCCCAACTCTCAGGAATCTCCATCTCTGTGTCACGTAGAGGGCCTCCTAGAAATTAGAGCAGGAAGCAATCATTGAAATGGTATCATATGCTACCATTGGGAACTGGTAGATTCAATAACAACATCAATCAAATAAATTCCAATCCAAGTATTTCTCTCTAAATGATGCGTAAAAGATCAGAATTCAATCCAGAATCTAATCTGTTGAAACTGCCTAAATGGTCGCAAGATTACAATCGACAATGGATCATCGATCAAGCACACCCACCGTAATTGTAATAAACCAAAAGAACGACCTTAAATTTGTCCAGACTCCATTAATTTCAAAGAATTGTAAGAGAAAATCGTAAATTAAATCCACTCTTCATCATTTCTACAATGTGTCACCGGTTCGATCCGTAAAAGAAAAATAATAAAAGAAAATAAAAATAAAAAACTATTCTAAAAATATATAGTGAGTCCTTCTCCTCTTCCTAGTTCTGGGTATTGAAGACGGGAGCTACTTTACTAAAACTTATAAGGGCTATTTATAACTGTCCAAAATTGGGAATGATTCCAAGCTCCAGGTGGATTTCCTAAAAGAAAGGCCCAGTTTGCTGTTTTCAAGTCACGACCTCAAGATGGAGTCGTGACCTAATTCTCTCATTTGCACTTTTTCGCTATGAATTCGACATCTCGCTCAGACTAGATTCCTCGTGAACCGGCTTGATTAGGTGGTCGCGACCTCAAATGGAGTCGCGACCGGCTCTTTCGCTTCTCTCACAGATCTCCGCCACCCTATTTCAGTCACACACTTCTGGCCATGTCTTCGCCCTAGCCATGACTTCTTTCTCGGGGTCACACTTCTATTTCATACATGTTGCTCAAGTTACGATGTCGATAAATAAAGCCATACCGGCAATTTCTCTATCATTAAAGCTTGGCCGCGACCTTTAAAGCATGTCGCGACTAATTCTTTATATTTAGTCCTCAACCCTGAACGCCATGGTCATGTAAACCCATCCTTCCTTAGTTCCTCACATCGTCCCGTCGCAACCCAGCAAGCAAAGTCACACTTCGTATATCTGTCAATCTTTGTTCTTTTTCTAAGCATACTGCCGCACATCGATCATAATCTATGGCGACCTTCATCCCTCATCAAGATCACTTCCTTAAATACCGAATTAAAAAACTCGGGTCGCGAATCTTTGAACTACATCCTCGCTTCTTTCTCCGTCGCAACCCCTATTTTTTTGGGCTTGCAATTTATTTTCCTCGATTCGTTCCTTTCTATTTCGTGTCGCGACTGGCAAATGGTGTTTGACCTTATGGTTGCTTTTTTTTCGGCAGGTTTTGTCCAGTTGCTTAATGTAGCTTTATGAATTGATCGGGTCACGACTCCCTTGTTCAACTTACATTGAAGGTAAACCCAAACCCTCCATGTAGAGACCCTTTGTCTGCTTCATGTCGCTACCCTCAAGTTTATGTTGCGAATCGCTATGGTTCTCTCATTTGGCGCCACACCTCGCATTGCGTCGGGCGAAATTTCATATTCTTCTTGAACGTCTTCGATCGCAAGAACTTCCTTGGTCGCAACGCCTATCGTCAAGTGCTTTGGCATTTCCCCGGGTCACAACCTCACTTTCGTCGCATCATTTGATACGTAAAATTTCTGCTTCTCCCTCAAGACTAGCCTCGTGGTGTCTTCGACCAAATTAACTAACTAAAGAGTTCTTGCCGGGCAACTTCACCCCATTGCTATTTCAATTTTTAGTCATGGATTTCACTCTCGCTGCAACATTTATTGGGGATCGGCTTCTTCCGGTTCTGCGCTGGCCTTGACATTATGTTGTAATTCTATACAAAATTATATTTGAGTAAAATATCCATATTTCTACATGTTAATCAGACTATATCGTAATATAAATTAGAAAATGGATTAAAAATCCAATGAGCTTTTCTACCATCGACTCCAAACCCAATGACCTAACACTCGCAAGGAATTCTATTTACATTTTACTTATTTTATTTTAGTTTCCAAGCACTAAAACCCACTGCTTTTTTGAAAACCCAAATCCAAATTGAATTCACCATTTTCGTCTTCACGAAAACAGTTTCAGGTGAAGAAACCCATCCCTGAAGCTCGACCTCAGAACCGCTATAATCGGTGAGTAAATTACATGGCAAGTAGGAAGAATTGGAAGTAATAAATTTCGTTGATTCCCATACACCTCTCGGCAAATCAAATCAAGGCCGTTAATCGGGATGGTGCTTTCGCTCATTTGATGAGTCGCCGAACACTCATGGGATGCCATCACAAGCTTGGTGAATTTTCTTTTATCATATTACTATCAGTTTTTTTTTTTTTTTTTTAGTTCATTTCATTGTAACAAAAAAATAAAATAAAATCAAGTTGGCAGGATTGTTTCAAGGTCTCAGGTCAGCTCGCTTTTTGTCAGCAGAATCCATGTTCCAAAGGATTAGGAAAACCCGTAAGTGCAAGTGGATTAAAGTCAAGAAATTCTTCTGTGTGAGCCCAATACTGAATTTAAATTGTTTGAGGGCCACTTCTAAATATCTACAGAGGAAGAACAAAGAAAGTCAAAATGAGAGAAATCTAAATGCATATAATTCCATGAGGGACTATAGAAACCCTCCATGGATGAGTGTGCCCTCATGCATGGTGCCTTAAACAAATGCACCATATGGAAATTCTAACAAACCTAGTTGGAGGAACCACCTAAACCTCTTATGGGGACCAATCCATACACATGCACTCTCCACATCCACAAGATGCTTCAACTCCTCAAATTTCTCAACCACCACAAATGATCTTCTCCAACCGAATTGTGCCATTATAGACCTTATTAAGCTAGTGGGTGACTTTGTGGAAGAGCAAAAGACATTCAATGCCCAATTAAGTTAGAATTCATACTGTGGAGAATTCCCTGGACCAAAAATTAGATGGACTTCAAAGTGAAATGGATCAAAAATTTGATAACCTGCAAAGTGGAATTGATCAGAAATTTGACAACCTTCAGAAATCAATTTCAAGGCTTGCCAATCAACATGTTCATCAAGAGGAAGAGAGTCAAGAGGAAGAGTGCCTAAGTGACACCATGGTGGAGGAGTAGTTCCAACAACAATCATATTGAATCCTCGATATCAAAGCGATCGTCTCATTCATGGGAAAAGAACTCCACGTCGACTAAGGAGGGCAAGGGAGTGGAAGTAAAGTGAGCCCCAAAAGCTATCCTTCAACCAATCCCCATAAATTTGGGATCCCAGCGGGCACCCGCTTCAACCCAAAAACAGCTAATGCTCAGCACATCTCGCTTCACTTCAAAGACAATCCACTCCAAAAACTCCGTCGCCAAAGCTATGCCGTCTATCACCGCTTGTGTAAAAACTTAAAGAAGTTAGTGGCTTCGCTTCAAACCTTGCCACTACATCAAAGACATTGGCAATCGTCATATCGCATGGCACAATCCGATGGTTCTGGTGCTAGTTCGCATGGATAATTTGATCCGCAATTCCACTAGTCTTATCAGCTTCCAAATGTACCCTCCAAAGGCCTGAGAGGTTCCAAGGCTCAAAAAGTACACTCTCCCCCCACTTCGTTTTGATTTTTCTTATTTTATTTTATTTTATTTTGATTTCTTTAATTTCTTTTAGATTTTCTAATTTTTAGTTAATCTTTCTTTCTAGCTTAATTTTCATTTTTCAGATTTTTTAAAATTTTCTGCTTTTATTAAGTAGCTTTATCAAATTTTGTCAGAGCGAGTGCTAGAGTAAATTTTCGTGAACCCATAAATTCTTAAACTACGTAAATTCCGCAATTCAAGTATGAAATTTCGCAACCGTCCCATGCTGTTCCCCGCACGAAGGCCTCATAACAAGACGTGCTGAACAATGCACTGCAAAGTTTTTCTCTTTTATGTTATATATATATATATATATATATATATATATATATATATATATATATATATATATATATATATATATATATATATATATATATAAATGTCTTTAGTAATAAAAAATAAAAAAATAATTCGCAACCTGCTAAATTTCGCATGTTGCGAAAAGTTTTCGTAGCCCTTTCCATTTTTGCAGCCCCATTTTGTTTTAATCATAACTTTTTCATTCGAACTCCGTTTTTGGTAATTTTGGTACCGTTAGAAAGCTTAGAGAGTGTAGAATCCAAATATATTCAGAAAGAAAACTTTTGAAATTATTATGAAGGTGTAATTTTCAAGATTCTTTAACTGGTCACTTTTTTCCTCTCTTTTCTTATCCTAACTTGTTTGTTTGAATCCCAAATGGAGTGAATAAGGTCTCAATGGAAAGCTTGCGAAGTCTCCTATAAAAAAACAAGTACATTTCATCAAGGAGGTAACACTCCCTTCTCTAACTTTCCAATCCGAGCCCCGTTGCGGACAATGTGACATTTGGTTGGAGGGAGAGTTAGCGAAGGAAGTGGCTTTTACATTTATATTTTTGCTACTATTCTGAGCAAGCCCATTTTGTATGTTCAGTGGCTTGCTGGTTTTCATTTTTGTGAAGCTTTATTACTATACAACTTACTTTTTCAATTCGAATTACACCCATTTTTGCACCCATTATTTTTATGGTTTTGCCTAACTTGCAAGTTGGAAAATTGAAACTTTGTCCAATCCTATTGATGTTAAATTTGTTCCATACTTGGTTGAGTGGATGATCAATTGAACTCTTGTTGCTTTCGACCCTTTTTTTTCCACCTCTAGCTAACCACACACTATGCACATTAGGTTTCAAATACGTCGAAGAACCCGCCAACCTCCTAAACTTTGCAAAACCTGGCCCAAGCCTGTCGACTAACATTAATAAAGTTAAGGACCCCATGAAAAGAAGGCCAATGTCTTCCAAAATAAAAAAGAAGTGAAAATAAAAAGAAAAAGAAAAGTAAAAGAAAAGAAAAGTTAAAAGAAAAAGAAAAGATCGCAACGTCATTTTGAAACCCGAGCACCATCCTAGGGGTATTCGCAAGTTTAAAGCCCAAGTCTCTAAGCCAATCGATTGGAGCCACTCGACTTAGTGCTTCGCGCACGGTGGATGGGTGGAGTTTGAAGAAGTCAGAGGTGCCGGAGTTTCGAAATCATCTTGAGTCCGAGGTGGAAACCCAAGAAGTTGGGCCGAAGAAAGATCCTTATGACTTCGTGCCCTAGGCCCCTAATTGGTCGGGAGTCACCTGTGATCCCTGCTTACATGGACTTTGGTGAGGTTGATTCCTCAAGACGCACCCTACAACACACAAAAGAGTCAGGAATAAGAGTGGGTCTTGATTTATTTAGGGCTGGTTAGTGTCCTAGGTATAATAAATTGTCAGGAGAGTGCAATTTAGCGTGTTATTATTATGAACTCGATCAAACAAAATACTTAGGTTTCTGGGTGGGAGTCTCTATTGATTCACCAAGAGGGAGGCTCTTTTGATACTCAATTCTGTATGACATTCATTCTCTCAAGATAGTTATTGGGTAAGGGTTTCAGTGATTCTCATCGAGGGTTAGGCATTACTCATTCACAACCTTTTTGAAATACCATTTTTGTAAACATGATTTTGATATTGTTTTGCATGCTCTTTCTTTCTTCCTTCTATTGCTAAGGGACTAGCAATGTGTGTTAGTGGATTAGTGCTCAAAAGTAAGTATTTTAAGCCCGTTTATCATGGTGTTTCTCGGGCACTTTTTGTGTACTAATCGTTGTAATGAACTCACTGGGAACACAAACCTGCCTATACTACGATCGTGATTTTGTGGCTAATTTTAGTTTTCTGCAAGCTATTTATGCCAAAATTGTCGTCAATCCACTAAGAATTCGAGCCGAACTAAGTATCAGAGATCGAAACCGTATGAAAGAAGAGCGTAAAAATGCAAGATAAATGGAGCATTGCAGGAATTTTACAAGGTTGCGAAAATTTCGTGAACCCCTAATTTCGTTGTGTGGTCAATACAACAAAACAGCAGGTATCACGAAAATTTCGCATCATGGTGTCAACACCGCGAAAATTTTCCTAATGCTCACTCTCCTTCTCAGATGAAGCCCACCGCCATCCGCTGTCACGCCGCAGCCGGTGCTCGGGCCGAGGTCTTCGACGGAATTGGCGAAGATAATGGTACAATTGTTTGTAAAACTACAAAATATCCACAAAATATGATTAGCAAAGATAATAACCTAGTGTATCAATCAAGTATTTAAGCTGATTAGTACACAAAAAGCTCAAACCTGCACAAATAACCTCAAAACAACACTATTTTTGGGGTACTCAATCACTCCCCCATCCAACACACTACTGTTAGTCCCTTAGCAATGACAAAAAGAAAGAAGAGCAGATAAGTTAAGCTCATGCAAAAGGAATGGTATTTCAAGAAGTGTACGAGTGCACGCCCTACCCTCTGAATGATCAGACCCCGCATACCAACTAGCTTCGGGAGAATAAATGTCATACAAAACCGTTTCGTAAGAGTATATATCCCATGGAATCGACCCCAAACTTCCACCAAAATCTAAGTGTTTATGTGGATCAAGCCAACAATAACCTACTAAACTCGCTTCCAACCAAGCTAACGTGCCAAATCCTAGCACTCACTCAACCCTAACAACTGGGTTCCACTCTTTGTCATATTTCTTTTTGTATCGTAGATGCAATGCCGAAATCACCCTCACCAAAGTCCATATAATCTGGGTCCACCGATGACCCGTAAACTCAACCAAGGCCAGGCATCAAGTCATGAGGATCTCTCGACCACTAAATCCTTGGGTTTCGCCCAGGACTCCAAATGAATTCGAAATTCCAGAACCTACGACTCACTAAACCTCACCCATCCACCCATGTAGCGAGCACTGAGCTCCAGGTCTTCTAACCAACTAAGGCTTCAGGCACCAAAGCCTTAAAGACTTTCACGTGAACCCCTCGACCGTGTCGTTTCAAGGTAAAGCGACTTTTTCTTTCTCTCTCTTTTTCTCCTTTTTATTTTTCTTTCTTTTCTTTTTCTTTTTTTTTTTTGGAAGACACATCGGGCCTTCTATACTGTGTGGAACCATAACCTTTACAGTGGTCAACTAAACTAGGGTAGGTTTAAGGATAGGAGCAGGCCAAGCTTCGTGCCATTAAAAACTCGATAGCCCAATGTGGCTAGCTCAAGGTGGAAGAAAAGATTGAATACCAGAGACTAACCGACCAACCACTTAATCATGCATGGAACTAATCTAAAGATCAATGGTATCGCGTGTTTCAATTTTCAACTTATAGGCTAGGTAAACCACAAAAAAATTGCAAATATAAGCTGTAAATGAATTAAGAAACCGAATCAATTGAGTTATGTATAATAAGCAGATATCACTAAATTTCTTTTAGCTTTTTTCAAAAACAAATCTTTCTCAAAAGAAGCAAAAAGCAAGTCACTAAACATACAAAATGGGCTTTGCTTACAAATGCAGTAGATTCGAAAAGTGTAAAACAAACTGATATCTATAGTGTGTGTGTGTGTATATATATATATATATATATATATATATATGTAAATCACTTCCTTCACTAACTCTCCCCAAACTAAGCCGCACTTACTTCCCGTAATGGGGTGGATTGAAAGGTAGTGGAGGGAAATGCTACCTCCCCAATCAAAAGAAATATGAAGAGGCGCTGTCATTCAGACGGCTAAGGTGTCAGCAGAAGAGGAGTGACCTCTGAATCACAGATCTAAGAAGGGAAAGATTCGCAAGTGGCCTGGCGCTGAGGGTGATACCTCAAATTCGCCGGAGTAGGAGCCAGGAATGGTCCGAGTGTGTACATAATGGGAGATCGTAGGGAGGCCCAGCAGTGACTCTGATCCGCATGAGGATGGCTTCCACTCAGCGTAGAATGTGGCGCCGGTCCGAGCCATGGCGCCTCAACATGCAGTCATTCTCGTCTCGCGAGGTGATGGTCTAAAACCTATTGGGATTTTTAATCCATTTTTCTGAGTTTAATATGAAAATAATGTTGAATTGTCCGCAGAAAAGTGATAATTGACTCAATTTCCAATTCGCAGGAAAATACAGAAGAAACTCAAATTTTAGCAAAAATAAGATGAAATCAAATAAGAAGAGAATTCGAGGTCACAACTCGAATTTAAGTCATGATGTAGTTCGCCTGAAGAATTCCTAGTCACGACATCAACAAATTCCGCTTTGAAGAAGAACCAAACGTGAACGAAAGTGAAGTCGTGACTCAAGAAGTGGGAGGTCACAATGTTAAGATTAACAGATTAAAGGAAACAATTAAACGTAGAAGAAATTCATGTCACGACATCACTCTCGATGTCGCGACGCCCAAAAAGAGATAAACGGTGTCGCGACATAACTCGAAGTCACGATAAGGATCCGTCTATGAAGCCACAAGAGAGGGGTCTTCGCAAGTAAAAAGAAGCCGCAAACTAGTTTTTAATTAAAGGGTCAATTTTTCGCGACATGCTACGCTGCAATCGCGATTACGAAAACAAGAATTTCGAAGTTTTAACAAGAAAATGATGTCGTGAATCACTCATTCAGTCGCAACCTTAAAAAAAGAGCTTAGAGAGTCACTTACATCACTTTGATGTTTGACCGAAAATAGTTGGTTGAAAGAAATCGCCTGGGTAAACGTGAACCTGAGGTAAAGAACCTAGAAGTCGGTGCTAATAAGAAGACAATAATTGTCGCCGACATAACACCGGTTTTACATCAACACCGTATGAACACTGAACAGCGATGTCGCGATATCATCATGTCGCGACCACTGATCGTGGATTTTTCAAGACAAACCGCTGCACCGTGGCAGAGGGCTAATCGATCATGAGCCATCAAGATTCACCCATGTCGCGACATCAACTGGCGTCGCCGGCATGCAACAAACGAGCTAGGCTTTTCTTCGATTTGACCGGAGCATTGTGGGATTCTACTGCATTCTTTTGCGTATAAATAGATAGCTTTTGAATAGTAAAGTAGTTTTCCTTCTTCACTACCCAAGAAAGGGAAAAGAAGAGAACCCGCGTATATTTTAGAGTACATTTTTATTTTTTTATTTTAGTTTTATTTTATGTAGTTTTAACTGCAACCAAAGTGGTAGATTTAGCAGAAATGGATCGTTACTTTGTTATTTTTTCTTCAAGATTACTCGTCTGAAATTTATGAAATCTAGACAAATTTCCGGAATTCATTTCTTTTCATTTATTGCAATTACAAAGGGTCGTGCGAGACCTAGACTCCATTTCGATTCGCAATGCAAGCACTAGAGCGCAGCCACCCGGATTTGATTTTACATTTAGTTACGCCTTCCCGCACATTTACGGAGAATTAATTTGGGTTCGACACTGACCTGGCAGGTCATTTTGACAGATAGTCCCAAATTTAGCACTCCAATACCAAATGAGGAATGTATCTTGCCTCGACATCCAAGACGCCCTAAGTGACACAGAGACTGAGATCCCCGAGAGTTTGAGCATTCTTTTCCTCGGGTATGTTCGACCAACATTATCAACCACACGAGCTCGAGAGTTCATTTTGATAAATCCCATTCTCTCATAATCAAGCTCCGAGGGTGTATTTAACAATATAAATGATCAAAAGAGTACACCTCAATCTAAGGTGCTTCCAACTCTGTTAGCTTAGATTCCATCATGGAAAGGGATAAACTCCACAGGATTTGGAGGTCGAGCTACCAATTAAGTAGTAGAAATTCTGCAGAAAATCCCTGAGAATGCAAAGAAAAAGTTCGCTATCAACTCGAAATGGGATGTGAAGTATCGAGAGAAAACACCCAGATCTTCAAGAGAATGTGAATTACAGGTAAATTGGTTCGATTGGTTCTTCTCGAGAGAACCATGATATTAAATCGCTGGGAAACCGAGAAATCCAATTCCAATAATAGGAAATTCGACAAAATTCACATCCATACATGTAACGTAGCAACTGGGACAAGGCTAGAATCGACCGTTCCATCGTATTTCATCGATGGTTTTTTCGTTTCTCAAGAAACTCCATTCAACCATCTTTATATATTAATTTATTTTTTAGTCATTCACTTTTGTTTTAGTTTAATTAGAATATATTCAATAGTATAGAATTTTAATTTTGTCGTTTTGATAAAACATTCATTATGAAGTTTTCGAGTCCAAATAGAATGAAATTTAAGTAGGTCAGTAGTCGATCCGTAATTCGCAACAATCTCCTGGAATGATACCGGACTTACATTCGTATTTAATACCAGGAGCACTCGTGCACTTGCAAAGGTCATAGATCGAACCCTTAATTTAATCCCGAACATTAAGAGAAATTTATTCTTAGCAGTAAACTTATCCAGTTACATGGGTATAAGAGAATCAGAAGGCTCTCAGAAGGTGAAAGCACTCGGTGGGTTTACTTATAGAAAAGGCAAACAAGTTTTTATGGCGCCGTTGCCGGGGATTGAAAGAATTAATTAGATCAATTTTTGACGAAAGAAGGAAATACTAATTTGACATTTTAAGAAAAGAACAAAATAAGTTTTGCAAGCAAAGGGCTACACCAACCAATTAATCTTTAACAAGCTATGTTGAAAAAAATATTTGTTTAGTTTGACTAACCTTATTAATCGAAAGTGTTTTGATTATGTAGAAAACCTTTAATGCATAGGAAATGCAGGATTCTAACCTCGATTCCAAAGAGACACCGAATCGAGAGAACACTGTGAGCTTAAAAAACACAAAGTATGCAGAACCAAACTATGTATGCGTATAAGAGACATGACCAAACATAGGAACAGAGGACAAGAGTTTAAGGCTCCCCATCGACACAATGGAGGATTGGAGGCCTATTATTCTAAGAATATTCTAATCAGACAATTTTATCATGGATGCAAATAATTTTGAACTAAAGCCAAATTTTAATTACAATGGTTCAAAGAATATCGCTTAATTACATCCCACCGAAGACCTAAACCAGCACTGAAGATTTCTCTGTGGATGGCATAATACAAAGAAGCCGAATTTTTACATGGTGGAGACCGTATAGGATAAAGCGTCAAGATCTCTTCCATTTTCTTTGAGAGACATGTAATAGCCTACATGGTATGAATCACACCTTATGGGTCCGCTGATACTGGGAGGAGTTAAGTAGGCTTCCATTTTGGCAGATTCTTTCCCCATCTCTCATCAGAGAGACGAAGAGAGATAATAGTATTTCAACAAAGCGGAAGATGAGAGAGCCTATATGTAGCCTGGGAAAGATTCAAGAGGTTAGTCAAGAGGTTCGATGCATGGAATAGATTTGAAGACCCAGATGGACATAGTGTATCATGCTTTAAATGATACATCCAAGGGCATATCGATGCTTCATGCCGTGGAGCATTCAAACGAAAAGTTCTCAAGAGGCGTAGAGATCCATTAGAAGATTTGTGAAAATGCAATATGAAAGCTCCATCTGAGTTTTCAAGAGGAAGCAGCAGAGGAAAAGGGGTCATGGAACTGAGCAAGATGACAACCATGGAAGCAAAGTTAGATGCCATAATGCATAGGATGGACAAATAAGAGAGAAAGATGCACACTGCTCATGAAATAGGAGCAATGGAAAGAGAACGTAGGAGAAGAAGTGCTGATGTACCAACGTAAGAAGACTTTATGGTGCCGAGGAGTGTTGGCACGTGAACGAGCAAAGAAGCATTACCTGGCAAAATCCTAACCTCAGCCTACACACACTACAATCCAAAGACTGAGGAAACCAGCTTTGAGAATTTCATATATGGTGGAAGGGCACCACATGGCCTAAGGCGTGGACAAGATCCTCATCAAGTGATATCAAGAACCCACCAAAGGTTCCAAAGAAGAAGATCATGATGAGAGGGAAGAAATGAATATCAGGTCGAGGAGGAACCCAACTCGCTCAAGAACAAATGTCAGTAAATTACTGGGATAACAAGAGAAAGGCCAAGCAATTCCAGCGAACATAAACCATCCGACTCGAAGCTTTCAAGTCCGATACCACATGTTTTAGAAGAATGCTAGTGCCTCACTAAAAAATTTAGAGACACAAGTAGGGCAGCCGGCCTTGAATATGCCAAATCGTGAGCAAGTGGCACATTCCCCTAAGGACACGTTAAGAACCCAAAAGACTGCATGGCACCAGCTTACAGTTGAAGGATTTGAAAGGGAAGAACAAAAAGACAAAGGAAAGAAGAGACTGAGGCAGCAGTAAAGAAGACACTAAAAGAAAGAAGAGAAGAATAGCTTGATTGAATAAATTGGAAAGGAATTAATGACTTAGTTAAGGAAGGAGTACTGCTGCAGATACACCGCAAAGGCTATCTCTACGTAGACTTCGTGGTCAAGAAGAGAAGAACAAGCCAAATTTCGATATTTTCAAGAAATAAAAATAAATATCCCATTTGCAGAGTGATCAAATAAACGCCATAAAATTTCAAGGAGATAATCGAGAAAGAAAAGAAAGATAACAGGCGTATAGTTAACACGATCGCTACTCAAGTAGCTGCCATTATCCACAGAAGCTCCCAAAGAAAGATGAAAGACTCCCGGGCAGCTTCACCATTCCCCGCTCCATAGTGGAAACAATATGAATTCAAGAAAGCTTTATGCATTTTGGCGCGAGTAGCATAAATTTGATGCCTCCTATCGCAGTGTAGAGACTAAGTTTGGTGGGAACTTACCCCAACAAAGAATTATCATATATGGTCGATAGATCACTGGCACAACCAGAGGGCATTCTCGAAGATGTAGATTGGCTGAAGGTCGGGAAATTCATTTTCCCAAAGGATTTTGTTATCATACGTATGAGCAAGATACCCAAGTTCCTTTCTACAGCTGAAGACCTTTCTTAGCAAATGCAGGAGCCGCCTTGATTGACGTGAGCCGCAGCGTGAACTCCACACTTTTAGTCGGGATGAAGCAAAGGCATTTTAATATTAATGAGTCTGAACATCCTAATGCAGGCAAGATGTGTATGGTCAGAAGAAACAATAGCCTTCAATGATGAATTGAATTCTCGATTGTATCATTCAACACTCTATTAATGAAATCGAGATTGAATTTTCACTACCTGAGAGCTTGGACAGAAGTTCTCGCTTCAAACTCTGTTTTTTTTAACAAGGAAACAAATTTCAGTATAATTGAAAATACCAAGATGGAAGTAAGCGACTTAAACAACAAACTCATGAGCAGGAAACTAGTCATCACAGTATGGGCCAACATTTGAAAGAATCGCCTACCATTTTAAAATACATGAGCTTTAGAACTTAAAAGAGAAAACCAAGTATCATATCACCATTGATCGTTTAAGAATAGAAGTTGGTCGTACTCAGAAAATACAAGGAAGCGATTGTCAATAATCAAGATTCAAGGGTATCACCTTCTATTTGCAGATGCACAAAAATATTGCCGGAAGATAATGCAAAAACTTTTATCGAGCATCAAAGGAGGTCAACCCAAGATGAAAGAAGTCGTCGTAAAAGAAGTTCCTCGAAACATAAATGCGTGTTTTATATATGCATCGATAGTTCGGGTAAGCCCAAAGATAATGCGGTTCCAAAGGTGGATTCATCGTAATCGTAAAATGAAAAGAATGAACCGATTCTTATAAGAACGCGACAAAGATTGGAGAGGTGGGTATCACCATTTAAAATCAACACGCAACCGTAGTTGATCATTTCTTCCCCGCTTTCATCGATCGATGTTTGATAGGCTTCAAGTGACACCCTGATTTTTGTTTTCTTTTGATGGATACTGGATATAACCAAATTAAGGTTATGACTCAAGATCGGAGAAAAACCACTTCTTTACATGCCCATTGTACTTTTCGCTTTCAGAGAATGCCATTTGCTTATAATGCCACCGTACCTTCCAGAGGATGCATGATGTCTATATTTTCCATCTTAGCGTATGTTATGAGGATCATGGATGATTTTACAAAGGTATGGATCCGCTTTTGAACAATGCCCGTGATAACTCCTGATAGTACTTCAAAGGTGCAAAGACAAAAATCCGCTCGACCGGGAAATGCCATTTATGGTTACGTAAGGAATTGTCTTTGGCACATGATTTTGCATGGCTCGAGGTAGACCAAGAAAAGTTTCAATTATAAGAAACCACCGCCACCCACTACAAATAAGGGAATCGAAGTTTCTAGACATGTCGGATTTTAAGTAGGAAGATTTATCGAGATTTCAAAATTACTGCACCACTATGCGTATTGGTCGAAAGATACTAAGTTCTATTTCGACATCTCACGTAAAGCATTTGAAGAAATCAACCCAGACGAGTTGAAGCCCTATTATGGCAAAAACCATTGAACATAGAATTTGAAATCACAAAAAGATGCGATTTTGCAGAATGGGAGTCAGATCGGGATGGGAAGATGAAAGTGTTCAAGGTTATCTACTATGCTACAAACCTTAATGAAGCACAAGAAAATTACTCTACCATCGAAAAAGGAGATGCTAGCAATAGTGTTTGCATGTGAAAATTTAGGCCATACATTTTGGGTCCCATGTTGTTATACACACCGATCATGTAGCAATTAAATATCTACACGGAAATTAAGCAAAGCCAAGATTTGGATCGTGGGTACTAGTATTGGCAGAATTTGATTTAGAAATAAAAAAGACAAGAAGGGTAGTGACAATGTGATAGCCGATCACTTATCAAGAGTAGAGAAACCACTCGCATAAGAAGAAGGAAGAGAAACAGCGCAAAATTCTTCCAAATGAGCATTTGTTTCAAATTGCCACCAATCACCCCTAAGATAGTCGACATTGTGAATTTCTAAATTTTTGGAATTATGCCACTGCATCTGGCCATATCAATGAGAAAAGTGAAGGACTAATGTTAGGTACTACATCTAGGATGACCCATTATTGCTTAAAAGAGGAGTCGATCCGATTATAAATGATTATAAAAAATGTGGCTGCGAGCAAAGCAAGATTTTAAAAAGAATGTCATGCATCACCTTACGGAGGACAATTTCAGAAGATATAAAAACAACCCATAAAATTCTCCAATCAGATTCTAACGCCTACGATTTTTAAGGATTGTTTGAATGGGTAAAGTTATGTGATCAACGCCAAAGAATGGGAAATATCAACAAAAGGTGCTGATGCCCCGCAGCGGTATCCTAGCGGCATTTGTTTAATGGATGGGAATGGGATTTTATGGGCCTTTCAAATTTCATTTGGAACAGGCACATACTCTGGGCCAGATTATATCAAATGGGGTAGAAGCAAAGAGTATGTCCAAAGAATGATGCCAATACAAGTGTGGGGGTTTTTGCAAAGAAATATTCTCGCAGATTGGGACACCTAACTATAATTAGTGATGGAGGGAAGCCATTTTGCAAATAAGGTGTTTGCAAACCTCAAGAGCGTATATGGTATCAAACACATTACGAGCTAGGCTTATCATCCTCAAACTGGGCAAGTCAAATTGCAAATGTGGAAATAAAGAAAATTCGAAAGACTGTAAGTTCTAAAGAGAGAGATCGGCTCAAGCTTGATGATGCACTACGGGCATACAGTGACTGCTTTTAAAACTCCCATCGAATGTCCCTGCCACGTACTTGTCTGAAAACCTTGTCACCTACCTCGAGCTAGAATACAAAGCTATGTGGGCCATCAAGAAGCTTAATTTTGATTTTAAAGCTGCTAAGGAAGATAGTTACTCCAAAGTAGAAATGAATTGGAAGAGTCGAGGAATGAAGTCATGATAGTGCCAATCTACAAAGATAAAACAAAAAATGGCATGATCACCTAATTTTGAGGAGGAATTCAAGGAAGGAGATCGTCTTGTTATTCAACTCCGTACTAAGACTCTTTCCAGAAAGCCGAATCCAAATGGAGTGGACTATTTACGCGCGGGTATCGCTAATACAATTTGGGGCAAAGGACACTTAGAACCAAGAATCATGAGGAATTCAAAGTTAATGGTCGTGAGATTAAAGCAGCCATTCGGGAAAAAGCACTGGAAGATAAACCCTAAGCTCCCGAATGAAGAAAATTGAAGAAACATAACAATGGCGCTAGAAAAAGTCCAACTAAAGACTAAAAATTTGAGCAAATTTTCAGGAAGGCAATCCACACCCAATTGCTTAAAATTTTTTCTCGTTTCATTTGCGCCTGTTTAAAATTTTAATAGATTCTGTAATTGTATCCACAGTGATTGAATAATAGTTAAATAATTTTTAATTTTACAAGACAATGTAGTATTCTGCGGCAAAAAAAAAGGAGAGCATCTGCAATCAAACTTCAATCAGCATAAGAGACCAAAAAGGGGCAGTTCTTCTTCTTCTTCTTGATTTGAATTTTTAAATTTGTCTTTGATATAGCATGATTGAAAGTTTGGGGGAATTTTTTATCTTGTTTTGATGCTTAATTGTTGAATGTGATGCATAATGGAAGTTGAATTTTTGCATGATGATGAGTCGAAGTCAGAAGAGCTGCGAATGGAAGTGAATACATTGAAATCTCGTCGAAATCGAAAGTGTTTATGTTTTGGGTCGCAACATTAATTCAACAATGGCAACCAAGAGTGCTGGATGTGAAGAATAAAAAGTGGAAAAGAAAGTCAAAATAATGAAATTGAGGTCAAGACTGAAATAAAGAAGGGAAGGAACATTTTTATGTTGCAACATCAAATTCCATTTCGTGACCACAATTCAGATCACAAAAAAAAAAATTTGAAGTTGCGACCTAAAATTGTCCAAAAGTCAATAAAAGTGAATTTTAAACCCTCTAATTTTGGGCTCCAGCAGTTAAAAAAAAAATAAAAAAATAAAAGTCATTGACAATCATTGATTTAGTGACCCAATAGTTAATGTATTGACTCCCAAGGCACTGTCATGACATTAAACTCAGCGGTTCATTCCCATTCAAAACTACAAAACTAAGAATTCATCCAAACTATTCAGCTTTTGCAACATTCATTCTAATTTTGCTGAAATAAATGGTTATTAATGCAAGTAAAACAAATTCATTTCGATTGAACCAACGGTTTAAAGATGCTCGCTGAGGAGAATAATCAGAGGGAAGTTAATAAATTCAAGAAAAACAATCAAAATTCAACAAAGCCAAAATTCACTGAAATATCGAAGAGCAAAATTCGAGGAACCTCATTTAATCCACTCATCGTAATTAGAAAGAATAAATGGCCTTGTAAGTTCCTAAGAGAGACGCACCACTATAAAAGGATGAGAGGAACAAAGGAAAATTAAACGAAGAGAATGGAGAAAAAGTGAAGACTGAGAGAAAGAAGAGCTCCAAGGTTGCGAACATAGATTTTATGAATGAATGGAGTTCGAAACAAACCAATTCCATTCTTTGCTCCATAAAACGTTGTGTAATCAAGAGTGGTCGATCGAAAGGAATCGTTACGCTAATTGCGGTTCCACTTCAACCGTAGAAGCCCAAAGAAAAGGGAGAAAGGGCTCCAATTTGTCAACGACCTTGTTAACTCGAATCACTTCGAGGAGCTCAAGGTCCGGTGAACCAAATTCTCAAGGTGAGCCGCAACCTTCTCGTAAAGAAGATATAGGATTTTAGATCAAGAAGGAGAGTTTTTTCGAACTTAGTTACAATTTTTTGTAAAGAAAGCAAAGGTACAATATCAAATATTTTGATATTTGAAATAAAATTTTCATCGACTACAAATTGAATGTCTGCGACATATCCGAATTGTGTTTCGTATCATTTTATTTTCTGTTTAGAATCAAATAAATAATTCTTGTTCTTCTCAAGAAACGTAAATTGAAAAAGAATCGTATGAATAATTAAAACTGAAATTAGGAGACATCGCTTGCTTAAATTCATTAGCTCAAAATTGGAAAAATTGGTTATTACCATGGAACAAAACATTTGGTTAAAATAATGGGCAAACAAGAAATAAATATAAAGTCTTGAAGAAATAATACACTTAGGTCAACAAAACTTATCAACAACTTGACAGAATTAGGAACATCTTCCTCGGGAGATTCAGATTTAGAGTCCAGTCTTAACTAGTTTGATTATCGATCGAGGCGAAATCCAGGTGAAAATGTACCCAAGAAATGATAGAGGCCATCCGCGTACCAGCTTTTCTAAGCCTACCCTCAAAATATGCTTAAGCATATTCTGGGCTTCCTTTGATTCGAGCCAAATAAGCCTTATTTCTTCAATAAACAAAGAACTCCGAAAACCGAAATTCCCTTCCTTGCAATAAACCCGCAAAGAAAGAGCCCAAACTATCCGCCTCCAATTCGTAGTGCTAGTATAAAGAAAGAAACAAATTCGGGGGGGAACAATATTTCCAAATTTTGGACAAGTTAAGGAGTCATTGAAGCAAAGCAGCCAGGTTAGTAAAGAATAATAAGTTTTGTCTTTTGAGGCCTCATTTCCTCGAACAATTAAGCCTCGTAGGGTGTTTTAACACCTAGCACCCTAATGCCAACCGGGTATGGGAGCTGTTACCCAAAGTTCTCTAAGAGTAATAAAGCCTAAGAAGACAAACATTGCACTATTCCAAATCTTAGAAAATAAAAGAAAAGAGTTCAAGAACAAAAGAATATGCTCGACCAAGTACATATGGAAATTGAAATTCCATAAAAAGAATTCAAAAAGATGAATCAGGCTAAGATTGAGGAGAATAAGAAAAGAACAAAGAAGAAAAAGGGTGAAAGTTGGAGGCAATAATGTAGAGACAAGATGGAAACTGGGTGATTTACAACTTAAAATTTTCCATTATCTACCCAATTACCTAAGCCCAACACATAAAGCTCGAAAGACCTCATTGATTTCAAGGTCGGATTTACCTACATTAGCGGAGATCAATATGAAAACAAGCATATGAGACTTGACAAACAATCTAAGAAAACTCCTGCAAGATTAACTAAATTCAACATGAAGATGAAAAGGATTGATGACCAAAGACACACATGTAACAAGACTCGCTAAATAAACTCCGTTTAAATACATTATTTATCAAGAAATTTTGTGATAGAAGTATACCATGCCTTGTTCTTGCATCAAACCGAAATTTAAAATAATGTTGTTTCTCTTAATTCCAAAGCCAAAAGGTGGAATGGGAAAGACTGTGGTACGAATCAAGAAAATGTCCTTAAAAATTTTCTAAGCTTATTTGTTTGAGGACAAACAATTCTTTTTCTTCGCTGGGGACAAAATTTGTCAGGAATTTGATGAGTCCAAAATCCATCATTGCATTTTTTAATCCATTTTTCTCGGGTTTAATATGAAAAATACCGTCAATCGTCCGTTAAAAGTGATAATTGACCCAAATTCCACTGGGCAGGAAAATACAAAGGTAAAACTCAAAATTTTAAAGTGTGGCCAGATGAAATCACCGCCGCTGCACTGAGGTCACAACTGGAATTTAAGTCGACAGTTCGCTTTCAAAGAATTCCAAGTCACGACATCAACAAATTTGCCGCATGAAACTTAAACGTGAACAAGTGAAGTCGTGACTAAGAATGAGGTTATACAAAGAAGACGGGTCGAGATTAAAGGAAATCCGGCCAAATGAAGAAAGTCCATCTACGACATCATTTCGGCGCACGCGACGCCAAAAAGGAGATAAACATGTCGCGACATAACTCGAGGTCGCGATAAGGATCCGTCTATGAAGCCACAAGAGGTCTCGCAAGTAAAAGAAGTCGCGAACTAGTTTTTAATTAAAGGGTCAAATTGAAGTCGCGACATGCTATACAGGTCGCGACTTGAAAACAAGAATTGAAGTTTTGACAAGAAAAATGATGTCGCAACCACTCATTCAGGTCGCAACCTTAAAAAGAGCTAGCGTAGTAGAGGTCACGACATCGATGTCGCGACCGAAAATAGTCGAAAGAAAGAAATCACAGAACGTGGAACTGAGGTAGCAACCTAGAAGCTGGAAGAATAAGAAGACAATAATGTCGCGATACAATCGAGGTCGCGACATCAACATCAAGGAACACTGAACAAAAAAGATGTCGCTGACATCACTTCGATGTCGCACTAATCGAATGTGGATTTTGCAAGACAAACCGGCTGCAACAGTAAAAGGAAGAGGTAGCTGCGATCGATCATGAGCCATCAAGAGATTCCATGTCGCGACATCAACTTGAGGTCGCGACATGTAACGCTGAGTCGGGCTTTTCTTCGATTTCCACCGGGGCGCATTTTCGGGGATTCACTTATCTTTACAATATAAATAGATAAACTTTTGAATAGTAAAAGTAGTTTTCTCCTTCTTCACTACCCAAGAAAGGGAAAAGAAGAGAACCCAAAGGTATATTTTGTAGAGATTTTTTATTTTTTTTATTTTTTTGGCTTTTATTTATGGTTTTCAATCGCGAACTCCGTGCAGACGAGCAGAGCCGGATTGTTAGTTTCATATTTTTCTTTCAAGATATCAGCTCGAAATTTATGAAATCTAGACAAATTTGAATTCATTTTTCGTGATTTATTGCAATTACAAGGGTCGTGCGAGATCGCACTCCATTTCGATTCGCAATGCAAAGATCAGAGCGCAATACTCCGGATTTGATTTACATTTAGTTGGCTACTCTTCCCGCATTTATGGAGAATTAATTTAGGCTCGATTTTTACTTAACCTGGGTGTCATTTCAATAGATAAGTTCTGGCCGGTAGTACCTAATACCAGTAAATGTATCTCGCTCGATATCCAAAGATGCCCTCGAGTAACACGTAGACCCGAGATTCCCGAGAGTCGAGAGCATTCTTTTCTCGGCATGTTCGACTACCATCGACGAACCATCGAGCCTGATGAGTTCATTTTCTGGATAAACTCTCATCTCATAATCGTCGAGGGGTGTATTTAACAATATAAACGATCAAAGAGTACACCTCGATCTAAGGTAAGTTCTAATCCCCTGTTAGCCAGACCGATCAAGGAAAGGGATAAACCCATAGATTTGGAGAAGGTCGAGCCACCAATTAAGTAGTAGAAATTTTCATAGAATCCCGAAGGTAAAGCAAAAGTCTCGCTTATCAACAGAAATGGATGTGAAGTATCGAGAGAGAAAATACCCAGATTCCTGCAAGAGAATGGAACATGTACTGCTCCGATCTTGTCTTCGAGAGAAACAAAGATATTAAATCAAAGGAAAACGAGAAATCCAATTCCACAATTAGGAAATCTCGATTAAAAATCTCGATCCATGCCAAAGAACGCAGAGTTAAATCTGGATGAGGCCGGAATCACCTGCTCTATCAGATTTCATCATGGTTTTTCGTTTCTCTAGTAAACCGATTCAATCCATTCTTTATATACAATTTATTTTTAGTCATTCACTTTTGTTTAGCTTTAATTAGAACATATCTACAGTATAGGAATTTTAATTTTTGTCGTAGCTTACAAAACATCTCGCCAGGAGTTTTGAGTCCAAATAGAATGAAATTCTTAAGAGGTCAGTAGTTGATCCGTACCGCCATCAATCTCTCGTGGAATGATACCCGACTTACATCTCGTATTTATCGCTTGTATAATCTGCACTTGCAAAGGTCATAGACTGAACCCCTAATTTTAATCCTAAATATTAAGAGAATTATTTTAAAGTGCTAAACTTATCCAAAGTGACATGGGTAATGAGAGAATTGTAAGGCTCTCAGAAATTTATGTTAATTCGGGAAAGGGTTTTAATTTCATATAGAAAAAGGCAAATGTGAGGGTCGTACGGGGCGGCCGCAAATGATGTTGTCAGGAGTAGAGAACGTGCGAATCAGATCCATGATGAGTCAAAAATCGCGGTGGAAATCGTGGATACGTCGCGGAGGTGGCGCGGAAAACGCCGGCTAACTGGCCCTGGAGGGGCAGATCAAGCCATGGGAATCGAAGACAATGCGGGCAGCTGAGCCGACAAGACTAGAGCCGGAGGGGGAGAAGCCGAGACCGAGGGTGTCGGAGTCTAAGGTTCCCCAAAATGCTCCACTGGAGGGGGCTGCTCCTCATCAGGAATATCTGCAGCTGGCTGGTCCTCAGCTGGAAGGGGAACAGAGCGGGGTAGAAGCCGCCACCGGTCGACGGTAAGGCTGGCTGCAGAGTCACGACGACGCTCCAATCTAGGCTCATCAAGGAAGCCCATATGCTCAAGCACCTGGCATAGGAGTCTCGGGAATAAGAGAGGCGTGGACTAAGCTTCGAGATGGGATCCCAAGAAATTCTGAATCTTATCCTCGAAATGGAACAAGGAAGTCATGCACAAGTCTGACCAACCAGCGAGCTCTTCCGAGATGCGAAATGTGGCTCCAAGATGGCTCCTCTCCTCTCGAACAAGATACCGGCTGCAGCCATCAAAATGACCATAAGAAGAGTACGCAGAAGCTGCCCCCAACGATTCATCCGACGCAACGTCCCAGTTGAACACGATCATCTCCCGTGACAGGTGATGTGCCACCTATACCCCGCACCAGCAATAAAGAATCATCCGTTAAACGAACAGACGATGTCCAGTTCTGAAGAATTCGCGTCGTCAAAGTCACGGAAATGAAGGTTATCGCGGTGTCACAATCGATGTCACCAGAACTATTGAACCGGCGGAAACCATCAGCGTCATGAACCCCCGTGATACCTCCATCAGAGTTCCAGTCCCGCGGAAAGATGAAAAACACGGTCCGTTGCAACCTTCTCATCGCGGTTCCGCATTCCCGCGTGATTGTGGTCATAGCGGAAGAAAGTGGCCACGGATGATGGAAGTCAGACGTCTGCAGGCAGGGCCTGCGAGGCCCCGACGAGGCCGTGACCGTGGCCCCGAGGCCCAGAGCCGAGGACTCTCCCGGGCCCGAGATCCGGGCCCTTGGGGTGGGTGAGACACCGACGCTCCAGATGGCGAGTGGGCGGTGGAGCCGTGGGCCAACCCTAGTGTGGTATCGCCGATTGCAATTAGTCAAGGCTATTTTGAACCTTGTTTATTACAGCGGCATCTTTGTGTATAATCATCTTAATAACTGACTGATACATTGTTCCTCGCTAATGATCACAGCCTTGTAAGATCGCTGCAGTTTCGCAGTTAAATACTCACCGACACGATGAACGTCGGCTCGGCGATTTACGATCGAACTGGGGAGCTGGGAGCAAATGTCATAGCAGAAGCGACCGCTGAAAGACTACAGGTCACAAAGCTCGCAACCCGTGAAATTCCCTCGCAACCTCGCGAAACTCAGTGCTGCGAACTTTTGCAACCCTGCAAATCTTTCACTGATCCTTCCTGCTCTTCAGCATTTTTGCTCCAAATTTCCTTTTGTTCGATCATGCATCTTCGAATGCTGTTCGGGTTCATCGTGTTTGAATCAGATTGAAGATAATGAGGTATTTAGCCTGCAAAACTACAATAATAGCTACAAAATGTGATCAGTAGAAAAGCCGAGGTTTCAATGTATCAATCAAGGTTTGCTGATTAGTACACAAAAGTGCTTAAAACTCCGTAATAATCGGGGCTCAAAATAAAGACGAGAGTGGGTACTAATCACTCGCATTTGATTCGTGCTACAGCAGGATCCTAATCAACAAAATTTATATCCTAAATTCCTACCGGGCCGTAGCAAAGCTACCGCAAAGATAAATGCGCTCTGTGGTCAACACCGTGGACGGCTTTCAGACAAAATGATTTATGCTGATTTAAAAATAGTGAATTTCAATTTGATTTTAAGGTTTGTAAAATAGGTGTCGCCGTTTCACAGTCGAAACCAAAATAAGAAAAAAAATGTAAAATGTAACTCCTCGAACTGTCAGTTATCGATGAAGTTCTACAGTCAATGAGAGGTCCCTGTGGTCATTTCTCATTGGGAGGATGGCCTATAGTCATCTCCGAACCTGATCTTCATTTAGCTATAAACCTAACCCAAAAATACTCCATCTTGAAATGGCATTCACCAGCCATTTATGTTCTCGCCGCCAACAAGTCCCTCGACCATTACAATGGGTAATAAATGATATCTAAAGAACATCACGAGATCTAGTAATAAGCATCAAGTGAGCACTACAAAAGATTACTAAGTAATCGACCATTCAACATGAATCGAAGGGATCTACACCGGGGCTAAAAGGAGAACACAAACGTACGCTGACTACCTCGCAAGTGCGGAAAATAATAGGGACCTCCAAGAATTCTCCGTGATCCTCGCGCCAAAGAACCTCCGCTTCAAGGAGGAACTGGTTTTACCGCCATCCTCCGAAATACATCCCTGAGGGTGTTTGGTCGCCTGCAGCGCTAAGAAATGAGGGAAAAGGAAGCAGAGAAGAGCGTAGCTGGGAGAGCTTCAAAGCTTCTCCCGTCACTTTTACGATTGAAGTCGATTGATTTACAAATTCTTTGACTAAGCTTATACGCCGTAGTCAAGGGAAATTACAAAAAGAACAAAATCGAAGGTATTGTAAGGGGATAAAATTGGAAGAAACCAAAATATGTCAAAACACCAAAGCCGCCAAAAGCTGTGAACAAAGTACGAGGGGTGAATAGTGGCCGAGGTGAACAGCGGGCGTGCGTGAGCAATTTCAAAAACGGCGAAATTTTGTCAGGTCTATATTTTTATCAGATTTTCTTCTCTTCTTCCTGGTCTCGATCTACAATGCTTGAGTTTGACTCGACTCCTTCGTGCTTGGATCGACTTCCAACAATTTCTGTGATAAATAGCTGCAAACCTGTGCACCGCCACAAAATGCGATCAAGAGAATACCAGTGGACCCATCGTGTGGTAAATTAAGTTAATTACGCCGACAGTACACAAAAAGTGCTCAAAACCTATAATAAACAGGTCCAAGAATCGTTGTGTCGTGAAATTCTCGCAACACTACCCCTCGTCGATCGCTTTTTTAACCCTCTTTTTGTGGTTTTATACAAGTTCGCTCTTGATGTAATTTCTCTCTGTCTATTTGCACATTTTGTAATTTCTCGAAGCACTGAAAGCACCTATAAGCTCGCCTTGCTTGTAAATCAATCAATCTTTCCGCCCATCAATCAATCAAGAAAATCAAATGGCTTCTCCCTGTGGTTTGTGATTTTCCTCTCCTTCACTTTCTTGCATTTTCGTAGCCAAACACCCCCTTTAATGATGACAAAATCAAGAGATGTTCTGGCCAAACCCCATCATCCTCAAGTGGAAGGCCACTAGTGTTAGTTTTGAGATAAGCCGCATGTTCTCGCTTTGGCAAGCATTTAAGGGGTATTTGTGTTCCTCGCTTCACCTTAGGTTAAACCTCTTAGGCATGCTCTCTCTAACGTATTCAAGCTGGGTTCAAAGGATACTTATCACTAGATCCATTGATGCCCGCTAGCTGTCTCCTATTAGTCAGAGGTAGGTTTAGAGGTGCTTTTTACCATTCGGGAGCATTTACGTTAATGCTATTTTTCAAGAGGAAAACTTTTGTGGTTTAGGCTTTAAAGCTAAAATGAAGATCCGAATGAAATGACTATATGTCGCCTCTCCCCAACGCGAGGAAAAAGACCCGAGAATATGTTAGCTTACTTAGAACCCTAAGCCCAGTGGCCCGAGACTTCAAGGAGTTCTTCTTTAACTTTTATTTCAATTTGTTTCCAGTATCAATCATTCACACACTGTTTTTTACAAACCCTAAAAATCCAATGAGAAAACACCATTTTCAATACACTGCAACTTTTCTCTTATGAAGAAAACCCATCCCCGTGTTCGACCCTGTGAGCCAATTATATCAAGCAAAGAGCTTACTACGCTAAGTAGAGGAATTTAGGTTTATAAATATTGTTGATTCCGGAACAACCTACTTGGCCTAAACGAATCAAATGGCGCTGTTGCTGGGGATTGAAAAGCATAAATGCATACATGAAAAGCATGAGAACATGCAACTTATCTCAAAATCCACACCTGTGCTGGCCTTCCCTTCAAAGGATGATGGGGTTTTAGCCGAACATCCCTTGATTTGTCGTCATCAAGGGGTGTTTGGCTACCAAGAAAATGTAAGAAAATGAAGGAGAGGGAGAGGAATCAATTTATAAATATTGATTAATGGACTGTAAATGCTATTTTGCAAGGAGGAATTTAGGTTTATAACATCAAGCGATTCCTCCACTGACAGAAGAAAGCTAATGGCAGTATACGTTTGTGGTCAACACGGATGGGTTTTCTTCGTAAGAGAAAAGTTGCAATGTATTGAAAATGGTGTTTTCTCATTGGATTTTTAGGGTTTGTAAAAAACAGTGTGAATGATTGATACTGGAAACAAATTGAAATAAAAGTTAAAGAAGAACTCCTCAAGTCTGGGTCACCTGGCCAGTGGTTCTGCTAAGCTAACATATCTCCATCTTTTTTTTCCTCGTGTTTGGAGGATGACATATAGTCAGCTTAACCCATCTTCATTTAGATTTAAAGCCTAAACCCTAAAAATTTTTCCTCTTGAAAATGGCACCAATGAGCCGCAGAATGCTCCCAGCATGGTAAGAACACACCCTCCCAAACCTACCTTTATAAAGGACTAATAGACAAACTAACTCGCACGTGATCTGAAGGATACATCCGCAAATGAACCCAAAAAGCTTGCCAAATATATGTTAGAGAGAGCATGCCTAAGAGGTTTAACCTAAGGTGAGAAGCAGGAACACAAATACCCATAAATGCATACATGAAAAGCATGAGAATCTATGTTTTTATCTCAAACTAACACTCCAAAGGGCCTTCCCTTCAAGGATGATGGGGTTTTAGTCGAACATCCCTTTATTTGTCATCATCAAGGGGTGTTTGGCTACCAAGAAAATGCAAGAAAATGAAGGAGAGGGAGAGAAAATCACAAACCAATTCGGGATGGAGAGAGGTGCCGCCTAATTTTCGACGACGATGGACTAAAAGAATGATCGATTTACTAAGCAAGGCCGAGCTTATAGTGCTCTGTACGTCAAGGAAATTACAAAAACAAAGTAAATGAACCAAAATTACATCATGGAAAACTTATAAAACCACAAAAAGGCGAGTCAAAAGCAAATAACAGGAGCAAGGTTAAAATTTCAGAACTCCGCGAATTTGTAGGCTGCGAACCGTGAACCCGTGAAATTCAGTGTGCTGCGAACTTCGTAACCCCGCAAACTTCACTGAGTCCTTCCCGCTCTTCAAAGATTTTTGCTCCAAATTTCCGGTTCGATCATGCATCTTTGAATTTGGCCTCTGCCCATCGTATGTTCTGAACTGATTGGAAGATAAGGAGGTATTTGGCCCGCAAACTACAACAATAGCTACAAAATGTGATCGCAGGTGCCTGGCTCTTAAATGTATCAATTGGGTTATTTAAGTTTATTAGTACACAAAAAGTGCTTAAACCCGCAATAAATAAAATCTTCAAAATAGCAATTATTCGGGGTACTAACTGAAGGTCAAGCAGTGTGATCTTAAGGTCGAGGGTTCTATGTTCTTCACGTTGTGTACTCACTAGCAAAGCTTTGTGTTCCCCTTTCCAACTTCTTAGGTTTTTATCCCTTCGAATCTCCTTCAATGGCTATTATTTGGTAAGCTTTTAAGGTTCAAGGGATGCTTATTGCTAGATCCACTGAGATTCATTAGTTACCCTCTATGACCACATTGGAAGGTGAGTCAAGGAGACTTATTTCACTCGTTTGGTGATAACCGCGTCGTTGAACACCATTTCTCAAAAGGATAATTATTTTCGTCAGTTTTATAGCCAAATGAAGATCCCATTGGGAGATGACTATGTAGTCATCCTCCCCAACGCGAGGAATGACCCCCTGAAACCCTCACCTGCTCTAGGATCCTAAGCACGCAAACTGATACTCAAGGAGACTTTCTTTATTATTTTTTCTTATTTTCTTATTTTTCTCTTCAATATTTTTTTGGCTTCAACCATCCAACTCCCCCTCTCTTTTACTCAAACCTTAAAATCCAAATTGAATTCACCGCGCTTTAAGCTCACTATAAGTCATTTATAGCTAAGAAAAACCCATCCTTGAGTTCGACTCCTAGATCATACATCAGAATAAATTTGTTACTAAGCAGTAGAAGGAATTTAGGATATAAATTCTCATGATTCCGAACACCCATCAGGAGCATCGACCAATGGCGCTGCTGTCTGGGATGGTGCCAAAGTGTGAGTGAGAAGTTGTTGAACTTATGATCCACATCACAAGTGTTAGTGAATTCTCATCCCTTATTGATTTTACCATTATTCCCCATTTACAGCCACGTAAAGTGGAAATTGTGATGTTTATACTGTGGCATAGCTCGCTTATTTGTTTCAAAATTCGCCTAACTATAACCCTTTTTGCAGTCTTGTTTCGGTTTCTCGTTGTTTTATGTTGTGCTCCTAGACTTTATGCACATCGGGATGTAAAACACCGCAGTAGCTAGAGAGAACCAAAGGCTTCTCAATAACAGTGTGTGAAGTCAATCTACATAAGAATCGATGGAGCCTCCAACGAGGAGCAACATCACGTAGATACCAAGAAACCCCAATGCCTACATGTCAATGAGGGACTATATACACCACCAAGGGTGAGCGCACCATGCATCGTACTCCCCGCATAAGAGATGTAAATGTCAGCCTTATTTGATGTCCCTGCTCCCAACCTTTCCATGGTATGGAAAACGAATCCATACACACACATCCGGGAGTTTGAGGAAGTTTGCACAACTTTTGTGGAGGGTGCAATCGATATGGATTTGATTAAGCTGAAGGCCTTTCCCTTAACCCTCAAAGACAAAGCAAAAATTTGGCTTAATTCTCTAAGGCCAAGAACCATTCTAATCGCGTAACTATGTGCAGTTTTTGAAAAAGTTCTTCAATGCACATAGACCACAGTTCAAGAGGCAAATCTACATTTGCGCCCATGATAATGAGGCAGAAGTCTGCAATTTAATGTTGGGGAGAGATATGGAAACCATCGCGTACGCCACACCATGGCTTTTGATAAGCATGGATGTCGGGCCAACCACTTCTACGATGGAATGTCCTCCGCCATGAAGCAATTATCGAGACTACGTGTGGAGGGGATTTCCGAGTAAGAATCCGCATAAACATGGACTTCCTCAACTATGTACTGAACTCCAAAGCTCTGGATTTAGCCAAATCCTGGTGTGGAGACAGATAGGATGAGGCCACCACCAAATCAAGGGGAGGCATATACTGCTTCGTGAGGACATGACAAAAGCAAAGTTGTCCACCTCGCAAGGAGGTCGAAGATTCAACGAAGAATCAACATGAGGTACAAGCAGGGACTGAGGCATCTATGCCTAACCAACCATGCTTCAACTATCAGTCCACTGAGCACCAAGGAGAGCATTGCCCAATTGTGCCCTTAATAAGAAACTTTGTGGTTGAACAAGCCAATGCAGTGGGCTAATACAAGCCACCAGACATAACCCCATATATCAATACCCTTACAACCTAACCGGAGGGAACCACCCAAACCTCTCTTGAAAACCAAAACCTCCTCCCTACGTGCCTCGCTACACAACAACACACGGATCATCCTCGCCTCAAATTAATGTAGCCACCACCATCTTCATCTCCAGTTGAACAAGCTATTATGAACTAGAGTAAGGTGGTGAACAACTTTGAGGAAGAACAAAAGGTAGTGAATGCCCAGGCCAATCAAAGAATTGACTCGGCGGAAAGCACACCCAATAAGAAAATTAGCAACCTGCACTAAATCTCAGCATGACAAAGCCGTGCAGTTCGAACTTCCCAAAAATACGACAACCTACAAGATTCAATATCATGTTGTCCAACCAGCACAAAAAGTAAAAGTGAAATCTCTCGCATAACCAAATCCCAAGGGATTCCAGATGCAGTTTCTAGCCCTCTGCTGAGCCAAGTTCTAGGATGGATGACGTTAAGGCAATCATCACATTGAGAAGTGGCAAAGAGCTCAAAAAGCCAGCACCCAAAGAAGAAAAAAAGGGCAAGGAAGCTGAAGAAACTGAACCAGAGGAGGTGGTGATCAAGAAAACTGCAGAAAAAATAGGACACCCCCACCTTTTCCTCAAGCACTAAAAGCTAAAAAGAAGGCTATTAATCAGGTTGAAATTCTAGAAGTGCTTAGGCAAGTAAAGGTCAACATCCCCCTACTTGACATGATCAAACAAGTCCCCACCTATGCAAAAATTTTGAAGGACTCAGGTAATGCGAAAAGGGGGCCGACTGTCGATGAAGGGGCCTTCCGACCGAATAAGTCAAGCATTATCCAATGCAAGACTTCCAAAGTGGAAGGCAAAGATCCGGGTCAGTTCAACCATTTTGCTAATACTGAGGCACCTCATGAGAAAATCATAGGACTGGGTGCAAGTATGAATCTCCTCCCCTATTTTATGTACAAGTAGCTCGGGTTGGGAGAACTAAAGCCCACCTCCATCTCATTGTCTCTTGCGGATAGATCCATCAAGATACCAAAGGGGACAATGGAAGATGTTCTCATCCAAGTGGGACAAATTTACCATCCAAAGCTGGATTTTGCTTGTACTTGGATACAAAAACCAGTCGCAGTCAGGGCCAACTATGTGCCTATCATCCCCAAAGGGAGACCATTCGCCACCTCCAATGAGATTATCAATTCTCCAAATGGTGTTATAACTCACCTTCTGAACATGACCTCGAACTCAACATTTGACTATCAAGCACATGCAAACTGGGGCAAGATGCTCTTAAGAAGTTTGCATCACTGACACAATCGGAGGAAATTCAGCTCGACCAACGTAGGAGAAGGAGATTTGCCCACTTTAAGAACTGGCCAAGTGCCTGGTGCGTGGCTAGCAGCTCAAGACATGAAAGTCGTAAGGGCAATGGAGAAAAAGCAAAGAAATTCCCGCCTTTGATAATCAGTAAAGAAACCAATGAACCTTAGAAATCACAAAACCCCGTCGTGGGTCGAATATGCCTATTCGAAGAGCAAAGAGCAGTTGTCCAATCGGTCATTTCATCCCTACTCAAAGACTTCACGCATGTGAATCTGTCAGACATCCTAAAGGAGAATAAGCAGTTCTTGCAGAAGATTACTGATCTAAAAGGTATTGTACTCTAGTTGCACCCATCACATCTACCTGTATGAGGGAGGCAAAGCCGGTAGGCGCAAATGCACAGAGAAGACTGAACCCATTATACGCAAAGGTGCTGGTTATAAATGCTACTAAAGCCGCCGTAAGTCGGTATTATCTACCCCATATCGATAAGACTGGGGCGTAGTCCAACCTAAGTAGCTCTAAGAAGTCGTGTAACCACAAGGCATGCACAAAAAAGAGGAAGATGCTCCACCCATTCTACCACAAAAGGTCGAGGGTATGCACATTTATAGGAGGCTGAATGAAGCACCGAAGGATCACTTCCTCTACCCTTCATGGATTAGCCTAGAGAGGATTTCCCGGTCAACCTTTCTAATGCTGGATAGCTACTGTGATACTTTCAAATAGAAATTGGTCAGAGAAGACCAGAAAAGCACCACCTTTCACATGCCCATTCGAACATATGCATACGTAAGAATGCCCTTTATTCGTGTATCGCCTCAAACACATTTCAATGTCAGAGTGCTCAAGATTTCTGATTTGCTGAGCGTATTATGCAGGTTTACATGAATGACATTACAATTACGAGGAGCTAAGAATGCCTAATCAACCTTAAACCGTACTTACGTGATAGAGAAAACCTGGGTTTTCAACTCGAGAAATGCCACTTTTATGGCTGGGGCCATGGAATAGTACGTGCAGATATTTTTAAAAAGGGATCAAGTTTGAGGCGTAAAACGCATCTTCATTTCAAACCGCCCTCCCCACAACACAACATCAGAAGGCAATTTCGTAAGTATGTGCTTCTAAGGTGGAGTTTCATCATGGACTTCTCAAAATTGCCGTTTCCTGCACAAACTACCGGAAAGATGCCACTTTTATTTCGATGCGGTGTTCAAAAGAGCTGCGGAGCTTAAAGCATTTGACCACTACATCAATAAGTGAGAGCCCCCTAACCGCAACTACCTTCGGCATATGAATGGAAGCTACAGGGCTACTGGGAGCAGTCAAACAAAGCGGAAGCGAGGAAATCCCATGTGGTCTATTATTATGCAAGCAAGACATCAATATACGAGAATTACACAACCATAGCATGAGCCGCCACATGGTCTATGCCTTAGACAATTTCGAGCTTATTCGTCGGGGTAAGACATAATAGTATTCATGGATCGCCCGCTTTGAAATACCTACTACCAAACAAAACATAAGGCTAGGCTTCTTTATCGTGTGGTTCCTCCACTATAAAGAGTTTCTTAATCCATAAATCGTGATGTGTAGTAAAATGTTGTCGCGATCACCCATCAAGATTAACAATCGCACACAACACTCACAACCCTTCGATCACGATGAGCTCCCCCCGAGTGGTGTCATCGGGCTCCCGGTCAGGAGACACCCTCGGGTATGCTCACATTGCAAATTACTGCCATAGGAGCTACCAGCAAGGTGGAAAGCACAAGACAAGAAATTCTTTCAAGTAAATTTCACTCCCATTATCGGGAGGAACCATCTCTTTGCATGAAACATCGCGGGCTTCGGCGTATAATCGAAGGTAAAGTTCCGAAGGCAGCAGCTGTGAACTCACCATCGCGGCCATGAGAATGCCCGTGGAGGCTACTTTGTTTAAAACCCGCAGGAAGGTGCTCAGTCCGATTTCACCGCTCCTTTTCAAGATTCCATACCATGCGAACGCGACAAATGCCAAAGGGCCTGGGGGAAGATTTCCGCCATCACATGATGCCTTAAACCCGATTCGTAGTTAACCTTTCGACGTACGGGGACCACTCATCGGACTATTCTCCCTCCCCGGATACCCTACATTTCGTGGAGCCGACTATGTGTCCAAGTGAGTCAGGCAGCCCTCGCAGGCAAACATAACTGCCGTGGTGGCACCGAATTTGGCTAGAGAATGATATTTCTGGTCGGGGTCCCTGTGCCATAATTAGCGATGGAGTTCGCATTTCGCAACAAACCCGAGAGTCTCTCACCAAGGTTGGTGTCAAGCATAAGTGTCGCCAAATCATGATACCACCCGTGACCGGGCCAGTCAATCCAACCCAACAGAGAGATCAAGAGACACATCGGGAGGAAAGTGGTAAACGAACCGAAAAGATCGGTCTCTCAAGTCGTCACTCTCCTGGGCATTACGATGCCCTATAAGACCTATTCCGGGCATGTCTCCTTATCGCTCGTTTATGGAGGGTGTTTTGCCACCCCGCCTCGTGGAAATTGAACATAAGGCATGGCAGCAAGAAAAATCAACTCGACATGGGAAAAGTCGGTCTCGCAAGGCTCGATATCAACGAGCGATGAACCGAGAAATGATGCCTACCCCAACTCAAGAAATTGAAAAAGATGTTTCAAGAGGTGGCATGATCATGATAAATGCAAACATTTGGGACCCGGCATTGCTCTTACGATTCCAAGCTCCACCTCTTCCAGTAAGCTCAATCAAGATAATAGCCATTCACCATCCAAGAAGTTTATCTCAATGGTTCAGTAGACCTGCTCAATGCCAAAGACAATCGAGTGTTTAAGGTTAATGGCCAAAGGCTGAAGCCAGAAGCAACAAGACCTTCAACATCAAGAGAATGAACCTCCTCCCATCTTCCATAAACCTCCGCACCATGATTTAGCAGCACCTCCCAAGATCCACACCCACTTGTAATTTATCTGCTTCAACCTTCTGTAATAATCTTTTTCACCTCGTCACTGATTTGTTTCCTTTTGAAAAATTTTCTATTTACGTCTGCTTCCTGCTGCAATTTTGCATCTCATTTTGTAAAGTGTCGCAAAGGTCGAGGTTTCCGTCAAATTCTAAAGCGCTGGGGTCTTTCACAGTGGTAAATTTTCGCCGGCCTTCCTGCCTACGTAAACCCTCCGCTTCCCGTGCCCACCATTAATTTCCCATCTTTTTATCCAAATATTTAATATAAGACTTTAAGGCCACATCACATGACCTTTCATTTGCCCTCCTGCATAAAGCCCTCTTTTCTTTTCTTTCCTTTCATTTCACATCCCATTTCCAGCTTTCGCAGCCTCTCCTTTCTTCTACTTCTCGTGCTAAGATGGCGAAGACCGCGTGAGGAAGCGCTTCCCGCCCCGGTGCGCTGCTCCTCCTCCCCTCGTCGACCTACCTAGCAGGCCACCTCGCCGGTCACCGCGCTAGCAGCCGGCCCACACCACACACGCACCAAGCCTCCTCCCGGGCCGTCGCTGCACCTCCAAATTGCCCCACCGCCGCCACGGCCGCTCTCGTCGCTCAGGCGATCGCGATGGCCCCCACGCAGCCCCGTCTCACGCGACTGACACCCTGCCAGCTGGCGAGGCTGTTCCAGAATCAACAATATTTAAAACCCAATCCCCACTGACGTGAGCAAAGCTAATTGATAGTGGCTCTGTGGTCTAACACTGGACGGGGTTTTCTCTATATGCAGAAAAGTCATATATTTGAAAATGCATCGATTTTTGTGGTTTGTAAAACAAAGGTGTGAATGATTGATACTAGAAACAAATTGAAACAAAAAGTTAAAGAAGAACTCCCCTGTCTCGCCAATCAAGGCTTAGTGGGTCTCTAAGCTAACATATTCCTGGCCTTTTTCCTCACACTGAGAGGATAACATATAGTCATTTCCCGAACCGGATCTTCATTTAGCTTTAAAGCCTAAACCCTAAAAGTTTTCCTCTTGAAAAATGGCATTCAATGAGCGTAAATGCTCCCAAATGGTAAGAACACACCTCCTAAACCTACCCTACAATGACTAATAGAGAGATCTGTAATCGGGCATCGCGGATCTAGTGATAAGCATCCACCGAACCCAAAAGCTTTCCAAATGATAATGCTAGAGAGAGTGCATGTCAGTAGGTTTAACTTAAGGTGAGTAGCGTGAACATAAATACCCATAAATGCATTGGGATAAAAAGCATGGAGAACATACAACTTATCTCAAAAAACTAACACCAAGTGGCCTTCTCCTCAAGGATGATGGGGTTTTTTAGTTCAACATCCCTTGATTTGTCATCGCGGTGTTTCGCTACCAGAAAATGCAAGAAAATGAAGGAGAGAGAGAGAAAAATCTGAACCACCGAGCGAGGGAAGCTTCGTGCCCAATTTTTCTTTGACATTGATGGATTGGAAAGTGATTGATTTATTACAAGCAAGACTGAGCCATATAGGTGCTCGTTGTCAAGGAAATTACAAAATGTGCAAATGAACCAAAATTTACATCATGGGAAAACTTGTATAAACCACAAAATGTAAGGTCAAAAGTTAAATTAACGTGGAGGCTAGTTACAAATCTTGCACCCGCAAAATCGCAACTCCGTAACCCGCTTCGCCTTTGCAACCCTATAAATCTTTCACTTGACCTTCCCCGCTTCTTCAAAGATTTTTGTCTAAATTCTTAGTTTGATCTATGCATCTTCGAATTCTGGGCTTGCCATCGTGGTTTAAACTCACTGAAGATAATGAGGTATTCGGGCCTACAAACTACAACAATAGCTACAAATGATCAGAGCAAGCTCTGGGTTTCAATGTCAATCGTTTATTTGCTGATACACACAAAGTGCTTAAACCCCACAAATGTGGCTCAAATAGCACTATTTGGGTACTAATCACCTTCCACTTCAAGGAGGAAAGGGTTTTAGCCAACATCCCTCCATTCATCCTCGAGGGTGTCACGTTTAGAAAATGGAAATAAATGAGAGAAAGTGAAGCAAAGAAAAAGAGGCTGGAGGCCGAAGTCATTTTTACCAAAATTCTAGACAGACAAAGTGATTGGATTTCGTACGCAGCTGACCAGCTATATACTCAGCCTCATAACAAGGGAAATTACAAAAAAACCAAACCAAAAGCTATTAAGGGATAAAAATTGGAAGAGACAAAAATTCAGAACAAAAAGGTCACAACGCCAAAAGCAGAAAGATGAAGAGGGAAAATGTCAATCACTACAGATGCAATTTTCACAGATTTAACAATGCAACCCGCGAACATTCGTGCCACTCTCATGGTGTCACGCGTAAATTTTTCCTACAACCCCAATTTCTCGCATTTTCGCCTTTCTTCCTTCCGGCTCGACCACAATGTCAGAAGTTTTACCTGAATTCTTCAGGTTTGATCACCCAACAATTTCGCATAAATAGCTTGTAAAATCCAAAATTCTGTCACAAAACAACATCATCACCATAGCCTGGACCTGAATGTGCCAATTTGCACTATGTCGACGAGTACACAAAAGTACTCAAAACCTACAATAAACAAGGTTCAAATAGCACTTTGAGCACTAATTAGCATCGTGTAAATCAAAGTGCAAAGCTCTCACAGGCGAGGGGAAGAGCTACCCCGCAGAGTCTCACTTCACCAGGAGAGAACCCAGTTTGGGAGCTCAGAGAATGTCTGGATCGCCTCTGGCCCGTCCTCGAAACATATTCTTCCGCCTCCTCTTCATCAAGAACTTAAATATTGAAGTCCAAACCCGGAAAATCCTTGGTAGATCTGCGTCGAAAAGCAAGCCATCCGAAGGCCCATAAGGTGTAGGTCTCGTCCCTTAGCTCCGCTATTACTCCATCCCTTTGGCTGATCATAGCCTCCCGCCTTTAGAGGTCCCTGCGTAACATGTTGCATGATGAGCTTAAAAGTCATCCATTTTCAGTCAATTTTTCTGATTGATTTTTATATAAAAAAGACTGATTTATGTTCGTAAATACGGAATAAACGAATCAAATCATATTAAGGGAATTCAAGAGAAAGAAGAATTTTTAAAAGGAGCAGCATGCGGATGATATCAATGATATAACGGTCGAGGAGTTTGCAGTAAGCGTAGTATACACAAGGATCAAGGAATCTGATGTCGGAAGCTCGAGAAGCAATGAAAATTCATATCAAGGTCGTGAACAAAAAACTTCAGTCGCAACAAAAGAGTAATGGAAGGCAAAAAGAGCTGGGCGCGACAGAAACTCCAAGTCAGGCGACAATGAATTGATAAAGAAGAAGAATTGCAGTCGCAACATCCCTTTGAAGTCGCGACAGAATCAAATCCATTACAGTGGACAATGAGGTCGTGACATCAGTCAAAAGTCGCGACATAAGATAAATAATTGACTGAACATTTATGTCGTGACATCTGGAAGAGGTCGCGACATCAACATCGTGATTGCGGTCGCCGCTACATCGGCTGCGTCGCTACATCGCCATAAAGGGTGAAGGGTCGGCGCATCCATTGCAACAGCGCCGCTGATACCAGGTTAGAAAAGCAGGTCGCATCAAGGGGTCGCGCCATCCATTGTGAAGAATCCAAGGTCAGCGGGCGCTATTCCGGGCCTGTCGCGACATCGCATTACATTGCAACGGCGTCGCGATATCATTTAGCCGTCACATAACAATTTCCAAGAGATAATGACGACAAGTCACGACCAAACAAAGCCTCTACGACATAACTGAAGACAACAGAGGTCGCGACAAAGAATCGATGTCGCGACATCAACAACCAATTGGGCCAGTTAACTGAAGTCCAAAAAGAGGTGCATCGAAATTAGGGCCCAACTTCAGAACCCTATAAATATAGCCGCTTACTCAAGGAACGTAGCTTTCAGCGAATTCTGAAGAGAGATCTCGGAGCGCATGTCAAGGCTCCCGTATTTAAATTTTCTTTGTTTTATTTTTATTTTTTTTAGATTGCTTTGTTCTTTATTTCAAATTTGATCTCGAACGTTAGTCGTTGAAGTTTTAAATAATGCGCACTTATTTCCTTCAAATTACCGGTCAGTTGTTTGAATTTCAGATAAATTTTGGAATTCGAACTACGCTGCCTATTTACGCTGCTTTCTTTGATCGGGCTTAGTTATCAGATGGTGTAACTAAAGGATTTAGAAACCCAAATTTCCATTGAATCGACGCTATTGTCGAAATTATCTTTCCCCGTATAATTTTATTCATTAATGCTGAAACTAGCGTTTTTATAAATCTACTTGGCCGGGATCTCATGTATTTTCGTAATTGATCCTAATGTCGTTGTCTCATACCCATAAACGGAATGTCTCAAGTTTCCTGATTTCCAGGAGGCCCTCGCAGCGGCTACTGCAGAAGGCATTCCTAGAGTGATGAACAATTTCCGAAAGGTATGCGAATCCTGATAGATGATCTAATGTGCTCAGAGAAGTTAAATCGAGCAATCCTCTTTTCACTGGAGACTAGATCGAGTTAAAAGATTTATCAATTTAAAATGCAGAGAGTCCACTTCATTCGAATAGCATTTGATCCCGTGATACAAGGATCTAATCAAGGAAAGGATGAGCTATTCTAATTTTGAGGAAGAGAAACTAATATCGTGTAAACCTATGCAATGACTAAATCTAAGGAGCTAAGGTTTATAGTCCATGTTGTGGGTATGAAGTATTGAGAAAGAAAATACCTTAACAAGGCAACCTGTGATTAAAAAGTAGTTATCTAACACTGTTTCGAGAGAAACAAAGTGAAGATTAGATAATGAAAGGTGGGGTTTGGAGAGATCCAATTGCACTATCATATTCCTTGGACTAGTTTTAAATCTGTAGTTCATTAAGAAAACATACAGTGCAATCAGCAGGAATTGATGTTTCACAATAGCTGTATTTTCAATACTCCCTTTAAAAGATAACTGTTCAGTCTAAATTTGTAATTTTATTATTTCAATATTCAATTCATTTGTTATTAATTCAATTCTTTTTAGTTTACATTATTTTAAGGCTTTCAAAGCTGATTCAAATTGTCTATCATAATTCCAAATAGCATGTAGCCTGAGTAGTCGTGGTAGTTGATTGAAAATTCGAGATCTCACTGATCGATATCCGACTAAAAAATCCACTTTATTACTTGTCTGACCTGTGCAATTCTGCAGAATCATGGATCAACATTAAAAAGAAATGTATCTATTCTTCAGAAAACCATTTTATATCAATATACATGCAAGGAAATATAATCAACAAGTTTCATGGCACTATTGCTCGGGATTAGATAATAGTCCTTTGGTAATAGTGTCATAAATTTTCATATGTCTTTTAGTCCATCGAACATTGCACTCCTCGGTCAATCTCTCCACGGAGCTCTCAGCTTCAGAAGCCTCTCGGCGGGCGCGATCCAATGCCGCTGCTTTGGTGCATAGTTCTTCCCTGGCAGCCTGGAACTCTTCCTTAACCACCCGCAGTTCATCCTCGACAAACCATAGTCCCTCTATGGCCTTCTTTTCCCCATCTTCAGCTCTCGCCTTTGCGGTCAAGGTATGCATCAGATCGGATTTATACCCCTAAAACATCATCAGTCAAGCTTTGTATTAGAGCTTCGCAGGTACCGTCATCCTAAGTCAAGGAGGCGACCTTAAATTCTCTATATGCCTCGCCGCCTTAAGAGAGCTTCCTTGGCCGAACTAGCCCTCCTCGCCAGATCCTTTATATAAATAGTCGTCTACCAAGGAACAAGATGGAGTTAGTAGATATCATTAACACAACGACAAGACAAATAAAAGAAGGAGCTAAGACATACAGAGACGGTCCCTTGGAGGGATAGGGCAAGAGCCTCCTCAACGCACGTGGCCACTTTCGAGATTGAGTCCCGAAGGATGCACGGTAAACAAATTTCCGTGCAAGCCCACATCGTGAGTAGTGAGTCCTCACCCCCCTCAGCTTTAAAGCTATCATCTCCCACATCTCCCCGTCTCTGAGGGAGCAGGAGATGCTTTGCGCCAAAGGGCCCAAACAGATAGGGAAGACTTTCGCAGGAAGCTCGGCGCACCCTTCTCAAGAACCCGACCGCAGTAGAGGACGAGTGATCGCCTCGCACACCCGGGCCACCCGAACACCCGGTCGGCAGGACCATGCTTACTCCCTCACCTGAACTTCTGGGCTACGAAAGTGAGGGTCAACACTTCACTTCGGACTCCACTCGAGCTGGGAGGCTACTCCCCAAATTATCCCGAGCCTCGCAGACTTTATGTCGCTCCTCTTCTTCGCTCAAGAACTCGACACGGCCCGGTTCTCCCTCTGAGTCAGGGTTTCACAATAAGAAGCCCCCTAGGAGAAGTTTCCATAGCAGGGAGTGGAGGAGATCTCGAATGAGGGGAGCTAGAAGGGCTCACTCCTGAAGAGCTGGGAATGTCCGACTTGATCAGATCGGAATACGCCCGAGGGCGACACTTTCCTAGCCGCCGCTTCACTTCCTTGTCCTTAGGAGTAAGGTTAGGACGGATACCTGAAGGTAACACAACCACAACAAAGTAAAAAACATAACCTGACCTTTGAAAAATTGACCCCTATAAGCATAGACATAAAACTCACGCAGGTTCTCAAGGGTAGTCCATACTATCGGAATCCCCAACGTATCGTCTTGGTCGGTAGGGTTGTATTCCCAATGTCGACCCCCGACAAAGAAATAACGCTATTTCTAATGCTTGTGGGAAGAAGGGAGGTCGGAAATAATAGGTTTAGATGTGGCTCGCTTTGAAATATACAAGAAGCCTTCCGAGGCCTCTTTCACGCTGAAGAGATCCAGCAGCAAAGCAATACTAGGGACCCTAAGGCCCTTATCCTTGAAAAAAACCAAAAGGCCGACCAAGACGCCCTAAAAATTGGGAGAGAGTTGGGACGGGCACACATTGAAATTCTGTAAAACGCTTTTGATGAAGGGATGCAAAAGGAAGCAGAGGCCATTCTAAAAGGCCGCCCCAAAGAAGCAGACCATCTTGGGAACAGACACCACATAAGACGTGAGGAGATCAGGACACCAAATTCGGACACCGGAAGGAGGTCTATAATGAGTAGCGAATATTTTAACCAATAAAGGCCTGACTCATTTAGGGCCTAAGGCGCCTGCTTATCTCACAGCCGCCCTCAAATATTCCTGAGCCACTAGGAAGCCTAATCTCTAATCTTCCTTGACCTTGCCTCGCGAAGGAAGATAACCTAATCGAAAGACCTCGACAACCACAAATACAGACTACCGAAACATCCGCCGGTTTACTCCCAACTCGTGCCTCTACCAGCCTCCCCTCTACGTGAAGGAGAAGAAAGACGCACCAAACAAGGAAAATGACCCCTAAGGAGACAAGACGACATAAAGCACCTACTACAGCTCTGATCACTGATCAAAGACACCTCTAAACTCATAGAAGAAGCGATTTTAAGAACGAAAGAATGAGATACAAGGAATGTTTCTAAAGATATGAGAAGTAGCAGTGGTAACGGGTGTGAAAATCAAAAAAGCGACATCATTATCACAAGACGTTTGATGGCGACTAAGCCCGGATCAAACCATCCCCGGCTAGCCACGTGGAAGCCATAACCAATCTAAGAAATGATTCAGCCCTTGCCTAAGCTTGCTTCGGCAAAGGGCTGGGGGGGCAACTGATGGGGTGGAAAACAATATGTATATAAACCCAGAACACAAGCTTAAGGCGCAAGCCCAAACCTCCACCTTATAAAGGGAGCTAGGGCACAGACCCAATAAAGAAGCTCGGCCCATTGTGAGTTCCTACCCATGCCCAAGTACACAGGCCCAAACCTAGAATTGAAACCACCTTGCCAGGTAATCAAGTGATATAGGCGGCCCAAAAAATCATGTAAAAGGAAAGGTGCCTAGTCTCCATGATCTGCACCCCAAGGATTAGGAAATAAGGATCTCACACGATCACAGCTCCTCCATTATCCCTTTAAAGTCGGTCCATGATAAGGAAAAGGAAACTCCTCACCCAATGGGAAAGATGTCGTATCACCATTTAACAAGGAAAGTAACCACTATTTCCCCTTATAAATACCAACTCGTTCTACCACGGAATGGTACGCAGCCACAACGCCCTAAAGAGTTGAATTCTTTCCTTCTCATAAGAAAGAAACTAACTTAGCCATCGGAGCGACAACTGGCACACCCCCGTCGGATCCCCTTTTCTATGCAGGTTGCAAGTTCTACGACAATCCGATCCAACAGACCGGCTCGACAGTCCCAAGAAGCTCCAGCCTAGTATCAGTAGAAAAAGCACCATCACTTATAAAATACATCATGAAGCACTTCAGGTCTAAGTCCAATACACAACTACAATCATATGTCAATTTTTGATCTAGGAAAAAGTCACCAAGAATAACTATCCTTTCTCATAAATCTATATACATTTCTATGTTCTCATATTAAATAAATAAATAAATGGTCTATGGTAGTCTCTAGAAAGCTTAATGAGGGTGAATGTTGAATCGATATATGTGGTAAATGTGTGATAACTACCCAAATAGCGATGTTTCATACCCTTAACACTCCATATTTTAAGCACTTTTTGTGTAGTAATCGGCGTAATTTACCCAGTTCACATGTTAAGGACCAAGCAAAGCTACTAATCAAATTTAGTGGCAAGTTTTGTTGTTTTCAAAGGCTATATATATTGAAAGATAGGACTCAAAATTTCAAGCACAGCTGAACCCAAATTTGCAATAAAGCTAAAGAGTCGAGAAGAAGGCACAGCGTAAGCAACGAAAGATGCAAGATTTAAACCCTGCAAGGGTTCGCAAGGGTCATGGATTTTCGCAACCCCACGAAATCTCCCGTGGAATCTCGCAACCCCTATGAAATTTCAGGCGCGCTACACCGCAGCTCCTACGAAATTCCCCGCACCCTACAAAAATTTCCTCGCCATTCGTTCGACTCATTTCATTTTTTCCCAATTTAACCTCATATAATAGTGTTATGAGTTGTACATTTTGGTAATTTGTATTGATTTTTAGGGTATGTAATACTCATAGAAGACTTTGTATGGAGACAATTATTCAATTATTGAAGGGGGTTTTTTGGGAAGCTTGTTCAAGAAGCTCCCGTTTCTTTCATTTTCTCTCATTTTCCTTTCTCTTTTCTTACTAGCCAAACACTCTCTGAGGATGATTTTTCAAAGGATGAGTGGCTAAATCTCTTGCTCTTAAGCACAGGGCATCAAGTAAAGGAACTCATGTAAACCAAAGGTTTCTGTTTTTTAGGCAGCTATTCACTCATTAATGGTTCTTTCCTTCAACTCTAGGTTTCAATCCCTCTCGAGTCACCTTGAATGGTTAGTGTTTGCAAGTTCAAGGCTCATTGATACTTCTTAATGCTGGGATCCAAAGGATGTCCGCGCCTATCACCCATGAAATTTAATGAAGGTGAGTCAAGGAGACATGTTTGTAGTAACTGAGACCATTAATGGGAAGTGAATGCATTTTCAAGGATATTTAATGAGGGTCAGTTTTTATAGTTAAATGAAGAACCGATTCGAGATATAACTATATGTTATCCTCCCCAATGCGAGGACAAGACCTAGAAAACCCCTCATTTGCCTAGTGACCCAATACTTCAAGGGACTTCTTTCCATATTTTAATCCATTTTGTTTTCAATTGTAACAATTAAAACCAACTCTTTTTATCACGACCCCAATATCCAAAATGAAATCACATGTTTAAGCCTCACTATTAGTCATTTCCACGAAGAAAACCCATCTCTGTGGACGATCCTAGAACCACTATACTATAGTAGCTATGCTACGCTAGTATGAGGTATTAGGTTATAAATTTTGTTGATTAATACACTAATGTATGCATAAATCAAATGTATGCTTCCGAGGATGGTGCCTTAGGCAAATGACAATGCACTAAACACTTGTGATCCTCATCACAAACTCTGGTGAAATAATTTTTTTTTTCTCTTATCATTCTTTCTAGCGCCATCGTTAGTCATGCACTCTCATTTCACTATTTATATATTTTTTGTTTTCAACATTAATCCTTGCAGAATTGTTTTTTTTTCTTTGGTGTTGTCTTGTTTTTCCTGTATGAGTTTATGTTCAAATGGATTAGAAATTCAGAAGGCAGATTAATCAAAGTTAGTATTCCATAGGAATTAGATTCTGAATTGAACCTGAATTTAAACCCAATGAAACCTCCACCTGAAGAACAATAGAGTCAGCAGAGAGTGGAAAGGAATCCCAATGCATTTAGATCCATGAGGGACCACATACACCCTCCTCAGATGAGTGCACCCTCTTGCATAGTGCCTCCAATTGAGCAGAATGTCATTAGGCCTCACATTGTTCCACTCCTACTGAAATTTCATGGCATGGAGACTGAGAACCCTTATTCATACATAAGGGAGTTTGAAGAGGTCTGCAACACCTTCAAGGAGGAGACTTCCACTATGGATTTATTGAGGCTTAAGCTATTTCCTTCACATTGAAGGATAAAGCAAAATTTTGGCTCAACTCCCTGAGGCCAAGGAGCATTCGAAATTGGACTGAGATGCAAGCTGAATTTTTGAAGAAATTCTTCCCCACTCACAGAACAAACAACTTAAAGAGGCAGATTTCCAACTTCTCAACCAATGAAAATGAAAAATTCTATGCATGCTGGGAGAGATATATGGAAGCACACAATGCTTGTCCTCACCATGGGTTTGACACATGGCTGTTTGTTAGCTATTTTTTATGATGGAATTTCTCCTGCCATGAAGCAATTGCTAGAGACTATGTGTGGAGGAGACTTCATGAGCAAAAAACCAGAGGAAGCTTTGGATTTCTTGAGTTATGTAGTTGAAGCATCAAAAGGTTGGGATGAGCCTAACGCAAGGGAGATGGAAAGAATGAGACCTCAATCCAATACCAGGGGTGCCATGTACTCTCTTCCTGAAGACATGGACATGAAAGCCACAGTTTCAACTTTAGCCAGGAGATTGGAAGAACTGGAAATGAGAAAACCGCATGAGGTGCAGCCAATGACTGAGATTCCTATGCCAAATAAGTCTTGTTTTATTTGTCAGTCCACTAAGCATCTGGGAGAACAATGTCCAACTATTCCAGCAAAAAGGGAAATGTTTCTGGAGCAAACAAATGTTGTTGGTCAATTTAAACCATCAACCAATGCACCATATGGAAACACTTACAACCCTAGTTGGAGAAATCACCCTAATCTCTCATGGAAGCCAAAACCCCCATAGTATGCACCACCTACTCCTCCACAATATGCTTCAACATCTCAGCCACCACAACCATAGTCAACTTCTCCAATTAAACAAGTAATCTTGGACCTTAACAAAGTGGTAGGCAACTTTGTGGAAGAGAAGAAAGCAGTCATTGCTCAGTTGCATTAGAGAATTGATATTGTGGAAAGCACTCTGAACAAAAGAATAGATGGGCTCCAAAATGACATTGCTCAAAAAATAGACAACCCGCAGTACTCCATCTCAAGGCTCACCAATCATCACGAAGTGCAAGAAAAAGGGAAATTTCCCTCACAAACCCGACATAATCCTAAATAATTCCACCACATAGCCAGTGCTAGTGAACGTACTCCTAAGATTGATGAGGTGAAAGCAGTTATCACCTTGAGAAGTGGTAGGAAAGTCGAGCAACCAATGCCTAAGCCACTTGATGAAACCAAAGAAGGAGAAGATGAGGAGCCGGAGATGATAGTGATTAAAGAAGACATGATGAAAAAAAGTATGCCTCCACCATTCCCTCAAGCACTCAGAGGTAAAAAGGGAGCGAACAATTCATTCAAGATTTTTGAAGTGCCGAGGCAAGTGAAAGTCAATATTCCTCTTATAGATATGATTAAGAAAGTCCCAACATATGCCAATTTTCTAAAAGACTTGTGCATTGTAAAGAGAGGACTTATGTGACGCCCCAAACCCGGGGGTCCGTTGACTACCCGTCAACCCGCGGAATACCCCATGAATGTCTGGTGACCCGATGACACAAAATCAAGCAGAAGTCTCCTTCGTACCGGAGCTCTACCCAAATACAAACTCCAGACATACCGTCTCTAAATAAAGGCAATAGATCCAATATATCCAATATATCCAATCACATGAGTAATATGGCCACTTGGGCCCACAAACGATACTCATAATACATACTAACTATGAATCCAACTATACACCAAATAGTTACAAGAGTTACAATATTTTCACTCTTATACAATACATATATCAAAATTAGACATTTCCAATACATGTATATATCATCAACCAAAGCCACAACCCGCTTCTTCCAATCTCAATCCCCAGATCGAGCCGTCCCTCGCACACCCCTGTACCTCAGAAAATAATATCCTTGACAGGGTGAGCTTAACACAGCAGTGAATCGCCCTGGAGTGGGCTACTCTCCACCTAAGTGCAGTGCAATGTTCCAAAATAAACATACATTCAAGCAAATGCATGATCCTACTTGAATGTCTACATGACCAACTCAGATCCCGAGTCCTCACCGACTCTCTCACACCCGCCTAAGCCTCGTATGAGAATTATTATATTTATTTGTTTGTGGACAACCTTCCAATGTGTGTATATCAATTAGGCAACTCCGACGATTGATATTATTTGTTTATGGACTACCCTCCGATGAATATCAATTGGGCAACTCCGACGATTGATATTTTTAATTTGGACTACCCTCCGATAATGAATATTGTTAGACAACCCTCCGAACCATTTTCTAGACTCATCTCAAGCACTCACCCTATAGTCCTAGTAGGTTCCAAGGTATATGGAATGCATGTATGCCAATTCCAATACAGTTTAATTCACAAAAATATATAAACATGCATATATTTACAAAATTTAATTCACAATCATGTCATGTAAATTAATTAATTCATACATCTAAATGAGCTCACTTAGCTAATGATCAAACACTTAGCAATTCTACTTGGAATTACCAACTAAACATATTAATTCACAAAAATTATTTTGTGAACACTATTCTCGGAATAGTGAAACCTCTTGCTACTATTCCCGAAAATCGATAAATCATTGGTTCACTTAGGAACCCTGTTTCACGCCATTTCCTACTTTTTCTATATCAAGCATACATTTTAATGCATTATTGCCACATAAACAGCCCACTAATTTTCTGGACTGTCACGGCCAATCAAAAAAATCTCAAAAATTCCAACAATTCGGTCCCAAGTTTTGTGACCGATCAAACGGCCCCTCACGGCCTCAAACCAACCAATACATGATTTATTATGCAAAAGCACAATTTGACACCCCAAACCAGCCGTGGCAGTCACGGCTGCTACTCTTGGGTTTCAAAAATTCATATTAATTCGGTCCCAAGGTTTGGGACCGATCAAACGGCCCCTTACGGCCTTATTCAACTCAAACATTCGTAAAGTACTTAAAGAGGGAATAAAACCCAAGTAGGGAGAAACCCCTACCCCCTTGAGCCTGAGAAACCCCTAAACTGCACCCACGCCGAAGCTCTTCCGCGCAGAGCGTACCTCCTCCTTGTCCCAAGACTCGACTACGGATCACAGTGATTTCTAGAAAGAAGTCAGAGACTCTCTCTTTAGAACCACCATTTAGCTCGCCACGTAGATCCTCCTTGATTTCATCAAGCCAGCCTTTTTGAATTCCGAGAAGAAGAACACTCATGTAACTTTTTGTCCTTGAAGTGACTTAAATCAAACTCATAACAATCATTACGTCCTTCATTTCCCGCCTGACATTCTAGCCTATCTCGGTCATCATTTATCTACTCATACCACTTATGGCACATGAGTACGTGTTATATGTGACTTCACGTGATCGAAAAATCATTTTACTAAGACCGAATGCAATGCCTCGGTAACGTGTACTTCCGACCGCCGAATTTTACTTCAAATTTTACGTATAGCTAGATTTCATGGAGATCTATCTCCAACGATGAAATCCGCTTTCATCCGATCCAGAATAAATTCCGGATTTTTAACCGAATTAACAATTTTGTAATCGAATTTACGATTTTGCCATTTTTCCATAAATTGAAATTTCTGCTCCATTCTCCTCTTAAAAGGAATTTCGTCCCGAAATTTAGGACAATCATAATCACGCACATGCATATGCAACGCCAAAGACTCTATCATGCATGTAAACTAGCCATTTAAAATAAAAAGAACGACTTTAACCACGCACCTTCATCCCAAACAAGAAGGGATATGGCCCGCATCGCGGTCCTCGCTACCCCACGTGACCTCCACTCCATGGCTCCATAGTACTTCTCACTAGCCTCACTGCCTTCAAGGCCGCAGAAACCTGATCACGGCTATCAACAATGCATACTGGTCCCTCGAAGGTCCCATCCGTGTCAGCCTCAATCTGTCCCCAATCCACCACATGAGCTGGATCTAGAGTATATTTCCGGAATATGGATATGTGAAACACCTCGTGGACACCTGACATACTGGGCGGTAACGCCAACTCCAGACGCACAGTGTCTCATCCTCTCGAGCATCCCGAAGGCCCAATAAACCCCGGGCGACAAATTTTCCGATCGCTAAACCTTACCACTCTCTTTTTAGGCATCACCTTCAAGAAGACATGATCTCCAATCTCGAACTCTAAGGGTCGACGTCGCACACCGCATAACTCTTCTCAATACCAGCAAATGAGAAGATCGCCGTCGTATTAAGCTCACCTTCCTGAGGTGTCTCTAATCATATCAAACCAAGACGGCTCTCTCCCACCTCGTCCAACATAACGGTAACTGCATGGCCTCCCCATACAGCGCCTCATACGGTGCCATCTTACACTGGCCTCGATAACTGCTGTTGTAGGCGAATTCCACTAAGGGCAAAGTGCTCTTCACAACCGCCTATGATCCAGATCGCATGCTCGTGAGCATGTCCTCTACTACCTCGTGATAAATTCCCCGTGACCGACCATCCCGTTCCGAGGGTGAACGTTGTACCCATCGGGCCACCGTGTGCCCATAGCCTTTCTCAAACTCTTCCAAAAGTGCCCAGAAACCTCGGTCCCTATCCGACACTATGGATACCGGTACTCCATGTAGTCTGACCATCTCTCGACCGTATAATCTGGCAGAATCCCCCAAGGCGAAGGTCATCCACACGGCTAGAAAAAATGCGTCGACTTCGCGGAGTTTGGCCCACTTATCACCCATACCGCTGGCCATGCTTCTCGTCGCGTCAGGGTGCGGGTCAGCCCATCACGGATCACTCACTCGTCCCGTTTGATTGGCGGCTATCACTGCCCTTTAATTTTACGATGCAAGATGACGCGACAAACTCGACTCTTATCACTGAATAGCACATCACGACGGTGACTCATGATTCACATCTGACACAACGAGAGGCGAGATCTGAGAATCTCTCAACGAGAACAACGAAGAACGATCGTCATCTCGCCGACGAACACATCGGCGATCTCACATCACCCGACCCGGATCTGATCGATTCAACCGACATGACACCACCAACCCATCGGGATCAAACATCCCACAGATTTGGTGGTACACAATCAATCTCGATCATCGCACTATGATCAACAACGGACGTCCGCACTCACTGAATTTGATGACTTACATCTGTGATCTGACTGAGGTGCATCATACATTTGTATTTGATCGGATGGCAGTGAATACAACTGAGGAACTCACTGACATGCCTCTGCCATTGAGGTCCCCACGTGAAAATATACTTCGCACTTCTTTATGGTCTGAGGCCTCGAACTCCTCGGGCCGTATAAATAGTGGCGCCTAAATCTTCAAGGCAAAGACTACACCGCTAACCCATGTCGTGTGTGGGGTAATTCCCGTCGTGATTCTTCAACCCGACGAGAACCATAAAGCCACTACCCTCCTGATCGTGATCAAACACATCCCAATCCAGCCCCTCGAGGCATCACAATACATCAGGTACCCCCGGTCCGGTCCTGACTATCAAGATGGGAGTCGGGCGGTGTCTCCCTTCAATTCCCGGAATGCCTCTCGCAGATCGGTCATCCTAACTTCAAACTTGACTCCTTCCGGTCAACCTAGTCATAGGTGCCGCATCCCTGGGAAATCTCTCAATGAATTTCGTAATACCCACAATCCAAGAAACTACGTGATCTCAAGACCGACTTAGGGCCTCTCCCAACTCATCACTACCCCGACCTTCCTGTCGACCGGACACTACGGCACCACGGCCCCAAAATCTCACCTCAAGAAGTTTAACTCGCACTTACCTAACTCAAGGCATAATCGATGAAGTCTCTCAACAAATCAGAAATAACCCTCAAGTGATACCTGCTGCTCCCACTTCGATCGGGAGTAGACCAAGATGCCATCCACGAAGACTACGGCAACCGATCTAAATGTATCACATCCTACGCATGAGATCCATGAATGTCACGCACATTCGCCAACTGGCGGGCATCACCAGAACTCCAAAGTGCCCATAACGTCCAACACTGGGCTCTTAGGATATCTCGATCCCTAACCCTCAGCTGATGGGTAACCAGTGCGAAGGTATATCTTGGAGTAGACTCCGCCGCCCTCTCAACTGATCAAAAATCACAATTTCTGTGAATGGGTACCGATTCTCGATCGTGAACCCCGTCTGAACCGCCCAGCTCACGCACAAATGGCTGGTCTGGCTCTTTCTTTCAAACAGAACCGAGCGCCCCATGGTGAAGTGCTCCACCCATCGAACCCTTTGTCCAATAGTCTGAATCGGGAATCGAGTTCCTCGCAACTCAACTACCGTGCCATCCATGCGGAGGAAGTACCAGGGGTATGTAAACTCAATAATCGCCATTCGCAACCCCATGTGGAGGTAGTCCAGTAGCCCATCCGAAAAACATCCACATACTCGCATACCACTCGAGGTAGATCTAAGTCTCGCCCTCCTCGCTCTTCCGTAAGGCTCGCTTAGCCAACCCGCTTAACCGTCTCGACACTGACTCATATACCGTCCCAGGGCAAACAGTCATGCTGTATCTCCGAAACACCACACGAGCACCGGGCCTCGTGCGTAACCTCCTACGTCACAACCGACAACGACCCCGTAAGTCGTCACCCAATCCATCCCCAGATGACATCGACCGACATGTCCATGATCCTCGTGTCCACCAAAGTAGAGTCCCCAGATCTCCAACCACAACCTCGACATATCATCCTCTATTCTCACCCTAATCCCTAGGAGAACTCATACAAAGGCTCCATGTAAGGTCTCAACCTCTAAGCTCAACTCAATACAACCGATGCAAATGATGAATGAATGCGGCACCGTAATCAAATAATACTCTTGCACATAGGTAAGATAGCAAAAACGCACTCGGGATAATCGGGCTGATTTGTCGACTCAAATCATGGTGATGGCGTACGCCCTAACCCCCTCACGCCTCGCTTCTACGGGCCTCGCCCTCGCCTCTAACGGTACTTCGCTCTCGGCTTCGCTTCTCAGACCGTACACAAAGAGGAACGTGATCAGATCCTCTCCCGTCCCGCTTACCGGGATCGGGACTGTAGTCACCAAAACCCCGATCCCCCCGGGCTTCGGGAAATCCTCCTCATGCGTCTGTGTCGACAATGGTAAAGATACTATCCGCCCCGCCTAACCGGGCAACTCTCATCCGTCCCGGTCTCACGGGGCCGCGAACTCGGAATCCCCAATAACTAGGAAGCTCTCTCCGCCTTCGAACCGGGAAGAAGACCACCTGGCCCTTCATCTTATCACTAACACTCGTGATCCCAGTGCGCCCGGCATCCTCCATCTCTCTCTACGGCCGGTCAGTCCCAACCTATAATCACATCCTAGGCGAAACTTGTATTCTCGCCCGAATGGACAACTTCAAATTCCATTCGAATCTTCTCACCTCGTCGTCGATACACGCAATCATCAAAGAAATCGGGCTAACTCGGAATCTATCCGTAGTCCACCGCGCCCACGCCCCGGCTTCAAATAGGAACTCTCAGCCTCTCGCCAGATGCCTCGCAGCCTCCGGTGCACTTTACCACGAACAACCCATGAACAACTCCTGAAACTCTGCCCATGTCATAACCTCTAAGTCTCTAGAATTCCTTGCCCATTTCCACCATATACTCAGCTCTCACCCCAGCTAGTCTAATCCGGCAGTGTCGAGGTACTCGACAGCCTCTAACACCTTCTCGATCCGGTATGAACCACCATTCACAACACCACTTCCCGTGAATGCCTGAGGATGATGCGCCTAAACCTGAGGTTACTAGGACCTCCCGATCAATTCGCTACACAACTCCAGCATAAAGAAATGCAATACCTACAAATTTCTCAAGAAAAGCCTACCGATCAAACATCGATGGTGCTCGACCAAAGGCCCCCGTGGACGCCCTCACGTCCCGCCCCGACTCAGCCATCTATACGGTTCAATGGCAGTTAAATCCCACACAAGATTCTAAGGCATAACATACCGAGACACTATTCATACATAAATCGCTGTATATTATTACTGTCTCTGCATTTACGCTAATGCAAGGCAATCAATTATGCATTTAAAACATTTTTATCAACAAAAATTATATTTTCGAAAATTTCATTTTTGAAAATTTTATTTTTCGAAAATTTTGTTTAATTTTATTTGATTTTTTTTTTCATTTATTCCGGCCACTTGAAAAATAAAAATATACACCTATTTTTTTTTTTCATTTTCCATAATATCTAAATAAATTTATAAAATTTTATTTTACTCTATTTTTTTTCTTAATTTTACAACTTAGAAACCTTGTGAAAATTATTTTCTTAATTCATTCACTTTTTTTTTCATTCTCACGCAGCCTTCCTTTGCTACTCAAGAAAATTTTAACTATGAAATTTTTTAGTTATATATATATATATATATATATATATATATATATATATATATTTTTTTTTTTTTTTTTTTTTTTTTTTTTTTTTTTTTTTCTTGTGCAAAAATTGGAATAATTTTCCAGTTTTCCACAAAACCCACTATGTTCTTGTCCAAAATTGGAGTTGTTGTCCATACTTGGCTGTCCGCACTGCTCGACCATTTTGCCAAAGTTTTCAAACCAACTCGTTTCACACTAACTCCTAAGAAACAACATTTTAGTTTATTTGTCTTAAGTGCTATCCACCTAAGCACACAATCCAAACACAACACATGATCAATCAACATGTTATACACCTTTCACACATACATATAACCATTCATCAAAGCACACAGAAAACACACATGCAGTGTTCTAGTTTTGTTTCGTGCCTTCCTAGGTAATCTCATACCTAAATCGAACATCGAACCACACCTAGTGGTGATGTTCCTACACCTCAAAGACTATGGCCTAGCTTCCAACCCCTTAGTCCTAGGTGGAATGATATCTGTGCTCGACACTGTCAGACGCCCCAAACCTCGGGGTCCGTTGACTACCCACAACTGACATTTGTGAATGTCGGTGACCCACATTTCATCATTTAAATCGGCAGTCTCCTTTCAGACGGAGTCACCCAAATACAAACTCCGTATATACTGGCCCCAAATAGTGCACATCCACTATATTCAATCTACATGAGTAATACGGCCACTTGGGCCCCCAAACGAGGCACTACAATACATACTAACTATAGAATCCAACTATACACCAAATAGTTACAAGAGTTACAATATTTTCTTTACTTTATACAATACATATATCAAAATTAGACATTTCCAATACATGTATATATCATCAACCAAAGCCATTAACCCGGCTCTCTCCAATCTCTCAACCCTAGGACGAGCCGTCCCCGCACGCCCCCGTACTGTGAAATAATATCCCTTGACAAAGTAGCTAACGCCAAGAGTGAATTCGCCTGGCCGGCTACTCTCCACCTGGGCGAGCAGTAATGTTCCAGGCCAAACATACATTCAAGCAAATGCATGATCCTACTTGAATGTCTACATGACCAACTCAGATCCCGAGTCCTCATCGATTCTCCTCACACCTCGCCTAAGCCCCGTATGAGAATTATTATGACTATTTGTTTGTGGACAACCCTCCACTGTGTGTATATATCAATCAAGCAACTCGACGATCGATATTATTTTGCTTCGCTGACTAATTCCCTCCGATGAATATCAATTGGGCAACTCCGACGATTGATATTTTTAATTTGACTACCTCCGATAATGAATATTGTTGTACACCCTCCAATCCATTTTCTAGGACTCCATCTCAAGCTCACCCTATAGTCCTGGGAAATTGTTGCATATGGATCGCATGGTATGCCAATTCCAATACAAATTATCCACAGTAAATATATAAATACGCATATATTTACAAAATTTAATTCACACAATCATGCCATATAAATTAATTAATTCATACATCAAAATTAGCCTACTTCACAATGATCAAACAATGTGCAATTCTACTAATTACTCGACCAAACATATTAATTCACAAAAATTATTTTGTGAACATTTGACTCCTGAATAGTTGAAACCCCTGCTACTATTCCCGTAAAATCACAAATCATTGGTTCACTTAGTGAACCTGAAGCTCACGACCATTTCTCGGCCTTTTCATGTCAAGCATACATTTTAATGCATTATCGATAATAAACAGCCCACTAATTTTCCGACCGTCAAGGCCAATCAAAAATCTCAAAAAATTCCAAATAAATTCGGTCCCAAGTTTTGGATCGATCAAACGCTGCCCTCACTACCAAACCAACTAATACATGATTTATTATGCAGCGCACAATTTGACTTAAACCAAACTGTAAGGCTACTACCGGCTACTCTTGTGTTTCAAAATTACATTTAATTCTGGGCCTCACATGGGGACGATCAAACGACCCCCCACGACCTCATTCTACTCAAACATTCAGAAAGACTTAAAGTGGGAAATAAAACCCAAGTATGAGAAACCCCTACCTCGGATTTTGAGGAAACCTCAACCGTACCCACGCAGCCTCTCCTGAGAGCACCTTTCTTCTTGTCCCGAAGACTGATTTGCCGATATCGCTACAGATTTCTGCAGAGAAGCCAGACTTCAGAACCACTCATTTTCGCTTCTCTACAAATACTACATCCCTCTCCTTTGATTTCACGTTTTGGCCTTTTTGAATTTGAGAAGAAGAATACTATGCAACTTTTTGTCCTTTAGTGACTTAAATGAAATCCCATAATGACCATTACATCCCTTCATTTCCCAGTTTTGACATTCGGCTCTATCTCGGCCGTTCATTTTCATCATTTATCTACTCATAACACTTATGGCACATGAGTACGTGTTATATGTGACTTTCGTCACATCAAAAATCGTTTTACGACACCCGAAATGTGATGCCTCGAAAAACGTGTAATTTCCGACTGCCTAATTTTACGAAATTTTACGTGCTAGCTAGATTTCACGAGAAGATTCCAACGGTGAAATCCGTTTCGTCATCTGAGATCCAGAGAATAAATTCCATATTTTTAAGCGAAAGAACAATTTTGTAATCAAAATTACAATTTTGCCCTTTTTCCAAAAATTGGAATTTCTCGGGTCTTACAACTTATGTGAATAAGAAAGCCTTTTTGATAGAGGTATGAGTGCCAATTACAATGCTGCAAGACTCAGTCGAAGCACAAAGATCAAGGTGTCCTACCATTTCGCTGAACATTGTGGAACTCGTGCGTAAAAAACATTGCTCGATCTGGGGAGCAAACTTGTTACCTTACCTACCTATACGCACCGGGATTAGAGAGTCAAGCCCACCACCACCAATTGTCTCGCGTATAGATCCGTGAAAATTCCTAAAGGCATAGTTGAAGATGTTTTGGTGAAGGTGGATAAGTTCTACTATCCGGTGGACTTTGTTGTTATCGATACCGAGCCAGTGGCTATAGGAGCCATCATCAACTGTAGGAATGGGGTCATGCAACTCACCTCCGGCAACATGACAATGCAGCTGATGAGCTTAAAAGTCATCTCTTTTTAGTCCATTTTTCTGTTTGATTTTCAGTTAAAATTGAATATTTAATATACAGAATTATGAAGAAACTCACCAATTTGTCATTAGCAGGAAGGAAGCAAGAAAGATGAAAATGCAAAAGAGAATAAGTGATAAAATGCAAATGATAGTAGAGCAGAATAAAGTACCGACTGAACTATCGATGCGCCCGAGGTCTACACAAATTCAGCTTCGAGGTCGCTGACATCAGAAGATTAAAGGGAATTTAATGCGGTGTCGCGATGTGGGATCACAACAGAGGCGTACCGAGGAAAGAGAGAATTAAAAGAGTAATGTCGCGACAGAAGTATGAAGTCGTAGACATCATAAACAACCATGCAACTCCAGCCAAAGATCAAGTGATGTCACAAGAAGACTGATGTCTGACACCAAGTAAACCAATCGATAACGCAAGAGAACAGATGGATGAAGTCAAGACATCACAAAGAGAACATCTGAAGGCTTCAAAACCGTGAGTTGATGTCGCGACGCCAAGAAGCACCCATTCACAATAAAGAAGCACTCACTTGATGTCGCGCATACAGCATCGGGATGTCGCTGACACCACAACAAATGCGAAGATACAAGAGACCGAATACGTCACTACAGATCGTGGAACACTCATTCAAAGATGCAAAGATAAAGGAGCTAGTCACAAGAGAAACGGTCGCTACATCCGTAACGATCATCCGAAATGGTGCAAAGGCTCAAATAATGTCGTGGACATCGGCGAACGACCATTTCACGTCGAGTAACTTCGTGGTGATGTCGCTATTACGTATAGATGTCGCGATGAGTTGAGACTGGCCGCATAAAGAACCGAAGTCGCTGACATGAGCAAAAGCACCGGGCCCCGGTACTTTTAACCACAAAGAGTCATATCGTTTAGGGGCCTTAACCGGTAGAAACTTATAAATAGAAAGCTACCTGCATCGAAACGCAAGTCGCAGCATCAGAGGAGAGATCCGTGTACTTAGGCTTCACTCTTTATTTTATTTTTTCTTTCTTTCTTTCTTTCGCCATCGAAATCAGATTGTTTCAGATTTTCTTTTCTTTCTTCGCTTTATGTTTTGTTTGATCTCGAATGTTATCGCTGAGTCAAGCCGAATGTCAAAATCAATTTCTTTTCTGTTACTACGGAGCGTATGGAATTTCGGACAAATTAAAAATTGATTGTTCGATTTCAACCGCAGCCGTTCTATTGATCGGTGGAATCTTTGTAGTGCGTAATTCGATGTCGAACTTCGGCCTCCATTAAGAGACGTTTTAGTTAGAATTGATCTTTCTGTAGTATTTTCCGATTATCTTGTTCATTTCGGTTTGCAATTTACTTGGATTATTGGTTTATTGATTTGGATCGAATATCAGTTTCCTATGCAGATTAAAATTGCGTCATTACCACGATTTCGAGTCTCACGAGTGACACGGGGAAGGCGATCTGGGAGTAGCATTATAGTTCTTTGAAGGTATATTAACCTGCTATTAGGGATCTGTTGCGCTTTGCAAGTTCACTTAGATAAATCCTCTTCTCACTTGAAGTCAAGAACGAGTTGAATGACTTATCTATTTAAACAAAGCAGAGATTTCACCTCGGTCGGGATGAGTGAGGCGATCCGGTGTAGGCGAGATCTAATCAAGGAAAGGTTGATCTATTCTAATTTCGAGGAAAGAGTAATTTGGAAGTTGTACATCCTTGCTTGGCCAGATGGCAGGGCTAAGGTGTACGGTCCATAAATGGGTATGAAGTATTGCAATACCGGATTAAGGAGAGTTCTTGTTAAAAGTAGTTATCACGATCCACAGCAATTCGAAGTCATGAAAATGAGATAGCAGTGTGGGTGTAAGGAGAGATCGGTGCACTACCCATTGTAGACTGATTTGAACTTGAGATAATCAAGAAATTCAATCAATATTCCTCACAATTGTTCGTTCACTACAATTTGTTTCTCTTGATGTGTCTCTTTTAAGATAATTGTTCAGTATTCATTTCTTGTTATAGAACTTAGTTTTACTTTCCTTCATTTTATTTCAGTTTATTCTAATTTTCATTTTCTTGAGATTAGTTATGTTCCCAGCTTTTACGCTGAACACCGTTATCAACTGATGGTCCAAATAGTATGAATTTCGAGTAGTCAGGGTAGTTGATTTAAAATTCTTGAGATCTCTGTGGGATCGATATCTGGACTTAAATCCATTTTATTACTTGTCGACCTGTGCACTTGCAGAATATCAGACCAAAACCAAGTTTTAAACATGATTTATTTTAGAGATTGGTGGGTTATATAGTGTAAGGATGAACAAAGTTTTGATACTGTTGCTGGGGATTAGACAATAGTCCTTTGGTATTAGTGTCATAAATTTTTATATGTGTTCATTGGTCTGTCAAAAAGTTTTATGGCGCCGTTGCCGGGGATCGAAAGAATTTAATAAATCAATATTCAGATGAAAGAAGGAAATACTAATTTGGACATTTTTAAAAGAAAAAGAACAAAAATAAATTTTCAAGCAGTGGTTCAATTTGGCCACTAACTTTTAACAACCCATATTGAAAATGTTTGTTGATTAGGCTAATCCTATTGATCTGAGTCTACCTTGATTACAGGAAGACAGCTCATACAGCCATGACAGATAGAGGATTAGACATTGTAGCCAACCAGGGATGTGCAGCTAAAGAATTTAAGGAGCATGACACTATGGAGAATTTATGGAATTCATTCATCCACAACAAATATTTAGCAATAGAACAGAAAGCAATCAATGCTAATGATTTTGAGCTCGAACCAGCACTGATAACCATGGTCAGCCAGAACTGATTCATTTGGTCATTCTACGGAAAATCCCAATGAACATTTGGGGCAATTTTTGAGAATAGCAAATTCAATTAAATTGAATGGTGTGGAGCCAGAAGTTATTCAACTGCAGTTGTTCCCATTCTCTTTACGAGATATGGCTGCAACATGGTTTAACTCCCTACCAAATGAATCTGTTAACACATGGAAGGAGGCGGTAAATTTATTTAGTAAATTCTTTACCCCATCCCTTCCTTCTGGACAAGGGAGGGAGATTACTAATTCCAAACATGAGGAAGGAAGAAATGGAAGAGCTGAAGAGAGCCAAAGGAATGTGATGAACAAATTGTCAGCCATAGAATAAGTTTGGATGCATTGATACATTAGTTGAATGAAAGGAAGACCAACTAAAAGCTAAAAGCGAGCGAGTTGTGGAAGAATGAAGATTGCACGAAAGAAGAATCTCTAAAATCACATTCGGGGCGAATTTGATATAACATATTTGGAATAAAAAGGGAGTCTCTCAATTCCTTTCTCTATCTTTATTTGCATTTTGAGTTGAAATAATTGTTAGATTTTATATTTGAAGTAGCATGATTGCAAGTTTGGGGAATTTATTTTTATCTTGCATGAAATGCTTAACTTAATGAATATGAGGAGATAATAATAGAAATTGTCGATTTCTGCATGATAAAAATAAAATTGGAGTTGTGGTTGTTTTGAGTGACATTGAACAACTGTGATATTGCTGTAAGTTAGATTGTTTATTGTTTTGAGACATAACACGGGTTCGAGAGGGTTGACCAAGGATGTGAGAGAATGAAGAATAATAAGTGGAAAAGAAATCCAAATTGATGAATTTTAGTCATAACCGAAAAGAACATTCTCACATCGCAAATTCCAATTTTCTTTTAGGTCACAACTTAGAAATCCGATAACGTGACTTCAATTAGTGTCTCCTGAACTTTATTTCCCGTGGATGGAATTATTAACTTGAAAAGCGATGTCAAAACATTAAACTGAGTGTCTGGTTTCATTCAAGGTCCATGGAACTACAATTCACCCCAAAAATTTTTTAATTTATGCGAGAATAAATAATAATAAATACGAAGCAATCCATATTGCAGTTTAATCAATCTGTGGAATATTCTCAGTTTCAAAGAGCATAATCGAGAGGAAGATGGAGCATTCAAGAAAAACGTTCCAAATTCTCCAGGAAAAGCTGAAATCTGAATTGAAAATACAAAAAGGGACATAAATCGAAAAATCTCATTTAATCTTCCCATAGAAAATTGAATGAAATCAAAGTAGGAAATAGTTCCAGAATAAAAACTGCTGAGAGGACATTATCTTAATTGAATAAAGCAGTTAGAGTAGGAAATGATTGAAATGAGGAAAAGTGCGAGAATAAAGGACAAAATGTATCTAGTTTAATTGCAGAATAAGTACTTATATTTAAGTGATAGGTCCAGTTTAGAGGAAGGTAATACAACAGATGGAACAAACATATTTTGAGTTTGTGGTATGAACAGTAAGTCGAGGAACACGGTTGAATATCAGAATTAAGCAACTACTCATAAATAAAAATGGGTCAAGATACTCCTTATAGTTAGTCACGGTGATAAATCGGATTCTAAATTTGTTAGATTATTGATTGAAGTGAAATCCTAGGTGATTAAATTTGTGAGATGATAAATCATTCTTAAGTAGTTTAATGTCTAAGCTAATCTGTTCATGGGTAACTCGTTAGTTCAAATTAATGCCTTCTTCGAAATAGATACGACTAACCATCTCAGACATCAATCCTTGTTAAGATTTCGATCACCGAGATTCTAAGAGGAAGAAAGGAATGAAGTTTGGGGAGTTTATGTTTTGAGGCTCAAAAGGAATAGTAAGAAAAGGCAAAGACAGAAAAGATAGCGAAAAAGAAACATAGGGATAAGTTTTATCTTGTGGCTAACTCTCTTGAACAATTTAAGTTCTTAGGGTGTTTCAACACCTAGTACCCTAATGCCATGCGGTATGGGAGTTCTTAACCCAAAGTTCGCTAAGAGTGTTAGAGCCTAAAAGTTAAAACATTGCACTATCCCTTGGTAGCAAAACTAGGGAAATTCCTCGGTGAAATTATAAGAGTCAAATAGGGGGAATACAGTCGAAGCAGAGAAATCAAAGAGATATCCCAAACATGAAGTTTAGGGAGTTTCTTGAAACTATAAGAAGAAGGGGAAGAAGAAGAGAAAATGTTCAGGGGTGTTCAACCTAAAAATTTCCTTCCATCCTACCCATTACACAAGCCTCACAATATAAGCCCAAAGACCTGATTGATCACGGAGAGTATTCACCTATTAGTGGAGATCAATATGAAAAACAAGCATGGAATTTGGAAGAAAGGAAACATTGAAATTGAAGAACTTTAGGGAGTTAAATGACTCAGCCATAAATTGAGAAGAGAATTCAAATTCATTGTTAATAGGATCAATGGTATATTGTTTGTAAAACAATCTCAACATGATAGTTTGCATAACATAAGGTAGAACTTGACCTTTACTTGGACTTGAAGTTAAATGTATAGAAAATTTTGCATACCTTGCATTGCAATTGAATTGAATGCCAATGTAAAACAAAACAGAAAAATGTCCTTTTTGTTTGAGGACAAACAATTCTTTCTTTTTCTTTGCTTGAGGACAAGCAAAATTTTAAGTTTGGGGGAGTTTGATGAGCTTAAAAGTCATCTCTTTTCAGTCCAATTTTAATTTGTTTTCAGTTAAAATTGAATATTTAATATATAGAATTACGAAGAAACTCACCAATTTGTCATTAGCGGGAAGAAACAAGAAAAAGATGAAAAAATGCGACAATAAGTGGATAAAAATACGTCGATAGTAGAAGCGAAATAAAAGCAATTAGTGAACTATTGATGCGAGTCTTAGTCTGATCCGGTTAATTCGCGACGCTCAGGAAGATTAAAGGGAATTTGATGCAGGTCGCGACAGGGATCACAGTGGCAGCTGAGGAAAGAGCAGGAATTAAAAGAGTAATGTCGCGACAGGAAGTATGAAGTCGCGACATCATAAATGATGCAACTTCGGCGACATCAGTGATGTCGCGACAAGAAGGCGATCACTCGTGACACCAAGTCACAGTAATTGATCTGCGTGAGAATGATGGATGAAGTCGAAGACATCACAAAGAGAACATGTCGAAGGCTTCAAAACCGTGAGTTGATGTCGCGTAAGAAGCACCCATTCTAGCGTGCGGTTAATTTACTTGATGTCGCGACAAGAAGGCGCGATGTCGGCGACACCACGAAACCAACGGTAGAAAGTACAGAAATTTAGCGATGTAAACATCGAGAACACTCGTTCAAAGATGCGGTATAAAGAAGTGAAGTCGCGACAAGAGAAAGCGAAGTCGCGACGTAACGATCATCTCGGCAGATAAGGCTCCGACTCAATGTCGGGATCAAGAATGACCATTTCACAAGGCTACTTGTGATAACCCGAGGGGTGATGTTGCGACGCGGGGTATAGATGTGCGACGTAGAACTATCGCGACAAAAGAGCGGAAATTAAGCGACATGAGCGAGTGACTTGGGCTGGGTGCCGGAATCCACGGTAGTCACATTGGGTTTAGGGCCCAAGCGAAGCCTATAAATGAAAGCTACCGGTCCAGTAGTCGCAGTGGCATCGGAGATCTGGTAGCTAAACTTCACTATTTTTCTTTTTTTTTCTTTTCTTTTCTTTTCTTTTTCGTCATTTTAGAGTGGATTGTTTCTCGTATTTTCTCTTTTCTTTTTCGTTTTGTTTTGTTTGGATCCCGAATGTATCGTTGAAATTTGGCGAATGCGAAATCAATTTCTTTTCAAGTTACTACGGAGCGTGTAAGATTTCAGACAAATTAAGTGATTATTCGATTTCAGTCACATTACGTTCTATTGATCGGTGGAATCTTTGTAGTCGCGTAATTCGGTAATCAGGAACTCGACCTCCATTAAGAGAGCGTTTTAGTTTGAATTGATCTTTCACGTAGTATTTTCCGATTATCTTGTTCATTTCGGGTTCACAATTTGCCAGTTATTGGTTTTATTGATTTTGGATCTGAATATCAGTTTACTATACGTTAAGAATTCGTCATTACTGATTTCAAGGAAGTCCTCGAGTGACACGGGAAGGCGATCACAAATTAACGTATAGTTCTTTGAAGGTATACTAACACACGTAGGGATCAGATTGCTTTGCAAGTTCACTTAGATAAATCCTCTTCTCACTTGAAGTCGAAGAGCGAGGTTGAGCGACTTATCTATTTAAACAAGTAGAGATTTCACCTCAATTCGGATAGTGAGGCCAATCCCGTGTTAGCTGAGATCTAATCAAGGAAAGGTTGATCTATTCTAATTTCGTGGAAGAGTAATTTGGAAGTTGTACATCCTTGCTTGACCGATAACTTGGGAGCTAAGGTGTACAGTCCATAAAATGGGTATGAAGTATTGCAAAGAAAAATACCGAGTTAAGGAAGTTCTTGTTAAAGTAGTTATCTCAATCCACTGTAATTCGAGAGAATCGGGAAAATGAGATAGCAGTGTGGAGTGTGGAGAGATCCAGTTTGCACTACCATTTGCCTTGAATGATTTTGAACTTGAGATAATCAAGAAATTCAATCAATATTCATTACGAGGAATTGATAGATTCGCTCTAATTTGTTTCTCTTGATGTGTCTCTTTAAGATAATAATTGTTCGATATTCATTTCTTGTTATAGAACTTAGTTTACTTTCCTTCATTTATTTCAGTTTATTCTAATTTTTATTTTCTTGAAGTTAGTTATGTTCGACTTTTATTGAACTCACCCAGATTATCAAGCTGATGGTCCAAATAGTATGAATTTCGAGTAGTCGAGTTAGTTGATTTAAAATTCTTGAGATCTACGTGGGATCGATATCTGGACTTAAATCCGTTTATTACTTGTCGGCCTGTGCACTTGCGAATGTCGGACGAAAACGAGTTTGAACATGATTTATTTTAAGAGATTGGTGGGTTATATAGTGTAAGGATAGACAAAGTTTTGATCTTTATTCTTTGGGGATTAGACAATGATCCTTTGGTAGTAGTGTCATAAATTTTTATATGTGTTCATTAGTGCACATCCAAACGACGGCTGAGTCTTTCATTTAAGCATGTTCATCGGAGGAAGAAAGCCCGGAAGGATGTGTGTCGAGTTGACACTCTTGTGGAGAACATTGTGCTCGAGCTCCACCACTGCGGCTCAATGGCATCTCCAATAGCGACTTGGTGATCCAGCGCTCCAGTAGCCGGTATTCCCACCAGCTTCGCTAGCTCTACGGCTAATCATCCTTCGGTTCTGATCCTTAGGATTAGGATGAGATTCCACCTATGATTGCAGGAGGTATCACTTCCTTCTTTAAGTTTCCCTCCTGAGCCACGTTGAGGACAATGCAACATTTGGTAGGGAGGAGAATTAAAGAAGGAAGTGCACTTTATGTTTTTAGCCAGTTGTTTTCGAATAGTCGGTTTGTTTTATATAATGAATGCCTTATAGTTTTTTTTTTTTTTTACAATATAGTACATGTCTTTTTTTTTTGTTTCTAGTACATGCTTTTAGCTCATGTTTTAGTTTCTCAGTTTCTTATTTTCCCATTGGATTTCTCATAAATGTTTTTTGTAATTCTCAACTTGCAGTGGGAGGATTGTCTCAATAATCTTGATTTTAGAGTGGTGTTATGCTTAAAAATGTTGATGAATTGTCGAAACTCCTCTTGTCTTTAACCTTACTTCTTCCACTTTGAACTAACCACACACTGTGCACATTAGGTTTTAATTATAAGTTGAAAAACTGCCTTGCCTCCTAAGCCTTGCAAAAATCTGGATTATTACTTTTGACCACCTCCTAGCAAGGCTACTAATCAAATTTTGTGGCAAGTTTTGTTGTTTTCAAAGGCTATATATATTGAAGATAGGGATTCAACTCAAGCATGAAGAACCCAGTTGTAGTTCAAAGCTAAAGAGCATAGAAGAAGGAAAAAACAAAAGCAAAGAAAGATGCAGTAGCAAACCTTGCCAAATTAGCAAGGGTTATGAATTTTCGCTCCCAGCCCCTACAAAATTTCATAGACCCTGCGAAAATTCCTGCCATTTGTTCAACTTTTTGTCTTCTATTTTTTTTTATTCCCAGTTTATCCTCATGTAATAGTGTTATGAGTTGTACATTTTGGTAATTTGTATTGATTTTGGTGGGTTTGTAATACCCATAGAAGACTTTGTATGTAGACAATTATTCAATTATTGAAGGGGGTTTTTTAGGAAGCTTGTTCAAGAAGCTCCAGTTTCTTTCATTTTCTCTCATTTTCCTTTCTCTTTTCTCACTAGCCAAACACTGTTTAAGTATAATTTTTCAAAGGATGAGTGGCTAAATCTCCTCCCTCCTTGAAGTGAAGGGGCATTGGGCAAAGGAAGTTGCGGTAAACCAAAGGTTTTCATGTTTTTAAAGCAAGTATTCACTATCATTAATGGTTCCTTCCTTCAACTCTAGGTTTTGATCCCTTCGATTCTCCTTGAATGGTTAGTATTTGGTAAGCTCTCAGGGCTCATTGGATACTTAATGCTAGATCCAGTGATGTTTGTCAATTATCACCTATGAGCCATTGGAAGGTGAGTCAAGGAGACATGTTTTTACTGACTGAGACCATTAATGGGAAGTGAATGCCATTTTCAAGGATATTTAATGAGGGTCAGTTTTTATAGCTAAATGAAGAACCGGTTTGGGATATAACTATATGTTATCCTCTCTAATGAGAGGAAAAGACTCGGAAAACCCCTCATTTTCCTAAGGAACCTAAGCTTAGTGACCCAATACTTTAAGGGACTTCTTTCCATATTTTAATCCATTTTAATTTCAGTTTTAACCATTAAAACCAACTCTTTTTATCACAACCCCAATATCCAAAATGAAATCACTAGTTTAAGCCTCACTATCAGTCATTTCCACGAAGAAAACCCATCTCTGTAGACGATCCTAGAACCACTATACTATAATAGCTATGCTATGCTAGTATGAGGTATTAGGTTATAAATTTTGTTGATTAATACCCTACGGGTAACGAATCAATGTGCAATCATAATTATGTGTGTTATCATTAATTTAAATGAACAAACATATGTTCCAAGTAAAAATAAATGTAACTAATGTTCTTATAAGAACCATAGTTCAAAGTTTAGAGTGATATTTATTTCTTTTTTATTTGCTTATATAAAATTTTTCAATAATTTACCTTTATTTTCAACAACATCGTAACAAACTTTCATCTTATGATTGACACCAAAAAATGAAAAATATCTAAAGTGTCATTTCTAAAATTCCTCTTTATCATGAAGGTTTTTAAAGTTCAAAACAAAGTTTGCAGCGGAAGATTTTGGTCCAATAAATTTTAAAAATTAATAAAAACTCTTTTTATGATCCTATGGTACATGCATACAAATCAACAAATAATAAAGAAGAATTACCTCAATCAGATTAAGGAGATTTTTCTGGCAAGTAGGGTTGACAACTTATGATCCTTTTATTTTTATTTTTATTTTCTGTTTTCCACGATCTTCCAAGTTGTTCCTCTTCACTACAGGGTACGTGTGGCCGTACATATTAACAAAGGTTTTGTTTTTAGAACTTTTGATATTCTCAACACGTGAGATCGAGAGAGGTTAGATGGAGCAAAAAAGTGAAACTCTTTCTTTGTTTTTCTCTAATTTTTATCACACTTTGGCCTTAAGGGTTTTGCCTCTTATTTATAATATGCCTTGAATTGATCTCAACCATTGGATCAGAAGTGACATATTTAAATATTGAATTCAAATTAATTCAAATTAAGTGACCAAAGTAAAAATAGGATTAATTTCTCAAATTAGTTTCATTCATATAGTAATTACTATTAATTATTAATTAACATTTAATTATCAATAATTACTGAGTTGCTATGGAAACAATTTCTTTTACAACTATGCCCTCAAAGGGATTTCTTTGTTAATTTAATCCTATACAGTGTTTTATAGAGGCGACCCGGGGACCTATGGACCTGTAATTCCAAGATCCAATAAATTTGATAATTAATTAAACTCTTTAATCAATTAATCTAATTTATTAGTTCTAGTATTATTCCACTAAAAAACTGAAATTGAACTCATGTAATTACAGAATAATTTACGTAGTGATACTTAAGCAATCCATTGATATGATCATTACATGCAATTCAATCCTCCATAATTGGTCCATCATTAGAGATAGGTTAAATTACCGTTTTACCCCTCTAGTGATATCTTTATCCTTAAGTTCCATTAATTCACAAGTGAACATTTAATTTATAAACCTGTTATAAATTAGAGCGCTCAAATTGTTCACTTCCAGAATTAACATAAACGAACCAATTATCAGCTTCCATAAGAAGGGTTTTGGATTCCATATCTATAGGACATGTTCTGACCACCTATCTCGAAAGAAAATGGGCTCGACATAAGTATTGGGCCTGTCTTAGGACAGACCATAACCTATGAATCAAAAGGCCCTATTAAAATAGACAGGAGTCCATGGCTACTCAGGATTAAGATCAATCTGCATATGATCATCTAGTAACACGGTTTAAACTCTTAATTGTAATGATATATTATTTAAGAGTTTAATCCATATATGGTCATGTCCTATGTAATCAGATTAGATAAAGCACCTCCATTTTAATGTCACTACATCAATAATCCAGATCAAGATTACTGCATTCTTAATGTTCAGTGGACCGTACTAGTAGTATTATAGATTAAAGATCCCTACTTTGATTTACTACGGATGGTTTAATTTAAGTATCTATAATCTTGATCATCACAAGTATATAAGCGTTTTATACTAAGATTATAGTTACATTAATAAACTTGGGATTTTTATATTTACTAAATTATCGCATATGAAGAATCAAATATAGAAAATTGTTATCATGAAGCAGTACAAATTACATGCTTTTAGGGCACCATGCCCAACATATCATATGATGGACTATTAATAAAAATTCATGTTAGAAATAAACAAACTAATAGGTGATTAGTGCCCAAAAGTGCTATTTTAAGCCCTATTTATTGTAGGTTTTGAGCACTTTTTGTGTACTAATCGGCCTAATTAACCCAATTGGAAAGTTAAGGACCTAGCAAAGCTACTAATCAAATTTTGTGGCAAGTTTTGTTGTTTTTGCAGAATTTTTATACCGTAGATAGGATTCAGCTCAACCATGGAGGATCCAAGTTCAACTCATAGCTACCAAATCAAACCAAAGAAAGAAGCGAAAGCAAGAAAGAAGAAATGGAAGCGGAGATGCGAAATTTTGCAACCTATGAAATTTTCGTAAGTGCGAAATTTTCAAATTTCGCACCACATTGCCCTTGTTCATCCATCTTTTGACATTTTGACTTTTTTTTTTGTCACTTTTTGTTTGTTTCCCGATTTGCCCCTATTGTAATAGTGTTTGTTTTTATCTTTTGGTAATTTTGTACTGGGTATTGTCTATAAAAGACCCCAAAACGTGACACTGTAAAGGGAGTTTGATCATTAATAAAAAATTTTGGGCACGAAGCTTTCGGCTCTTCCCGGCTCTTTCATTATCATATTTTCCCTCACTTTCTCTCATTTTCTCACTAGCCAAACACCCTCCGAGGATGACAACTCGGAGGAGCGGCTATAAACCATTCCTCCTTAGAGAAGAAGGCTACTGGGTGCAGGATCTGAAGGCAACTAAAGGTTCCATGTTTTTCATGCAGGTATCCACTGTCGTTACTATGTCTCCTTTTAACTTTAGGTTTTGATCCCTTTTGAGTCACCTTGAATAGTTATTACTTGGTAAGCTTTTAGGCTCATTGGATGCTTAATGTTAGATCCATTGATGTTTGTTAGTTATCATTTATGATCCATTGTAAAGTGAGTCAAGGTGACTTGTGTTTTTAACGACCGAGAGCACTAATGGCTAGTGGATGTCATTTTTCAAAGGGTAGTTATTTAAGGTTCAGTTTTTATAGCCACATGAAGATCCGGTTTCGGGAAATGACGCTATAAATTACGTCCTCCCCAACGAGAAAATGGACGCAAGAACCCTCGGTGACCTTTAGAACCCGAATCCTAGTAGCGACATGAGGAGACTTCTTTTACATTTTATTTTATTTAACTTTAAGTTTTCCAAACAATACCACTCACTGTTTTTATCACCACCTTAAAATCCAAACCAAATTCACCATTTTGGCCTTCACTGCACGTCATTTGTGCGAAGTTGTTTGACCCTAGCGCCACTATACTGTAGTAGCATTGCTACGGCCGTAAGAGGTTTAGGTTTATAAATTTTATTGATTCCGGCATAACCTCTGCTTTCCCTGAATCAAAATGGCGTCGTTCTTAGGGGATGGTGCTACAAGTGCAAATGATGACAGTGGTACTTGTGATCCTCATCACAAGTATTGGTGAATTTTACTTTATTTTCTATGTAGTATTTTGGTCGGTTCTTAATTTTGTTTCCACCCAGTTTGTTTTTTTAGCTGCCTACCGCACCCCAGGTAGAATTGTTTTTCTTTTTTTGTTTGGTGTTGCCCTGTTTTCTAGCTGGAGAACATGTTCCAGTGGGTAAGGAATTCTGAAGGCAGGTTAGTCAAGGTCAGTTTCCTACAGGACTCAGAAGCTGCAGTGATCTTAAATGTGAACCAAATGGAACCTTCTCCTAAGAGAGCAAACAAAGTCGACAACACAATGGAGAGCTTGATCAAACGCATATAGGTCAGGCGGGGACTATAGAAACCCTCCATAGATGAGTGTGCCCTCATGCATGGTGCCTCCAACAACTGCACCATATGGAAATGTTTACAACCCTAGTTGGAGGAACCACCTAAACCTCTCATGGGGACCAGAACCTATACAATATGCACCTCCTCCACATCAACAGTATGCTTCTTCATCTTAGCCTCAACCACCACAATCAACCTCTCCAATTGAACAAGCCATCCTGAACCTCACCAAGCTAGTGGGTGACTTTGTGGAAGAGCAGAAGACAATCAATGCCAAATTCAGACAAAGAATTGATACTATGGAAAGCTCTCTAAACAAAAATTAGATGTGCTTCAAAGTGACCTTGATAAAAAAATTGACATCCTGCATAACTCCATTTCAAGGCTCACCAATCAACATGTTCATCAAGAGGGAGAGAGCCCAGAGGAAGAGTGCTTGAGTGACACCATGATGGAGGAGCGAGTGTCTCTGTATGACTACAGAAGGGCTAATAGAAAATTTTGGATCCCTCCCGGACAACGGTGCTCCTGTCATCCATGGGAGAAGAAGAAGAAACCTCCCAATCTTGAAAAACTGAGAAGGGTAGTGGAAGGGATGCAGTGGAAGCGCTCCAAAAGCATAATTTACACCTGCCCTCTACGTGATATATATCCGCCTACACACCGCAACACAATCTATACGGCTTTTCTTTGCTAAAGCTAAAGGCCGGTCCATCTGCACTCCTTGTGCGAAAACTTGATTAATGCCCCTTTGTTCAAACTTGTGCCACTATATCGAGCACTTTGTGGTTGCTCATCTTTTGCATGGCACAGGATGGTTCGGATGTTGGTTCAAATGTGGAGAACCTGGACCTTAGCATTTCTTCAAGCTCCACCAGTTTCAACAACCTCCAAAGGCTTGAGAAACAAGTTTTGGGGGGGCTCAGTCTCCCCCACTTTTTGTTTTGATTCTCCTGTTTTATTTTATTTTATTTTATTTCGATTTATTTAATTTTTCTCTTTAGGTTTTCTCTAATTTTAAGTTAATCTTTGATTTTAATTTACTTTTCTTTTCTGTAATTTTTTAAATTTTTTTAAAGTTGTTTGTTTTGCGGGTCTATGCTTAATTTTGAAGCGAAGATGCGAGCTATAGTACCAAAGTAGAATTTTACCCCGACTGTGTGAAATTTTATTTGGTTTCGCAGGCTATGAAAATGCTCAACCCGTAATGCTTGTGCATTTTATTTTTATTGTATTTTATTTCAGTATATATATATATATATATATATATATATATATATATATATATATATATATATATATATATATATATATATATATATATTAAAAAAAACTTTTCTTTTTTATATTTAAAAAAAAATTTCGTTTGTTTTAGCCATAACTTTTTCATCCGAACTCCGTTTTGGGTAATTTTTGTACCGTTTGAAAGCTTAGAGAGTGTAGAATCCATATATAGCCAGAAAGAACACTTTTGAAATTATGATAAAGGTGTAATTTTCAAAATTCTCCAACTGGTCACTTTTTTCCTCTCTTTTCTTTTTCCAACTTGTTCATTTGAAGCCCAAATGGAGTGAATAAAGTCTCAATGGAAAGCTTGTGAAGTCTCCTATCCAACAACGGGTACATCTCACCAAGGAGGTATCACTTCCTTCTCTAACTTTCCAATCCAAGCCCTATTGCGGACAATGTGACATTTGGTTGGGGTAAGAGTTAGCGAAGGAAGTGGCTTTTACATTTATGCTTTTGTTACTATTTTGAGCAAACCCATTTTGCGTTGTTCAGTGGCATGTTGTTTGTCTGATTTGTGAAACTGTTAGTTGTTTTTGAAAATCTGAAAATATAGCCATTTATTTTTATATACATACTATACAACTTACACTTCTAGCTTTCAAAATTGCCCCATTTTTTTTTTGTGTTTTGCCTAGCCCGTAGTGTTAAAAATTGAAACTTTATCCAATGCTATTGTTGTTATATTGGTTCCATGCCTAATTGAGTGGGATGATCAGTAGAATTCTTGTTGCTTTTGTCCTTTTTTTCCACCTCTAGCTAATCACACACTGTGCACATAAGGTTTCAACAGTAAGCTCAAAAACTGTCTAACCCCCTAAATCTTGCAAAAGTCTATCCTAGTTTCATTTACTACCTTTAATAGGTTAAGGACCCAGTAGAAAGAAGGATAATGAGTCTTCCAAAATAAAGAGAGAAAAAGAAAATAAAAATAAAAATAAAAGAAAAAAAGAAAAAGAAGAAAAATTGCACGCTTTTGTGAAACCGGAGAGGCAGTCAGGGGGTATATGGCTAAAGTCTTTAAAGCCTCGTGCCCTAAGCCAACTGGTTGGGAGCCATCGACTTAGTGCTTGCTACATGGGTGGATGGGTGAGGTTGAGCGAGTTGTAGGTGCTGGAGTCTCAAAATCGTTCAAAGTCCGGGGTGAAATCTAAAGAGTTTGTGGTCGAAAGATCCTTATGGCTTGATGCCCTAAGCCTTAATTGGTTGGGAGTCATTGGTGGATCCCCGTTGCATGGATTTTGGTGAGGTCGATTCCTCAGCATTGCACCCCTACAACACAAAAAGAATTGTGGAATAAAAGTGGGTCCTAATCTATTTAGGTTGGTTAGTGTCCTAGGTGGTGGCAATAGCTTGGTTGGGGGGAAAGCGTAGTTTGGCAGTTTATTGTTGAAAGCTGATCAAACAAACACTTAGGTTTTGGTAAAAGTTCAAGGTTGATTCACTAGGAAGGAAACTCTTTTGATACTTAATTTTGTATGGCCTTCACTCTCTCGAGATGGTTATTGGGCAAGGTTTTGGTGATTCTTGATAAGGGTTAAGCATTACTCACTCACATACTTTTTGAAATTTCCATTTTTATGAACATGGTTTTGATATTGTTTTGTATGCTCTATCTTTCTTTCTTTCATTGCTAAGGGACTAGCACTGTGTTAGTTGGGTGGAGTGATTAGTGCCTAAAAAGTGATATGTTGAGCCCTATTTATTGTAGGATTTGAGCACTTTTTGTGTACTAATCGGCCTAATTAACCAAATTGGCATGTTCAGGACCTAGCAAAGCTACTAATCAAATTTTGTGGCAAGTTTTATTGTTTTTGCAGGCTTTTTATACCGTAGATAGGGATTCAGCTCAACCATGAAGGATCTAAGTTCAACTCATAGCTGCAAATCAAAAACCAGAAGAAAAGAGAAGCAGAAAGCAAAGAAGAAGAAATGGAGTAGGACTGCGAAATTACCTTCCTTGTGCCACTGTTCATCCTGCTTTTGACATTTTGACTTTTTTTTGTCATTTTTTGTTTGTCTCCCCGATTTGCCCCCATTGTAATATTGCTTGTTTTGATCTTTTGGTAATTTTGTACCAGGTATTGTCTATAAAAGACCCCAGGCGTGACACTGTAAATAGACAAACAAATGATAACTAACAAATATTAATGGATCTAACATTAAGCATCCAATGAGCCCAAAAGCTTACCAAGTAATAACCATTCATGGTGACTCAAAAGGGATCAAAACCTAAGGTGAGTCAAGGTGACTTGTGTTTTTAACGATCGAGAGCACTGATGGCCAGTGGATGTCATTTTTCAAAGGATAGTTATTTAGGGTTCAGTTTTTATAGCCACATGAAGATCCGGTTTGGGAAATGACTATAGGCCATCCTCCCCAACGCGAGGGAAAGGGACCCGAGAACCCCTCGGTGACCTTTAGAACCCAAATCTAGTAGCCTGACACTTTAAGGAGACTTCTTTTAAATTTTATTTTATTTAACTTTAAGTTTTCCAAACAATACCCTCTGTTTTATCACCTGCAAAATCAAACCAAATTCCTGCATTTTGGCCTTCACTCAAGTCATTTATGCGAAGAAAACCCATCCCTATGTTTGACTCTAGAGCCACTATACTGCAGTAGCATTGCTACGGAAGTAGGGGGTTTAGGTTTATAAATTTTATTGATTCTGGCATAACCTACCGTGACATGAATCAATAGGCAACAAAGAAAACAAAAGACGAAAGAGATTAACACACATATTTACGTGCAAAACCCTAAATAAGGAACAACCACAAGCAAAGGAGGAGAAAAATCCACTATTTTGAAAAATATGGTACAAAATTGAGGTATGGTGGCTATTAAGTTATAAACCCCCGAAACCCTAAAATACATAACAAAATTTTAGGTATTCCAGATATTAATAGGCCTAAACCCTAATAATATTAATAATGGGCTATGGGCCTTCACCAAAAATTTGGGTTATAGTCTAATATAAAAAATTTAGGAATGAACAAACTCCAATCTTAAAAAAATCTCGACCTTTTCCACAAAATCCCATAAGGGCAAAACTAATCAACAAATACGAACCAAGTTCAAGCAATGCCGAAACTTGGCAACATAATATGACTTGGTAACATATCCATTGAATTACTTTGAGTACTAACTTTATCCATAACAATATTACCATTTTACATGGAAAGAGCAACAACATTTGCTTTACTTATAATTGTAGAACCCTGCAAGACATATAACTTGTTAGATTTTTTCTGCCTTTTCATAACAATATGAGCACATATGTTGAAAACAAGTCCTGATTAAGACACATAAATCGTACAACTTGAATCAAGACTCCAATCCTCAAAAGGTTTGGAGTCGCCATCAAAAGCAAGTAGGAGGTCTCCATCACTGTAGTTATCTTCTGAAACACTGGCTTCACCATAATTCTTTGGTTGTTGTCCTTTCTATTCATAAGTTTTCTTATCCTTATTCTACAACTTATAACATTAAGATATAATGTGCCCCTTGTTCTTGCAATAGTTGCAGGTCTTGTCTCCCACAACACCACAAAAATCTTCTTATGTGTCCTCCCTTGAACAACATGGCCCTCTACTTGAGCCTCAGATCTTACCACGAGATGTTTCATCTTCTCTTTTGAAAATAAGACATCATATACTTCATCCAAAGTAAGGGTTTCATGACTATACCAAATTGTATCCCTGAAATTCGAATAAGAAGGGGGTAACGAACACAATAAAATCAACCCTAAATCTTCTTCACCATACTTAGCCTATATAGTCTCTAGATTGGAGACGATCTCCTTAAATTTAGTTAAATTATCTTCTAAAGATGTACCTTCTACCATATGATAAGAATATAATTGATGCTTCAAGTGAAACTTACTTGGAAGGCTTTTCATCATGCATAAATGCTCTAACTTCAATCATAACGCAGTAGCAATTTTTTCCTTCAGAACGTGATTCGTGCCACAGTAGGTGTATTGGAATCAACAATATTTATATCCTAGGATTCCTAATTTCGTACGAATCAAATAGCGCCGTTGTCGAGGATGGTGTCGTAGTGTAAGTGAGAAGTTGTTGAACTTGTGATCCACATCATAAGTGTTTGTGAATTCTCATTCCTTTTTTACTTTACCATTATTCCCCATACACAGTTCACTGCTGGGGAAATTGAATTTTTATACTGTGCATACCCAGTTTTTCTTTGTTTTAAGTTTAGCTAACTATAACCCTTTTTGGTAGCCTTGTTTTTGGTTTCGTGCTGTTTTGTGTTGTTTTCCTAGGACTTTATGCAGCAACGGGATAGGAACTTTGCTATGATGGTAGAGAGAACAGTTCTCCATAAGACGAGGGGGTGTGAGTCGATTTACGATGTCAGATGGAGCCTCCACGAGGGCAGCAAAGTCGACGGGAGATACGAAACCCAATGCCTACAGGTTAATGAGGGACCATATACACCCACCAAGGGTGAGTGCACCCTCATGCATTGTACCTCTTACAGAATATGTAGTCGTCAGGCCTTATTTTAGTGCCCACATTTAACCTTCCATAGTATGGAAAATGAGAATCCATACACACACATCCGGGAGTTTGAGGAAGTTTGCACAACTTTCAAGGAGGGTGCAATCAATATGGATTTGCTTAAGCTGAAGGCCTTTCCCTTAACCCTCAAAGACAGAGCCAAAATTTGGCTTAATTCTCTAAGGCCAAGAACCATCGGGTGGGCGACCCATAACATATTTTTAAAGTTATTCAATGCACAGGACCATGGTTTGAAAGAGCAAATTTATACATTTGCAGCCCATGATAATGAAAAGTTCTACCAATGCTGGGATAGATACATCGAAACCATTAGTGCATGTCAACACCATGGCTTTGATACATGGAAGTTGGTCAACCACTTCTATGATGGAATGTCCTCTGCCATGAAGCAATTATTGGAGACCATGTGTGGAGGGGACTTCCTGAGCAAGAATCCAGATGAAGCCATGGACTTCTCAGCTATGGCTGAGCCTCCCAAAGCTTAGGATGAGCAATATCACAGGGAGACAGACGAGGATGAGGCTACCACCAAATCGAGGCATATGCTCTCTCGAGACATGGAGATGAAAGCAAGTTGTCCACCTTAGCTAGGAGGTTGGAAGAGCGAATGAGGAATCGGCGCATGGTACGGCGGTGACTGAGGCATCTATGCTAACCAACCATGCTTTAACTATCAGTCCACTGAGCACCAAGGAGAGCATTGCCCGAGTGTTCCTTGGGTGGGGACCGTGGCTGAACAGTAATCAATTGTGGCTCTGACCATATTATATAGCAATGCCTGACCCCAGCTGGGAAGGAACCACCCAAACCTCTCCTAGAGCTGACATACTCCTGTGTTCCTCCTGCTACACAACAACGACGCAGACCCTCGGCCTAGCCACATTATGCAATATTAATATGGGTTGACAGATGTTATAGACATTTTTAGGTGGTGGAGTAACTTTATTAGGAGGGGCAAGGCAATGATGCAAACAATCAGATTTGACACGGTGGAAAGCACACTCCAGTGATGAGCAGCCTACCTTTCGAAATTCTCAAAGCATGACGACTGAGCTAATTGAAATAAACCTTTCAGTATTCAATCTCAAGACTATCCAACAGCGACCAGGCCAGGAAAGGGAAATTCCACTCTCATGCAACCAAATCCCAGGATTGCATGAAGTGAGCTCTCAGTGGGCCAATTCTGGATGGATGAAGTTAAGGCAATCCCAATTAGAAGTGGAAAAGAGCTCAGGCAGCGGCACCAAATTTGTAGTACAAGGCCGGGAAGCTAAAGGGGCGGGCAGAGGAGGTGGTGATCCAAGCGGAGCATTAGTGAAAATATACCACTTTACCAACCTTTCCTCAAGCTGGCTAAAAGGCCATTAGTGACTGAAATGTAGAAGTGCTGAGGCAAGTAAAGGAATCAACATCCCCACCAGCGATACTGATCAAACAAGTCCCACTACATAAAATTTTTAAAAGGACTTGTATCTTGGTGAAGAAGGCTGAGCGTTGTGAAGGCCTTCTGATTGAACAAGTCAGTGTTATGTCAATACAAGGCTCCCGATGAAATTATAAAGATCGGGTTGTTCAACCATCTCAGTTAATAATAGAGGCACTTGTGTGGAAAGGCCTTTGCTAGACTTGGGGAGCAGGAGTGTGAATCTCACTCCTATTCGATCTTCAAGCAGCAGGTTGGGAGAACTAAGCCTCATCCACTGTTGATTCTTTGATAGGGTTCAGGATCAACAATATTTATACCTAAACTACTCCCTCTTGCTGTAGCATAACTCTTTGCGATACAGTGCCTTCAGGATCAAACTCGAGGGATGGAGTTTCCTTTGCACAAATGACTAGCAGTGAGTTCAATTTGAGTAAAGATTAAATTTGGATTATAGTTTTGTTAAAACGGTGAGAAATGGTTGTAAGCGGGAATAAAAGTGAAATAAAATTTGAAAAGATATATGAGTCTCGGACGGTTTAGGGTTCTAAGGAAATCAACATGTTCTCGGGTCTTTTCATGTGTTGGGGATAATGACATAGTCATTTCCCGAATGGATATTATTTGGCAATAAAACTTAAACCCTAAAACTACTCCCTCTTAAAACATAGCATTTAATAAGCATAAGTGTCCCTGACAGTCAAAACACATCTCATAAAACTACCATACAGTAACTAATAGGAGACAACTAACTGAATGACAGTGAATCTAAAGATAAGCATCCACTGGCAACCAAAAAAGCTTATGACTTACGTTAGTGATTTGAGTCTGAGATTTTAACCTAGGGTAATCAGGACTTAAATACCCATAATGCAGCGCATGAAAAACAAGAAGAGAACATGTGGCTTGCACCTCAAACACTTCACAGTGGCCTCAGCACAAGGATGAGGGTTTAGCCAAGCATGCCTTGATTTGTCATCATCAAGGCGTGTTTGGATGGCCCGAGAAAAATGAATGAGAAAGGAAAAGCGGGAAAAAGCAGGGAGGCGAAAACCTTTTAAGAAAATTCATGATTAAAGCGATCTTTTATAATCTTCACTTGCGAGCTTTAAATACTGCCCTAAAATATGCAAATTACCAAAATAGACACAGAAATCATTTATTGCAGGATAAATAGGAAAAGTTGTATGCAGTTAAAGCGAACAGCAGAATTGGGGATAGATAGTGCCAAAAATTTGTGAATAATTAATCGGGGAACATGAATAATGCGCGTAAATTTCTGTGACTAAATTTTCTTATTTTCTTCTCTTCTTTCCTTTTGGTCTACGAAAGTGCACTATCTTTGAGTTGACTCGAATTCTTACGTGTAGATCAGCTCAACAATTTGGCACGATTAGCTAGCAAAAGCACGCAAAGTTAGCCACAAAATACGATCTGGTGAATAGTAGGGACCTTAATGTGCCATCCCAGGGTTAATTAAAATGATTATTACACAAGCACTCAAAAGTAATAATAAATAGGGTTGAAATAGCACTTTTGGGCACTAATCACACCCCCCCGACCTACACATTTGCTAGTCCCTTAGCGATGAAAGAAAGAAAGAGAGCATACAAAGCGATAACAAAGTAATGTTCACAAAATGAGTATTTTAAAAGGTTGTGAATGGTAATGCCCTAACCACATTAAGAATCATCAAACCCTTACCCGATAACTATCTTTGAGAGAGATAGATGTCATACAAAATTAGTGTCAAAGAGTCTCCTTCTTCTTGAATCAACCAGACACCTCCACCAAAATCTAAGTGTTTGTTTGGTCAGTTCTCAACAATAAAGCGCAAAGCACAAAGCTTTGCACTCCCCTGACCTAGCTAACACAGCCTAGCATACTTCATGGAGGCCTAAATGGAATCAAGACCCACTCTTATTCCTGACTCTTTTTGTGTTGGCAGGGTTGCAATCTTTGAGGAATCGACCTCACCAAAGTCCGTATAGCAGGGAATCTCTGGAGTGACTCCCAACCAATTAAGGCTTAGGGCACAAGTCATAAGGATCTTTCGACCACTAACTCTTCAGGTTTCACCTCGGACTTGATGATTTCAGACTCCCGGCCCACACAACTTGCTAAACTCCTCCTATCCACCCATGCGAGCACTAAGTCAGTGGCTCCCAACCAATTGGCTTGGGGCACCAGGCTTTAGGAGCTTTAGCCGCCTTTCGGATAGTGCTCGGGTTTCAAGGCAAAGCGTTGCAATTTTTCTTCTTTTTCTTTTCGCTTTTTCTTTTTCTCTTCTTTTATTTTGGAAGAGACATTGGCCTTCTATTCATGGGGGTCTTTAACCTATTAAAGGTAGTCAACGAAACTAGGGTAAGTTATTGCAAGGCTTAGGAGGCTAGGCAGTTTTTCAGGTTATTGAAGAAACTTGATGTGCACAGTGTGTGGCTAGCTAAAGGTGGAAGAAAAATGGTCGAAAGCAACAAGAGTTCAACTTATTATCCATTGAGTCAGGCATGGAGCCAATCTAACATCAATAGGGTGGACAAAGTTTACGTGGCCCCATTCAGGGGGTGCATTTGACTACCACCAGATCAACCGCGGAGTCTGAAGTGGATGTGGGTTACGAAACACCACTTCGAAAATCGAGGCGGGAGTCTCCTTTGTGCGGGGCTCTGCCTGAGTAAACTTACCGCATGAAACCTGTCCCAAGCAGTCCAATACATAGTCACAATGATACAAATATGGATAAAAAACGGCCTCTTGGGCCCATGCGCAATATCCATAAAAACATACCAACTATATCAATAGTTCTAAAGTTCAAATGTTTTACTCTTATACAACATATATTTAAAATACTAGAATTCTATTCACATGTAAACATCAACAAAGCAAGCCACAATCCAGAGCTTTCTTCTAAAGCGGCCTCTAGAATGAAGTACGTCTCCTATACGCTCACATGCACGTAAAATAGTATCCCTCGGCTTGAGGGTGAGCTAATGCTTTCATTAGTGGAATCACCACCCCAAGTGGGCTCTTTCTCCACCTAAGTGCAGTGCAATGCTCAAAAATAAACACACATTCAAGCAAATGCATGGTCCTACTTGAATGTCTACATGATCAACTCCTTTCCCAGGGTCTCTGACTCCTCACACTCGCCTAAGCCTCGTATGAGAATTATTATTTGTTTGTTTGTTGGTAGGACAACCCTCAGTGTGTAGATATCAATTGGGCCGTCTCGGAGTGATTGATATTATTGTTATGGACTACCCTCCGATATATCAATTAGAGTGCGTCTCGAAGATTGATATTTTTAGTTTTAGACAACCCTGAGATAATTCACATTTTAGACAACCCCCCGAACCATTTTCTCTAGACTCATTTCATGCACTCACTCCTATAGTCCTAGGGTGTTCCAGTGCATATAGAATGCATGTATGCCAGTTCCAATACAATCTAATTCACTTGTAAATATATAAACATGCATATATTTACAAAACAATCAATTCACACAATCATGTCATGTAAATTCTCATTTCATACATCAAAATTAGCTCACTTGGGCTAATAATCATACCTGAAGTAGTAATTTAAATCACTTTCGACCAAACATATTTTCACAAAAATTATTTTGTAAATCAGCATTTCGAGAGCGATGAACCTGGGTTCTGTTTATCGAAACATATTTATGGGTTTCATGAACCGGACTCTGATTCGAGATAATAATATAATTGTGAATATTCATCATTATTTGCCAAATAATCCATGCAAATTCTATTCGCTCCAGCGCGATATTCAAATATAATGTGACATGGTTGATAAGTCGTTAAGCCAATATAGATATTATATTCAGCAGAAATCAAGTCAGGGTTACCTCTCGGGTTGGGCTCCAAATCACAGACATACGCGGCCTCTGTCATGGTGATCTCACCGTAGAAAATACCGGCGATTGATGCGCAGTGATTCTGACTCTCTCACTTCAGAAACTAAATCACAGACTCACCGGCCATCTTTTTTCCTTTTCCATTCAACGTTTTGCCTTTTGAATTAGGAAGACAATCACTATACCTTTGTCCTTTAGTGACTTAAATCAAATCCCATAATGACCATTACGTCCCTTCATTTCCCAGTTTTGACATTTGGCACTATCTCGGCCGTCCTTTTTCATCATTTCTCTACTCATACCACTTATGGCACATGAGTACGTGTCATATGTGATTTTTGTCGCATCGAAAATCGTTTTACGGCACCGGAACCGCGATGCCTCGAAAAACGTGTCAACTCTAATTATCTCGGAATTTTACGAAATTTTACGTGCTAGCTAGATTTTGCGAGACGATTCCAACGGTGAAATCGTTTCGTCATCCGAGATCTAGAGAATAAATTTCGGTTTTTTAACCAAAATTACAATTTTGTAATCGAAATCACGATTTTGCCCTCTTTCCAGAAATTGGAATTTCTCGGGTCTTACAGTTTCAATTTTTCAAACTACAGGCTTGGCAAAACACAAAAAAATGGGTGCATTTTTTGAAAAAAATAAGTTGTATAGTATAACAGCTTCACGAAAAGGAAAACCAGCAAGCCACTGAACATCACAAAATGGGCTTGCTCAAAATAATAACAAAAACATAAATGCAGAAGTCCCACTTCCTTCATGCTCCCCAACCAAATGTCTCATTGTCCGCAATGGGGCTCGGATTGGAAAGTTAGGGAAGGAAGTGTTACCTCCTTAATGAGATGTGATCGTTGTTGGATAGGAGATTTCAAAAGCTTTCCATCGAAACTTTATTCACTCCGTTTGGGCTTCAAATAAACAAGTTAGGAGAAGAAAATAGAGGAAAAAAAGTGACCAATTGGAGAATTTTGAAAATTACACCTTCATAATAAATTCAAAAGTGTTCTTTCTAGCTATAATTGGATTCTGCACTCTCTAAGTTTTCCAACGGTACCAAAAAGGCCTAAAACGGAGTTCGGATGAAAAAGTTATGCTTAAAACAAAATCAGGAGACAAAACAGGGGAGAGTAGCGAAATCGCTACACAACGAAATTTTTGCTATTCTAGCGAAAATTTCGCTATAATCTAATTTTTTTTGAGAGACAAATTTTTTTTTTTATAAATATATAATAATAATAATAATAATAATAATAATAATATATATATATCATAAAAGACAAAATAGTGCACAGTGCACTAAAAATCAAACCTGCTACAGTGCGAGAGAAATTTTGCTGCAGGTGAGAGGGGTCGTTTGTACCCAGAAGTAGAACATTTCGCTAGGTGAAAATTTCGCTATGTAGCGAAATTTTAATACATAGCGAAATTTTCACTATTCTAGCGAAATTTTCGCTATAATAGCGAAATTGTCCCTAATGCCACTGCTTGCTCCTCTCTTTTCTGATCTTACGCACAGAAATTTTCCTCAAGCTGCAAAAATTAATACAAGAAAAATTAGAAAAAGTAAAAAAGTAGAAAAACAAACTAGAACAAAGATTAACTTAAAAATTAGAAATCTAGAAAAATTAAAGAAATAGAAAATAAATAAAATAAAATAAAATAAATAAGACAATAAAAATGAAAACAAAAAGTAAGGGGACTGGGGAGCTGCTGCACCTGAAAAACAAAATACCAAAAATTATGATAATGTGCAATTGAAAATGAAAAATTGAACAAATCTAAAATTAAGAAAATTACGTAAAAACTACATAGTAAACTTAAAGTAAAGCAAATAAAACTCTAACAAAAGTGGAGTAGCTTCTAATTCTTGTAGAAACAAATCCTACTCGAGTCATACGGTTCATGGAGGTCAGGAGGAGGAGCTCCTTCACGCCCTGCGGTGGTGTCGCTGCGATTGCCTTCATGCTTTCGACTTCTTTGTGTTGAGCATTTTTATCATCTGAGTAGTCTTGGGGAATCGGTGGAAGTACGGACGGTGACTGATGCGATTAATTCTTCATCAAGCTGCTTCAACGTTTGTAATCAAAATTCCTCACAGCAGTTTGTGAGCATTGTGCTTTCCTGCACTTGGGCCAATCAGGCATTCCTCATCTGATTCCTGTTCCTGCTCCTCTCCTGATTTGTGCTTGCTACCTAGGTGGAAAATATTAAGCTCCAACGTCATATTGCCAAAGGTAAGCTGCGTGACTCTATTCCGGCAATTGATTATGGCAGTAGATGTGGCCAAAAATGGCCCAAGTATGATGGGCACTTGGTTGAGTGTATACCTTACTTAGGCTCATTGTCGAGAACTCTACGAAGTCCATCGGATAATAAAATTTGTCTACCTTCACCAAAACATCCTCAACTATACCTTTAGGAATTTTTACTGATCGATCAGCTAAGGATAGAGTGATGTTGGTAGGCTTTAGCTCCCCCAAACCTAACTGCTTGTACACTGAGTATGGCAGTAGGTTGACACTAACTCCTAAATCGGTGCCTTATCTATACTGAGTCCTCGATGTTGACTGAAATGGTGGGGGATCTTGGATCCTTATATTTCACTAATGTTTTTACCTTTGGATAATAGAGGCTCACTTGCTGTCGGGGAAGGCTTTCTTGTCAATGCCTAACCCTTTTTTGAAGTGTACAGACCTTTAGGAATTTTGCATAGGTAGGGACTTGTTTGATCATGTCGAGGAGGGAATGTTGACTTCACACCTTAGCACTTCCAGGATTCCCGCTTGCTCAGATGCCTTCTTTTTGCCTCTTAGTGCTTGGGGAAATGGAGGAGGCATACTTCTCTTCATTGAATCTTCTTTAATGAATATGTGCTCTGGCTCCACTTCCTCTTCTTCTCTGGTCTCTTTAGCAGGTTTAGGCACTGGTTGATCAACCTGTTTGCCACTTCTCAAAGTGACCACTGCTTTTACTTCATCCATCCTTGGGGCAGGGTTGCTGGCAGAACCTATCTCATGGACTCCCCTGGGATTGGGCTGAGTTTGGGCAGGGAATCTTCCTTTGTCATGTACCTCCAATAGATTGGTATTCCTAGTGATGGAATACTGCAGATTATCTATTTTCGATTGGGACACCACTTTGGAGCCCATCTATCTTCTTGTTCAAGGTGCTTTCCACAGTATCAATTCTCTGGGCCAATTGCACATTGATTCCCTTTTGCTCTTCCACAAACTCACCTACCACCTTGCTCAGATTTACAATAGCTTGTTCGACAGTAGATGAGGTTGGTGGTTGCTGCTGCTGAGAGGTGGACCCATGCATTCTTCTTCTTTGTGCTCTTGGGGAACATATCTTTGGAGGGTTTGGGGCTTCCAAAGAGAGATTTGGAGTGGTTCCTCCGAGTTGGGGTTATATGTGTTGCCATATGGAAGTGTTTGTTGGTGGCTTACTTTGACCCTGCCTGTTTGCACGCTTTTGCATCAAATCCCTCATTGAGGGGCTTGATTAGACGATGCTCTTCTAGGTGACCAGTGGATTGGCAATTGATGCATGGTTTGGCTTTTGTCTGGGGGATTTGGTCAGCACTGGACATCATCACGGCCTACTTCAGTTCATCCACCTATCAAGATGGATACCTTAGCTTTCAATTCCACATCCTCTACAAGTGAATAGATGCCTCCCTTTGGGTTCTTTGAGGGTCTCATTACATGCGCCTCCCTAAGTTTGCTCATCCAAGCCTTTGATGTCTCGGCTACATAGTTGAGAAATCCATGTAGCCTCGGATTTTGCTTAGGAAGTCCCTCCACATGGTCTCTAACGGATTTGCTTCATGGGGACATTCCATCATAAAATGATTCACCCGGCATCCACGTATCAAATCCATGGTGCGGGCATCTGCGATGGTTTCCATGTATCTCTCAGCGTGATAGAACCTTTCATTGTCATAGAAGCAAGCGTGTAGATTTGTCTCTTCAAATTATTGGTCTTGTGTGCACTGAAGAGATTTCTTTAAAGTGCTGCTGACTCTTGCCCGATTCTGATGGTTCTTGGCATAGTGGTCGCCAAATTTTGGCTTTGTCTTTGAGGGTTAATGGGAATGCCTTCAACTTCAGTAGCTCCATGTCAATTGTACCCTCTTTAAAAGTTGTGCATACTTCCTCAAACTCCCTGATGTGAGTGTATGGATTTTCATTCTCCATACCATGAAAGGTTGGGGCTTGAGGGCCTGAGTGGGGTCTCACGGGCGCCCATCGGGGGGAATTATGCATGAGGGTGCACTCACCCTGGGTGGGTGTATGTGATCCCTCATAGATCGATAGGCATTAGGGTTTCTTTGCACCCCCTGCTGACTGTGCTGCTCCTCAGGTGGAGGCTCCATCTGTTTGCTGTGTATATTAACTTCACAACCCTTTTCAACTAGATCACTGAGCCTTTCCAATGCTGCGGTGTTCTATCATTTGCATAAAGCGCATAGACACGGCACAAGCTGTGAGAAAACAGCAAAACAAAGCTACCAAAAAGGTTAATGTTAGCTAGAAATAAAAATAGAAATTGTATATTGACAGTATAAATTTGAATCAATCTAACAGTGAATTGTTAGGGGTAATTAACAGTAAAGACAAAAAGGTTGAAAATTCACCAACACTTGTGATGTGGATCACAAGTTCAACAACTCGTCACTTGCACTTAGGCACCATCCGACAACGGCGCCATTTGATTCGTGCCACGGTAGGGTTTCGGATCAACAATATTTATACCTAAACTACTCCTACTGCCGTAGCATAACTACTGCAGTATAGTTGCTCTAGGATCGAACTCAGGGATGGGTTTCCTTTGCACAAATGACTAACAGTGAGGTTCAATTTGGTGAATTAAATTTTGATTTTCAGGTTTTGTTAAAACGGTGAGAGAGAATGGTTGTAAACTGGGAATAAAAGTGAAATAAAATTTGAAAAAGATATCCTTGAAGTCTCGGGCCACTGGTTTAGGGTTCTAAGGAAATCAACATGTTCTCGGGTCTTTTTCCTCGTGTTGGGGATAATGACATATAGTCATTTCCCGAACCGGATCTTCATTTGGCAATAAAACTTAAACCCTAAAACTACTCCCTCTTAAAACATAGCATTTAATAAGCATAAACGTCCCTGACAGTCAAAACACATCTCATAAAACTACCCTACAGTAACTAATAGGAGACAACTAAGTGGATGACAGTGGATCTAAAGATAAGCATCTACTGTAACCAAAAAGCTTTCCAAATACACGTTAGTGAGGGTAGGTCTAGAATATTTTAACCTAAGGTGAAATGCAGGGACTTAAATACCCATAAATGCGCGCATGAAAAACAAGAGAACATGTGGCTTACCTCAAAACCTTCACCTAGTGGCCCTCCTCTTCAAGGATGAGGGGGGTTTAGCCAAGCATGCCTTGATTTGTCATCATCAAGGCGTGTTTGGATGGCGAGAAAATGAAAGAAAATGAGAGAAAGGAGAAGAAGCGGGAAAAACGGGAGAGCTGAAAGCTTCTCCCCAAAAATTTATTGATTAAGCGATCCTTTTTTACATTGTTGCTTGGGCTTTAAATACTGCCCCTAAAACAATACAAATTACCCAAAATGAATAAAAGAAATCAACTGTTACAAGTATAAAATTGGAAAAGTTGTAGCATGAATTCAAATGGGTAGCAAGAATTCAGGGCAGGATGAATAGTGACAAAAGCTGTGAATAGTGTCAGGAACATGAATAGTGCGCGTAGGAATTTCCTGCAGCTCCAAATTTTCTGCATTTTCTTCTCTTCTTTCCTTTGGTCTACGATGCGCTATCTTTGAGTTTGACTCGAATTCTTCGTACTTGGATCGACTCAACAATTTTGGCACGATTAGCTCGCAAAAACTGCAAAGTTAGCCACATAATGCAATCAGTAGAATAGTAGGGACCTTAATGTGTAAATCGGGTTAATTAAAATTATTAGTACACAAAAAGCACTCAAAAACTATAATAAATAGGGTTCAAAATAGCACTTTTTGGGCACTAATCAATTGTCTCTTGTAGATAGATCAATCAAGATACCAAAGGGGACAATGGAAGATGTCCTAATACAAGTGGACAAATTCTACTATCCAATAGATTTTGTTGTACTTGACACAGAACCAGCAGCAACAGGGAGCCAATTATGTACCTATCATCTTGGGGAGACCATTCTTGGCCACTTCCAATGCGATTATCAACTGCCGAAATGGTGTTATGCAACTCACCTTCGGAAACATGACCCTAGAACTCAACATCTTCCACTTGAGTAAAAAGCACATGTTGCCGGTGGAAGATGGCCTAGAAGTTTGCATCATTGGCCTTGATCACCGGAGGAGCAGTGACCGGCGAGGGGGATGCGGGATGTGCTAACGAAGAGTGGTTGAGTATTCGAAGGGGCGACGGGAAGCCCCGGGAAGTAGACGTGCGGGGGCCTTTGGAGAAAAAAGCAGAAATTTTGCCTTTATTGATTGAGGAGGAACAAATTGAGCCCTAGAAATTGGAGCTTAAGCCTTTGCTGTGGAGTTGAAATATGCCTATTTGGAAGAGCAGGAGCAGTGTCAATTGTCATTTATCCACCTTTCGACTTCACGGGGAAGGTAACCATTTACCGCATGACCTCGGGAGAACAAGCAAGCCACTGGGGTGGAAGATTCTTGTCTGAAGGTATTAGCCCGACAATTTGCACCCATCACATCTACTACCTAGAGGGAAGAGGCAATCAATAAGGCAGCCACGGAGAAGATAAGCCCATATGCAGTGGTTGAGGCGAAGTCTAAAGGCTAGCTGCCCGGTGGTATCATCTACCCCGTATCGAGATACTTTTTAGGTGAGTCCGAGCCCGAGGTGGCACTGCATCGGGGTAACCATGGTTCATAACAAAAGGAGATGCCCACCCACGTCTTACGGGTTGGAGGGTATGTGGTGTAGAAGGCTAAATAGTGACAAGGAAGGATCTTCCTCTACCCATGTCTGGATTATTCTTGGAGGATTTGTCACCCGCCTCTGTTTTACTAGATGGCTATTCGAATACTTTCAAATTGGAAATTGCTACAAGGCTTACCTTCACATACCCATTTGGCATATATATCTGAGGAGAATGTTTTTTCCCTTCCAAAGCATATAATGCCACATACATTCGATGTCTTTCCACGATGTTTTAAATGATTGGTAAACATGTTATAGGTTTGTGGATGTTCTGGATATCAGAGATGATACAATAAACTCGTGTCATGAAGCCGCATCAGAAGAAAACACAGTACTAAAGCCCAGGAAAAATACCATTTATGGTCGACGAGGGAATTGTACTAGGGCATATTGTTCGAGTTGATAAGGCAAAACCAGCTTAATTTCCAAAGCGCCTCCCATGAGTATTATTGAAGCGTAAGTGATTCTTGGGGCATGCGGGAGGTTCCTCTTAGAGGAGTTCATCGGACTTCTCAAAAATTGCCAAGCCTCTCTACAAACTGTTGGAAAAAGATGACAAATTTATTTGGGATCTGCAGACTGCCAAAAGAGCTTTGAGGAGCTTAAAGCCCTGTTTGACCCTTTGCCCGATAGTGAAACCCCACGATTAAGCGATTACCCTTCGAAGTGATGTCTGATACAGCGCGATCTAGCCATTGGAGCGGGTTCTCGAGATTTGTAAAGGGAAGGAGGAAAGCCTTTTTATGGTCTATTATGCGAGCAAGACTTCGTGAGGCGCGCGGAGGAATTACTGACCACATAAAGGAGTTGGCGGTGGGTATCCTTAGAAAAAATTTGTTATTTGGTTGGGTCGGACATAATAATATTCACGAGATCCTCATTCAGCCTTGAAATACGCTCACCAAACAATGTTAAGGCTAGGCTTTATCGGATGGGTTCTCTGCTACAAGAGTTCAACACCGTCGAGGGGATAAAAAGGGTGTGGAAATTATTGTTGCCGATCACCTATCGAGATTAACAATCACATACAACACTCACAACCCTCTAATCAATGATGAGTTCCCTAAGGAGCCACTGCTTCTGGTTGAGAAGGCACCCTGTTATGCTCACATTGCAAATTGCTGGCTGGAGCTACAGACCAAATTGGAAAGCCTGAAGACAAAGAAATTCTTCTTTGCAAATTCAACTCCCGATTATTGGGAAGAACCGCTGTATCTGAAATCTTTGTCTGATCAGATAATCGAAAGAGGTGTGTGCTGAAGCCGAGTAATAGAATATATGGCCACTTCCATGAGAATGCATGTGGAGGCCATTTGCTTCCCAAAAGCGCTAGGAAGGTCTTTGCGGTCTGGTTCACTGGCCTCTATTTTCAAGGATGCCCATTACCGTAATGCGGGAATCGACAAATGCCAAAGGTTGGGGAAAGATTTCGCGCCATCACATGATGCCTTCAAACCGATTTTGGTAGTTAACCTATTAAACGATATCAGGATCGATTTCATGGGGCCATTCCTTCCTCCCTTGGATACCTCTACATTTGGTGGGAGTTGACTATGTGTCGAGTGGGTTGAATCGGTTCCTTGAAATGACGAACCGTAGGGTAGTGTTGAAATTGTTGAAAGAGAATATATTCTCCATATTTGGGGTCCCTAAAGCCATAATTAGTGATGGAGGTTCGCATTTCGGCAACAAACCTTTTGAGAGCCTCCTCACTAAGTATGGTGTTAAGCATAAAGTAGCCACCCACCACCCTCGGGCCAGTGACGAGTTGAGGCTTAACGACCAGGAGAATCAAGACAATGCGATGAAAGTGGTGAACTCTAGCCCAAGAAAGGTTGGTCTCTAAAGGCTGTTGGACTCTTTATAGGCATACAAAGCAGCCTACAAAACTATTCTGGGCATGTCTCCTTCTGAGCCCTAGTTTACCTTGAAACATGTCACACCTTGTGAGATTAATTATAAGGCACGGTGGGCGTGAAGAAATTGAACTGGATATGGGCGAGGCGGTCTCAACAAGCTCCCTCGATAATCACTTGAGCTAGAAGAGGCGAGGAATGATTCATTGCAAAGATAGTTTGAAGAGGTGGCATGATCAACTAATGGCTGCAAACATTTCAAGCAAGGGGCCAGTGTTCTTTCTACGACTCGAGCTCGACCTCTTTCGAGTGAAACTTAAATCGAAGATGGGTAGCGGAATTGACATCAGGAGGTCTATCTCAATGGATCCAGTGAGACACATTCAATCCCCAAAGACTCGGGGTATTCAGGTTAATGGGCAAGCGCGAAGCCATATGTGGTGCGACACTCGGCCCGATGAGGAGGAGATCCCCTCCTTGACCATCCATCGGTGCTAAAGCAGTCTTCTGAGGAGTGGCTTCTCACGATTATCTCGAAGCCTAGAATTTTGTTGCTGCAATTTTGGTTTCTTTACTTTCAGTTCTTGTTTTTAGAGATTTTCTTGATTTCCTTGCTTTTTGCTTGTGTTTCTTTTGAAATATTTTTCTCATTTACAAGTTTGTCTTCTCACAATTTTTGGTTTTCTGTTTTGCAGGTGTTGCAATGGGCTAGGGGTGTTGTTTTCCGTCTGCTGCAAACCCTTCGTTTCCTACACCCACCATTAATTTACCTTTTCTTTTCCAATCCAGCCATTAAATAGGCACTTAAGGCCATTAATTGGCCAAGACCTTTCATTTGCCCCCCCTCCCTATATAAAACCCCTTTTCTTTCTTTCCTTTTCAATTCACATTCCCATTTCTAAGTTTCTAAAGCCGCCACCCCCTCCCCCTCCATTCTTCTCCTTCTGGCTCCTAGCATGGTGAAGACATGGGAGAGCCACCTTTCAGGCCTCAGGTCGTCAGTTCCTCCCCGCACCCTGCGGCGGCTCAGCCAGTACACTCACTTGTAAAATCGCGCCTCCGATGCTTGCTCTGCCGTGGCAGCGCATCAGCCACTTCTCCGTGCCGCCATGGCTGCCCTTGGCACGATTGTGGAGTTCCTCCTACTGGCTGCTCTGCCTCCCACCTGGTTCCTCTTTGCCGTGAGTGCGCTCAGGGTTGGCCCACTTCACCCTCTCGCCATCCTGGAAGCCATCGAGAGAACTCTGCCGTCGAAACCTAGGCGTGAGACCCGGGAGAGTCCTCGGCTCAGGGCCTTAGGAGCCCACGGTAACCACCCGTCGGGAGCCTCACCCAAAAGCCCTCTCTGGACTTATCCCTAGCCTCCATCATCCGGCAGCCACTCTTCCACTGCAACCCTATTCCAGGGAATGTTGATTGCAGTGAGAGGGATCTGCATGCAGAGGTTCATTATGATCTCCCGTCCTTTTTAGAAGACTCGGAGCTCCGAGACTCGATGCTCCTAGTACAGAGGTACTCTCTGGAGCAGTTCATGACACCTCGTCGGTTTTTCTACCCTCGGGTGGTCCTCCGAGTTCTGCGATGACATCGGCGTGGAGTCAGCCGTGCTCTTCATTTATCCATCGACGGTCGACCAGGGATACTCAGGGCCTCGGACATCAACGTACATTCAATCTGGGGTGGTCTCGCCAGCTCGGTAGCAGGCGTGGCCCGTCCATGACCGGGAAATGGTCGGAGTCTTCTCTCGGGGACCTTACTAATAGGGACCGATTAATTTGGGCAGCTCCTTTGTGCGTGCGTCTTAGATCATTCTGTGGTCTAATCTTTTTTCGCTCCAGCATATAGTTTAGAGGAGGGGCGCCATCTTGGAGGCCCTATATCGCATCTCAGAGGGCTTCTAGTTCAGCCTAGTGGAGCTTATTATGACTTCCATGTTCCATTTCGAGGATAAGGTCTATCGCAAGAGTCTACCTCGAGCTGAGTCCACGCCTCTCTTATTCCCGAGACTTCTATGTGTCGGGTGCTCGGCATATCGAGCCACTGATGAGCCTAGATTGGAGCGTAGTCGTGGTTGTGGGCCATCCTTACAGTCGTCGGTGGTAACATGCTCTGCTCTTCCGCCTCCCAGGGCAGTAGAGGTTCAGTCGGTGACTAGAACAACCTCCGAGTCTGGAGCATGTTGAGGCCTCAGCTCCTACACCTTGATGCTCGAGCTTCCTCCCCCTCGGCTCAGTCTGTGACTCTCGGTGCCCTGCCAGGTCTTTTCCAGGGCCCCCTTTGCGTCTAGCCTTTCCGGTGGTTGTTGTAGAGCACTTTGCATTACCTGCTTTAGGCATATCACTATTTCCACTCGGGACTCTAACACATCATGGATGCAGGTCGCGTTCGCCTCTACCTCTTCGGCATCACATTGCGACTACCACCATACGACCCTCGGACAGGATGACTCATGCCTTTGAGAGATAGTAAAACAAAACCGACGCCATACTCGCATGAATCAGGCCATGCTCATGCGGATCGAGTCACACGGGTCTCCCTGTAGATCTCTCCCCATGTGCACACTCGGCCATGTATCTAGTCGCGGAGGCCCAGAGTGCACCCCTCCTGTGACCTGGGACTTCCTTGATGTCTGATGGCTGCGTGGTTAGAGCCTCCTGGCGGCCTCGACTGGTGGGCGAGGATGCCTCTTCAGATCTTGAGGCGGGAGGGTAGCACTTCCTCCACTAACTTTCAATCACCCCATTGCAGGTCAATGGCACACTTGGTTGAGGGGAGAGATTAAATAAAGTGATTTTATACTGATATCATATTTTTTTACTTTTTGAGTCATACATGTTTAAGCAAAGCCCATTTTTTATGTTTAGTGGCTTGCTTTTTACTCCTTTTTGAGAAAGTTATTATTGAAAAAGCTGAAAATTTAGTGACACACCTTTGTTGCCACATTCGAGCCGACTCGGTTTCTTAACTCGGTTACCAACGATTTTGCCCAATTTTTGTGTGGTTTTACCAAACCTGCAAGTTGAAAAATTGAAACATTGTATTCAGTAGTGCTAGGTGATTCATCATATTGATCAGTGAGACGTGGTTGAAGTCTCTGACATTCAATCTTTCTTCCACCTTTAGCTAGCCACACACTACACATCTACATTTTTTGTCATGTACATAACTCCCTTCACCAGTGCAAACTACCTAGTTTTCATTGACCACACAGTAAAAGGTTATGGTTCCTGAAAAAGAAGGCGATAAGAATCTTGCAAAAGAGAAAAGAAAAGAAAAGAAAAAAGAAAAATAAAAATAAAAGAAGAGAAAAAGCCCATAGCGCACTACCTTGAGGGCAGAGCACGGTCAGGGGTTTGCGAGTCAAGTCTTTAAAGCCTAGTGCCTAAACCCGATTGGTTGGGAGTCACCACGACTTAGTGCTCCTTTACATGGGTGGATAGGTGAGGTTAGCGAGTTGTAGGTGCTAAATTTAGAATTCGACCAAATTGGGGTGAAACCCGGGAGTTAGTGAATTGAATCCTTATGACGATGCCCCTAAGCCTTAGTTGGTTAGAGGGTCATCGGTGGACCCCCGTTACACGGACTTTGGTGACGTCGATTTCTCAGCATTGCATCCTACAATACAAAAAGAAATATGAAATAAAGTGGAATAGATTTATTTAAGTTTGGTTAATGTCTGGACTTGGTAGTAGCTTGGTTGGGGGAAGTAGTTTGCGGTTATTGTTGGCCGATCATAAGCACTTACACGGGTGGGTTGATTAATTCCTTGGGATGGATACTCTTGAAACTTGGTCTGTATGGCTTGCATTTTTCTCCAGATATGGTTGTTGTCTGTGGGGTCACCAATCATTCTGCGAGGGTAGGGCATTACTTATCCATACCTTTTTTTTTTTCTTGAAAATACCATTCCTTTGCATAGCATAACTGTCTACTCTTCATTCTTTTGTCTGTTACTAAGACTATAATGTGCCGGTTGGGGGAGTGATTAGTGCCCAAATAGTGATGTTTTGAGTCATGTTCATTGCAGGTTTTGAGCACTTGCATGTGCTAATCAGCTTAAATAACCCCGATTGATACACACTAAGGTCAGCCCATACTACTAATCATATTTTGTGGATATTTTTTGTAGTTTTGCAAGCAAATTACACCATTATCTTCGAATCAATTCAAATACGAAGATCTTGAGCTGAACTTCAGCGCATCGCCACCATCCCGGAAGCGGTGGGCTAATCTGTGAAGAGTGAGCAATGCGAATTTTGCGGTGTTAAGGTACGCAACTGCGAGAATTTACGCGACACAGGAAATGCAGAGGTTGCGAAAATCATAACCTTGGAAATCTGCCTGTACTCTCGCCATGTTGTAGTGCCTTGATTTGTACATGCGGCCGAAGACCCCAACTCCGGATGCCATTATTTAGATTGACTGAATAATAGATTGTGATGGCTTACCAAAAACTACAAAAATATCTAAATATGATTAGTAGTATAGTCGGGACCTTAGTGTATCAATTGGGTTATTTAAGTTGATTAGTACACAAAAAGTGCTATAAACCTGCAATGAAGAGGGCTCAAAATAGCACTATTTGGGCACTAATCAGAACGTCTTGTAGAATTTGATTTGATAAGTGAAGATGAATATGAGATAACGTTTTTCGATCCTTACGTTGTTTCTCCTCATTTCTCCACAATGAGGGCATCTTATCAAACCCTAATAGTGCATCATCCAAATCCATCTGAGCAAGGTAGGATGGCATCTTTACTTGCCATAACGAAAATCTTGTGTTTCGATCCAACAACAAAATATTGTACTTAATTGTTGTCATTGTCAATATTAATCCTAATGCTCTAATACAAATATTTACAAATAAACAAACTAATAAGCAACAAAGAAAAGAAAAGACGAAAGAGATGAACACACAAATTTACATGAAAAACCCTTAGGGAAAAACCACTGGTAGGGTAAGAAAAATAAAAAATTGAGGTGTGGTGGCTATTAATTTATAAAGTCCCAAAACCCTAAAATACATAACATAATTTTAGGTATTCCAAATATGAATAGGCCTAAACCATAATAATAACAATAATGGGCTATGGGCCTTCACCCAAAATTCGGTTCACACTCTAACAAATCATCTTTAATGTATAATAATAAGATTTTCTCTTATATTATTTCTCATATTCTTACACAATATATTAAACATAAACAAAATCTAAAAGGATTAGTTGTGACTCATTGAGATTTGGGATATAAATTCTATAAATAGTAGAAAAGCAAAAGCAAAATCTAAAAGGATAAGTTTCTAATGTTTAGATTTTATAGATTCTCAAGATCTGAAAATCTAAATAGATAATTTAACTTAGATTTTTTCACCATCTTTTCAGCTTAACTTATAAATATAAATATTTGTTACCATTCCTCTGAAACCCAAATTTAGTTCACTTTCAATAATATCATGGAGCTAATCTTGAAGCCAATGATGGTAATATTTCTAACGCTCATTTTAGGTTGCCATTCAAGGGATATTAAAATTCTTCAACAAACTCCAGGAGGCCCTGACCCACTACAAAACAGTATGGAGGATCCAATTCTAATTCTTCAACAAGCGCCAGGATGCCTTGAACCATTACATAATCACATAGAAGATCCATTTCAAATTCTTCGACAAACACCAGCAAGCCCTGACCCATTACACAACCACATGGAGTATCCAATTTCAAATTTTCGACAAACTCTAGGAGGCCTTGACCCATTACATAATGACATGGAGGATCTAATTCCAGGTCTTCAACAAACACTAGGAGGTCCTGACCCATTTCATAACAACATGGAAGATCCAATCCCAATTCTTCGACAAATGCCAGGAGACCTTAACCCATTACACAACGACATGGAAGATCCAATTCCAGTTCTTCGACAAACTCCAGGAGGCCCTAACCCATTACATAACCACATAGAGGATCCAATTCCAATTATTCAACAAATGTCAAGAGGCCCTGACCTATTTCATAACCACATGGAAGATCCAATTCCAATTCTTCGAAAAATGCCATTACATAACCACATGGAGGATCCAATTCCAATTCACAAACTCCAAGAGGCCCCAACCCAATACATATCCACATGGAAGATACTTTTCCAACTATGCGAAAAACACTAGGAGGCCCTGACCCATTACATAATCACGTGGAGAATCCACAACCAATTCTTCGACTAACTCTAGAAGGCCTTGACCCAATACATAACTAGAATCATAGGTCAACTTTTCATCTTGAGAAAAGTTGCCATGAAGAACTATCCTGTTGCAAAATAAATGTTTTGTTTTCTCATTGTAAATAAATAAATAAAAAATGGTTTATGTTATTCTCTAATTAGTGTGTTTATTGAATCGATATATGTGGTAAATTGGTTATCTTATGTGGGCTACCATTACTCGACAAATAACTATACTTTCCAAGTAAAACCAAATATATTTGATATTGTTTTTAAACCAATTATTATATTATGGTCAAAAAAGGCTTTCAACAAAATATTTCCTTACAACCCATCATGTTTAGCAAAAATGGTAGAGCACTCACCGTTTAAAATAGGCACTTGGCATAGGGATAGGAGGTCCCAGATTCGAATCTCAGTGGGAACAATTTACTACCTTGAAATTAATAGTGTGATTAAAATAAAAAATAAAAAATTCCTTTTATATATATATATATATATAATATTTAATCAAAAGTTAAATTAGTTTTTTTGCCATATCCTCATACATTTAAAGTAATAAATTCTCCTTTCCATTTTGTTGGGCAAAAACGTCTCTAGAATTGTGCCTATGTGTAAAACCCGAGTAAATTTGAAATTTTTCGAAAAAGGGCAAAATAGTAAATGCCGCTACAATATAGGCTGCATGGCTGAAATTTTTTTAGACCTCGGATGACGAAATATACCTTACCGTTGGATTCATCTCATGAAATCTAGTTTCCCAGAATAATTTCATTGAATTCCGAGACAATATGATTTTTTTTTTTTCACGAATTTCGAAATTTGACTAGTGTCAGAGTAAAACCAATGAAGTTTTACAGGACATAATAATATAAAGTAAAAGGTCATTTAAAATAATTGGACTTGGGCAAGGGGCCGAAATAAATCGTTTAAGGCCGGCGGACCCAAGCAATGGTGGACATGTGGTGCGACGTGGGCCACTCCTTTAACTTAAAGTTAATTTATAACAAAAAGGGCTCATTTCTTGGTTTGACCAAGAGAGAGAGAAAGAGAGCAACAAGCCTTCTCTCTCTGATGTCACGAGTTCCATCGGTTGATTAGGTCGATCTAAGAGTGAAGTTCAGCTGCTCAGCAATAGCTGCATTGGGTGCAAAGAAGGATTGTGAAGATCCTAAAAAAGGAAATTCAGGGAATCGAAGTTGTCGAGTTAAGGAGGCTTCCTACCCGTTCATCTACGCTCCGAGATGTAGGGATTCTTCCTACTTTGGTTTTAGTCTCCATCTTTTCTTTTTTTTCTTTTGGTTAAAATGGTAGGACGTACTAAGGGTTTGTTTGGGTAGAAAAATACCCAAAACTCAACGATCTTCACCTAGGCAAAGGTGAGCTTAAGCCTAAACGAAGGGCAGCCTTATCTTGCCTAAGAGAAGGTAGCCGCCCTAAGCGAACAGAGATCTTTAGGGCCTCAGGTGTTGGGGGTGGTTTGAAGCTTGTGTATGGCTTGTTTAGGGCCTGTTATATAGCTTGATTTAGAGGCTATTGTATGTTGTTGTAACACCCCGAAATATACCCTAGCAGTTTACGGACTTGTTTAGGGTATATTATAAGCTAAATAATTTTAATAAAATTTGAACCAGAAACGAAAAATTAGAGACAAAGGTAAAGTGGTCCCTTTCACTTGAGGGCTAAGTGGTCATAAAAGTGAAAGATTAGGGGTTATATATATATGAAATGTTTAAAATGAATGTAAATAGAAAAGTTTTAGGGATGCAAGGCAATAGAAAGTTGGAATGAAATTTGGATAGATGGGAAGGGCTTAAATTTAAATAAGGAAACTTAAAACAAAAAAATGGGTTTTCTTGTCTTGTGTTTCTCTGTAGCCTTAACAAATATGGGATTAAGACCAAAAATTGGTCTCATTTTGAAGGAGGGCCGTAGAGAGAGAGAGAGAGAGAGAGGGGGGGGGAGAGAAGAAGGAGAGAAAGAAGGAGAAGAAAGAGAAAGAAGAGGAAAGAGCAAGCAAAGCCAAGCTCCAAAAGGTATGGAAACTACTAACCTTGTGTATGGATCCTTGGTTTTGTTTGTTTAATGGTTATTTGTTGTACCCAAACCTAGGGTTTGTTAGGATTTCATCCTAACCAAAGATTTGTGAAGTTGAGGTTAACAAAACTCTAATGCTTACAAGAAAAACATGGAATCCCTCGCTGAGGTTGGATTTATGGTTTAATTGCAAGGTAAAAGAGGAGTTGGAGTTAGAACAAACCCTAATAAAATTTATTAATATTTGGTAATTGTATGGGTTATATAACCCATATTGAGTGGTTTTGAGAGAAAATCATAGAAGGTTTTGATGAAAGATATGAAATTGAAGGAATTGCATAGAAAGAGATTAAGATGAATTTGGAATTGTTTTTGATGTGTGTTTGAAGGGTAGAAGTGATTGGGGATCAAAGTACATGAAAAATGTTGAGAAAACACATGGGCACTTTCGGAGAGTCTACCCGGTAGGAGTTAAGTCTACCGGTGGAACCTCGATTCTGGTCATTTTTGGCGAGTCTACGGTGGAACTTAAGTCTACCGGTAGGACTTATCGATCTGATTTCCTGTTCTGACCAGTTTCGTATTTTGGCCGCCCAGCTTCCTCATTTCTTATCCGATTTTAGTGATTCAAGTGGCCCACTTAAAATAGACTAAAGGAGAACCAAACTTAAGAAAGTATTGTCAGAATTATGACTCTAGGGTTCGAAATATTCACTCCAAATTGGGGGCCATGTACCAAGACAAGGAATTCTAGTTCCAACTTTGAACATAGAAGTAGTCCGGGTTGTTTGGACGTAACTTGAGATTCAGTGCTCCGAATTGGGTGATTCAATTGGAATAGAACCCTTAGAACGCTAGCTTTAAATGAGTGCAAAGACCTTGTCCAAATATGATTTAGAACCTCGGAAAATTAGTATTACAAACTGTTCTGAGTGTCCGGGTCAAACCGACTGAGTTGGCATGAAAAATGCCATAACTGTTTGGATGATCCGATTGGATTGATTCAATTCTAAGTAAACTAGATTCATAAAGAATGAGAATATGAATCTGATTGTGATCTCTAGACATATCATACTTCACAGAATATATGAGATTACCATATGTAATAGGCATAGTAAAGGAAAAATGAAAATGAAAAATGCAAAGATGTGATTTCATGAAACATGAAAATATGATGATTATGGAAAATGAAATGAAAACGAATTGAAACATGATTGTGAACATGAGAGGCAATATGTCATGAACACATAATGTGGTTAAGTGATATATGATTATTATCACATATAACCAGAAAATGATAACAAATGAAACGAGTATACGTAAATGGGTATATGAATGAGAGTATACGTGATGGAATATGTGAATGGTAATTCATGAATAAGTATACATGAATGAGTATCGTCAATGAATTTATGACTGGGGTGTATGAATGAGTATACATTGAATGAACACGTGAATGAGCATTTATGAATGAGTTATCTGAATGAATATGTAAATGAGCATATAAATATGTACATAGGTGCGTATATCTTTGAAAAGATATCTGAAGGTGTATGGTAAATGCGATTATGATCGGTTATAGATATTGGCTTGTGAAATATATATGTATATATATTGAAATTTGAATGATTGTTATTGAAATATGCATACGTATACATGTGTGCATGTATTTTAGACGATAAGAGAAATGCGCATAAAGTAAATTGATTTGAAATGTATCATTGAATGACCCGACATGACGGGATTCACCAGCGGGTCGTCAGGAAGGTAACGTATTTGTCTAATGCGAAATCACACATTGCTAATGAATGACAGACGGGGCGGGGATTCACCAACTGAATACGTACGTGAATGTGGAAACTTCTACTGCCATATATTGAGGCCGGTAATAATTGAATGCGAAATCCGTGCTAATTAATGCGAGACGGGGCCGAGTTCACCAAGCTGAATGCATCATTGAATGTCGACTTTATAGCCATATGTGAGACGGTAATAATTGAATGCGAAATCACATTGCTAATGGCAGCGAGACGAGGGCCGGGATTCGCAGCCCGAATGCGTGGCGAGATGTCGACTTCTATAGCCGTATGTGAGGCGGTAATGGTGAATCTGCGAAATCACATTGCTAATGAGCGACCGGGCGAGACGGATTCACCAACTGAATGCATCGTGAATGTCCGACTTCTATAACCATATGTGAAGACGGTAATAGTGAATCTGCAAATCACATTGCTAATGAATGTGAGCGGAATGAGATTCATAAAGCGAATACATGCCGTGAATGTCAAACTTCTAATATATAATAGACGGTAATAGTGAATGCGAAATCACATTACTACTATGAATGAAGCAGAAGCGAGGATTCTGGCGAATGCGTGTGGATGTAAATTCTATAGTTATATGTGGAATCCTGAAATAAGCAAAAAAGGAAAAACAATGGTATTGAAAAGCATATTGTTTAAGTATATTTTGTGACGGACATAGTAAAGGCATCATTTCTTAAATGCATTTTTATTGAATGTGAATGTTAAGGGTCTTTGAAATTATATGTGTTTATGGGATTGCCGAGAAAAGTGTTTTGATTAATTAAAAGGTCTTAAGCCAGAATAACATAATAATGTTTGGAAAGATAATTGAAAATGGCCGGAGGAATGCTTGGGGCTCCAGCTTGGATCCGCCATTAGGACAAGTCGAGGATTGATTGTGACATACGAAAATTTAATAAGATGAAATAAATGTTTTGATTAAGCGTCGAGTCTTGGGCTCCTTGGATGTGTCAGATCAAGTGAGGGTTAGATTGACACTTTTGAAAATGAAAAAGTAATGGCAACAAAAAAGTTTGGGCATCCCAAATCTGAAATGTAATTTCAAAGGGAGTTGATTAAGGGCTTGGTCGTGAATGGTGATAAAAGAGTCTAATACGTATTGATATTGAAAATCGATTTGAACATATTATGAAATTGATATGATTTGATTTGACTACGAATTGCCATTGTATGCGTATAAGTTTGCTTTGGATGTTTTGATCTATCATACATGTAGTAGATATGAGTTACAACTTTGTAAAATACATGACACGAAGTAATATGAGCAAAGAAAGATAAGGAATACGAAAGAATAAAATCTACATGTATAATATGAGATGAGTTAGAAGTCAAAATAAGAATAGACATTATTATTTACATAATCAAAAATAAATGTAAAAGTGACAGTTATTATTATTAATTAGTTATTGTCTATATGTTCAGCTGGCGTGAAAACATGGTGTTCAATCGGGTGTAGTGCGAAGAGAGAGTTAAAGGGCCAGGACATTCCACGCAGTGATGCGGGCCATCTCGGAGATAGGTGCTCACCGGCCAACGTTTTCGCGATCTCGATGTTTGTATTGGATATGTATATATATGTGTATTTGTATAAGAAATGGGACTTAGTAAATGTGAATAAATTTTAATGGATACCCTCGATTGGTAGTTCCTTTTTAATTATAAATGATTGTTGGTTATAAAAATAAGGAGTCCCGATTATATGGTTTACGAAGCGGTTGGTTCCTGTCAGATTGGATAGGGAATCGAGGTGTGACGGTGGTTGTTTTCTATGGGCATATCATGTGCCACATTTTCCTTAAAACTTAAGGGCTAGAGGATGTTGTACTACATTGTAATAACATGTGTGATTGTGTTGATGTGCTGAAATGTTGATATGTGTACTCTTATATATTGACATTGATGTGTGTTCATATGGGAATCATGTGCATACTGATACGATTAGCCATGATGCATGGTGGGATGCATGACTTGGTTGGTTGATTCGTTTTAGCCAAGTAGGTGTTCGGAATCAACAAAATTTATAACCTAGGATTCCTACTCAGCGTATACAGCTATTCTGATTATAGTGGCTCTAAGATTCGAACACGAGGATGGGGTTTTCTTCGTGAGAGAAGGGATCCTGATGCATTGAAAATGGTGTTTTCTCGTTGGTTATAGGGTTTGTGGAGAGAAAGCGATTATTGTGTGAATGGTTGAAGATTGGAAATAACTAATGTAAAAGTTAAGAGAAATCCTTGAGTCTCGAGACCAGCGGGCTGACTGGGGTTCACAAGTTATGACATGTGCCGGGTCTATTTCCTCAGTTAGAGTATGACATATAGTCATTTCCCAGTGACTGGATCTTCATTAGCTTTAAAACCTAAGCCTAAGAGTTTTTCTTTTGAAAGATGGAATTTGATTAAATAAATGTCTAACGGTGAAAACACATCTCAAATACCGCCTGTAACTAATAGGAGACCCAGCTAATTGGGCGTAGTAGATCTGGTGAAAGTATCCATTGAATCAAGCTTGCCAGAGTACACATTAGGAGAGCATCTTAAGAGATTTTAACCTAAGGTGGCAGGCACGAAATGCCCTTAAATACATACATGAAAAGCATGAGAACATGCATCTAAGCTGAAAATCTGCTCAGTGGCCTTGCATCAGGATCGGGGTTCAGCGAAACATCCACTTGATTTGTCATCGCAAGGGTGTTTGGCCTACCAAAGATGCAAGAAAGTGAAGGGAGAAGAAGAAAAATCACCAACGTGAGAGGGAAGGCTTCGTACTTGAATTTCCTTGATTGATTAATGAGTGATAAAAGTTGGTTGATTACAACATATTGAAACATAGATGCTCGGTATAAAGGAAATTACAAAAATGTGTTAAAGAACCAAAAATTACATAAGGAAAACTTTGTATCAAACCACCAACAAGTGGGTCAAAAGCAGTCGAGGTGGCTTGTGTTAGCGGTTGCGAAAATTAGCAACCTGCGGTGCAGGATGCGAACTTTGCGACCATACTTGAGCTACGAGCTTCTTCTCTTCGGTGTTTTTGCTCGAAATTCCTACGATTTGATCAGCCATCTTCAAATTCGGCTCGGGTTCATAAATGTTTGAATCGGCGAAATATGAGGCATTGACCTACCAAAACTATTCAAATAGCTACAAAATGTGATCATTAATAAAAGCGAGGCCGATGTAGCAATTGGAGTTGTGAAGTCGATTAGTACACAAAAAGCGCATAAAACTTGCTATAAACAAGGCTCGAAATTGCACTATTTGGGTACTAATCATTGGTCCATGATATGGTGACTCTTTGATGTTTGTTCAAAGAGGTGTCTTGTGACGCCACAAAACCCGGGGGTCCATTGAACAACTGTCAACCCATGGAAAACTTATGGATGTTGGGTAACCTGATACCACACTGTTGTGTCCCCTTTACCAGGACCCATAATTTAACAAAAATCAGAAAAAGTCTCTTTTGTCACGGGGCGTAATACAACCTATAGGATATACAATAACATGGCCCATAGGAATGATATAACACGATGACCTCCATGAATTAGATTTATGAGTAAAAAGTATTGGCCAAGACTGTTTATCCCATACTAAAATATACAAGGCTATATTCCCATAGTCCTTAAGAATTTAATTACAACACTCTTATATAAAAAATACATGCTAGAACTAGTTCGTTCCAAACATCTTTACAAAAATGATTACAAAGCCACAACTTAGTTTCTTCATAATTACGGCCTCGAGTGAGCATTGTCCATCGGTGTAATCCCTACACTTGAAATGTTTTTTCCATAAAGGGTGAGTCACGCTTAATTTAGTAAACTCCTACAGAGGCTATTGCACACCTAAATGCACATGCAATGGTCATGTTCACAATTCACATTCACATTCCAAGTAAAAACATGCAATTTCTACTATGGAATCCTACATGCCATGAAATGAAATGAGACTCAATCATATACCTTACTTTTTAGAGTCCTTACCTCTCATCTTACTCAAGGTCCTTACCGACTACTACCACAATCGATGTCAAGAGTGTGATGGAAACCCATCATTTGTGGATCACATCCAATGATCATTTTACAACAAAATTCATTTGTTTTCAAACCAAAAGCTTTTTGAATGTTACACCTCAATGACCATTTATATTCAAAACCATTTATCTTTTTGTGGGTAGCTAATTTTCGGGGTCTCACCGCAGGTTTCACATGCCTTCCAAAACATTCATGAGCTTTCACCGTTGGACACATATGTATAACTAAAAATACCAGGGCTTTCGCCTAAGGGGGCATCTATCCATGCTTGCTATTACCCAACACATATTTTCATTTTCATGGATACAACTGTGCGACTCTGTTGGACGTTGTCCCCTGTATCTTTGGAAGCCCGCCCGATCAAACACCAACTGTGTTGATTATAACCATGCCTCACATAACCATGCGTGTTCTCGTGCATAAATGCAATGAGATGCGCCATTGCATGCTATATCATGCCACATGCATAATGAATGCTACATGGACACACAATTCCACACCACTTCTCAAGGTATAATAGACGATCACATGCTGCATATGACACCTGCCATTTCATTCATGTCCAATATATCATGCACGCATATATCAACATCAGCTTATGCATCATGTCATTCTATGTTTAAGCAATGACACATACAATCAAGCCATGTATTGGCCATTTTCACATAAAATCATCACATGTCAATACTCTGAACCTGTCTTGACATCCAGTGATCTACCTAGTCAACAATGGCCTCTTGATCCTGAGATAAATTGTAAGGTATCTCTTGAAAAAATGACCAAGACAAGCCATAAATAGGCTACGAACCAACCGTCCGACCTCAATCATTACCACCTAAGCAGGATGTGAAAGCAGTCCATAGTAGAACTAAATTGATCCTAATTAGTCTAAAATGCGGACACCAAACAAATATGACCTAATTTGGGCAATCTAGAAAAAGGAAATTGACCATAACCCGAAATTTTGTAAGAGGTCAAATCTGGGTGATTCAAAAGCCTAACATCAATTTCACTGATGCAGCTACAATTTTCATGAAGGACACTAGTCAAAATTCTTTCTTTTTCCCAACCGAAAATCAGTCCCAAAATCTGGACAGTGTATAGGGTCAAAACATGGCAATCTCTGGTAGTCCCGGAAAACGGACCATAACATGAGCAATAGAGGTCCAATTGATAGGCGTTTAGTGAGTGTGTATATAAAATTATGCAGAAAAATATAAAAAGAGTGCCTATTCCACGCAAGTATACGCTTGTCAAGTAATAAAGTCAGCCTGCCTAGGAGTGCGGATATCGATCCACGGGAGAAAATGGGGATGCTAAGTGACAAAATTATAATACTTCTCTAATATCCAACGTTAATTGTGATAGTAAAAACAAAATTTAAACTAAACTAATGAAATTTCTAAATCTAACTAATGAAGTTCGCAACTAAAACGAATTATAAATTCTAAGTGCCAATTTGCAATGGGACAATCCTCTTAGTCTGAATTAAAATTCTACTCTATTGTTTCATAAAATGCTTTCCAAGGCGACTCTTGTCTAATTTAATTATAAGCCTCTCTCGGAGTCGAGATAACCTGCAACTAACACTAGGTCTTTTTGCTTCCTAAGTTCAACCCCCAACATTAAAGTCTTTTAAAAGATCCGAAAAGTCTCACACGCCTCTAGTACCGATAATTTCTACACTACCGGGCTAATTGGGTTGATTCATCCCTATGTCTGATTCTTTACTCCCTTCGAGAACTTGCAAAGAACCACTCACCACAGTAAAGATTAGCCAGAAATCAATATGCATAAATAGAACCAAGTATGAGATCAATGGGGTGCATTCACAAAAACAATAAGCGAACATTAACAAATGAACTCATGTTTCAATACACAGCAAAACCCTAGATCTCTGAATTTAAAGCATGATAGAGGTTTGATACATCATAAACTTAGGATAAAACATGAGAGAGGGAGAAGAAACTATAATGATCAAATGATGGTGAGTCTCGGATTTTCTTCCACAAATCTCATGGTCTTCTCCCAAATCTTCAAAAACAATTCCCAACTTCCTCCTTGGTCCCAAAGTGTGGACAAAGTCCCCTTCTCCGAGCCCTAGCCGCCTCCCCGTCGTCTCTTTGGGTTTGAGCTTTAAAACCCTCCATTATGGGCTCAAAATGGGCTAAAAATCCACCCAAAACCGGCCCGAACGTGCGGCGATCGTGCAGCAACGCGTCATGACGTCCGGGATGCTTTCTGAACTACGCAGCGTCGTGACGTTGGTTCTCAACGTCGTGACGTTGCTACAGTCCCCTATTTTTGCTCCAACCTCGTGAGGCCATAACTTTGTCATCTGAACCCGATTTGGGTGTTCTTGATAGTTGGAGCTCTTGAAGTGTAGAATGCACATCCATATATGACCAGTGCAATAGGCTCATATGATTTATGAAAACGTCAAAAATACAGTAGCCTCTCCTGCTGAAGGTGCTGCAATGTTTGCTTATTTTCTTCAAGTTTTGGAACTTGCATAACTTCTTTGTTGAACTCCAATTTTAGGTGTTCTTAGTATCCTAAGGCTCTTGGAAGTGTAGAATCCATACATATATGGAATGATGCGATAGGAGCTCATATGATGTCTCAAAATGTCAAAATTCAGTAGCCTCATGTTGCTTTGTGCAGTTTTCCCACCAATTTTGCACAATTCCACCAAATGGATGACCTGATCATAGGAGTGAACTTTTAGAGCATTAGGGCACTTGTTTAACATAAAAACACTATAAAACTAACTAAAGCATAGGGATAAAATGAGTATTTAAGATACTCATCACACCCCCAAACTTAAATTCTTGCTTGCCCCCAAGCGAGGCGAACTTCAAAACAAAGCAAAAATTGTCAGCATGAACAAAAAATAATGAGATGAGTATGATAACATGATTCCAAATGGAAGAATCACTATGAACCTGATTTAGCAATATTAGCCTTTTCAGCAAAATTTAGGATCCTTAAACTTTTAAAACTTTCTAGGGAACATGGCAAAGCAAAAGCATAGTGAGTAAAGCGAATCAACCCCGAGTCCTCAGCCAAACATTTTCCCAGGAAACTAAGTGTGAGTGATAGCATGATCTCCCGATGTATAGCTAGGTCCTAGTTGCCCCAAATAGCTCAACTCACCTATTTGGAAGAAGCTAACTAAGAAAGGATAAGAAACGCACCACACCTTTTTTATTCATACCACAATACTACAAAATAACCTAAATACCTAAAAATGAAAGAAAACCCGGTGCGAAGTTTTAGATGAGTGTTCCTGTAGCGGGGGATCCATTAGTGACTCCGCTGATTGGTTAAGGGCACCCGGGCATTAAATTCCCTTCAAACTTCTGAACACTCCAGCGAAACTCAAGCCTAAGTTGTGGGAAAGATCCTCACATCCCAGCATGGCGGGCGGTGAAGTCAATGACTCGGCCGGTTGGCAGGGCATTAGGCTTTGAAAGGCCCCTCGAAGCTATGCAAAGGATTCAGTTAGGATGATCGCTTATTCTGGTCACAAACCTATTTTTACTTTTTTCACTTTTTTTCTTTTTTTTTCACTTTTTTCTATTGTTTTGTATTTTTATTTTTTTGGTTGGAACTCGATGTAATCCTCTTTTGTTTGAGTGTCTCATCCCTTAGGTGGCTAGAATCCCTAAGGTTAGTTGAATTCAAGGCAAAGTGCAGGACCCAGGTATACAAGGGAGACACAAGTATGTGATATTAACAAGTAGATTCCTTGAGAAATAGCTGTGACACAAGGGAGGTGACAACTAAATCCCACTTACATACCAAGCAAGCACACAATTCCAAATCATTTAAAAGCCTAGGGAGTCCAATCCACTTTATGCCCTTTTTCAAATGTTTGTGTTCAAAATGACCTTCTCTGGCTTGACAAGGCATCAAACTCACTCATATGAGACATGAAACAAACAAAGAAAGAAAGAAAAACTCATGCAAACAACCTAAATAAATAAAGGAATAACTAAAATAGGTGAGGAGATACAAAGTTGAATTTTGAAAAAAATAAATAGAATTAATTACCCCCTAAACTTGAATTAAACATTGTCCTCAATGTGAAAACAAAAGCAATAATGGATAATAGGTACTCAGGGTTGATCAAGTCTCAGAAGTTGCTCAATGAATATGGCTTGCTTCAGGCAAAGATGTTAAGAGGACTTTAGTTCCAAATGAGAGGAAACTGAAATAGGAAGCATATATGGAATGAAATGAGGAGATCTTGAAATAATTTCCTTGCTCAAATTTTGTTCTTTGAACCTCCAGGAGTACTATAGACTTCCTTTTCAGATTTTCACCTCATAGCCAACTGGAACTCAAAGCACAGAAAAACAACACCCGAAACATAAGACCAAGCAAGAACATTTATTAAAAGAAATAAACTTAAGTAACTAAAAAAGAAAAAGAAAAGGAAAACAAATTTTATTTATTTATTTATTTTTAGCAGGTTGCCTCCCAGAAAATTTGCTCTGGATTTTTCGAGTCGACTAGACTGCAACTACGGATATCTTTGGTAGTGCGCCCTCCATCCCCTTTTCACTAAGAGGCGATAATTGTGCTTTCGATCGACAATTTGAGCACATAATCTTCGAGGTTATTATTTTTTTATATTTTCTATTTTTCATTTTTTTTTTTTCTTTACAATGATTCCTCGATTCATTGTTCAAGTGAATGATGTACTCATCCACCTCGGAAGTTGGGGTTTTATTATCATTTTTCACTTCCTCATGCATTGGAACCCCGAGTCATTCCAGAAATAGTCTTCCGCAACTTCATAATTTGTCTTTTCATGTGATTACGGAGAAGTTGGCTCATCTTCCTTCACAACTAAGGTTTCAATTTGTCATCATTCTCCTTGTTTAAAAATTTCTCAAGTTCTTCATTATCTTTGGTGATTTCTTCATTATATCTCAAGTTTTCTTCTTCTATATTCACCCAGTAGATGGCGAACTCTCATGTTGTCCTTCCAAAAGGACATTGTAGCCATATTCTCTTGTTCTTTCCTATATTTTACTGGTTCTTCCTACTACTCTTGCTGCCACTCTTTCTTTGGGTTGTTCTTTCTATAAATCCAAGTTGAGTATAAAGTGGCCTTTGGAGCCATCTCTTCTTTCAAGCTGTACCAAATGGCGTAGGCTGAATTTGAACATTAGTACTTGTCAATTCCATGAATTGAACTTGGGATGTTGCACATTCGACGCAGACTCTTTTCAATTCAGCCATGGCTGCCTCTAACGTTGTCATTCTCTCTTGTGGAGGTTGACTTATCTCATCTAGATCAAGAAACCTAGGCAACTGACTTGAGGTGGTCCATTTCAGCCATTGATCTTGAAGAAATTCAGGGATGTCATGGTAGATTCAACAGGCTTTTCTTAATTCATCCATAAGCTTCTTCTAGGCTTGATCTTTGGACTTGTGGAGTGTGCGGAATGGTATAACTTGTATTCCATGAGGTGTTTGGGTGGGTAACTCCATCCAAAATTATGGTTGCTCAAGTGTGGGGTACCTCCATATTGAGCATAATCCGTGATGCACTCTGATTGCACACTTGATAGCACTTGAGGTTGTCACTTTTCTTTGATGCTCATGTCGACCCGATTGCGCATCCTTAGTTGTTGCTCCAGGGGAGAGCCAATGCATTTGTCAACTTCGATGGGATAGGATCCATTGTGATTTTAACCTAAAAATTTATCCAAAATGAAAACAAAAGAGTATCAAAAACTCAAAAACCACACAAGAAATATATACATAAAAAATGTTTGAAGTATTAAGAAGCCACTTAGTATTGATATTAGCATAAAACACCGATTTTCCCCGGTAACGGCGCCAAAAACTGATAGGCGTTTAGTAGGTGTGTATATAAAATTATGCAGAAAAATATAAAAGAGTGCCTATTCCGTGCAAGTATCGCTTGTCAAGTAATAAGTGTACTAAACACGGATAATAGATCCTGAGGGAAAATGGGGATGTGGACATTCAAAGTATAACCTTATAATATCCAAGTAACAATGTTGTGATAGTAAACAAAAATTTAAACCCCAAACTATTAAATTTCTAAATCTAACTATTGAAGTTCATAGCTAAGGGAAACCGAGATTATAAATTCTAAGGGTTACTTGAGTGCCGATTGGAATGATCCTCTTAGATACAGTCGAAATTCTGCTCTATTGTTTCATGAGAAATGCTTTCCAAGGCGACTCTTGTCTAATTTAATTATAAAGCCTCTCTCGGAATTAGAATAACCTACCAGCTAACATAGGTCTTTTTAGCTACTCAGCAACCCCAAAGCATTAGAGATGCTTTAAGATCCAAAAGTCTCACACGCCTCCTAGTGAGATAATTTCTACACTACCGGGTAGTGGGGTTGATTGTCATGTCTAGTTCTTTACTCCTTCCTCGGATCTTGCAAAGAACCACTCACCACATTGAGATTGACGGAAATCAATATGTAAATAGAACCAAGTATGAATCAATAGAGTGGTCACAGAAACAATAGAAAAGCGGAACATTAACAAATAGATATAAAACTCATGTTCAATACCGACAAAACCCTAGATCTCTGAATTTAAGCATATTAGAGTTTGATACATCATAAACTTAGGATAAAACATGAAAAGGAAGAAGAAACTATATAATGATCAAATGATGGTGATCACCAGTTTTCTTCACAAAATCTCATGATCTTCTCCCAAATCTTCAACGATGACCTCCTCCCTTGGTCCCAGTGTGGACCGTCCCCGCTACGAAGCCACAGCCAGCCTCCTCGTCTCTTTCGGGGTTTGAGCTTTAAAACCACTCCATTATGGAGCTCGAATGGGCTAAAATCCGCAAACCGACCCGAGCGTCGCGACGTCGTGCAGCAACGTCGCGACGTCTTGGTGTTTCTGTTTCACCTGGCGTCGCGACGTTGGTTCTCAACGGCTCGCGGCGTTGGTTCTCAACGTCGCGGCGTTGCTGCGATCTGTTTTTGCTCAAACCCCGTAAAGGCGCCAAGCATTAAATGCAGAACTCCGTTTGGAGATTGTTCTTGGTACCGTTGGAAAGCTCTTGAAGTGTAGAATCTATTCATATATGACTTGATGCAATATGAGCTCCATATGATTTATGAAAACGTCAAAATACAGTAGCCTCTCCTCTTTGAGAGGTGCTGCAATGTTTCTTCGATTTTTCTTCAAGTTTGGAACTTGCCTGCTTCTTTGTTCGAACTCCAATTTTGAATTGTTCTTAGTATCCCTAAGAAAGCTCTTGAAGTGTAGAATCCATACATATGGATTGATGCAATAGGAGCTCATATATTTCTGAAAATGTTGAAATTCAGTAGCCTCTCTGTTGGCACCTCTTGGTTTTTCCATAATTTTACCAGTTCCACCAAATGGATGACGTCATAGGAATGTTTGAAGTGGGCACTTATTTAACATAAAACACTAGAAAACTAACTAAAGATCAGGGATAAAATGAGTATTTAGATATATCACACACTAAACTTAAGTGTAGCCCTTTGAAACGAGCCCAGGCTTCAACGAAACAAAATTTAAAATGACATGAGCAAATTATATGAGATGAGAGTATGATAACATGATTCCAAATGGAAGAATCACACTATGAACACAATTTAACAATATTAGCCTTTTTCAGCAAAATTTAGGATCCTTAAACTTTTAAACTTTCCTGAACATGGCAAAAGCAAAGCATAGTGAGTAAAGAAACAAATCAACCCTCAGTCCTCGATGACCTTTCCCAGGAAACTAAGTGTGGAGTGATAGCATGATCTCAATGTATAGCTAGGTCTAGTACCCTGACAAAGCTCAACTCTACCTATTTGGAAGAAGCTAGCTAAGAAAGGATAAACGCTACCACACCTTTTTATTACATACCCTGTGCCTAAAGTACCTCAAATGCCTAAAAATGAAGAAAACCGATTGCGAAGTTTTAGATGAGTGTTCCGTAGCGGGGATCCGTGGTGACTCCCCCACCAGTTAGTTAAGGGCACACCGGGCGTTAAATTCATTCAAACTACCTGAACCTTCGACTGACTCAAAGGCCTAAGTTGTGGGGAATGATCATCATGCATCCCATGTAGCGGGCGGTGAAGTCAATGACTCAGGCCCGGTTGGCTTAGGGCATTAGCCTTTTTAAAGGCCCCTCGGACGTACTTGGGATTCGATTGGATGATCCACTTATTCCTAATTCACAAACTATTTTTTTTTACTTTTTTCTTTTTTTCTTTTTTTTTCACTTTTCTATTGTTTCGATGTTTTATTTTTATTTTTAGTTGGGGCTCGTGGCAATCCTCTTTTGTTTAGGTGTCTCATCCTTGGGTGTTACAGAATCCCCTAAGGTTAGTTGAATTAGAGCAAAGTGCAGGACAGGTATACAAAGGAGACCCTGAAGAGTGTGTGTGCGCAGTGAGATTCCTTGAGAAATGACTCTTGAAGCTGGGAGGTGACTAAGCTAAGGTCACCCATACAGCAAGCCTGGAAATTCCAAATCATTTTAAAAACCTAAGGGTCCAATCCACTTTGTACTTGCCCTTTTTCAAATGTTTGTGTTCAAAATGACCTTCTACAAGCCAACAAGGCATCAAACTCACTCATATGAGACATGAAACAAACAAAAGAAAGAAAGAAAAACTCATGCAAACAACCTAAATAAATAAAGGAATAACTAAAATAGGTAGGAGATCTGAAAGTTGAATTTTGAAAAAAAATAAATAAAGTGAATTCACCCCCAAAACTTGAATTAAGCATTGTCCTCAATGTGAAACAAAAGCAATAATGGATAATGAGTACTCCACGAGGTTGATCAAAGTCTCGAGGAAGTTGCTCCAATGGGTATGGCTTGCTTTGGAGGCAAAGTGTTAAGAGGGGATTAGACTTTTTGTTTCCAAATGAAGGAGGCTTGAAAATACCAGGAGCATATATGGAATGAAATGAGGGAGGATGTTGAAACTAATTTCCTTGCTCAATTTTTGTTCTTTGAACCTCCAAGATACTATAGACTTCCACTTTTCAAGATTTTCCACCTCCATAGCCAACTTTGAACTCCAAAAACCTGAAAAACAACACCAAGAAACATAAGACCAAGCAAGAACATTTATTAAAAAAGAAACAAACTTAAAAGTAACTAAAAAAAGAAAAGAAAAGGGAAAACAAATTTTATTTATTTATTTATTTTTTAACAGGTTGTCTCCCAAAAAAGCTTCTCTAGTTTTTGAGTCCATTTAGACTCTACCAACCGGATATCTTGTGTGTCGCCCTCCGTCCCCAACTTTTCTAGGCGATAATTGTGCTTTCAATCGGCAATTTGAGCACATAATCTTCAAGGTTATTATTTTTTATATTTTCTATTTTTCATTTTTCTTGCAATGATTCCTCCAAATTCATTGTTCAAGTGAATGATGTGCTCATCCACCTCGGAAGTTGGAGTTTTTTTTTTCTCATTTTTCACTTCCTCATGCATTGGAACGAGTCATTTAAAAATAGTCTTCCTGACTTTATAATTTGTCTTTTCATATTGATTACGGAAGTTGGCTCATCTTCATTCACAACTAAGGTTTCCAAAATTTGTGCATCATTCTCCTTGTTTGAAATTTCTCAAGTTCTTCATTATCCTTTGAGGTGATTTCAACACCATTATAATATCTCAAGTTTTCTTCTTCCTAGGTCGCGAGTAGATGGCGAACTCTCATGTTGTCCTTAAAGGACATTGTAATATATTCTCTTTTCTTTCTCATATACGCACTAGTTCTTCTATACTCATCTCTCCTCTTCTTTAGGTTGTTCTTTCTTCTCAAATCAGGATTGAGTATAAGTGACGCTGGAGCCATCTCTTCTTTCAAGCTCTTGAATGACGTAGGCTGAATTTGAACATTAGCCCTTGTCAATTCCATGAATTGAACTTGAGATGTTGCACATTCGGCATGAACTCTTTTCAATTCAGCCATGGCTGCCTCTAACGTTGTCATTCTCTCTTGTGGGTTGACTTATCTCATCTAGATCAGAAACCTAGGCAGCCCAACGAGAGTGGTCCATTTCAACCATTGATCTTGAAAATTCAGGTTGTGTCATGGTAGATTCAGCTTGAGCTTTTCTTAATTCATCCATAGCTTCTTCTAGGCTTGATCTTTGGACTTGTGGAGTGTGCGGAATGGTATAGCTTGTATTCCATGAGGTGTTTGGGTGGTGGCTCCATCCAAAATTATGGTTGCTCAAGTATGGGGTACCTCCATATTGAGCATAATCTGATGCATATGGTTGCCACACTTGACTTCGCACTTGAGTTGTCACTCTTCTTTGATGCTCATCGATAGTGCCGCATCTTAGTTTTGCTCAGGAGAGCCAGTGCATTTGTCAACTTCGATGATACAGGATCCATTGTGATTTTAACCTAAAAAATTTTAAGCAAAATGAAACAAAGTATCAAAACTCAAAACCACACAAATATATACATAAAAAATGTTTGAAGTAAAGAAGCACTTAGTATTGATATTAGCATAAAACAGGTACTCCCCGGCAAGCAGCGCCAAAAAACTTGATAAGGCGTTTAGTGAGTGTGTATATAAAATTATGCAGAAAATATAAAAGAGTGCCTATTCCGCGCAAGTATACGCTTGTCAGTAATAAAGTGCCACCTAAGTACGGATATGCGGGGAAAATGGGGATGCTAAGTGACAAAATTATAATACTTCTCTAATATCCAAACTAACAATTAGCGATGGTAAACAAAATTTAAACTAAACTAATGAAATTTCTAATCTAACTAATGAAGTTCGCTAAGAAACCAGAATTATAAATTCTAGGGTACCTTGAATGTGATCCGGACAATCCTCTTAGATCTAGAGTCAAAATTCTACTCTATTGTTTCTTGAGAAATGCTTTCCAAGGCGACTCTTGTCTAATTTAATTATAAGCCTCTCTAGGAGGTCGAATAACCTACCTTCTTACTAGGTCTTTTGCTTCTCAGCTCAACCCCAAACGTGAGATGCACAAGATCAAAAGTCTCGCCTCGATGCCAGATAATTTCACCACCTTTACCCGGGCTAATTAGGTTGATTCATCCATGTCTAGTTCTTTACTCCCTTCTCGGATCTTGCAGACCACTCACCACATTGAAGTTAGCACAAATCAATATGTAAATAGGGCAAGTATGAATCAATAGAGGTGCGATACAAGAAACAATAGAAAGCGGAACATTAACAAATAGATATAAAACTCATGTTCAATACACAGCCAAAACCCTAGATCTCACAATTTAAAGCATGATAGAGGTTTGATACATCATAAACTAGGATAAAACATGAGAAAGAGGAAAACTATAATGATCAAATGATGTGTTGAGTCTAGTTTTCTTCTAAATCTCATGATCTTCTCCCAAATCCTTCCAAAAACAACTCCCTGACCTCCTCCTTGGTCCCAAAGTGTGGACAAAGTCCACTCTCAGAGCCCTAGTAGCCTCCTCGATGCTCTTTCGGGTTTTGAGCTTCAAAGCCACTCCATTATGGGCTCAAAATGGGCTTCAAAATCCACCCAAAACCGACCCGAAACGTCGACGTCGTTGCAGCAACGTCGCGGCGTCGGGATGCTACCTGTTTACGCAGCGTCGCTGACCGTTGGTTCTCAACGTCGCGACGTTGCTTCAGTCCTGTTTTTGCTCCAACCGTGAGGCCGTAACTTTGTCATACGAACTCCGATTTGGGTGTTCTGGTATTAGGCTCTTGAAGTGTAGAATCTATGCATATATGACGATTACAATATGAGCTCATATGATTTGTAAACGTCAAAATACAGTAACCTCTCCTGCTGAAGGTGCTGCAATGTTTGCTGATTTTCTTCAAGTTTTGGAACTTGCATAACTTCTTTGTTCGAACTCCAATTTTTGGTGTTCTTGTTATCCTAAGCTCTTAAGTAGAATCCGCACATATATGGATTGATGCAATAAGGCTCATATGATGTCTGAAAATAATGTCGAAATTCAGTAGCCTCTCCTGTTGCTTTTGTAGTTTTTCCACCAATTTTGCACAATTCCACCAAATGGATGACCTGATCACCAGGAATTGAACTTTTAGAGCATTAGGGCACTTATTTAACATAAAAACACTAGAAAACTAACTAAAGCATAGGGATAAAATGAGTATTTAAGATACTCATCACCAATCTAGGTGTTTCAAAATCCTAACATCAAGTTCACTGATGCAGCTATAATTTCCATATAGGACACTAGTCCAAATTCTCTTTTTTTTCCCAACCGAAAATCAGTCCCAAAATCAAGACAATATGTATGGTCAAAATAAGGCAGCCTATGGTAGTTCCGGAAAATGGACCATAACTTGAGCTATAGAGGTCAAATTTAGGTGATTCAAAAACCTACATCAAATTTACAGATGCAGCTATAATGTCCATGAGTAACACTAGTCCAAATTCTCCATTTTTCCCAACCGAAAATCAGTCCCAATATCTGGACGTTTCCTTAGAGACGGTGCGACATTCCTATAGCCCAAAATTTTGCCAAAGCGACCCTTGAGAGCGAAAACCTGACAAATAGCTAAGGGCAAAAAAACAAAAACAAAAACAAAACCAAACAACCCTTAGAGCGGAAAATAAACCAAAGTAGGAAGAATCCCTACCTCTTGAAGCGTAGAAGAAACTCTAAGAAGTCCCGTTGACACTTCCTAAACCCGAAACCTTTGAATCCTCGGAGAAATCCCATGTTTTCGGTACCCACACGTAGTCCTCGTCGAGTAGATGAACTTTCATTCTTGGCCTGACGAATTCTGACCAACGAAACTCCGTAGAATGAAGAGAGAAGTTTGGATTTCTTTATTTTCTCTCCTCTCTCTCTACAGTTTTTTCCCAGAAGAAAATCTACTCTTTCCCTCCTCCAATCTGATTTTTTTACCTTTGACATAAGTCTTAAAGACTTGGCCCACATTGCGCCACGTGTCCGTGATTGGTCCGGGTCTGTTTTTATCCCAAAATTTTTTTATTTCTTCTCGGTTCAAGTTCAATTTTTTTTTAAATGAAATTTACATAAATTAATTTTCAACTGTCGAGATTTTCTTAAAAATCTCGTTTTTGGGGTTCACCACACACCAATCGCCCCGAAAAACATGAAAATTCCATCTGTCTTAAAATTCAACGAAATTCGTCTAGGTAACTAGATTTCGTGATACGAATCCAACAGTGAGGTTCATTTCATCATCCGAACTTTAAAAAACTTTCAGGTTTGCAACCTGTACTAAAACAACAATTTACTGTTTTGCCCTTTTTCGAAAAATTCAAATTTACCCGGGTTTTACATTCTTTCCCTCTTAAAAGAATTTCGTCCCCAAATTCACACACATATACACATCCAATCACATGTATATGCAACCGCCATTTAATGACAAATGACTAAAAACAGACCTTCATCCTCAAATAGGAAAAGATAATTGGCACGCACAGTGTCATCGCTTTCCCATGTTACTCCTCCACTCCTTGGTGCTGCAACAACACCTGCACTAGCCTCACAGTCTTCCCTCGCAAAACCTAATCCTAGCTCTCCATGACACGTACTGGTCCTGTAACACCCCTTTTCTGCCCGACCCGATTGAAGGGTTCGAACCGGATCCGGGATGCTCTGATACCACTATATCACTTTATCAAAAACAAGCAAAGCGTTACATTTCAATTAGCATAAAAGCCCTTTCAAATATGTGGAAGCGTTTTTAAAGGGGCCTAGCTGTTTCAAATGGTAGGCCTATAAACATTTACTTTTATACAATACGTTTACAAAATGGCGTACCATGCCTTTACAAAATGATATACAAAACAATAGTTCAGAGATTAACTCTTTTGTTCACAAAATATCAATGTTAAAAACAAAATGGAGTGAATGCATATGTCGGAGCATACTCCGCAAATCTTGCTCTATGAATTGATGCTCCTCGATCTTGCCTTTCGTTCCTGTTCAATCAATACCTTCACATAAATAACACTACACGCTAAGCATTTTCATATTTGGTGGTTCTATACGATTCCATTCTTCTGTTTTAGTTTAAGTCAAATCATGCAATTTTACTAAACAAAACTTTCAAATCTTTTTTGATGATCAATGTCAATACAATGCATATACTTATTTCATATACAATCATTTATGATTCATTGATCATTCGAATATACACTTTCATATGCAATAAATCATTTATAACCAAATCATGCATTTCACAATGCTCTTTTCATTTCAATTTGCAATCATGTTTTTCAATTCCAATATTTCAACAATCTCAAAGTCAATTAAGTTCTGCCCTTAACGAATTTAACCTATGTTTTCGGTATATAGGATCTCGGAATCACCGGCATAGTCATTAGGTTGCGATAGGTATAAAATATTGTTTTTATAACACCAGGTTAAGTCCATTGGGTGTTGACTAGTTATCAAATCAGTGCATGAACACTCACGGAATATTTACTGGCGAGACATTCGAGTGACACATTATCATTTTTCTGATGCGCTAATTTGACCCTTATTGGTATACGTCATCATATCTGAAAAATGGTTAACATTAGTGGGGCGATTCGAATCGCATAGAAAATACGGTACAATATGTACATTTTATAAGCGATTCATTTTCAATACTCTGCAATTTTCATATGCCAAACATTTCACAATCAGTACCTCCAATCAGGTAAAACAAATCAATATCTTTCTTACTTGCTCGTTTAAAAGCAGCGTTTCAAATCTTGAAACGAGAATAGGAGAAGATAGAACAAACCAATCTATCTCTTTCTTTTTGCCTTTCCTTCAATCTCGGTCCTAGGTTAGGTGATCCTCACCGACTCCTATCAAATCACACACATCACATTTAGTAAACTAGCACTATTCACACCTAATGAATATATTTGAGGCGAGTGCGGTGCGTTTTCATTTTAGTTTCATTCTTATTTGAACTTTATTGAGTCATTTATTAAGTTCTATATGCTATCGATTAATACGAATATGGGGACTTAACAATGCAAGGGAACAAAAATCAAGGTTGCTTGAAGCATCGATCAGTACACTTTTGATGAATCAGGTGCAGTCCTTTCTTGGTGAATGGTGCCGTGCCCTGACTTTTGTAGTGCTTGGTATGATTCCTCTCTATACTATAAGATGCAGGTACCCACTTTTGATCTGGATACTGTGTGCGGGTTCTACCTAGAAATGGCGATTTTTCCATCTCTCACCTGAAACTCATATAACTCCATCAAATTCATGTATCTCATAACTTATAATTGGAATCTGCCAGCCACTCGATAATGAGTTAAGAGATCAATAAAAACCTCTTTTCCCAAGTTAGAGCTCTTCCCCAAAACCAAAATCAAAAAAGAAGGAAGCTAGGATTTTTGTTCATACCTTTAATCCCTTAGAATCTTCTTCACCCAAGATGCTTGATCACTTAGAAGCAACAAATGGGAAGAAATAACACCAACAATCTTGATCTTCTCCTTTGCCCTTTAGCTTTTCTTCCTTTTCTCCTCTGATCTCCCCGGAATTAGTTTTGCTCATAATGAGCTTCCTAGACAAATTTGGTCTTTTAAACCTATTTCCCTCAAGGCCTTGTTTGGCTCTGAACCAATTTTTAGGTTAAGTTATCCCAAATTTACTATATAGCATAATTCATTTATTTGCACTTCAAATCTACGATAATCACACTTAGACATATAACTTAGTCTCGAATGGCCGGCTTAGATCCTCATTTTATATCCTTAAGCCTTGTTTGGCTTTTCTCATTATTTCATTTCTCATTTTTTTTCTCATTTTAGCACTTCAATTCCCTTTCTTTCTCATTTAATTCTCTTTGGCATTTAAGTCCATTTTCATTAGACCCTTATATTTTACAAATTCCAAATTTTCCCTTTACACTTAGGTTAATTTCCGAGTTTGATCAATCAACAATTACATTTGGTATTTATCACATAATCATTTACATTTGACATATGTCATATATCAATTTATCAGTTTTTCCCGGAAAAAACCCAAGTTTGGCTCAAATTATACCCGGAATATATAATAAAAATTATTACAAAAATTATAAGGTATTTTTGGGGCGTTACACTTCTCATAACTATTGTTGTAGGCGAATTCCACTAAGGGTAAATGCTCTTCCCAGCTACCCTTAATATTCAGGATGCATGCCCGTAGCATGTTCTCTAAAGTTTGGATAGTCCTCTCTAACTGACCATCCGTTTAGGGATGAAAGGTTGTGCTCATCATCAACTGTGTCCCCATGGCTCTCTGAAAACTCTTCCAAAAATAAGTCGTAAACCTGGGATCCAAATCTGAAACTATGAATATTGGCACTCCAAGTAACCGGACTATCTCCCATATATACAACCTGCCAAAATCCTCTAATGTGAAGGTCATCCGCGTAGCTAGAAAGTGTGCCGACTTAGTAAGCCGGTCCACGACCACCCACACAACATCATGCCCTCGCGATGTCCATGGAAAGTGATTCACAAAGTCCATCGTGACATGTTCCCACTTCCACTCAGCCACCTTTAAAGGTTGGAGTGATTCTACTGGCCTATGGTGCTCAACCTTTACCTATTGACATGTTAGACATCGTCGAACGAAATCTCCAACGTGTTTCTTCATCCCACTCTAATGTCTTGCGGAGTAGAGATCATGAGTACATCTTTATTGCCACTGGATACCTTGACAAACAAAAATGTAACTCCACGAGGATCTCCTCTCTTAGATGCGCAAACTGGGAACCCGCGCTCTTCCCACTTTATCACAGAAAAGTACCATGCATTAATGAATGGCTGCCTTAGTCACTGTGTCTTGTCTATCTTTCGATCTAATGGTTAATATCTTTGTGTCCTATCTTTAGGATTCAATCACTCTTCTCAGAAGGGAAGGCGTAGCCACTAAACTTTTCAAGGTACCTTGAGCCTTATCATTATACTATGGGCCAGTATCACGTGATCTCGAGCATCATAAATAAGGAAACCACACACTACTTGGCCTCCTGGGAGCTTGGGTTGAGTGCATCCAGCCACCACATTTGCCTTACCAAAATTGGTAATGCAAAGTGAAATCATAATCTCTAGATACTCCATTCAACACGTTGCCTCATGTTGAGGTCGTTGTGTGAAAATATTTAGACTTTTTGTGTGCAGAAGCACCTCGAACTACTCACCGTATATAGATAGTGGCATCCAAATCTTCAGAGTAAACACAATGGCCGTGACTCCCACATCATGCGTGGGAGTAACTCTACTTGTGGTTCTTCAAGCTGTAGAAAGAACCATAAACACAACCTCTAGCTACATCAAAACACATCCCAATCCATCACCGACATTCTATTAGTGTACCTCTGTCCCTTTTAAGGGACTATTAGAATAGGAGCTAAATGGCCTCCTTTTCAATTCTTAAAATCACCCTCTCACAGTCATTCCTCAAACTTGACCTTTTTCAGATTAAAAATCTTATCATAGGTGTAGCCAGTCGGGAGAAGTCCTCAATGAACCTCCTTAATTTACCACTGCCCAGTCGAAAACTACACTTTCGAGAAAATGCTTGGTCTCTCGACTCATAACTGCCTCGTCCTTCTAAAGGTCCATGGATACCCAAGCGGAGTACACCATGTGCCCTAATAATCTCACCCTTAGAATTCCCACGGGTTGCCAATTTAGCATGTTGATGTTCGCTCGATAGAGCAATCCTCAATTGACCCTCATGATCCTCCTCAGACTTGGATTAGATTAAGATGTCGCCCACGAAAAACACAACGAACCGATCTAAGTAGGGCTGGAACACCCTATGCATAAGATCCATGAATGTCGTTGGAGCATTTATCAATCCAAATGGCATCTTCTTAATTTCGAAAGGCTATCTCTGCGATCTGAACTTTAGGGATGTCACACCCTCTAACTCTTAACTTTAATGATAGTCTTAGGTGCGTGATTTATCTTGAAGACCCAGCGGCCCTCTTAGTTGATCAAACAAAATCATCAATCCTCGGCAAAGGAATTTCTTATTAATAGTAGCCCTATTTAATGAGTAATCTACACATCAAGCCAGATATCTTTCCTTCTTCTTGGCAAACAAAATTGGAGCTCCCCAAGGTGAAGTGCTCGGTCTAATAAAACCCTTGTCCAACAATTTTTTCAGTTGGACCTTGAGTTCCTGTAACTCAGCATGCACCATTATATGCGGAGTCATAGAAATAAGCGATGTACTAGGGTGTAACTCGATGGTGAAGTCTACATCCCTATACGGAGGTAATCCCGGTAATTCATCAGAAAAAATGTCCTCATACTCACAAACCACTCGAGGTAGACTCAACTCCTGTCTCGCCTCATCTTCCAGGGTAAGGCTTGCTAGCTACCTCATCAACTTCCCATGCCACCTAGAGTCTTACATGGCTCGAGGTAAAGCATCATGCTTATCCCCCTGAAACATAACACAAATACCATCTAGTGTGTAGGCAATAACCCTCATACGATCACAATTAATGACGACCCGATGCGTCGGCCGGTCCATCCCTAAGGATGACGATAAACTCGACATGTCCACGGCCCTTAGGTCCCTGCGATGAGTAGAATCCACGAAATCTCTAACTCACAAATGCGGGAGACAGATCTGATCGACCTCGCGCTACTGGTTCCTAATTGGAGAACTCACGTATCGACTTTGCCGGACTCAATATCTAAGCCCAAACCTTTCACTTAACTTTAACACTCACCTCTCGGATGTTCATTGCTTCGTCCACCTCCCTCTCAATGGCCACAACTATCTTGACCATCAAGTTCGTGTCTTGTTGGAGGAGTCCCACAATTTTACCCCGGATGGACATCTTCAGACCATCCTCATACTTTCTCACTTTGGCCATGTCTGTGGCCACATAATCATCAGAGAAACGAGCTAATTAAGTGAACTTAGTCACGTATACGAGCACTGTCATCGTTCCTTGTTTCAGTTCTAGGAAATCCCAAGATTTTGCATGTCGAGTAAGCGCTGGGAAATACTTGCCCATGAAGAGCTCACAAAACGCTTCCTATGTCATTGCCTTCAAGTTCCTTGAGGCTTTGACGCAATTCCACCACATTAAGGATTTACCCTTTAGCTAGAATGTGGCTAGACATTCTCTCCTTTTATGGCTAGTAGCGCATGTGCCAACCACTAATAAACCTCAACACTCCGAACTTTTCCATTCGCTCTTTTCCTGAACCCCTAAGGTTATGTTTTCTAACCTTATTGTTCATATTTTCCTATATACATTCTACCATGTATATAATTCATGCAATATGAAACACACAATCATGCAGTACAAAATATGAAATGAACGGTGAATGCAATGGTCTAAACCCATGCCCACCAAGTCCTAGGTAATCACATACCTATGCCTTGATACTAAGTTGTGAAGCTGGTACTAAATCTATCAGGCACCAGGCAATCATAACCTAGGCATTGTACCAAAACTGCATGTCCTAGACCCATGCCCACCAAGCCTTAGGTGTTCGTATAGCTAAGCTTTGATACCAAGTTGTGGCGCCCCAAAACACGAGGGTTCGTTGACTAATCGTCAACCTGCGGAAAACTTATGGATGTTAGGTAACCTGATACCACACCGTTGTGTCCCCTTTATCAAGACCTATAATTTAACAAAAATTGGATGGAGTCTTCTTTGTACGGGGAGCTCTACCCAAAATACAACTTGTAGGATATACAATAACATGACCCATCCGGGGCCCAATATAACACAATGACCTCATTGGGTCCATTTATGAGTAAAAGTGGCCCAACCGAGCCCATTTATCCATACTAAAAAATATACATGGCTATATTACCATAGTCCTTAAGAATTTAATTACAACACTTTTATACAAAAAATACATGATAGAACTAGTTTGTTCCCAACATCTTTACAAAAATGATTACAAAGCCACAACCCGGCTTTCTTCACAATTGTGGCCTCGAGTGAGCATCGTCCACCGGTGTACTCCCTACACGTGAAATGTTTTTCCAATAAACGGTGAGCCATGCCCAATATAGTAAAATCCTATAGAAGCTACTCCCCACCTAAGTGCACATGCAATGATCATGTTCACAATTCACATTCACATTCCAAGTAAAAACATGCAATTTCTACTATGGAATCCTACATGCCATGAAATGAGATGAGACTCAATCATGTACCCTGCACCCGAGTCCTTACCAACTCCTACCACACAATGCGATGTCAAAGTGTGATAAAACTCATCATTTGTGGATTACATCCAACAATCATTTTACAACAAAATTCATTTGTTTTAGAACCAAAAGCTTTTTGGATGTTACACCTTAATGATCATTTATATTCAAAACCATGTGTCTTTTTATGGGTAGCAAATTTTCGAGGTCTCACCGCAGGATTTGCATGCCTTCCTACACTTTCACGGTCTTTCACCGTTGGACACATATGTATAACCAAAAATAATGGGGCTTTCACCTAAGGAGGCATCTATCCCTACTTGCTATTACTCGACACATATTTTCATTTTCATATATAAAATCATGCGACCCTGTTGGACGTTGTCTCACCATACCAAGCCCACCTAATCAAACACCAAACGCAGTGTTGATTATAACCATGCACTCACACCCATGTCATGCAATGTTCCCATGCATAAATGCAATGCGATGCGCCATTGCATGCTATATCATGCCAAATGCATAATGAATGCTACATGGACACACAATTCCACACCACTTACCAGGTGCCATGGACAATCACATCACCTGCATATGACTTCCATACTTCATTTCATTCATGTCAATATATCATGCACGCATATATCAACATCAGCATACAACATGTCATTCTATATTCAAGCAATGACACACATGCAATTAAGCCATGTAATGGCCATTTGTAAATAGAAATTCATCACATGTCAATACTCTAGAACACACATACTGACATCTAAACAAGTCACTACCTAGTCAAGCAATGACACTCTTGATCCTCAAGGCTAAGTGTGACATATACTATGCCCATAAAACAGTCCACAAAAAGTCACTGAGATAAGCCATAAACAAGCTACCAAACCAGTCATCCATAGGCCTCAATCATGCCCTAAACAGGACGTAAATATGGTCCCAAATTCAGTCGCATAGTATCATTTAATTTAGTCCTAATCAGTCTATGGACCCTACCCGATCCATCAGCCGCCACTCACTATTGTAAAAGGAAGTTAATTTTTCGAGCTTTTGAAAATCTCGTCCCTAGCGAGGAACTACAGTTTGGAGTTGCCACTTACTTTCTTTATTTTTATTTATTACGAGGAAAATCAAGTAAGAAAAAAAACCCCTCATTGACTCTAGTATGGAAAGCGGTCAACGAAAAACTAGATTCGGTTCGGATCAGTTACCTATCGAGTAAAGGTACTGCTATGAGAAAGCACCCTCTAGTCTCGAATCCTGGGCCCCTACTAGCTGAATTAGGTATGTGGAGCATATGGGTCAAAGATCAGATGACCTCTAAGGCTAAACATACAACTTTGATCACACCCACCTAATTGGTATCTAGCATGCTTAAGAACACTCAACCAAAAGAGCAAATGGTGCGTACCTATGGTCCTTGGCCACGAGCTACATCAAAGGTTAGCCAACAAACATAGCAAGCATGCATGACACTCAAACACCAAGCATCCATGTGAAATTCATTACCCAACATTAAAGCACATACATGTGGTCCCTAATCAAGCGTTGTAGGGGAAGGTTAGTCGCACATTTCTGGCATACAACAATCTCTCATAATTAAATATCAAAAGCAAAGAAAGCTAGGAGAAACCATACATTGCATCTCAGCCACTCATTGATGCTACATTACTTGTGCAGCTATACAAACACGTTTATTCATCTCAAAGAATCGGGCTCGACAAAACACAAGATTACTAGTGCTTAACTAACCACCCTTTGACCCACATAGACCCTAATTCTTACGAATCCAAAATGGAACCACATTAACTTGGACTAAATCCCATTTCAGACCCTAAACATAGCTCTACATTGATCTGGAGTGAATGGGCTTGACTCACAAAGGTCATGGGCTTCAATTAAACTGAAATCATACTACCCCTACAAAAATCGAGAAACTGGTTGATCCAATTCCTCAACCGGTCGAACCGGTTGAGAAAAATTTTGAAAATTTGTCAAAACATTCTTCACAGAGTAAGGAAATGAAAAAAAACCAAATGGAGTACAATTCTAAATCTAAATGATTGGGAACCGATCCAAACAATGCCTAGTACCTTAATTGTTGTTCCGAAAAATATAACTTAATGAACCGGCTGATTCAGTTTCCCCACTGGTTCATCCGGTTGAAAGCAGTTCTCAAAATTTGTCAGAGCCTTTCTCAAAGAGTCAAGAATCCAAAAAAAAAAAAGGAGTACAATTCTAACTCTGAATGATTGAGAATTGATACAAACGATGCCTAGTACCCTAACTGTTGTTCCGAAAAATAGAACTTAATGAACCGACTGATCCAGTTTCCCAACCGGTTTAGCCAGTTGAGAGAAGTTCTCAAAATTTTTCAGAATCCTCCTAATAGAGTTAATAATTCAAGAAAAAAAAATAGAGTACAATTTTGACTCTGAATGATTGGGAACCGATCCAAACAATGCCTAGTACCTAAACTGTTGTTCCGAAAAATATAACTTAACTAACCTGCTGATCCAATTTCCCAACCGGTTCGCCCGGTTGAGAGAAGTTCTCAAAAATTTTCAAAATCTTTCTCAAAGAATCAGGAATCCAAAAAAAATAAATGGAGTACAATTCTGACCCCGAATGGCTGAGAACTGAGACAAACGATTCCTAGTACCCTAACTGTTGTTCCGGAAAACAGAACTTAATGAACCGGTTGATCTGGTTTCCCAATTGGTCCAGTCGGTTGAGAGAAGTTCTAAAATTTTTTTAGAATTCTCATCACGGAGTCAGGAATTCAAAAAATATAAACGGAGTACAATTTTGACTCTGAATGACTAAGAATCGATCCAAACAATGCCTAGTGCCCTAAAACTAGGCTGCAAACATCAAAGGCAAAGACAAACACAAAAGAAACGGGAGAAGCACACAACGTTCATACCTGTAGGATTCACTACCGCCTCCCCTCGTCTTCCTTCTTTTCTACCTCCAAACCTGCAAGACCCACCCCTCAAAACTTTAGGAAATTCCCTTCAAAATGAGAGAGCACTCCACCCTGGATCAAGATAGACTCTAATTCTTACGAATCCAAATGGAAACCACATTAACTCGGACCAAATCCCATTTCGTAATCTCTAAACATAGCCCTACATTGATCTAGAGTGAATGGGCTTGACTCAAAAAGATCATAGGCGTGAATAAAACTGAAATCAGACTACCCCTACAAAAATCGACAAACTGGCTTATCCAATTTCCCAACCGGTCGAGCCGGTTGAGAAAAATTCTGAAAATTTGTCAAAACATTCTTCACAAAGTAAGGAAACCAAAAAAAAAAAAAACAAATAGAGTACAATTCCGACTCTGAATGACTAGGAACCGAATAACTATTGTTTCGAAAAATAGAACTTAAAACGGCTGATTCGGTTTCCCCACTAGTTCAGTCGGTTGAGAGCAGTAAAATTTGTCATAATCTTTCTCAAAGAGTCGGGAATCCAAAAAAACAAACGGAGTACAATTCTGACTCCGAATGGCTAACGATGCCTAGTACCCTAACTGTTGTTCCGAAAAACAGAACTTAATGAACTGACTGATCCGGTTTCCCAACTGGTTCAGTCGATTGCGAGAAGTTCTCAAAATTTTTCAGAATCCTCCTCATAGAGTCAATAATTCAGGAAAACAAATGGAGTACAATTCCGACTCTAAATTACTGGGAACTAATCCAAACAATGCCTAGTACCCTAACCGATGTTCTGAAAAATAGAACTTCATGAACCAACTGATCTGGTTTCCCAACCGGTTCAACTGGTTTAGAGCAGTTCTCAAAATTTGTCAGAATATTTTTCAAAGAGTCAGGAATCCAACAAAGTAAACAGAGTGTAATTCTGACTCCGAATTGTTGAGAACTGATACAAATGATTCCTAGTACCCTAACTGCTATTCTGGAAAACATAACTTAATGAACTGGTTCATTTGGTTTCCCAACCTGTTCATCCGGTTGAGAGAAGTTCTTAAAATTTGTCAGAATCCTCCTCACAGAGTCAGGAATTTAACACACCAACGGAGTACAATTCCAACTTTGAATGACTGAGAATCGATCCAAACAATTCCTAGTGCCCTAAAAGTAAGTTGTAAACATCGAAGGCAAAGACAAGCGCAAAAGAAACATGAGAAGCACACAACGTTCATACCTGTAGGATTCACGGCTGCTCCCCCTTTGTCTTCCTTCTTTTTTTCCTCCAAAACCTGGTATCCACTCCCTCAAAACTTTAGGAAATCCCCCTTCAAAATGAGAGAGAGCACTCCCACCCGGATCTGGAGAATCCTTCCTCATTTTCTTTTTTCTCTTTTTTTTCTCCTCCTCCCTTTCCTTTTTTTTTCCTCTCCTTTATCCCCTTCTTTTTCACGTTTTTTTGCTTCTCTTTTTCCTTCATAAACATCTGAGTTTACTCCATTTTGCACACTTTCAGTCCTGGGAACTCCCCCAATCAGTCTCGAACTTCCCATCTCCATAAACACTCCTCTATTCATGAGGTCAAAATCTTGCCAAATTTATCCCTTTGCTTAACCACCAAGAATCAAAATGGACTCAAGGTGGGTTGCAAGAAACCCACAAAATGGACCACAACTAGGCCCAAATTGTGCCTAGGACTAATCTGGAGCTTATGGGCCCAAACCAAGTAGGATTTGAGCTCCAAAATCACCAAAATCAGTGGTCCATACAAGTTGGCACAATGATCTAGCTGAATCGGTTCCCAACCGATCAAGAAGGTTGAGAAAATATTTGAAAATTTGAAAGAATGTTTCTTGAAGAGTAAGGAATCCAAAAAAAGAAATGGTGCATGATTTCGAGTCCGAATGAAGGAGATATAACGAAAACAAGTGGTGCTCGAATTTGAACTCGCCCGACACGAACTTCAACTGAATCATTGAACCCGGCTGAAATGGTTTCCTGAACCGCCATCACCAAAGTGTCTTAATGAGGGAGATAAGGATCGAAACAAGCCAAAGTGCTCCCACTATATAATCCAATAAACCCCGAACAGTTAAAACCCCGGGGCCCCACTTGATCTTGCGAGCATGATGCTAATAACTAAAAAGAAGCCACGGCGACACTCCGGGCTTAACTACATACGCACACAATGGACCACACATATGTTTCCACTCAAGCCTCGAGACCGACTTAGCCTGGGTGCGGGCTATACGAAAAGAGAGAGAATGATGGGTGAGTGTGACACCCATAGGATAAATGCAAGTGTTGATGGACAAAATTGAGGGTCTACAAATATGTCCCTCTTCAGTAGAGTGAATGAACGAGTGAATCGTGGGTGTGAAGTAAAAGCGATGCAACAATGAAATGAAGTCTAGTGAAAAACCTAGATGACCAACAATTTTGTCCCCTTACCTAGTATCGAAGGCTAACGAAACTGAGTCGCCACGATTGAAGGACCAAGAGAGACCTAAGAATGATACCTGGGAAGGTGAGTGATCCAAACACAATGCCAGTGAAGATAGGAGAAAGTCGACGCGATGTCAAAAGATGTTTATGCCTGACACGATGTCGAGGAAGATGAGGAAAATCCGACCACGATGACGAAAAAGATAATGAAAGTCGGACACAATGTTGGAAAAGATAAGCGATGCTCGGACACGATGCCGAGGAAGATGAGGAAAATCCAGACATGATGCTAGAAAAGATAAGCGATGCTCAGACACGATGCTGGAAAAGATAAGCGATGCTCGGACACGATGCTGAGGAAGATGAGGAAAATCTGGACACGATGCCAGAAAAGACAATAAAATTAAGGCACGATACTAGAGAACCTGAAACAAAAGGAAGGGATCGAATCCGGCACCCAGGTCAAGAACCCAAATAAAAAAGATCGAACTGGTGCGCGGCGCCGTAGAACCCGAAAAATGAAGGGATCGGACCCGCGCTGGCGTCTGAGAACCCGAACAAACGATGGATCAACTCGCATGATGTCGAGAACCCGAAATAAAACGGTTGACTTAATTCAATCCTCGATGTCAGAAACCAAAAATGTGGATCGAATTCGAGCTCGATGCTGGAGAACCCAAAACAAAACAAAGGGATCGAATACGGGCGCCATGTCGGAGAACCCGAAACAAAAAGAAGGGATCGAATCCAAGTGCGATGTCGGAGAACCCGAAACAAAACAAAGGGATCGAATTCGAGCTCGATGCTGGAGAACCTAAAACAAAACTAAGGGATCGAATCCGGGCGCGATGTCGGAGAACCTGAAATAAAAAGAAAGGATCGAATCCAAGTGCGATGTTGGAGAACCTGAAACAAAACGAAGGGATCGAATCCGAGCGCAATGCCGGAGAACCCAAAACAAAACGAAGGGATCGAATCCGGGCGTGATGTCGGAGAACTCGAAACAAAAGGAAGGGGTCGAATCTGGGCGCAATGCCGGGGAACCAAAAATAAACGAAGAGATTGAATCCGGGCGCAATGTCGGAGAACCCAAAACAAAACGAAGGGATCGAATCCGAACGTGATGCTGGAGAACCCGAAACAAAAGAAGAGATCAAACGTGTCCAAAGTCACAAAGAAAGGGCTATGCCCCAGTCTAAGGCATCAATAACATGTCAGAAACCCACCATTGTACATAAAGTCAAAGTCACAAAGCTTGAAATATTACAAACATTTGGTCCTAAGGAAAAGCCCTCCTCACTAATCCATAACAACCAATATCTACTAACAACTGATATGGGGTATGCCCCTGTATGTCCATCTGAAGCTCAAATATCTCGATGAAAACCCTGAAATACATAACTGAAATCCCAATCGCCTACACGAGTAAATAGGACAATGAATGGGGGAATGCCTGATTCGCATGTAAACGTGTAGCTAGGCAACTCTGAACTAACAAAATTTATAAACCTATACCCTCTACTGCTGTAGCCTAGCTAGTGCAATATGCTGTTCTGTGTGGCCGAACTCAAGGATGGGTTTCTTCGCATAAAATGATTTGCAAAGGATTCAAAAGGGTGAATTTTTACTCTCGATTTAAGGATTTCATAAAAATAGTGAGGTTTGGTAGGTTGCAAAAAGTAGAATAAAATAAATAAAAATGTAAAATAGAACCCCTTGAAGTGTTAGGTTACTGGGTCGATTCCTAGTAAGTAAATCGAGGGCTCTGTATGTCCTTTCTCATATTGGGAGGTGATGACCTATAGTCATCTCCCGAACCGGATCTTCATTTAGCTATAAAACCTAACCCTTAATAATTATCCTTTGAAAAATGGTACTCACTGAGCATCAGTGGTCTCCGACAGTGAAAAACAATTCTCCCTGACTCACCTTACAATGATTAATAGAGAGTAACTAATGAATCTCAGTGGGTCTAGAAATAAGCATCCACTGAACCCTAAAACATTACCAAATACAGGTCATTCAAGGTGAATCTAGGGGATCTTAACCTAGAGTTCGAAGGAAACACAAACTTCCAAAGGAGTACCGTGTGTGAAACATGGAAACTTCCAAAGAAATTTTAAGATCCTATACACCCAACAAATTCTTCCACTTCAAGGAGGAAAGGGTTTTAGCCGCTCATCCTCCGAGTTGTTATCCTCGGAGGGTGTTTGGCTACCCAAAAAATGAAAGAAAATAGGAGAAAGTGAGAGAAAATTGAAAAGAGCGAGAGAGCTGAAAGTTTCCCGCCAAATTTATTAATGAGCAGAAAAGTTTTTTACAGTGTCTAATCAGCGGGCTTTTATAGCCAACCCATAATACAAATTACCAAAAACTACAAAAATAAACACTATTACAAGGAGAAAGTAGGAAGAAAACCAAAAAGAGAACAAAAAGTGAAGAAGTCAAACAGCAAAGAGAACAAGGCCGAAACTTGAACAAAGGCGTGGGGATGAATGCTGGCAGTGAGGTCAAGTGGGGCCAGATCCTCGAATTTTCAAGTGTTGCGACATAAATTAGCAACTTACGAAATTTTGCAACTTGCGAAATTCTGTAGGTTGCGAAATTCTCGCAACCTTGTAAAAATTCCTACAGTGTTCCATTTTTCTCACTTTCTGCTCTTCTTTCCTTCTGAGATCTGATCTGCAATGATGAGTTCAACTCGGGTTCTTTGTGTTTGAATTGACTCGACAATTTTGGCACGGCTAGCTCGCAAAAACTGTAAAATTTGCCATAAAATGCGATCGTAGGAATAGCGTGGACCTTAATGTGCAAATTGCTAATTATGCCGATTAAGACACAAAGCACAAACCTCGCAATAAATAGGGCTCAAAATAGCACTTTTTGAGCACTAATGAATGCCCTAGTATGCACACCCCTACTGGGTAATGAATATTGTGAATCTAATCCCTGGTCAGCTCTCAAAAGCTCTCTATTGTATGAAGAAACCAAGCTAAATATCGGGCTTACTCAAACTCTGATGCCCAAAATGTCTTTATGTGAAACGAACTGCTTATGTATATGTGTAAGAGCCAAAGCTAGCATGAAAGGATAGAGGTATGCCTCTGTGTGAACGTGTCAAACCATCAAGCTAAGGCGCCAATAATGGTCCAAACTCTCTGTATCATCTGTATCTGATCATGGACCTGAGGTAAGCAACTAAATGGAAAGGAAATATGTGACCCTCGATATTCTCGAAGAACAGAGACCTATCGACATTCCGTACTCAATCAGTAGACGAAACCTGTCCATATAAAATGCGTCGAAGCAAACACGAGATCTCATGGCCTCAGGGTGGTCCTACGACTCGGACCGTAATGTAGGCTAGGGGTGAAAGGTGAATGAAAGGATGGGAAACAAAGGCCTAAATACCCAATAGATAATGCCAAACCCTTATATGCGCAATGCAAAATGTCGGAGAATCATGTGAGCAAAGCGAATCGACTAACGCATAACTGAATAATACTAAGCAAAGGTGATGTACACCAAAACACACGTCGTTCATGAAGCGAGACGACGATCGATGAGGATAAAAGAAAATGAAAAGGGATGTAGTAGAAAATAGGGAAACAAGGTGGGATACAAGTGTATCAATGTGTGATGATGATGAACCACTCATCCCGATGATACCAATAGAGGCAAGTCACCATAAGATGGGAATGATGATATGGATAACGACCCAGGGGACGTAGTGCAAAAGAAACCCAAACCTCACTCCCAATGTGTCGCCCAGATCCATGGAGAAAATGATCATATAATGCTCTCAGAAGAAAAATAAGTCCCTCAATCCAAAATGACCTATGATGATCAAGCCATGATACCATTGGTAAACCATGCTAATCGCAATACCAATGAAGTGAATATCGAATGAGCGTAACTCTTTTTTTTTTTCTTTTTTTTTTTTCTTCATTATTTTTTTTCCTTTTTGTTCTTTTGTTTTTTTTTTGTTTTTGCACTTAGCAACCAACAAGTAGTAAGATGAATGCCACACTAGCACAATATAACCAATGAAGCTTAAATACCAAACCCAAATGGTCCCCTCAAACTAAGACTCCTAAATAAAACCTTAAGGGTGGAACGAAGGGTGTGACCAGCCTAATTTATAGCTTTGGGACATGAGCGTGTCATCATCACACAAGGGAAAATAAAAGGCAAAAGAAACAAGATGATAGAAACAAAACTCAAAGGCAAGCAAAAGGAAGATGCAAAATGGAGAAGAAAAGAAACATGTAATGATGCAAGAAAGAACAAATGAAGAATGACACAATGCTCATAGATCCAGTTAATAAATACAAAGCGCATAGGAGCAAGTCCCTAACCCAAGTCTGACTAGGTATGCAAGGCTAAATGAAAAAAAGGCCATAATAAACCGTGTGAGGCTCAAAAGGCTAGCAATAGGATATATCAATGTATGGGTGTGCAATAGGGAATATGACTACTCAAAGTGATGGCCACCCATCCTCTGACCATGATCTCACGCATAAAACTTCTTCAGCTGATCTACACTTACAGGCTTTGTGAACTAATTTTTGTCTTGGTCTGTTAGCCAGGCTGACCTCGAAGTGATGGCCACCCATCATCTGACCATGATCTCACGCATAAAACTTCTTTAGCTGATCCACATTTACAAGCTCCGTGAACTGATTTTCGTCTTGGTCTATTAGCCAGGCTACTCCCTTTTAGGTCAAATCTCAAATAACATGCGACCCACTCCAAGTCGGTCTAAACTTGTCTCTAGGGTCACCAATCAATCCCCTAAGGACTTTCAAGACTAGGTCGCCTCTTTGAAACTTCCTAGGTTTGACCCTTTTTCTGAATGCACGGGTCATTTTCCTTTGATATACCTGAACATGATCTAGAGCCCTCAATCTCCTCTCATTCAAAAGGCTAAGCTGATCATAAAGAGACTAGGTCCACTCGGCCTTAGATATATGCTGCTCTAGTGCCACTCTCAAAGTTCCCATCTTAATCTCAACTGCACTGCCTCCATACCATACACCAGAGAATACGAGGTAACTCCAATAGAGGTATGAAAAGATGTATGATAAGCCCACAATGAAAAAGTGGCTCCTCGAATTAATCCCGAAGTCTCGACCATCTTTCAAATCCTCTCTGAGCATTCTTATTCACTACTAACTCCGCCTCTATTATTAGTCTCATCCCAGACTCAGACGACCGCGGATTCCGACGCCATACTCGAATCAACGTGTCCACCCGCCCTCGAAATGCACACCCTATCGTAAATCGCCGAGGGACCCTATATCGCCAGATATCATGTGATCCGATGAATTCGCACCCCGACCGCTGTCAATCTAGCATAGGAAGCAAATTTCCACCACTTGGTGAAATAGTCTATTGCGACTAAAATGTACTCATGCCCATCGGGCACTCAAGTAGATCTTCCCAATAATATCAATATCTCTATACCGAAAATGGCCAAGGGATGCGGAGCGCATGTACAATAGGTGGCACGTGTATTAAGTCTTCGTGCATCAGACACTCCGGACATCTCTATACAAACTACCAACAATCTGCTTCCATGGTCAACCAAAAGTAGCCAATCCTCATGATTTTACGCTGCTAAGATATGACCTCCCACGTAGCCAATGCACTTCGCACGAACCTCTCTCATCACCGACCGCAGCTGCACGATCTAGACATAATAACAACATGCCATCGGGTGATCTCCTATACAGTGCATCCCCACACACAACAAATCTAGAGGCCAAATGTCTCAATGCTCTCTTATCCTTGGTCGAGGCTGACTCTGGGTAAGAGCCGCATGACAGAAACTGATAAATATCATGGTACCAGGGTAGCTCATCTCGATCCTCAATATCTCCAATCAAACAACAGTAAGCTAATGCATACCTAGTCTCAATCAATAATGGTCGCACAATCACTCCCACAGAATCAATTACGTAGTTTCGCTGCTAACTGATCACCAAACTGATTCTCCGCCCAGCAAGATGCATATATCTCAACTCATCAAACCTATCAACCAACAAATCGCAAGCACGCGTAGGCTTCAAATTTTCATCTCAAGTCCTCTAAATACCCCGAAGTCCATTGGACAACCAAGTCAGAACTCTGCGGATCTCCCAACCGTTTAACTCCAAGACTGGGCGTAGTCTCCCAGCTCGTGAATGCAAGCCTCATACTCAACTATATTATTCGTCAACCAATGATGATCAGAGAATGTCAACCGGACTGATCGGCAAATATGATCACCCCGAGGTGATATCAATAGGATACCAATGGCAAACCTCGACCGATTACAAGTACCATCAAAGACACAATCGCCATCCCGAGATACCGGCTTTCTGGCAAAACAAACCGCCTCATCAGTAAAACCAACGCCAATAGTCTCACATCGATACAAACAAAGGTAGCTGGGATGATCCTGCAACAACACTTCCTACTGATTTTATGACACATCGAATATCAAACTCACGCCAGCATTCAACCATCCTTCGCCGTTCTACGTCGAACAAGCCTATAAAAAATATACCTTAACAGATCCAATCGTGAGACCAAAAGTATGGAGTTCTCTGTCACATAATGTCTCAATCTCTCAGAACAAACCACGCAAACAAAGGCGCTCAATCATACATCCGCACTCATATTCTGAGCACCTCCTTACTCGATATCAGACATGGCCCATCCCTTCCTCGAATCATCAAGCTAAGCTAGCATGTATCCTAAGGCCAACCCTAAACCGACAAACACATACAAAGGGTACCTGAAGTATAGAAGGCACTAAAATTACAGAGTGAGACAATTCCTAATCTCTCAAAGCACTACCGCAATCATCATTCCAAACTGTAGGATGAAGTTCTTTTTCAAAAAAGACTTAAAGATGTGCTCACATATGTCTATCAGCCAGAATGAAACGGGCTGATATACTGTAATTTGCCTAGAAACCCTCTGATTTATCTCTTAGTCCTCGGGGTAGACATGTCAAGTATGGCCTTCACCCTTTCACATTCACCCCCATACCTCGCCACTAATAATGTGTCCCCAACATAATTTACTATATCCAGAAAATCCATTCGGAAAGACAACATTGAATGGTCCTTGCAGCGGCCGCCAACCAACATATCAATGTGTGAAGGAAAACTATCTGTAGTCACTTTGTTCATCATGAAAGTCTACACAAACTCTAACCTTGCATCCTTTTGAACAGTGGACGAGACAATGCAGCCACTCGTGATAATACTCAACCACCGACAAGAAGCCAACACTACAAGTTGTTTCCGACTCTTTTCCAATACAAACCCCATTCTGAGGGTGTAGTCCGCCCACCCTCACTTAACTGTCCTAGTACGTGGTAGGAACGGGCGGCCGATGCCGCACTACGAAGAGTTTGTGGGAGGCCTCAGGCCCGCATGACCATGCAAAATATGAAACTGCGGCACCTAAGCAGTCAATCAATCTACTCCCTCTCATCACGATAGGAAGAGCCAATCCTAATCTCCCCGGGCTGATCAGTGTCCAATATCTATCAACTTTTGCGGCTACCGCACGGGTGTAACTTTCAGTCTCAGACAAAATCACACTCGATCGCCACCCAACGGGTCATCCGTAATCTCCTAAGCATCATCAACATCATATATATGTGTTGTGGGTGTCGGTGGTGTAATCAAAGGAAAATGTTTGACACAAAAGTAAATACCGAAAATATTCCATGTCATTACTATGTTAAATATCATCAAAGTGGTGATAAACCCTGCACATAAAACAAAGAAAGAGTAAACCACGTATTCGACGCCTCCCCAAATGTGAACAAAGCAGCTATGAATAATATCAGTAGCAACAATTCCATCATCATCATTTATCTCTAGCATGGAAATCCTAAACATATCAAAAACAAAGTGGGGCCCAAGTGGGGCTGCATCCAAAAAGCGACCAGTGCCGATCATGTCCATCGCATCAACGCAAGCATCATAAAGTATCACATCCTCAAAATCAATAGCAGAAACTCCAAACATGTCAAAAGCATAATAGGGCTCGTGTGGGGCTACATGGAGAATACGACCTATGCCAATCATGTCCATCTCGTCTTTAGCACGTGGAAGAGTCACTCCATCAAAGACTATCCCTAAATCCATAGATAGGTCATAGTCAAGGACCTCCCGAAAACACATAGAGAACACACACTAGCTCTGCCGATGATGGAGGTGTAACTATCGTAGTGGCACCAAAAAGCCAGCACAGTCTCAACTAAAACACATCTATCCTACGGCCCTGTCATGCCTGATCCATCTATTCCCTAAAGCATGATCAGTGTATCTCGTGGGTGCATGCTCTAATCTTATAATAAAGTAGTCAGCCAACTGAAAGGTATATGGGCAGAGGGGATAATAGAAGAGAACCCTAGACAGGAGAGCCCTCAACCTGTTCCAGCGTAGCCACACCATGTGACGTGCATCGTCCTCTATAGGAGTGTAACCAAACCATAGGGTATGTTATGATCAATTGTAAGTAAATTCATTCCCTAATTTCGTTGTGCAGCTTAATCTAACCCTAAGCTGTGCATATAGGATATGCCTCCTCATCATACTAAGTACTTGGGTATATTGCGGCTTCGATCAAAGACATGTGCACCAAGTCTCGCCATCATCCCATAACCCAAAACTCAACCTCATCGAGCAAACCCGTCAAATGTAGTCATCCATCATAAGGATATGTAAATACGGTGTCATAAGAAGTAACAACATCTCTATCAAACTATATCGTGATAATGCGCCCGTATTTAACTTCAACTTCTCGATGAAGTGAAGATGGTATAGCAATCTGGCCTCATGAATCCAAGGGCGCTACACAGGTTAAAGGATGACTCGAATCCTCAAAACCCGTAAATAGTATGGGAGTATCCGACGCCCAATCATGACATGTATCGAGGTACCCATAATCATCCCCGAGTCCCACCATAAGCTCGATACCGGTGGAAGAAGGCCCAAAATTAGTCGCTGGAAATCCAAGTGCAACGGCAAGAATTAACTGGACACGCTCACATGAGCCGTTGTCCAACAGATGCATAAACACCCGACTCACCTGGAACAAGTAACATCAATGAATAAGGCCTGAACATCACCCCCTCGTGGTAAATCTTCACGTAAACGCAATGCATGTAGCTTCACGGCTATTTAGTATGAATAAGCCCTTAGGGGTAGTGGCGTGATTCAACTTTGATCCGAATTAAGTGCTCGATCAATGCATCCCATGAGTACTGATAAGGCCAATAAACTGTGATGTGGATATACGAAATCGTAGTGCTTAGCCAGCGTAGAACCCATCATCCCTCTCTCCTCTCGAACATCCTCTCAATTAATGTGCCAAATGGTCTGCTTAACTGGGTGGCATGAGCTACCCTCCCACTTCGTGTAGCAATTTGAACATCCCTATGAACAGGCCCATACTCCTTTGGGAACAGAATAAAGGGTGTCATGGGAGGAACATGCTCCAAGTATAAGGGTGAAATTGAAGTCTGACTAGGAATCTTATTTAGGATAAGTTTGAATGGCCTAGGGATCTGCTGGCTAGATGTGTATCCACTAAAATCTGAGTCAGATGTATAAGCTAATCGTGGGCCTGCCAATCCCATCCCGTCATGAATATCATCTCTGAGCTAACCGTATGTACACCACTTATGGGAAGAGGTACAACTCTAGCGTCATGAGTGGGGAGCAGGTCTGTAGTCACTACAGGGCGTCCCAAATCAACCAAACCCTGATTAATCAAGTCCTGAATCGTGTGTCTCAGCATCATACGACTATCTGTATCATGGCTCGCTCTCTGATGGTAGGCATAGTGAAGATCTGTCCTTAATCCTGGTAGGGTAGGATGTGGTGGTGGACTGGGTGGTAGAAAAGAAATTAAACCCCCTTCAACCAATCTCTGAAATGCTTGATTTAGTGGCATCATTTCATGTAAAGCGCTGGCAGCCTTAGTGGAAGCGGTGCTCTATACCTGCGATGGTCTTGTACATGTGGCTCGAGGTACTGGCATGGCATATCTTGGTACGTGGTGATGGATGTAGATAAGTAGACCTTGTGACTATGGGGAACAACTGATACATACTAATCTGTTGTACCATCACGGTAGGAATATTTCTGAGCCATGTGATGCAATGGCGGATGTCTTGAACCTTGTGGCTCGATGTACCAATAGCGCAGGCTCTTGATGATCCTATGGCTAAGCTTAAATTTTCCCCTTTGAATCTAGAAGGGAAGAGTCTTCCCATAATCCCCTAGCTATGCCTTTCTCAATGCCATAGAGGGCTTGAACTAATGATCCAAAGTCTGTCTGTGGAAAGCCCATGAGATGCCTAGCAAATCGGGAGTTTGAGTTCTTAGCATAATCATCTTTGATCCCAATCTACTTGCTGCAGTTACATCTATACTATGTGCTATCTTCTCCCCCCATCAGGAGATAAATTAAGTGATTGACTTATTCGCCCTCTGCCTAAGTCCCTCCAACTTCCTTTGGGATACGTCCACTACAGTATTAAAAGAATATTATCTAATAAACTCACGAAATCCCCAGAATCGGCGTATCCTCGTCTTGAAGATTCGGTAAGGCGAACCAATGATGGCACCACTTTCGATAACGGAGAATAGCATAATCATTTATGCCTCATCAGGTCCCATGCTCGTGCGAAACGTGTATAGCGCAGAGTGAATGCGAGGGCACCTTATGCACCGATGTATCTCTCAATGTCAGAAGCATCTGGCTTCAGTAAGTAAGGCTGCTAGAAGATTAAATCATATCCATCCCAACCTATAACTCCATTAGAAACATGCAGAGACCTGATCCTTTGCTCAATCCTATCAATACAGGCCTAGGTGTCATCAATAATCTATGCAGGGGCCACTACAAAATGTGGTGTGGTCTCAGTCTAACCGTCTGATAAAAATGCTCCGACTGTAGAGTACACAATTGAGCAGTGGTGGTGGTAGAGGAATTGGAGATTTAGCATAAGTCTTGCGGTCACGGTGGGTCTAGATTATGGTGGTGGTGGTGATGGAGGTGTAGTAGAGTCATGCGGGGTGCTCCCCAAAATCAACAATGGTTGGGCCTGATGCCCATCAATCCTATGTCTGGGTCCCGATGGCGGCATCCCCCCGAGGAGAGATGCCGCGGTTTAGTAAATCTCGACCCAGGCGCAGTCGACGATAGCGTAGTAAGAGGTCCATATCTATATGATCGATGTCTTCTCTAGCCCGACTATGTGAATCGATCCTGCAACAGTACAACCGATACGGATCCAAGCTCGGGAACCTAAGTTGGTCTCAATCAACAATCCTTCAAGGAAAAGATGTCATCAATCCAAGTGACTATCAATTTTGTAATCGAACCCGGTGGCTGGTTATTAAATCCTTGAAGAATGAGCCGACATGTGATGTCATTTAAGCGATATATATGGCTTCACAAAGCGAGTGGGATCGACATGGTGATACCTCATGGGTAAATAGCTCAAAAAGTTGACAATGGGAAAAGGTGGAGTCACAAGCTAGATAGTTTGTGCAGGGCGAGATCGTAACTAGATCCTAACGAACAATCAAAAATGACACAACGGCCACGCATGTATCCGTAGGCGGCTCCCGAGGGGCTATAGGTCTTCATTATTTAGATATCCGTCATCTCCATAGTGCTTCCAAACATCGATATAACCCCTATGCTAGACCCTACTCCAAACTCCTATCTTGGTCGAAGGCAAACAATTGGGAATGACTCCTAAGAAACTCAAGCAATCTATGGGGAATAGTTGACCAAGACTAGTGATTCATAAACAAGGGGATACAAGCGCGCCCCATAAACACAAACAAATCAAACAGTCATGCAAGAGAGAGGGTAGTCATGCGTGCTTGACCATGCACAAGAAACAAACTACCACGGAATATACACACAAACTAACCATCTATCTTAATTAGAAACATAGCTAGAGTACCGTCAACCATGGCGGCATCTTTAGAAATCAGCGAGGTGAACACACGAGCCTGAGCAAACCACAAGTGTATGCGGAATACCAGCGGGTAAGTGATCATCGGAGTCATTTGTGTAACGCTTTAAAGTGTCTGTGGTCGATAGACCATATTGCTCAAATACCCGACTCAAGTTGAAGCTTACGACCTCTTATGAAAGCGAGAGTGCAGGTTCGATCTCAGTAAAACCGCAATTAGTGGACCCTACGATCCCGCGAGTTTGTGCGAACTCACTATTAATAGAAAAAAGTGAGTTTTATTTTGGCAAAATCCGTCCCCGGTGAGCGATTGTGTTTGAATCCATGCCACTTTTTATTTTTATTTATTTCAGGGAAAATCAAGTAATAACAAAAAAAAACCCCTCATTGACTCAAATCAAGAAAAAGCGGTCCACGAAAACTTGATTTTTGGGTTCGAGGATCAAGTTACCTATCGGGAGGTACCTCATATGAGGAAGCACCCCTTTAGGCCCAGAACTCGATCCCTACTAGTGAATTGGGTATGTGGGAGCATATGGGTCAAAGATCAGATGACCTCCAAGGCTAAACATACAACTTGGATCACACCCACCTAGTGGTATCTAAGCATGCTCACTCAACCAAAGAAATGGTGCATACATGGTCCCTGTACGCGTTACATCAAAGGTTGGCCCGACAAACATAAGCATGCATGACACTCAAACACGAGCATCCATGTGAAATTCATTACCCAAACATTAAGGCACATACTATGGTCCTAGCCTTGTGTGTAGGGAAGGTGCTTAGCACATTTAAACAACCACAACAATCTCTCAAAATTAAATATCAAAAAGAAAAGGAAGCGGGAGAAACCAAACGTGCATCTCAACCACTCATTGATGCTCTGACACTTGTCTGACTATGCAACCACGTCTATTCATCTCGAAAATTGGGCTCGATAAAACACTAGATTCTTGGTCTTAGCTAACCACCACCTGACCCGCGCCAGACCTAATTCTTACAAATCCAAAATGGAACCACATTAACTTTTGGACCAAATCCTGTTGGACCTAAACATAGCCTGGCAGTCTAGGTGAATGGGCTTGACTCATGAGTCGTAGGCTGAATAAAGCGAAATCGGTACCCTGCAAAAAATCGACAAGTGGTGATCAATTCCCCAACTTGGTCAAGCCGGTTGAGAAAAAATCCCCGAAAATTTGTCAACCTTCTTCACGAGTAAGGAAACCAAAAAAAAAAACAAATGATCTGATTAAGGCTCACGAGATGAATGGGCTGATCGAACAATGCTGGTACCACTAGCTGTTGTTAGAAAAACAGAACTTAATGAATCGGCTGATCCGGTTTCCCCACCGGTTCATCCAGTTGAGAGTGATGAGTGCAAAACTCATCTAAGTTTTGAGTTCATTTCACATGTTATTTTGCGCATTTTATATCCATATTCATGTAAAGCTCATAGCATTTCCTCTAAACTTGGTTTTGTAGGATTATTGATGAAAAACAAGTGATTTAACAAGAAATGAGCAATATATTTCCAAAAGAAGAGTCAACCGAGAGTCTCACAGCGCGCCACTGGGAAGATAAATTTTTTTGCACCATCTGAAACATCAAATGGTTCACATTCCACCATGGTTGCATTTTAAATTCAAAGATCTTTCCAAAGACACCTCACACGCCTTAATTCGAGTCAAAACGAAGAAGTTATGGCCCCGACAAGTTGGAGAAGAAAAAGCAATGGTAATCGGCGTATTCGCGACAAAGCAGGCGTAATCCGCGACCGAAATTGTGTCATGACCAAGCAAGCTTTGTCGCGACCAAGAAACTATGAAAAATAAAAAAAATAAAAAAGGCCGAAAATTGATATTTTGGCCTATTTTCCAACCTATTTCACCCTAGGACTACATATATACTCGTTTGTTAGGTAAAGAGGGCAACGGGAAGGGGGGAGAACACCTCTCATGGGGTTTCTCTCTCTAATCTGCCCATTTCTTCAGTTTTTCTATAGATTTTGATTTTTTAGTAGATCTTAGATTCATTTTTGAGCATATTTTCTTTGTATCGAAGAGATTTCGGTGCAGCCACCTTGAGGAATTCAGATTTCATTACTTGTTTTAAGGCAAGGTGGAAGCTAAAATGTCTGGTTTTTCTCTCACTCCTTACGATACGTTTCTTCATTTTCTTACTTTTTGTTGATTGGTGATGATTGAATCTAGTAATGGAACATTAAACACCCTCTAGGGTTGAGAGTTAATTATTCGAACATTCAAATTTGCAGATTCTCAGTTATTTTGTGAGTTTTGAATCTTTTGAATTTATATAATTGGTACCCTATTCCTTCAATTAAGCTGATTTAGAATATTAGTAGCTTATACCCAGAAAAGAGTTGTATCTTTGCTCTGATTTTTAGGAGGCCCTCTGAGTGACACAAAGATGGAGATTCCTAAGAGTAAAGAGTAGTAACTTGGGGGTATGTTAGACTAATATTATGGAACTAATGAATTCTAAAAAAAAATTACTTTGATAGATCACTAATTTACTCATGGTGTGCGGGTTAATTAGATGATGTATCAGTTTAATGTTTAGAGGTTTCACCTTAGTCTGATGAAAAGATCTTAATCCCATGTTATCAAAGATCTCATCAAGGAGATAGAAAATTTTATTAGATTTGAAGGACGAGATACCAATTAGATTAGAGGAGGCTTGCATAATCCTATCTATGAAACGAGAATTCTTTAGTCTAGAAATGGTTTGTGAAGTATTGAAAGAAAAACAATCAAATCTTAAAGAGGGTCGGATTTTTCTGAGTAGTTATTTAAACCCCAAATTTATGCAGAAAGGAACATGGATCTCTAATTAGTGAAATGTATGATGTATGGGAGAAATCAAGCTATACTACATTGCTCTTGGACGATCGATAATCCAACTCACAAATGTTGCACTTTCAAGGAAATGCAAACTGTTTGTAAATAATTATCCCCATCCCTAGTGCCTCTCTTCATACATTTAGAATTAAGTAGTTATGTGTTTGGTAAATTTTAGGATTAGTTTTAAATCAGTTTTTATTTCAATTAAATTGATTTTATTCGACATCCTATTTGGTCACCTAAATAGTAAAGAGCCCTTGTAATCGGGGTGATCAAATTCCAATTAGAGAGAACCTCCAATCCTCGTGGGTACGATGTCGTAACATTGACTCTCCTTGTTGCAACTAAGTCAGTTCATCCATTAAGCATCCTTTGTCGCGACCTAGTTTTCTTGTCGCAACCTAAACTTCTTCTTCAACATCTTTTCTGTCTCAACAAACTTTTCCATGTTGCAGAAGTCAATGTCGCCATAAAAGAGGGTTCTGTCGAGACAGATAATTTGTCTTCAGTTCAACATTATGTCGCAACACAAACTATTTTGTTCCTAACTGACAAGCATATGTTTTTCCCATTCTCTGTCGCGACCTAGCTCAATTGCTAACAATTAGATTATGGTGTTGCGACACAGGAAATGTTGTTGCGACACTGTTTCTTTAGTAATTGCTTGGAAGTTTATCGCGACACACCGAACTCTGTCGTGACTGAGACTGCTGCAGTTGTTGTTTTTCTCTTCTTTCTTATTGGAAATCTCTCCTTTTTGAATTAACTCCTACAAAACACAAAGTTTGTAAATATTCCATAATTTGGCATTAAAACAGCTCTGAAAATACTAAAAACAATCCAGAAAAATGGATTAAAAATAGATGAATTTAAGACTCATCAGTAGAAGACGCACGGAACATCTGGGATGTGGGTGTTAAAGATAAGTGAAGGATTTGGGCTTAGAGTTTGAAACCTTGGAAGAGTCGTTGCATGTGAGTTCTCCCCTAGGAACTAGGGTGAAGGTTGATTAGATATGCCGGGGTTATGAGTTAGAGATCTCTAGGATTCTACTCACTATGGACCTTAGGGTCATGGACATGTTGGAGTTTGATGTCATACTTGGGATGGACTGGTTGATGGCACACCAAGTCGTCATTGATTGTGATTATAGGAAGTTTATTGCCTACACGCCAGATGACGTTTGTGTTATGTTTCAGGGGAATAAGAACAACGCTTTACCCTAAGCCATGTATGACTCTAGGTCAAACGAGTAGTTGATGGATTAGCTAACAAGCCTTACACTGGAGGATGAGATGAGACGGGATTTGGGTCTACCTTGAGTGGTTTGTCAATACAAGGATGTTTTTGAGGGTGAACTATAGGAATTACCGCCACAAAGGGATGTAGAATTCATTATTGAGTTACACCCTGGTATATCGCCCATTTCTATGACTCTGCATAGAATGGCATCTGCTGAGTTACAGGAACTCAAGGTCTAAGTATAAGAATCGTTGGACATGGGTTTTATTAGACTGAGCACTACACATTGGGGCTCTCCGGTTTTGTTTACTAAGAAGAAGGACAAGACTCTTCGGCTGTGTATAGATTATCGGCAGTTAAATAGGGCTACTATCAAGAATAGGTACCCTTTGCCAAGGATTGATGACTTGCTTGATCAACTGAGAGGGGCGCGGATCTACTCCAAGATAGATCTCCGCACTAGTTATCATCAATTGAGATTTAGGGAGGCAGACATCCCTAAGATAACGTTCAGGATGAGGTATGAGCATTTTGAGTTCACAATGACGCCATTTGGATTGATGAATGCTCCAGCGGCATTCATGGATCTTATGGATAGGGTGTTCTAGCCCTACCTATATCAGTTTGTTGTGGTTTTCGTGGACAACATCTTGATCTACTCAAAGTCTGAGGAGGATCATGAGGGTCACTTGAGGATTGTTCTCCACACCTTGAGAGAACATCAGTTGTATGCTAAATTCAACAAGTGTGAATTTCGACTTACTAAGGTGAGATTCTTGGGCCACGTGGTATCGGCTACGGGGGTATCCGTGGACCCGGAAAAGGTTGAGGGAATTATTAGTTGGGAGAGACCGCAGTCAGTCTTCGAGATATGCAATTTGTTGGGATTGGCAAGGTATTATAGGAGGTTAATTGAGGACTTTTCCCGGTTAGCTGAACCTATGACGAGATTGACCTAGAATGAGGTCATGTTTAAGTGGAATGACTTGTGTGAGAGGGCATTCCAGGAATTAAAGAGGAGGCTTAGTTAAGCTCCTATTATGATAGTTCCAGAGAGGGGACAGAGGTATATAGTGTATTGTGATGGCTCGAAGGACAGACTTGGTTGTGTTTTGATGTAGTCTAGGAGGGTAGTGGCTTATGGTTCTCGATAGTTAAAGAACCACGAGCGGAGTTACCCCACACATGACATGGAGTTAGCAGCCATTGTCTTTGCTTTGAAAAAAAGGCACCACTACCTATACGGTGAATAGTTCTAGATGTTTTTAGACCATAAAAGTCTGAAGTATATTTTCACACAACGGGACCTCAACATGAGGCAACGCATGAAGGATCCCGACCCGGATTAACCTCATGAACGAGGGACCTCAGGCACTCCAACGAATATAGAGAAACTTTTCCTTCAAAACCATAAATTAAAATCAAGTAGAGCGAACCCCTTTACAATTCTTCACATATCTTTTAAAACTAATGCGGACGAAATTGCTAAAATTTCTTTTTCTTTTCTTTTCGACACTTAGATTTTTTTCGGGAAAATCGGCGACGGAGACTCTCTGTTTTTCGGACTTTCCCAGATTTACAAAACGATGAAAACATTTAAAAACACTTCTAAACTGATTCATCAACTTCCATATTAAGGACTTCTACGTCCCGCGACCCGATCAAACACAATATACATATATATACATTTATTTCTTTGAATCCTTCAAACATTTAAACCTTCTTCAATTCCATGCATAATTTTATCAAAGCATGACAAAATATTCACATATACAATATGCAAAATTATTTTCAATGCGGTCACATGCGTCGTCTCTCGATAGCTCGACTCAGCACACGGGAGGGTGCTCTCATAGATGCACTGTCTCGAGTCACGAAAATATTTGTTGAAACATATGGAAAAAGAGTGAGCTAAACGAGCTCAGTGAGTGTACATTTTCATTTATATAACATTTTCGGTACATATCAAAATAATACATACTTATACAATTAAAATCCATTTATACATTAAACATTTATGCCTTAAACTTTCTTTCCATAAATACTTATACCATTAAAATCGATTTATGCTTTAAACATTTATACAATAAGCTTTCTTTCAATAAATACTTATGCATTTTAAAATCCATTTTATGCTTTAGAATTTATACCTTAAACTTTCTTTCCATAAATACTTATGCATTTAAAAATCCATTTATGCTTTAGGGTATACCTTAAACTTTCTTTCGAGAAATACTTATGCATTTAAATCCATTTATGCTTTAAGCATTTAAGCCTTAAACTTTCTTTCTTTATTTCTTTCTTTCATTCTTTACAGTGGAACCCGGAATAAACACAGAAACGATTTAAATGCGTGGTGAGAGACTGATCACATTCAGTCATAACCACTACATTTGCGGAGAAACTCACGCTTTGCATAGGGTTCAGTCATAGTACTTTATCACGTGTAAGGATATTACTCTAGACACCTATTTCCTCCCTCGATTAGTAACCTATAACTTTACCCTCTTAATCCTTACAACCCAAAGTACTTGTAGATGCTCCAGTCCTGCAGTCATAGGGGTTTAGGGTAACCATCGGTAAAACATTTCTTCAAATACATTTGTAAACACATTTTAAATCCTTTACTTGATCATTCAGCATATGCATTCTTTACACATCTTAAAACTTTCATAATACTTTAACATATGCATACATAACATATACATGCATAAATACATTATATCCTTTCCTTTATCATTAAAACACATATGCATTCTTCACACATTTTTAAAACTTTCCTGCACTTTATCATATGCACATATAAATATATATATTGATGCAAGATAAAACATTTCCATATCCTTAACATGTACATAAACATTTTCATTAAACTTTCAACCCGCTTATTAAAACCATTCACTTTTAAAAACTCATTTTTCAAAATATCATTTTCACTCAGTTCACGCTCAATCCGCTTGCTTCCCGTCGAATTCCGTTTCCGTCGGTATTCTTTCACCTTTTAAAGAAAATCGCTGATGCGCATTAACCATAATTTCCATTTAATCCACCATAAACACTCATTCCTATATTCTTATTCCTCTAGGAATCTATTTTATAAGATTGGATAAATCAATCGGATCATCAAACTAAAGTTATGGCATTTTCGCCGCCAGCTAGTCATTTACCGATTTTCTAGTGACAGTTTGTATTACTCATTTTTCCGAGGTGCTTGACTTCATATTTTGACACTATGTCCTTATACTCATTTAAATCTAAGGTTCTAAGGGTTCTGTTCAATTGGAATCACCCAATTTAGACAGAAACTCACTTTCGTCAAATAACGGGCTAATCTATGTTCAAAAAACTAGAACCAGAATTTGGCTTGCACATGGTCCTACTTTGAGTGAATATTTAGGCCATAAGATCAGAATTTAGCGATACACCTTCTTCTTAAGTTTTCTCCTTCAAGTCTATTTACCCGTAGCCACTTAAATCACTCAAATTGGATCAAAATTGAGCAAGTTATGGCCAAAATACCAAAACTGGTCAAAACAGAAAACAGGACATTTCCTGTACCGAGACTGCTGCTTAAAAAATTGGCCAAAATGTGTTTCTCTTCCATTTTTCTTTCCTCTAAACACTTAAATCTGATGCATTATACCCATTTCAACATAACACACACAATTCACTATCAAACCCTAACCTTACTCACTTGATTTTGTCAAAACCCTAACCTAAACCATGGCTTTCTCAATTGATATTAAATTCAAGCACCATTAAACCTTAAATACCATCAAAATTGCATCCCATACCAGAATTTAAGACATTAAACATGGAAAACATCAAACCTAACTTTCCCACCATGAAAACTTACTTGTTTCTTGAAGGTTTCTTTAGCTCCTCTCATGATTACCATGGTCATGAAAGCTTGAATGAGGAGGAGAAAAAAATCACATCTCATACCTTTGCCCTTCACTTTTCTTCTTGCTTCTCCTTTCTCCTTTCTTTTCTCTCTTTTCTTCCCTCTCCTTTCTCTCCTCGGTTCCTTAACTTTTGAGAGACCAAATGAATTATTTTGTTTGTCTCCCCATTTAAATATTCTAACTTTCCTTTAATTACAATTTGATTATCCATTTAACATATTGCCAATCCAACTTATTTTATTGCATTTGAGCCCATGAACCTCATTGGTCAATTCTAATGAGTCACAAGCCCTAACTTAGCCTTAAATGTTTTGATTGGCTCTGTGAAAATATCTCCATTTATCGGATTTTTTATTCCTTTTTGTCTTATCTTGCTTTTATCTTGCGATTAAGCGTCAAAAAATATTCTATGGTCGTCTAAACTTCAAATTGACCATGAAATATTCTAATTAATCCTTCACACGAGTGGATTGAGCTTTGAAATCACCAAAAATCGGATTTAAAATCATTAAAATCGATATCGGACAATAAGCGATATTATTACCGAATTACGTTCGAATGCTTTGAAGCTATCCAAAACGGACTCCGTTTCAACTTTATTCGATTTCGTTAGTCTTTTATGATTTATTGGACAACACCGTATTTTAAATCCAGCAGAAAAATTTATTGTCAGGGCTCCAAATTTGATCCAGGAAATCACTATTCACTTAAATCTCCCATTATCTTCTAAATATCGAGTTCAAAGTCGTAAGGCGAAATTTTCTTAAAAATCCTTGCAACCCCTCATCCGGATAAAATAAGAAAAATCACTATTCATTAGGGCTTGATTTACAATTTTCGAAAATTTTCACTTCGCTTGAATGATGTCTGGGCGTTCTAAATTCTAATCCACTCTCGCTTCTATCATTAGACCTCAAATCGGTTCAATAACTACTTATTATAACATTGTAATAAGGTTGGGGTTTACAAATCCACCCTCCTTATAAAAATTTCGTCCTCGAAATTTAAATTCTCATATTGCTTCCTCTCACAGTGATTCATCAAAAGAAACACCTTTACTAAAAGGAATCACTTTGTTTCAAAGAACCTAATCATTTCGATCAACAATTTTACTTAGGTCTTTCTTCATCGTCAAATCTTATGTTCATGGGTTGATCTCTTGCTTTTATGTGAAGGCTGTCATATACTTTGAAACATCGAAATGTAAAAATAATATGTCATGTATTATGGCCAATTCAGGTGGCAACCTCAACCGATACGCTACCTCCCCAATTATTTCCACAATTTCATAAAAGTCCCATATAGAGAGGACTGCTTCCCTTTCTTTAGAATATCAACACCCTTTCGGGGTGATATCCTCCTCGACCACGATCCCCCACCTAAAATTCCAAATCTCTCCTTGGGTTATCAACATAACTTTTCTATCAATCTTAAGCTATCTTTAATCTATCACTGATAACTTTAACATTATCTGTTGTAGCCTGAACAATTTATGAACCTAAAAATTTTCTCTCCCCTTCCTCATCCCAACATAATGGAGTCCTACACTTCCTTCCATATAAGGCCTCATAAGGCGCCATTTCAATGCTTGCATGATAACTATTATTGTAGGAAAACTCCATTAATGAAATGTTAATCTATAACCTAACTTCCTTTAAACTACAACACACAAGGCCTTGAGCATAACTGAAAATATACCGTATGGCTCTTTAGGATTGGTCATCCGTGATCGTACAATCTCTTTTATATACAACTTCATTGACTTCTCAACTAAGTCACTATTTTTCCATGGGTAGGAAATTGGCGGTTCGTCAATCATCCTGATCACACATATCCGTCATAACCACTCTGGCGAAGTGGAAATAAAAAAAAATCCATCATGATTCTCTCCCATTTCCACTGAGGGATCGGAAGAGACTATAAGAACCACGCAAATCTTTGATGCTTTCGACCTTAACTTTTTGACAAATGAGACATTTAGAAATAAGTCTGCACTTAACATCTTTCTTTATACCCCTCCACCTTTAATTCCCTTAGGGTATGATACATTTTAGTGTTTCCACGGTGCATCGCCTATGTAGAAGAGTGAGCCTCTCACATAATTTATTTCTTTAATCTTCCCACATCTAAGTACACATAACTGTGACTATCATCACTATACCATATGCGTCTTAAAAATCCTTTTAAGCGCCAGGACTTCGGCTTCCTTTTCCAATTTAATCATGATCATTATCTTGAGTCTATAGCTCCCTTACCTTGTCTATTAGTAGGACTAATATCACGTCAATTCTAGTCGCACCTAAAGACCTCAATTCCATAAATCTAGGGAGGTACCACGACCTTTAGGTGAGATATGGAACATTAGGCTTCTCTTGCCCAAGAGCATCGATTACCACATTAACATTTCCACGATGGTACTCCCTAGTGCACTCTTATAATCCTTAATGAGTTCAACCCATCTCCTCTGTCTCATATTTAACTTTCTATGTGAATAAATATTACATGTTCTTGTGATCACCGTAAAATTTACACATGCGACTCCATGTCGACCAATGCCTCCGTATACGTAGAGCAAAGACTCTGACAACCAACTCCTAGGTTATGTCTCGGATAATTAAATATGCTTTTCAATTGCCTTAAATCATATCTTTATCACATTTTCATGTTGCATTAACACACCCCAAGCTTCTGCTAGAAGCATCCTGATATACGTATATCCTTCTTGCCTGTGAATTGTAAGAACTAGGGCTAGGTCAAATTCCTTTTAGTTCATCGAATCTTTTCGACATGTCTCTTACCATACAAACTTTTCATCTTTCCTTGTCTGATTTAATTGAAGGATCCGCTAACTTTGAAAATCCACCAACAACCTTAGGCCAACACAAAGCATCTCTGTCACATTCGGTAGAGTGGTTTGAGTTCACGATTTTCTCAATCTTTTGAGGATCAGCGAAGCCCCCCTTCACTTTAAAATCACATGCCTTAGAAAGCGACAACATCTAACCCGAACTAGAATTTACTAGTTTGGCACTAAGTAAATAAATTTACTTAGATGCTTCTCATGATCTTCATTCTTTGCTTAAATAGATTAAAATGTCATCAATGAATACTATAACAAAGGCGATCTAAATAAGAATTTGAAGATCCTATTCATAAGATCCATCAAAGCGAATTTGGATATAAGTTAGATAACTAGCATGACCTAAGAACTCATAATGCACATCATAGTGTTTTGAAAGTTGTCATAGGAACATCCTCGACCTAATCTTTAATTGATGGTAACTGAAGCTTAGATCCATTTTCAAAAATACCCTCAGCTCACATGAGTGATCAAAAGATCATCAAATACGTGTAAATGGGTGTTGATTGCGTATTTTCACTTTATTCAACTCTCTGTAATCAATATACAATCTTAAACTTTCATCATTTTTTTTTTTTTTTTTTTTTTTTTTTTATATATACCTAGAAGATCCTCTTGGAAATACATCCGGAAATTATTTGACTATCAGAATATCTTCCATTCGACTACCATTATCCCTCACCTCAATAGCATAAGCTAGGTACCTTTAATATAACTTTCAAAGTATTTTACTAGCCTGCTTGTCATATTATTGGTAGGTAGTATTTTCGTAACCCACATAAAACAACCTCTGTCTTCTTGGCTTATAGAACCCTAACCTCTTTCTATAACAATCCTTTGTAGCATGATGTCTAGATAGTAAATCCATGCCCTAATATAGCATCAAGTCATGGATATCTAATAATATCAAATCTGCGAAAACTCCTAGCCTCAACCAATCCTCTGTTGTAATAGTATTAACTTTTCCATACTTTTCCCTAGGGTGGCAAAATCCTACACATTACACATTCATCATTATGTCTTAATTTCTTCCATTTTCTTTCAGCAATTACTATTAATTCACTTAATGTCATTGATTCACTTAAGCTAAATTAAACCCATGCATTTTCATTAGCATCTCATTACCCTCTAGCCCACGACCATGCCTTTTCCAGGATCTCCTATCACAGTCATAATTTCTTGCCTCATTCTGTCTCAATGGACAACACAATCGGCTCACGGGGCTGATTAAATGTTGTGGCTTCTTTTATCGAGCCATCGCTCTAAAGGTATGTCCTCTTACAACCTCGGGAGCGGTGGCGGCCACCCCATGATGCTGCGGGTGGAGGAACATCACAGCGAGACTCATAAACATGTTCACCGGTGGTGGTACCTGCGCACCGAGGGCTCTCTGGTGGGTGAGTCGGCCTCGGCAGCGCATTTTCTGTGAATTAAAATTAATATGTCATGTAATGTATATATGATTTTAAATCCACATAAATTTTTTGAAATCTTAAAGAAAACATTAAAACAATCAGCATATAAAAATAAAAAATTTTTCAAATCTTTATAACATTTTCAAAACTTCGCTCTGATGCATGTTGAAGGATCAGGCCGGATTAACCTCATGGTGAGGGACCTCAGGCCACTCAATGAGATAACAAACTTTTCCTTAAAACCATAAATTAAAATCAGGTGGAGCGAACCCCTTTACAATTCTTCACATATCTTTTAAAACTAATCTCACGGACGAAGTGCTAAAAAAAATTTCTTTTTCTTTTTCTTTTCCCGACCTTAGATTTTTTTCGGGAAAATCGGCGAGTTTATACGTTTTTTAGGACTTTCCCAAATTTACAAAACCTGATGAAAACATTTAAAACACTTCTAAACTTCAATTCATCAACTTCCGTATTAGGACTCCTCGTCCACAACCCAATCAAACACATTATACATATATATACATTTATTTCTTTCAAATCATCAAAACATTTAAACCTTCTTCAATTCCATGCATAATTTTATCAAAACATGACAAAATATTCACATATACAATATGCAAATTATTTTCCAATGTTGATCACATGCGTCGTCTCCTCGATAGCTCGACTCCTTTGCAGGAGGTACTCTGGAATGCACTGTCTCGAGTCTGAAAATATTTGTTGAAACATATGGAAAAAGAGTAGGCTAAACGAGCTCGGTGAGTGTACATTTTCATTTATATAACATTTCGGTACATATCAAAATAATACATACTTATACGAATTAAAATCCATTTATACATTAAACATTTATACCTTAAACTTTCTTTCCATAAATACTTATACCATTAAAATCGAGTTTATGCTTTAAACATTTATACCTTAAACTTTCTTTTCAATAAATACTTATGCATTTAAAATCCATTTATATTTAAATTTATGCCTTAAACTTTCTTTCCATAAATACTTATGCATTTTAAATCATTTATGCTTTAAATTTATGCCTTAAACTCTTTCAAATACTTATGCATTTAAAATCCATTTATGCTTTAAAGCATTTAAGCCTTAAACTTTCTTTCTTTGGCTAACAACAAATTCTTTTACGATGGAACCCGGGAATAAACACGACGATTTAAGTGCTGACGGTGAGACGATCACATTCGGTCATAACCACTGCGGCGCGGAGAAACTCACGCTTTGCATAGGGTTCAGTCATAGTACTTTATCCGTGTAAGGATATTACTCTAGACACCTATTTCCCTCCCTCGATTAGTAACCTATAACTTTACCCTCTTAATCCTTACACGCTTAAGTACTTGAGCGATCTCCAGTCCTGCTTGATCATAGGGGTTTAGGGTAACCATCGGTAAAACATTTCTTCAAATACATTTGTAAACACATTTAAATCCTTTACTTGATCATTAAAACACACATATGCATTCTTTACACATCTTAAAACTTTTCATAATACTTTAACATATGCATACATATTTCATATACATGCATAATCACATTTATATCCTTTCCTTTATCATTCAACCTGTATGCATTCTTCACTACATTTTAAAACTTTCATAACACTTTATCATATGCATACACATATAAATATATATGTTGATGCAAGATAAAACATTTCCATATGCGCATAACATGTACATAAACATTTTCCATTAAACTTTCATTAACATTAAAACCATTCACTTTTAAACTCATTTTTTCAAAATATCATTTTCTCCGCGATTCACCACGCTCAATCCGCTTTGGCACCATTCGAATTCCAGTTTCCCAGTCCAGATAGTCCTTTTCACCTTTTCCAAGAAAATCCACAATTACATTTACCACTAATTTCCATTTAATCCACCATAAACACTCATTCCTATATTCTTACATTCCTCTAGGAATCCTATTTTACTTAGGAATTGGAATCAATCCAATCGGATCCATCCAAACTAAAGTTATGGCATTTTCATGCCAACTAGTCATTCTGGAATTTTTCTAGTGACAGTTTGTATTACTCATTTTCCGAGGTCTTGACTTTATATTTTGACACTATGTCCTTATACTCATTTAAATCTAAGGTTCTAAAGGGTTCTATTCAATTGGAATCACCCAATTTGGAGCACCGAAACTCACTTCGTCCAAATAACCGGGCTAATCTATGTTTAAAAAACTAGACAGAATTTGGCTTGCACATGGTCCTACTTTGGTGAATATTTAGGCCATAAGATCAGGGTGATACCTTCTTCTTAAGTTTTTTCTCCTTAGATCCTTACGTATCATAAATCACTCAAATTGGATCAAGTGAACAGAGATTATGGCCAAAATACCAAACATGGTCAAAACAGAAAACTGGGACATTTCTGTGCCGAGGCCCACTGCCCAAAATTGACTTCTCTTCCATTTTCTTTCCTCCTAAACACTTAAAATCTGTTCACATTATACCCATTTCAACATAACACACACAATTCACTATCAGCCTAACCCACTTACTCATGATTTTGTCAAAACCCTAACCTAAACCATGGCTTTCTCAATTGATATTAGATTCAGCACCATTAAACCTTAAACCTATAATTTAACATCCATACAAGAATTTAGACATTAAACCTGGAAAACATCAAACTAACTTTCCCACCATGAAAACTTACTTGTTTCTTGAGTTTCTTTGGCTCCTCTCTTGTTACCACTTGAAGATCACTTGGCTTGAATGAGGAGAAAAAATCACATCTCATACCTTTTGCCCTTCACTTTTTCTTCTTGCTTCTCCTTTCTCTCCTTTTACTTTTCTCTACTTTTCTTCCCTCTCCTTTCCTCCCTCGGGTTCCTTAACTTTTGAGAACCAAATGAATTATTTTGTTTGTCTCCCCCATTTAAATGTTTCCTTAATTACAATTTGGTCCTCCATTTCTTTTATATTGCCAATCAACTTATTTTATTGCATTTGGCCCATGAACCTCATTGGTCAGATTCTAATGAGTCACAAACCCTAACTTGGCCCTTAAGAAATGTTTTGATTGGCTCTCATAAGAAAATATCTCCATTTTATGCGATTTTTATTCCTTTTTGTCTTATCTTGCTTTTATGCGATTAAACGTCAAAAATATTCTAGCTAGTCGTCTAAACTTCAGGTGGCCATGAAATATTCATTAAATCCTTCCACACGATGGATTCGGGCTTTGAAATCACCGTAGTTTAAAATCATTAAAATCGGTAATCCAGGACAATAGCGTATTATTACGAATACGTTGAATCACTTTGGAAACTATCAAACGGACTCAGTTTTCACTTTATTTCAGTTTCGTTAGTCTTTATGATTTATTCCGGACAACTTTTCGTATTTTTCGGCTCAACGAGAAAATTCATTGTGAGCTCCAAATTTCGATTAGGAAATCACTATTCATAAATCTCCCATTATCTTCTAATGTCAGTTCAAAGTCATAGGAACAAGAATTTTCTCTAAATCCTTGCAACCCCTCCATCCGGATAAATAAGAAAAAAAATCACTATTCATTAGGGCGCAGGTTACAATTTTAAAATTTTCACTTCATGCCCAAATGATGTCCTAGAGCGTTAAATTCTATCCTCTCTCAAACTATCATTAGACCTCAAATCAGTTCAATAACTACTATTATAACATTCAATAAGGTTGGGGTTTTACAACGCAAGTGGATAAAGTATCTGGAGGATTATTATTTCGCTTTGCATTACCACCTTGACAAAATGAGAATGTAGTGATACTTTCGTGAGTCACGGGAGTGTGCTAGTATAGCTTCGGGAGTGGTGAATGATCGAGGCTGTGGGATAGTTCGGTTGCGTGCAATTGATCAAGCTCGAGAATTGCTTTGGGGATTTTAGTGGCTATGCCTTCCCTACTGAATAGAGTGATTGATTCCTAGGGACAGGACACAGAGATATTATCTATCAAGGACCGGGTACAAATGGGTATAGGTGATGAAGGCTGGGCCATTCACACGGATGGTAGTCTTTAGTAGAGGGGAAGAGTTTTGATTCCCTAGTTGGTAGATTTGAGAAAGGAGATTTTTAGGGAGTTTCATTACTCTCGTTTTGTTATGCAGCCAGGTGGCACAAAGATGTATCATGATCTTCGTTGTCGGTATTACTGGAGTGAAATGAAAAAACACGTTGGGGACTTTGTTCGACGATGTCTGACGTATCAGCAAGTAAAGGCTGAGCACCAGAGGCCAACAGGATTACTCCAGCCATTAGAGATGGCTAAGTGAAAGTGGGAACATGTCACGATGGACTTTGTGACTCACTTGCCATAGACATCGCGAGGGCATGACACAGTGTGGGTAATCGTGGACTAACTTACTAAGTTGGCACACTTTCTAGTTTGTCGCGATGATGTTCATCTTGGAGGAATTAAACCAAGTTATATCTGAGAATTATCGGTTCATGAATTTGTCGGTATCCGTAGATTGGTGGGATCTTAGGTTTGCGACTCATTTTAGAAAAGTTTGAAAGAGCCATAGAGGAGCTTGATTTGATGATGAGCTTTTAACCTTTCATCCATGAGCGGATGTCCCGAGTTAAGAGGACTATCAGATTTTTTAGGACATACTCACGACATGCGTCTGAGATCTTAAGGATTAGCTACGAAAACATTTACCGCGCATAGTGGTCGCTACAACAACGATTATCGAGCGAGTATCTGATTGTCAAACATGAGGACTTTATGGGAGGCCATGTCAATCTCCGGTTTGTTGGACGGAGGTGGGGGAGAGACCCTCTACAGGTTTGAATTTGATTAGAGACACCTCCGAGAAGGTGGACTTGATACGGATGTGTTTTCTCATGGCTCAGAGCCGACAGAAGAGTTAAGCCGAAAGACATCGGAGACCTCTAGAGTTTGAGGTGGGAGATCATGTCTTCTTGAAGGCGATGCCTAAGAGAGGAGTGGTCAGGTTCAGTAAGCGGGGAAAGCTATCGTCGAGGTATATCGGGCCCTTTAAGGTACTCGAGAGGGTTGGTATAGTTGCTTATCTGTTGGCACTACCACCAAGTTTATCGAGTGTTCACGCGGTATTCCATGTCTCCATGGTCCGGAAGAGTACACCTTAGATCGAACTCATGTGATAAATTGGGGAGAGCTTGTTCTTGATGCAGATGGGACCTTCAAGAAGGGACCAGCACGTATTATGGATAGCTGGGATCAGGTTTTGTGAGGCAAGACTATGAGGCTAGTGAAGGTGTTGTGGTAGCACAGGGGAGTAGAGGAGGCAACATGGGAATGTGAAGGCACTATGCGTGCCAATTATCCTTTCCTATTTCGGGATGAAGGTACGTTTTTAGTCATTTAGCATTGAATGACTGTTGCATTTGAAAGTGATTGAATGTGTATGCGTATGTGAATTTCGAGGACAAAATTTTGTTAGGGGGGAAGAATGTAAAACCCAAGTAAATTTGAATTTTTCCGAAAAATGGCAAAACGGTAAATTGCTACTATAGTATAGGTTGCAAACCTGAAATTTTTCTAGATCTCGGATAATGAAACAGAGCTCACCATTGGATTCATATTGCAAAATCTAGTTATCCAGACGAATTCTTTCGAATTCTAAGACAATCGGAATTTTCATATTTTTCGGGCGATGGGTGCTTGGTGAACCCCAAAAACGGGATTTTTAAGAAAATCTCAAAAGTTGACAAATAATTTAAGTAAATTTCATTTAAAATAAATTGAACATGAATCGAAACAAAATAAATTGTTTCAGGACAGAAACGGACCTGGAGAAGTCATAAACACGTGGCGCAATGTGGGCCAAGTCTTTAAGACTTAAATCAATTGTAGAAAATTGGATTAGAGGGGGAAAAGAACATATTTTCTACTGGGAAAAAAAACATAGAGAGAGAAAAGAAATAAATTCAAACTTCTCTCCTCGATCTACGGAGTTACGTCAATCGAAAATCGTAGGGCCAAGAATGAAAGTTGATATACTCGACCAGGGCTACGTGTGGGTACTGAAAACACGAGATTTCGCTAAGGATTCAAGCAAGGAGTTCGGAAAATCGAAGGTTTTGGGTTTAGGAAGTGTCCACGAGATTTCCTAGAGTTTCTTCTACGCTCCAAGAGGTAGGTATTCTTCCTACTTTGGTTTATTTTCCGCTCTAATTTGTTGGCAAAATTTTGGGGTACACGTAGAATCTTTGCCTTTTGTTTTGGATACTATGGCGATCCACAGATTTGAGTTGATTTTCGATTTGAAAAGAGAATTTTGGCGACACTAGAGTTGGGGTGTCCGTTACCAGCAGCCGCGGAATACTCGTGAATGTCGGGCGACCCGACATTTTCACGAAAATCAGGCAGAGTCTCCTTTGTACGGGGAGAGCTCTACCCCGAATCTGGGAACACACAGCACATCCCAAACAGTCCAATATAACAGTTTATGATTTAAAACGACCACTTGGGCCCATAAGCAATACTCAATATACATGCCAACTATGAATCAACTATATACCCAATAGTTACAAGAGTTAATATGTTTTTACTCTTTATCTGATACATACATTAAACTTAAAATTCTAATACATGTATCATCAAAGCCCGCAAACTCGACTTTCTTCTCATCCTCGGTCTCTAGGGCGAGCACGTCATACGCTCCACATTACTGTAAAATATATCCCTCGCGAGGATGAGCTAATCTCGATGTAGTGGGATAGCCTAAGTGGGCTACTCTCCTAAGTGCGGTCGATGTTCGAAATAAACATACGTTCGAAAATGCATGATCCTGCTTGAATGTCTACATGACCTTTCGGATCCAAGTCCTCACCGACTCTCTCACACTTTCGCTAAGCCTCGTATGAAATTATTGTTTTGTTAGTTTGTGGACAACCCTCAGATGAATATATATATCAATTGGTATTTCAGGCGATTGATATAATATTTCATTTGTGGACTACCCTCTAGATGAATATCAATTGGTAGCTCAGAGCGTTGATATTTTTCATTTGGACTATCCTCCTAGATAATTAATATTTTGAACTACCCCTTGGTCATTTCTCTAGACTCATCTCATGCACTCACTCCTATAGTTCTAGGGTGTTCCAGTGCATATGGAATGCATGTATGCCAATTCGTCTGATCCCAATCATATGCAAATATGTAAACATGCACATATCCATAATATCCAATCACACAATCATGTCATGTAATAAATCAATTCATACATCAAATTAGCTCCCTTGAATGTTGGTCTAATGATCATACGGCTCCCATGAATCATGACCAAACACATATTCACACAAATATATTTTCGTATCCTTATTCACAGAACGTTAGCCTGGGGTTCAGTTCTGTCCGATCATCATTCATCACCTTCCTTTGTGAACCGCATTTCTGACATTCCCGGCCTAATTTCCAATCAAAGCATGATTTATTTCCAATATTTCCCAAACTTAGAAAAACCCCATCAGCCGTGGTCATTTACATGATTGTTTAAGATTCACATCAATTCGGTCCCAGATTTGGGGATGAGTGATTAACCCTCACGGCCTCACACTTTCGACTCAACATTGTAAAGTGTAGCAGACCGCGCGATGAGAAACCACCTCTAGGGTTTGACCCCTAATCCATTATGAAACCTCTCTACTTGTAAACGGTTCTCCTTCTTATCCGTGCAGGCGGTCGGATCGTAGATAATCTAGAGAGAAGTGCTCTCTCTCTAAAATCTCACAATGGAGCTCACTGCATCGTTTTCCCATTTCATTTCCTTTCTTGTGGAGAAAAGCTTTGTAGCAATTTTTCGTCTTTGTGGCTGTCCATTCAAATTTTAATTTGTCCCTCTTTTCCAGTTTTGACATTCGGTACTATCTCGGCCGTCCATTTTTTATTTATTTCTCTACTCATACCGCCTTGGCACATGAGTACATGTTTATATCAGGCTTTGTCGCATCGAGAATTACGTTCTGACACCGTCACGTCTGCTCCGAAAAAGCGTGTAAATTAAACGTCACCGAAATTCGACGAAATTTTAAGTCTGGCCCAGTTCACGAGGCGATTCAACGGTGAAATCCCGTTCGTCATCCGGAATCTGAGAATAAAATTAAAATTTTGGTAAATACAATTTGTAATCGAAATTACGATTTTGCCATTTTTCCAGAAATTGGAATTTCTCGGGTCTTACATTCTCCCCTCCTTAAAAGGAGGTGATGCAAATTGGGATAATCATATCACTCACGTGCATATACAACGTCCTCTGCCATGCGTAGTAAGCGGTCGTTTTAATCTTGGCGACTAAACCATTACCTTCATCCTAGCAGAGGATGGTGGCGTGTGTCTCGCTCCCACGTGAACTCCTCCATCCGTAGCAGGTGGCGCCATAGCATCAACACTGGCCTCCCACGGTCTTGCGCGTCGAAAAAAAGGCGTCACGGTATCAACATTGCACCGCGGTCCTCCTCCGAGTCTCATCGGGTGTCAGCCTCGATCTTGTCCCCGATCCACCGCCATGGGTTGGATCACAGGTATCTTTCAAGACATGAAGGCGTGAAACACCTCGTGGACACCTAACATCTTTGACGTAGTAACGGTATGCAGCGGTGCTACCTTCAGAAGAATTATCACCGAAAGGTCCAATGAACCACCGGCGGTGCGGTAGCTGCCAGCGGTTCGTTGCTCCCTCTTGAATCGCCGGGCGGTGGTCTGACGAACTCGTTGACGTGTTTGTCGCGTAACTCTTGTTTCACGGGCCGTGAGAAGGTATTTGCGTATATCGGCTCACCTTCGGTGTCTCTAGTGGTCGGTTGGTGGTCGATCTCCCACCTGGTCGACGTAGCGATGACTGGTGGCCTCATCTGATGCGCCCTCCGATTGCCATCTACGTATACTCGTGTTGTTGTTGTAAGCGGAATTACTAAAGGCGTGTTCTCCCGACTGCGATCGGGTAGTAGTGCGCCACAATCTGTGCCAGTCCCTGCCAGGCCCGACCATTTTATCGGTGCATTATCTCTCATCGTCGGTATGATGCCCGCGTACTTTGACTCTTCGGTGTGCCGTAAACTTATAGTTATATCAGATACTATGGATACCGAATTACCCCAGGCGGACTATCTCTAGATATCTGGTAGTGAGATCTCTCGAGGAGAAAGTGCTTCACGACTAGAAAATGAACCGACTTAGTGGTCGTTCGCTCATACCCATCTGGCGATATTGCTTCTGCACGTGGTGGTGATTATGAGTCCATGGTTCTCCAGCGGCCGCCGTTGCCTCGTGGCGATAGCCTGTGGCGGTGCTTCCCGACCTTAACACTGCGACGCGCCAGCGGAACGCCATTCGGGCAAAATTACGATGTCTCTTTATTACTCCGATGATGGTGGCGAAGGTCGGTATCGCCGTTACGGATTGCGCTCGTCGAGTGATAACCACGGGAATCATACTCTGGGTTCAGATTGGTGAGAGACCACTGGTCCACCATACGGGAGACTGCCGTGACGTTGCGTCACCAGTGCGATGCTGTTGTGCCAGTTTTCAATGGATACTTATCTCTGCGGTCTGCTCGGACTCAATCGCTCTGCGCTCGGAGACGGTGTTGGCATTCGCTCCCACAGATTGCGATTGCGCTCGTTGTCTTTTGGCTAAGTATACCTGATCTGGGCATCGCCGCTCGAAGGCCATGCCTGGCGATACTCGTGACTGTTTGGTTGCGTCAATACATTTTACGCACTGGTTGTTACAGGTGAGGTCATAATCTCAGAACCATCCATGCGCGTTTCTTGTATTGAGATCCGCTGGTGATATCTTGGTTTTTTATGGTGCGGGTGCCCCTCGAACTCTCGCGATATATAGTAGTGCTTGCAAATCTTGGTGAGCTACGGCCATGACTCGCGTGTGTGGGGTAATAGTCACCGTAGTGATTATTATTTGAGAACCATATTCTACCTCCAGGCTGCGATAAACACATCCCAATCAGACCTCGAGGGCATCACAGTACACTATGTATATACTTGTCCTGACTGAGACTATCAAATTGGGATGTGATAAGTCATATTTAACTCTGGAATGCCTCTGCATTGGATGTCCTAATCAGACTTGGCTCTTTCAGGATTAACCTAATTCTCATGGTCTTTGCTATCAAATATATTAGATCCTTACCAATATGATGATCTGAAAACTAGTAATCTGAAATTGACCATTTCTATCCCGATATCTTTTCGACCTTTCTCTGGTTGTGACATCTGATCTGGAAGAACATGTTAAGAATCTCCGCCTGGTGGCTGAAGCTCATGCCGGACGATATCTGGTGATTCTCTGACAATTGTGACGATCTGGAGTGGGTATCTTATCCTCTGTTTGGAGTGGATCAGTCATCATCCGTGAAATTCACGATAAGCCGATCTAATGATTTGAATATCCTATCTGAATCAGCGATCTACATGGTACATTCATTAAATAGAGGAACATCGCGTAACTCAAAAGGAGCCCCTAACTCGGTGTTTGAGTGGTAACCAGTCACGAAGGTCTATCTTAAGTAGACTTCGTGCTCCTCTCAAGCGATCAAACAAATTGTCAATCCTGCGATAGTGTTGCTCCGATTCTTGATCGTAACCTGTTCAGCTGTCGATAATGAAGTACACGATCGAAGGGTCTTGTCCTTCTTACATATAGAAAATGAGCAGACCATGGTGAGTGTGGTCAATAAACTCCTGTCAATGTCTTACCAGCGAGACTCACGAGTTCTGACTCAGCCCAGTTATATCCCCATGTGAAGTCATGAGGTGGTTTGAGTATAGGTGTAACTCAATCAGAGTTTCACACCTCTGTGGAGTGGTCGGTGGCTCATACGGAAAAGCTTATCTACATGTACTCGCACTCTGCTAGGGGTGGATCTAAGTCACGGATCTCTATAGTCATAGGGTAGAAAGGCTGGCTAGCCAACCATTGTTATCAACATGGGCTGAAATTATCTTGTGGGACCAGAATGTCTAGTGTGCATACCACACAGTACCACGGTGATCACAGGTGTGGTGGCTCTCTAAATACATTCGATGCGGCCCTTTGGCAAGACATTGGTAATCCATCCCAGGGATGGCGTCATTGACATATCCACATGATCCTCGGATCCATTGTGGGTAGGTTCCCGGATCTCTAACTCGCAACCTCGGCACATCAAGTCATGTGCCACTGATCACAGGGAGAACCCACATTCGCCAGCTTCTTTGGTCAAACCTCTGGCCCGACTCTCTCTATGGTCGGGTTGTCCCAACCATGGATCCATATCTACGCAGTGAGTGCAAATCCACGGCCCGAATAGACAACGGGCAATTCTCAGATCTGCGACATAATGTATGTGACCATGAAATCATCGACAAGTAAACTAATTCCTGAATCTAGCCATAAATCATCTGGATCATGCGCTGATACCAGAACTCTAAGCCTTATGCCTGTGGTCTGCATTACATTACCCATGATGACTGAAACTGCCGTGTCATAACCTGGGTCTACGGGATTAATCTCATGGACTATTATTCAAGATAAACAACGATCCCAATTATCGGTGATCTTATGCCTCGATGCGTTCTCGTCTGCATAAACCAATGATGCATACGTGGTCTCACCCTGTGAATGTCGGAGGGTAGTGCGCTCTAAATCTCGAAGTTGCTGGATCTTCATACTTGCTATCCAGCCGGTCACGATGCGTTGGCATAATACTACTCAATACCATTAGCCTATTGATCGAAACCTTTGGTGGTGCGACGTTACCATGGGGCGTCTCGTCTCGTCCTCCTACCAACCATCTCGACGAATTAACGAGGCAGTTAAATCTAATCTGCGATTATCTCGACATAAACACAGCGGGACGCTGTGTACATTATCGATATACCATATTCTTGCATTACGGTGTCTGACAGTAGTGCATTTAAAATATTGTTTCAACAAAATTTTATTTTAGAATTTCAATTTTGAAAATTTTATTTTTAAAATTTTGTCGTTTGATTTGATTTGATAATTTTTTAAAATACTTATTTTATCATTTTTCTTGATTACAACTTGTAAAACCTTGAGAGTGTTTTTCTTACCTCATAATCGATAAATTTATGATTATTTTACTATATCATTTTTTAATTTATTTTATTGAGAGATAAAAAAATACTTATCATATTTTTTCGTGCCTCTGATACCTAAATAAAATTGTATTAATTTCATCCTCGTTTTCTTAGTTTTACACACATTGTAAAACAAATCTTTCTCTTTTTCGTTCTCCATCAGTGGCATACATGCTGCCCTCCTGTGATGGCAAATAAATCCACCTGCCTCATTTTTATAGTTAACTATAAATCTCATTAAAATTTTGTTTCTTTACAAATATTTGTGTATTTTATTCTTTATTTCTTTTTCAGTTTTTCTCCTTATGACCTCAGTGTTCTAACACCTTAAAATTTTATTAAGTTATTTTATTAATCAATAAACCAAGCCAGTGATTACAATTTATTTCATTTCGATTTACACACTTTATGCGACTCCTAAGATTGTTTTTCCAACATAATAAAAGTGCTAATTACCTAAGCACTTGAGCATCGCCAACATATCACAGGCGCTATAACGTCGTTTCTTGATGCACACAATAAATCATCAAATCCCACACAAGGCACAACTGTGCATCAGATTGCCTGGTTTCTCACGTGTTTGGTGATATCTTGCCCTCGCCGACGCCGAACCACACCACAGGTGGTGGTGTTCATACCTCGAGACTGTAACAGCTGAATCCCTCGAGCCTAGGTATTGTTATCTCCTGGCTCACGATACAGTGGCGCTTTGAGTGGGGTGTCCGTTAACTACCATAACCCATGGTGCTGTGAATGTGGTGACCCGACTAATTTTTCACGAAAAATCGGGCGAGTCTCGCATGCGGGGAAGCTTGCCCGAATCTGGAACACGCCGACTGATACGTGATTGGCGATATAGCGGTTGCGCCGTTTGCGACCACTTGGGCCCATAAGCAATACTCAATACGTATATTCGCGGTCCAACTACTTAGCCGTTACCAAGGTTAATATGTTTTTACTCTTATCTGATACATACATTGACTTAAGGTTCTAATGTATACATGGCGGCCGACTTTCTTTGATACCGATTCTCTAGATGACGCGTCTCGCGCTCACATGCGCCAGTGTCCTGACGGGGTGAGCTAATGTTTCGATGGTGGAGTGCTTCAGTGGGCTACTCCACTGATGAACACGTGTTCCAGCCATCGCTGAAACAAATGCGGTCTACTTGATAATACATGTTAACAAGATCAGGAGTCCTCGCGGCTCTCACACTCGCCTAAACCTGTGTGAAATTATTGTTTTGTTGGTTGGCGGACAGCCTCGGAAGTGAATATATATCAATTGGAGCCGCTCCAGCAGTTGATATATTAAATGCATTTGTGATTCCCTCCAGTTGAATATCAATTGGTACTCAAACGATTGATATTTTTCTGTTCTGAACTATCATAAAGATAATTAATATTTTAGACTACCCTTGAACCATTTTCTCTAGACTATCATCTTGCACTATTTCTATGATCTGGATATTTCCGAATTATATAGTATGTGCAATTCCAATCTGATTAATGCATCGAATATGTAAGCTTATGCACATATCACATAATATCGATCACACAAATCATGTCATGTAATAAATCAATTCACTGTCAAAATTGGCTCATGGCTAAGTGATCCATACGAACAATTCACTTGAATCACTCGACCAAACACATATTCACGCAATATATTTTAATTGTCACTATTCTAAGACGATCCCTAGGGTTTAAATTCTATCGATCTATCTATTCACTTGTGACCGCGTTTCAGATTAGGCTGTTTTCATTAAACTGCGTTTATTTCAATATTTCCAAGCCAGAAAAACCATCAGCCGTGGCAATCACGGCTGCACAAATGGTTGTTCAAAAATTCACATCAATTCGGTCGAATTTGGGGCGATGGAATTAACCCCTCAGCCTCTATAACTCAAACATTAGTAAGGTATGAAAGCGGAATAAAGAGCAGTAGAAACTACCTCTCGGGTTGAAACTCTAAATCCGGTACCGTGAAGAGCCGCATTTCGTGGCGGTTCTCATAATAGAACTACGGCGGTGGATGCTTAGATATTCAGAAGAGTACTTCTCTCATACCATCTCACAATGTCTGGAGTTCAACTGCCTTGTTTTTCCCATTTCACGTTTTACTCCTTTCTTATTGGAGGAAAACGCGCCTTTTAGTCTTTTGACAATCAGTTCAGTGCCAATTTGTCCACTCTTTCCAGGTTTGACATTACAGATTCTATCTCGACCGATCCATTTTCGTGTTCTATACTCATACCACTTATGGCACATGAGTACATGTTATATGTTGTTTCAGTGCGTAAATTAATTTTATTTTTTAAAATCACGATATAGCATGATTAGTCTCAGATTAAGCCAAAAATTTACGTACTAGTAGATTTAGAGCGATTCGTGGTGAGTGGACCGTCGTCGATCACAGAGAATAATTTCAATTTTAATTGAAGTACAATTTTATAAGTAAGTCTGATTTTGTTTTCAGAAATTGGGATTTCTCGGGTCTTACAAATTTGGACTAGTGTCCTTCATGGAAATTGTATCCGCGATTGTAAACTTGATTTAGGCTTTTGAATCACCCAAATTGGAACTCTATAGCTCAAGTTATGGTCCATTTTGCGAGACTACCACAAAGTGCCATGACATTTGATGCTATCAGTTACAGGACTACTTTTTTGGTTGAAAATCAAATTTGGATGATGTTCTTGAAGAATTATACTCTGCATCTGTAAATAGTGTAGTTTTGAATCATCAAATTTGGACCTCTGACTCAAGTTGGTCCCTTTTCAGTTTGCTACAACAGTTGTTAATAGTTTGTCGTCAGATTTTGGAATTGTCAGACTAGTTTCATGTGGGTTAAACTATCAATGAATCTATTATGGCCATCGTGTTCTGAATGTTTTTGGCATCTCTATACCACAACTGATCTGAGATCAGTTGTGTGTCAGTTTGAATGACATGCGGTGTTAGTGATTGAAGTCAATATGTGTCTCTAATGTATTGACATATGATGAGTTTATGTATGGATAAGGCCATTACATGGATTTTTTGTAGGCTACATTGGAGCATGTTATCAACAATTTGGCTTAAAAATAAGTATATTGTTGAATACACAGGCAATAGTTATCAGCCGAATTGCTTGCTAAGTCATCTTTGCCATGGCACAGCGCAGGCCGGTGCTTTTAATTGTTTTTCGTGTTTGGACTTATCTACGGGTTTTTCAGGTTCTTGCCATTATTCCGCAGTTGGTGGCTCCGGCTTCAATGGATCAATTCAGAGTTGGCGATCTTGCTGATGAGATTGAGCCAGCGATGCTGAAACAGTCTTTGAGCGTGATGCCGATGCAGCTCAAATCGGTACCGGTACAAGCTGGAATTCAACAGTGGCCAAGCGGTACCGGTACCGCTCTAACCGGTACCGGTACCCCCATACAGAAAAGCACCAGTAGCAAATCGGTGCGGTATGCCGCACTAACGTTCATCAGATGCCATTATGTAATATTCTGGGGTGGTAGGGATGCAGTTCTAATGCAGAGTAGTTAGGTCAGCCCCCAAGCGTGAAAAAAAGAGAGAGAGAAAGAAAAGAGAAGCGTGGGGATCATAATGGAAGGGTGTGAAAAGGAATTGGAGAAGGCAGGTTTTGGTTTTCATAAAAAGAGTGTTCTTTCTCATAGTTTTGCTACAGAAGGGTTTATAGTGAGTTGAGATTTATGCCTTACTGTGATTTGGATTTCAAGTTCATGTAACCTTTGGGTTAGATCTTTGTGTGTTTTCTCTCTGGTGTTTTTTTTATTCTTTGGTTTTGCAAGTGATTTGACTTTCAGGTTCACTGTGAATGTTTCTCAGTAATTCATATTACTTTATAATTTTCAATGAGTTTAACTTTTTGTACTAGAGGTTCTAACGAACAGAAGCTCACATGATCAGACAATAACATAAATTCCTCTTTATACTTCCAATGGGATTTGTGTTATTAAAGCACTTATAGAAAACTTTATAAACCCAATTTGATATCTTAAACAGCATTGTGGTAGAAGATCTGGTGCCGCGTTGTACTTGATTACAAATACAAACTAAAATTAAAGATGTTGTTGAACCAGTCGTTTGCTATAGATGATTTTCATTCTCAAAGATCGTTAAAGCAAATCTAAATGAGATTAATTTGTCAATGATAAGATGAGATTGTAAACTAAGTAGGAATTCGCCATTCAATAATGAACAGAAGCTGAAACCCCATCAATCATCTTATTTAAATAGTCTATTTAATTAATTACTCAATCAATAACCTGACCCATAATTTCCTTTTTGTATACGAGGAAATGGCTCTAAGGATCAACTAAAGACCACTCCTGTAGATGACATGGTCTCCCCGCAATTACAATACTAACAACCTTAATTCCTACGGCGGGAATAAAATTCAGCATCTGAATAAAATGAAGAACATTTTACGGCGCGATTGTTGAGGAGTGGGATCGTCGGTTGATGCGAAGAGAGAGCTAGAGGTAATTTTCAATTACATGATCGTTTGTTCTACTTTCTTTTAATCACATTTTGTGATCATTTGGTGCAACGAAGAGTGGATTAATTATCATAGGTTTGACCATATGTTTCATGACATAGACCACCTCTAAAGGTCGAAGAAAGTCCATAAATAAGTCAATTGATAGATAATCACCTCAAATGGACCATCCTAGAATCAGCAGCCTCATAACAGCCAAAATACTCAGGGATACTGTTAACCCGCAAAGGACTCATGAACCTCCACAACATGAGACGGGTTTACCCTCGACCAACATAGCAGCGGAAAATGTTAGCACAAATCATTAATACTCTGACTCACACTGCTCCTTTACCTAATGTGGAAAGAACTCTCAGAAGTTTTTGGCAACCACAAGAGACACAACAAACATGATACGCCTTCACGAAGAGGCTAATCAATTCCTCGTAGTAGGAATGGTGGTCTTCTACCCAGGTATCAAGGGTTGATTAGGAACCTATTCATTGTGAGGGTTTGAGGATGTTTGCAGTGCATTTCTCTCTACTGGATCACCTCTCCACATAATCTGTATGGTTCTATTCTCTTTTTCTCTAAAGGAGAAGGCCAAAATCTGGTTTCATTCACTTGCACCCAATTCAATCTTTACATGGGAGGACATGGAAAATGAATTCCTTAACAAGTTCTTCCCTCCCGCACGTACCCATGCTCTCATGCGAGCAATTCAAAATTTTTCTGAAAAGCAGGGTGAACCTTTTGCCGTGGTATGGGAAAGATACAAGGATCTCCTCCATGCTATCCCTCATCATGGTTTTAATGTGGGATTAAATGCGTACGTATTTTCATCAAGGGCTAATATCCTTGAATAATAGTATCTATCCAAATGATGTGTGCGGGCTAGTTTTATGAAAAGTGGGGAGGCAATTCAATTCTTTGACTTCCCTGCCAAAAAAATGCCGAACATAGAGCTAATACACTCCGTAAACAACGCTAAAGTGCATGAGTACACCTGGGGAGAGATCATCATAAGAAATGATGATTTATAAGCAAAAATCGCCAATTTAACAAGGAAGTTGTTTATAGGATTTGAAAATTGAGCGAGGTAGCTAGTGTGCCTCCCAGTACCCCTCGGTGCCTGTGGTTGAGTGGAGGAGCCGGCGCGTCATATGCGATGACCTACGCACTCCAACTATTAGTGCCAGACCTTCCTCAAGTTAGGGAGCAAGTAATGCCCTTAACTACCAGAAGCCTTTGATTCTCTGTTAAACCACCTCAAATAGGTGGGGTAAGCACCTTAATTTTAGTTGGAGAAATGAGGCCACATGGCAAACAATCAAGGTCCCAATTATGAATCAAGAGTTTTTCAAATCCGGCTCCTCCATTTCGAATCAAGGTCCTCAGTTTCACGCCAGACCTAACGAGGTTTTAATCAGTCAAATCAAGAGATCCAAACCTGACCTTATCAACCTCCATATAGAAGTTTGAGATATTTGACATAGTTAAATGCGGACCCAACAATCACCAAACACTGAATTTCAGAGCTGTGAATGATGTGAGGTCGAATCACTAAGCTAACTTTAACTGCTGGGCGTTTTCAGCAAGAGAGAAAAGGGAAACTCGAATCTCAAGCCATCCAAGCCCCCAGTGAAATAGTGTTGGAGTTTGGTCAAAGTAAAACCTTTGAACATTTCAAGGTTGTCACCACTCTTTTGAGAGTGGTAAGGTAATTGACAAAACTATTCCAAACCAAAGGAACCAGCCAAAGAGTTACAAAGTATGAACCCGGTGGGGTGATGAGGTGTCGAGATGAGCCTCATGTTCCTAGGGCGGATATTGTGATGGTGACAGAGGCAGAGACTACCGTATCCCTCTTGGCTCCATACCCTCCTCTCCTTGGGTTGAGCCCCAAAGAAAGTGAACAATCATTAAAGATCACTATGAGTTGTTCAAACAAGTGAAAATGACATTCTTTAGATGTCATTAAGAAAATTCCGTCCTTATGCCATTCTGAAGATTTGTGCATGATAAAAAGGAAACTAGGTGTCAACAAGGAGGCATTTATGACTGAGCAATCTACCTCATTGATTCGAAACAATTTGCCCCCTAAATACAAAGACCCAGGAAGCCCTACTATTTCCATAGTGGTAGGGAATTCAAAGTTAGAACATACTCTAGTGGATTTAGGGGCAAGTGTTAATTTGTTTCCTTACTTTCATTATATCGATCTAGGGTTGGGAGAATTAGAACGGTATCACCCCCGATTAGGTGTCGTAATGTGAAGAGATTCCTAGAGGGATAGTAGAGGATGTATTGGTTGCAGTGGATCAGTTCTCACTTCCCTGTGGACTTTGTTGTGACACTCAGCTTTGTGGTGAACCAAAGACTCAATTCAGGTGATTCTTGGTAGACCATTCTTGTATTGCTAAATGCCATCATACAACGTAGGGAGGCCTAATGACACTATCATTTGAGTAACATGACTACATTAATTTGAATATCTTTAGTAATATTTATCAAAGGGAATGGGAGATGGGGAGAATGTTTGTGGGAATAACCATAGTTTGATTTGTGAATTGCTATAAATGCTTCCAGATAATGTCTCATATGATGATCCGCTCATGTCTTGTCGTGGCGAGTTGGGACGAGGTGACCCATCAGTCCCTACACTCCCATGGTGAACACTTAATGAGTGTGGAAGTGAATGGATGAAGCACCTAAATTTGAACCACTTCCATAAGTGGGGATGGGCATTACGGAGAAGAGAGACCACCTAAGCAGGTTGAAACCTTTACCATCACACCTCAAATATACATTCTTAGGGGTAGAAGAAACGTTCCGTTAATCATATCTTCACTCCTTAGAGTTAGACCAGAACATAAACTTTAGGAATGTGAGAACCATTTGTCTTAGGATGGACAATTGCATATATTAGGGGTAGCCTTTGATGCACACACATGATTCGGAAGAGGATGTTAAACCCTCTGTAGACAGCCAGGCGACTTATTGTATGTGAAAAAGTGGTCAGAAAGTGTAAACTCTTGAGTATAGTTATTCATTTACCTATTGCAGATAGCAAGTGGGTCAGACCCAGCACGGGTGGTCTAAGAAATGCTGGTGTCAACTGTGGTAGCAAATGAAAATAATAGACTAATTCCCTAAATTGTCACCTCGGTTGGTGTTATAAATTATAGGGAAGCTTAATCACGGGTACTAAGAAGGAATCCTTTCCTCTGTAGTTTGTTGATCAAATGTTAGAGAGAGTTGCAGGCATATGGGTACTTATTATTTTCTCATTTTCAGTGAAATCAGTTGGAATAACTTTAGAAGATCGAACTACATTCACTGTCCTTTTAGCACTTTTTCCTTAGAAAATGCCCTTTGGATATCTTAACGCCAGGAACTTTGGCGGTGCATGATAGGGATTTTCAGTGATATGATAGAAATCATTTTGGAAATTTTCATGGATAATTTCTCAGTTTTTGGTGACTCATATAAGGGATGCTTAGAGCTAAGTGAGTTTGGAGAGATCATCAGAGACATTGTGTTAGTGGGAGAAAGTGTCATTCGTAGGTGACGCAAGGGATTGTCTTAGGCCACATGGTATCGTGGAATCGGGTGGATAGGCCAAAGTCGGAGTTGATCTCAACCTGCCTACTCCTAAGTGTGTTAAAGACATAGATAAGTCTCTTGAACATGTTCAGATTAGGAAGATTCGCAAAGATTTTTAGTGCTATAGCGTCCCTTGCTAATTTACTTTTAGGTGCTCCTTTTTGCATGGTCACGGAGCTTGTGAAGAGCTACCTTTGGTAACTCAAACTTATGTTAGTGTCTCCTCCTATCATACGATCCTAATTGGAACCTTATTTAGATCATATTGTGGCCTTCATTGATTATGCTATGAGAATTTGTTTTGGGACAAGGGAAGATAAAAAGGCTTTGATCACCATTTTGCAGGACTCTGAATTCAACTCTGAAAATTACCACAAATACTGAAAAGAGTTTTTAGTGATCTTTGCCTTAGAAAAGTTCAGGTCATACAGTAGTAGGAGTCTCTGCCCAACCATTTTCACGGATCACGCGCCTTTTTGAAGTACTTTGCTCTCTGCGAGATGCCAAACTAGTTGACTAGGTGGATCCCTCATCCCAAGAATTTAGCTTTGACTATTAAAGATAAAGAGAATTCGGGGAATGTGGTAGCTGACCACTTATCTCAGTTAGTTCCGGAATCCAATTCTCACGGTGTACCCATAGGCGACAGTTTTCCTGATGAGCAGCTTTTTGCTCTTGTTCACTGCCCATGGTACGCGGATATAGTAAATTACCTGGTGTGACTGGTCAAATTCCACCCCAATGGACTTCTTAACAAAAAAAAAAATTTTGGTGGACATTAAGAAATATTATTTTGATGATCCATATCTGTTTTTAAATCCATCGGACCAATTGAGAGGTGTGTACTGATGATGATCAGGATTGGGATACTAACCTGCCACCAATTCAGAAACATGGCAGACATTTCCTACGCAAGGAAAACAACGGATAAGTTTTGCAAGCTAGTTTTTCTTGCCTTTTTAAGAAGCGCACCAGATTTGCAAAACTTGTGCCGATTACTTAACAATTGGAGGTACCAAAAGACATGGTGCCCTCTTGCACGATTTTAATCATTGAGGATCTTATTTGTTGGGGTATAGACTTCATGGGGCCTTTTCCCCCGTGGGTACCTTTACATTTGTTATTTGTTGACTATGTGTCGAAATGGGTTGAGGCTATTCCAACGAGAACTGACCACAAGGTTGTTTAAATTTATAAAAAATTTTACATTTTTCACCGTTTAAAATTACCTCGTCACAGTGTGGTGATAGTGGACTCATTTTTGTGTCGTTCTTTTGAGAATTTGTTGAAAGTATGGAGTCACCATAGAAGTTTCTTGACATACCACCCACAAAATAATGGTCAGCCAGGAGTTAGCTAATAGGAGGATCAAACACATTTTGGAAAAAAGAAAACATTTTGCCTCAAATACCGCGCAAAAGGGTGGTAGCCAGCTGAAACTGGGAAGCTTACCGTACTGCTTTTTAAAACTATTCTTGGTATGTCTTACATAGGCTTTATTTATGGCAAAGGCTTGTATCTCTTGGTGAAATGGAGCCACGGGGCTTATTGGGCTATTCGAAACTTCTAATTTTAATTGGGAGTGAAGGCGTTGGCTCTTGGCTGATGGATAATGAGCTTGGAAAGAATTGAGGCGAAGTCGTGCAGAGCTCGGTTAAAGAGAAACTACGCATTTGTTCATGAGAAATGGAATATTCTGTGAAAGCTTTTAGACCTAACCAAGAGTACTACTACTCTGACTCTCACATTTGCACATGTTTCAGGCAAACTCCACTCTCGGTGGGCCCAGCCGTTCATTGTCGAGTGGATTTACCCTTATGGTGCGGTGGAATTGAAAATCCAGAAAATGGAAATCCTTTAAAGTCGATAGCCAACGCTTCATGATCTCGTACTTTGTGATCGGGAGAGCGGTGAGGACATTAGATCCGCTCTACCAGGATACTCCTTCAAAGTAAAGTCTATCCACCCTTGTTGTATATAATTTTTGTTTTCTTTCCCGCATTTCTTTTTACTTTCTTTATTTCAATTGCTTTTCTCATATGAAAAAAAAAAAAAAAAAAACCAAGCCATTAAGCGCCTACGTTGACTCTCAGTAGCCTCCGGCCATTTGTGGGGGTACCCATGTGTGAGGACAATGCACTTGTTTCGTATGAATTGGGGCCTTGCGGATTGGACACAACTATCGCATGTTACATGTTGGAGTGTATGGCAAATTTTACAGTTGTGTCTTTGGGTATAATTACTTGACTGTAATGTGTGGCAGCCGCATGACTTTATACACACTCACGTCATCTCAATGCATTTTACAATAAACATGCACAAAATCTATGTTCATATTGTGGACCTTATTACCAGTGTTCTAATTCCCTACAGACGGACCTGATTAAACTTTGTTTTGCAATTTAGTGCCTGACCATTATTTTGGCATGCCATGTTAACTACATGCATCATAATCTCTAAGGAACATCATGCATAACTGGAAAATGATTGGAGGCCATCACTTCTGTGTTACACTTTGTGAAATCATTTTGACTTAACCCTTGCCCCTATTTTGAGCCTTGATTTGTTGGTTGAACCCTAGGAATACGATCCACCAATCTGATGGACCACATGGTAAGTGTGAAGGTGTCAAAGAAAGTACAATTGTTAGCTCACAGTAAACAGTTGGATTTTATAGGCGGGAAATACGACGGGGAGAAATGAGCATACGGTAAATCCGGGATGGAAAGCATTCGAAAGGATATATTTATATATCGCACTACATCCCCCAACTACCGAAAAAATAAATAAAATAAAATAAGTAAATATATATATATATATATATATATATATATAAGGATAGCCGGTACGATGCAGCTCTATAAATCTGGGTACCACACTTATGCAAAAGGGGCGTGGGCAATCGGTACCCGGTGATTACCGCCTTTACTAAGCGATGCCAGTACCGCGGGCGGATTTTAGAGAAAATTAGGGCTTTTAACCTTTTGCACCACTTTTCATTTCCACACTCCCCAGCCTAAATGAACCAAACCCTAGCCCTTTTGTTATACTGGCCGAATGTCCGGTTTTACGTTCTGCCGATGGTTCCATCGTTCGATTGAGACTCTTCTCGGTTCAGCCGTAAGCGTGGTAAGTGCAGCCAGTTCTTTGAGAACACTCTTGCGGCGATACATCATTATTATACATGGATTTTCTTGGTTGGTTTGGGTTGGTGGTATTGTTTTCCCCAGTGGCCAGGTTTCTTCGAAGTGATGGGTAAGGAGTTTTTATAAATATGCATGGGGCGACCCCGATGCACGGAGATAGAGGCTGTTGGGATATTGTTCTATGTGTTTGGGCCGTATTTGCCGTATTTGAGATTCTTGTCATATCTATGGCAGTCATTCTCATGAAGAAACGGTGCCTAACGCTCATAGATGAATTTGTGAAGAAAAGGAAATCAACACCTGTAGACCGTAAAGAGAGCTGAGAAGAGAAGAGATTCATCTTATACGGGGTGAGGGTATCGGAGTGATGATGAGGAGACCGAGGCCATATTTGTTGAGGCTTCTGATTCAGAACAAGAAAAGTGGAGCCCGATCGTCCTTGACGGTTGCCGTGCGAGTGTGAAGGTGGACACATTTGATACCCATCTATCAGGCCATTGTTTAAGTGATTATAAATTGCATTCTTTGGAAATGCAGGTGTCACCACGCGGTTCAAGGTTTTAATTTGAGAGAAAATCAGCGGTCCGTACCTCTTGAGACCCCTTTGTGATGGGTAGCGGGTTAAAGATCACCTGATTTGATAGCTCACTCACTACGATTATGTCCGCCCTATTTGCGGATCGACACCTTACCCCCTTAGGGCCGTCTGATTTTGACGCCATTTGTTTGTGAAGGTGTATGCACTCATCCTGTTGCTATGAGTGGTTTTACACGCAAGGAATTTATGCCATGGAAGCTCAAGCCGGAATATGTGTTGATGAATAAGATTATTCATGATAGGGTAAGACCCAAAGGGTAGCGAGAAATTTTAGAACAAGAAGAAACTCAATTTATATGAGGTGGTGGTAGGAAGCTTGTTGACTATGCGGTATATGGTGCGTTATGAGGGACTTCTGTGGAGTCCAGTGAAAAAACATATTGATTCCCATCTCTAGTGACAAATCTTGTGAGCTTGGCGGGGATGAGAGTGGTTAAAGGAAAGATAATTCTTCAGTGGGACCATTGACAATAGGCCAAAAATTTGTTTGTCTAGACTGACGCCCCACATCCCGGTGGCTATTCTCGGGGCCTCTTCGTCTCTGAGCCTTTTAGCATCTATGAGCACATCCCTGCGAAGAGCGGAGCGTCGGTCGAGTGGTTTAAATCCATTTTGGAAAGCGAAACAAGCTTGACTTTGAATATCAGACACGGTCGTATTACGTCAAGGAAGGCGTTGGACCCTGCTCACTATGTTGGAAGTGAAGAAGAATAGATGGTTTGACCGATGAGGGCGCGTTTTCTTAATGACAGGCGGCGGGGGGACATGAGTGGCCAGCATAGTAGGCTAGATTAGGGTAGTGTTGGCAATTGGGTAGAGCCCTCAACCACGTCATGCCAACACCCATTTTGTTCATATTGCCCTATTTGTGTAGCCTATGGTCATTACAAACCTTAAAGACCTTTTTGATTTCAGTTGTGTTAGTTGTTCTCTTGACTTTTTATGCATAGTAGTTTCGTGGTTGTATTTAAGCGTTGCCTTTATAATATTATCGTTCATTCGGTTTGAATTGCTTGCATTACGACTTTTCTTTTCTCAACCATGGTCCTTTATATGAATAACTTGGTTTTGTGATAGTTTCTTGTTATGTTCATTTGCTTGAGGCGTAGTTTTGGTTTATTAGTCAGGCAGTGCACATTATGTGAGGTTGAAGTACTATGTCTAATTTTACACGAAACACTAAACAGCTTTACTTTTTCATTTGTTTGTTTAGTAATCATAACTTGATGGGTGTACTAGTTTAAATCTTGCTAGGGACTAGCAAGATGCAGGATTGGGGTGTGTTGAATACCTGAAGAAGCGACAGGTATGGCGAGGAATTTAGCACCTTCGGGTCATACTTTGCTCACATTTTTATAAGAATAGGTACTTTTAATTGTTTTTCGTGTTTCTACAGACTTGTGCGGGTTTTTCGGTTCATAACCGCGTTGTGCAATGGTTGCGTTATCCAGAGAAAGCTAATATGGATCGTGAGGATGATGGCAACCTTGTGGTGAAGTTTCGGGAAGTGCTAGCGATCTTTTGTGAGCTCATGAGGAAATTAGTGCAGAATTCATCAAACGGTCAAGATTACCCCACCCAAAAGCTGGAATTCATGGCCGGCGGGTGCCACGATCTTGCTCTAACGTTCCATTTTATTGAAAAACACCAATTGTAAAGTGGAATTACTGGTGCACTCCTTCAACCATCAACGCGGATCATAATGGAAAAGTATAAAAGCCAAAGAAAAGAAAGGGAAGGCAGCTTTGATTTCCCCTAGGGTTTTGGTTTTCTTACAAAAAGATGGTTTTTCCCAGAAGTTTTTGCCAGGGTTTATAGAGTAGGGTTGAAGACTTGAATTTTCTACAAACATTTTGATTTCGTTCAAGGGAATCTTTCAAATAGACTCAATACAACTGCTTTTCTCTCAATATTCGTATTTTGATTCCTTTGTTTAAAAGAAGTTTCAATTCTCTGTGTCTTTATGAACAATTTCTATCAATTATGATCTAAGTTTGAGAATTTCATCACTGAAGTTCTCAAACTTTATGCTAGTCTGAATGGTGAACTCACTCCCCATCAAGGTAATAACCCCACCCTCTTTATACCAATGGATTTAAAAGTGGATGTTAAGCACTTCGTAGAGAAACTTTTACAAACTTTAGTTATCTCTTTTAATAACAGAAACTGAGAGATCCCTCAGACACGCTTGTAATTTGATTACAAATGCAAGCTTAAGAGTCTCAATTTAATGTTTAACATGTTTGAACATCTCGACGTTTTATCTCCTAAAAGAGTGCGAATAAATCTTCGCCTTAAGACCATTCAATAATGGCCTAGATGAGATTGTAAACCAGAGGCGGAATTCATTTGATCGAATAGTGAGTGAAACCCAAGAACCCCCACCACCATCTCTGCCTAAAATAGTCATTTAATTGAATTACTCAATCAACTAACTATAACTATACTCTCTTTTTCAAAATACACATCTTTGGAGGAATAGCTCTCAAGGATCAATTAAAAGATTCAATTCCTCTTGAGATGACTAGACTGAATAGATTATAATGTTAGACAACCTTAATCTTTACGCTTTGGGAATAAAATTCACCATATGATTAATGACGCATGATATGTTATTGTTGATTATGATGACTTGTTTATGTTGATATATGAGTGTGTAAATATATTGACATGAATGTGTGATCTTTGGAAATTTTTGTTGATTTATATGAATCAACCATGATGTATGGTGGAGGATGTGTGGGCAGAGTAGGAATTTGTCCATATAGCTGGCCCACTCATATAAAGACATGGTATAGGCTTGAAATGGTACATCGACGCATATGCATGTGAGACACGAGATGAAACAGTGAGTGCATGGCTATAACTCACACCGTGTTTAGTTTTGACTGGTGATCAAGATTTGGGACACACCCAACAGGTTGGAATTCTTTATTGTATACATGAAAATGAAAACATGTTTCGTGCACATAAGGGATTAGACATCTCTGGGAAAGTCTCCTGATTTTTAAGGTACATATATGTTCAATCCATGAAAGTTCCATGAAAAGAGAACTAAAAGGGAGCTCCGGTGAGACTCCAAAAATCACAATTCACAAAAAGATATTAGTTATTTCGAATTGCAAATGATCACTAAGGTGTAACATACAAAGATTGGCTTTGAAAAACAAATGAATTTTGTTTGTAAATGATCATTGGATGAATCATAAAATGATGGATTTCATCACGACGGCCTGCACGGTGATAGAGTCTGAAGCACCAAAGTTATGGAAAGCCCATGGCGGGACTCAGTATTGGGAGCCTAAGAGGACCCCGGGGCATGGTATACATATTGAGTCCCCATCTCATCCTCATAAGTATAGAATTCAACTCAGACAAAAGGAATCTGTTTGAATGTGCAGAATCAGAACATGACCACATGTGTACTAGGTGTATGGCCCCTTAGAAGTTTACTTTACTGGAAGTGGTCACCTAGTAAGTGGAAACATTTCTCAAGATTAGACAGCATGATCGCGCTGATTCAGTCTAATGGTAAAGAATTGCCACGTGCCTAGCAAATATCTTTTAGAAATATTTGGAATAATGTTGAGTCTGAATGTGGATGATTTGAAGAGTGTTGCACTAAACCCTATGAACTGTTTTAAATATACCTTGTATGTTAATGAACATGATTAAATTGACCTGTGTGGTCATTTTTATCATTGAATGACTCCCATAGAGGTCATTATTATATTAGGCTTCCCTGGATGGGGGCTTCAAGTGTTACTATGTTCTGATAGTTGGATTTTGAATAGAGCTCTCAAGTAGCAAGTAGACTCGGTCCCATTTTTTAAATTAAAGTGATCCTAAAGGAAATGTACATACCAATGCGTATATTAATACAATCATATCCTGCCAGTTTTTCGCAGTTGATCTGCTGGTCACGACCTGCTCGTGGGCGTCACAAATGGGAGACCACCTCTGATGCCACACTGAGGATACAATAGCCATTCAACTAGAGGTGAATCCCAAGCATGGTGGATCGGTCAAAGCCTCAAGGAATTCTGAGGCAATGATGCGATTGAGTCCAGAGCTCATGCAAGTATTTCCCAAAGATCTCATCAGAAAATCTTTTCTACCAAACTTTATCATGTCCAATCGGATCTAGGATGCTCCCGATACCATTACCAAATCACTTAAATCACTTTATTAAATACATTTAATTAATAGTGCTGCTGTCTCAAATCTTATATGCATTATTTCAATTTGGGTAAGCCTATAAATATTGCTAAATTCAATGCAATTCCTTTACCAAAATATGCACGAACTAAATGGCATTTTATGCCAAGCATAACATACAATGTCCAAAAATCATATTTATATAGGTACAAAAATAATTTTGGAGCTGAACCTATTTGTTTACAAAACAATGCTGTCGCGTTTAAAATGGTAAGGATGCATGTGGACGGAGTAGAGGCTCTGCAGGAACTTTCCGAACGACTTTGAGCTCCTCACGCCGGTCCTTTCTAATCACTTTACTTACTTCCATTCAGACTGCGCATTGATAAAAACAATACGTCTACCTTCCGTTTAGTTGGTTTAATCATGCAATTTATTAACAAAACTTGAACTCTTATGATAATCAATGTCATATAATACATAGATCATTTCATAAGTACAATCATTTGTGGCTCATTGATTTATCATTCCAACATACTTCATATGCAATAAATCATTATAATCCGTAATCAGCATGTGCATTTCACACCATTCTTCTTTCATTTAATTGGTAACGTTTTCTAATACCCAGAAGCGCGTCAACAATCTCAAAATCAATTTAACCTGCCCCTAACGTAATTTCTAACTGGCGTTCGTGGCGCGGGATGTCGACCGTCACGCCGGTTTGACCGCAAGTCATAAAAACATTTGTTTTATAAATAGTGTCGGGTTCCCACGGGCTTCGCCGACCGGTTATTAAAATCAATTGTGGAACATCACCGACACCACCTCTAGGTCACGATCTCGCGATGGCATCACACGCGTTGTCTGGTAAGATCACGACTTGACCTCATCGTATACCAATATATCCTTAACGCTGAAATAAATGTTAACATTCTATTTAAGCATGTTTCAAATACTTTATAGAAAAGGCATTCCGCTGTACATTCTATAAAATAGTTCATTTTCAATACTCAGCTTGAATTTATATATGCAAACATTTACAATCAATTCTTTTAAATTAATTAAAATAAATCAATATGTTCTTTCTATAAATTTAGAAACAAACATTTGAAATCTAAAACTAGAATAGAGAAGATGAAATAAACCATCTAATTCTTTCTTTTTCTTGACTTTAACTGTCCTGTGTTGTGTTCCTCACCGCCCTTAGCAAATCACACACATCACATTTAGTAAAACTAGTAATTTCACACATATTCACTGACTTTACTTCACGAGGCTGAGGTGTCGTATGTTTTTCACATTTGATGCATATCCCTATTTGAAACCCCATTGACCAATAATACTTAGAAAGAAAGTCCCAAACCACATCAAGTGGGCCATGAAAGCCTGGAAAAAGAAAAACCCGATGTGAATAGTAATAGCTACGTCAAGTGCATAGTTTTATCGCTACAGACCTTCTCGCCAAGTAGCCTACAGTGCCTTCGTAGAGCAGCTGTGGGGCCATATGCTCCTATTATTCCGAAAGCTTATTTTTAAGCACTTCTGTCTTGGCCATGAATAGTGGTATCCCACACCTTCTTGAATGTCATTGGTCTACTATCAGCTTAGGTCTCCCCACACCAAAGATAGAGCCTGCTTTTGCCCTGGAAGATTTTTCCAATTTTGCACTTTTGCTATTCTTCTCCAAAATCACCCTCAAAAACCAAAAACAAACACGTGGAATCACCCCAATAACATCCTAATATCATCCAAATCAACCATGAGCACAAACCATGGATGGTTTGAGAGGTTTGGTTCTTAACTTAAATCCTATAGTCTTTCCCTTCCCTTTCTAAGAAGATTCTACATAAACAAATAGAAGGATTTATACAAACAATCCCTTTCTCTCCAAAACCCTTAGCTTTTCTCCCTCTCTCCTCTCAAAAAATGTTTTTGCTCAATGCACAAACAGCCTTCGCATTCATAGATGTCTTAGGTTTCTATTTTTAAGTATACATTGTTATGTTCGCTTAATCCACTAAAACGACATTTGTCAATTTTTCTCCTTTTATTCTCTACTTTCACTTGATTATCACTTAATCACTTTAGTACATTTCAGTTTGCTCCTATTCTGACCCTTAAGTCCTTATTTTAACACACTCCAATTTGTCTCTTTTTATACTGGGTTTGCTCTGGTCTAACTAATTTCTCACATTTTAGCATATAACATTTAATCATATGCCTAAGCACTTTCCTCCATTTCCTACATTTCCCACTTCATCATTTCTAAACCTAAATTCATACCCGGAATATATAATAAAATTATTATAAAAATTTTAGGGTATTTTGGGGCACATTACAGTGTCCCAGCAAGAAAATTTAGGTCTCGAGTACCTTCATTAAACTGTTGCGAATACTTCTGCCGCATTGTTTCTTTACTTTCCCAAGTGGCTTCCTCGGTCTTGTGGTTTCTCCACAACACTTTGACTAGTGGAATCTTCTTGTTCCGCAATTCTTTCACTTCGCGAGCCAAAATCTCCATTGGCTCTTCTTCATACGATAAATCTGGTCTAAGCTCAATTGTCTCACGAAGAAGTTACATGTAGCAGATACGTCGGGTACCTCCGTAGCATGGACACATGAAATACATTATGGATCTTTTCCAATTTCGGAGATAATGCTAAACGGTATGCAACTGGACCCACTTTTTCGATCACCTCATATGGACCAATGAATCTAGGGCTTAACTTGTCCCTTTTCCCAAAGCTCATCACCTTCTTCCAAGGCGATACTTTCAAAAACACTTTCTTGCCGATCTCATATCGAATATCTTTTCTTTTCATGTCGGCATATGATTTCTGTCTATCGGTGGCCACTTTCAATCTCTCTTTAATCATTTTAACTTTTTCTTCAGTCCCTTGTATCAAGTCGGGGCCAATCACTTTCTTTTCGCTCAATTCCGTCGAACACAATAGTGTTCTACATTTTCATCCATATAAAGCCTCGTAAGGCGCCATTCCAATACTTGATTGGAAACTGTTGTTGTACACAAATTCAACTAAAGGAATGTGTCGATCCCAACTACCCTCATAGTCGATCACATAACTCCTATTATATCTTCCAGAATCTAGATCACTCTCTCTGATTGTCCATCCGTCTGCGGGTGGAATGCTGTACTGAAATTTAGTTGAGTGCCCAAGGCCTCTTGCAATTTCCCAAAATCTCGAAGTGAACCTCGGATCTCGGTCTGAAATAATGGATACGGGAATCCCATGTAACCGAACTATTTCCTTGAAATACAACTTTGCTAACTTGTCAAGTGAATAGTTGGTTCTCATTGGTAAGAAGTGAGCTAACCCAATTCGATTGGTCGCTACGACCAGCGAGTCGCGTGCTTCTTCTTGTCAATGGTAACCCAACCACAAAATCCATGATAATTCGATCCCATTTCCACTCTAGTATTCGAATAGGCTACAATAATCCCGAAGGAACTTAATGCTCTGCCTTTACTCTTTGACACACCAAACACTTGGTCACAAATTCTAAACCATCTCTTTTCATCCCGGACCACCAGAATGACATTTTCAAATCTTGATACGTCTTTGTGCTACTAGGATGGATAGCAAAAGATCCATTGTGTGCCTCCTCGAGTATGGATTTCCTCAAATCATTACCATCGGATACACAAATTCGATCCTTATAATATAAAACTCCATTTTCGTTCACTGTAAACTCGGTCTCTTTATCATTTCCAATTTGACTCACTATGGAAAAAATCTTTTCATCTCTTTTGTGCTTCTAGCACTCTATTCAACATCTTCGGTCTCACTATCAATTCTGCCACTACGGTAACATCGTCTGATAATGACAAATGGGAATTCAACGCTCGAAGCGTTTGCATCGACTTTCTACTCAAAGCATCTACCACTACGTTAGCTTTTCCTGGGTGATAGTCAATCATACAATCATAATCCTTTATCAACTCCATCTATCTACATTGTCTCAAATTAAGCTCTCGTTGTGAGGATAAATACTTAAGACTCTTATGATCAGTGTAGATGAAACACTTTTTCTCCATACAAATAATGTCTCTAAATTTTCAGCGCAAATACAATTGATGCTAATTCCAAATCATGCGTGGGGTAGTTCTTTTCATGCAGCTTCAACTGTTTTGAAGCATAGGCTACCACTTTACCCTATTGCATTAGGACACATCAAAGTCCATTTAGTGACTGATCACTAAAGATCATATTTTATGTTAGGCTCAATATAAGAATCGAGCCCTTGCTAAGAATGCTTTCAACTTATCAAAACTTATATGACATTTTTCACCCATTCATACTTTACATTTTTCTAGAGCAATCTCACATCGGGGAGTCAGAATATAGAAAACCCTTTAACGAATCTTCAGAGTACCCGCGGGCCCCAGAAACTACGCACTCAGGACATTTCTCGTGGCTTCATTCAACAACCACTTTCTATTTTCTTTTGGATCCACTCCAGATTCCTTCTTTCAATACAATGTGCCTAAGAGAAAGGACACTTAATTCACCAAACCACTTGTTCGGGCCTGCAAATCGCTCTTTTTTCTCAAAGTCTCTAACACTACTCGTGAAGGTGTGTATCATGATTTTCCCAATCTTTGCAGATACCTGCAGTATCGCTCTAACATAATTTTCTAACAAAGCGATCCACATGCGGTCGAAAACGATTCAGCAGGTCGATGGCCGTTGGAGCATTTGTCAAACCAACGGCATTCTGAGAACTTCGTAATGTTAAATCCCGTTAAACGTCGTTTTTATGTGCATCCACGTCTTTAATTCTCAATTGATGATACCGTGTGCTAATCTATCTTACAAAAATACTTGCACCTTTTAGTTAGTCGAACAAATCATCGATCACGGATATGAATACTTATTCTTTACCGTGCTTGTTTAGTTGTCTATAATCAATACATAGCCGAAGTGTACCATCTTTCTTCTTAACAAAAGCACGGGAGCTCCCCATGGTGATACACTCAGACGAATAAATCCCTTTTCTAACAGCTCTAGCAACTACAGTTTCAAATCTTTTAACTCCAATGGAGCCATTAGACATGGTGTAATGGATCTTTGGTGCTTCTAATTTGTACAACGTCGATAACAAACTCGATCTCCTTTGTGGAGGAAATCCTAGCAACTCTTCCAGAAACACGTCCGGAAAGTCACTAACGGTAGGGATATCGGATACATTAGGCCTTGCCTTTTCTGTTTCAATCACATAATCCAAATAGGCTTCACATCATTTCCGTACCATTGTTCTAACAGTGGCTACAGATATCACATTAGAGAGTTTGTTTGACCTCTCGTTGATAAAAGTTACTTCATCCTCATTCGATGTTCTTAAGGTCACTCTTTTCATTCTACAATCCACCATCACTTGGTGTTGGGACAACCAATCCATCCCCAAAATCACATCAAATTCCTTAAAGGATAATTGATCAAATCCCGGAAACTCATACTCTTTGTATTTGGATGGGAATAATCTCTATACACTTTATTCACAACACTATGCAAAGTGGAGTTCGTCACCAAGATGTCATACTCGGTTTCACTCCTCAGTAAATTTCCCAAACTAGGTATGTCAGTACAAATATATGAGTGGGTTGACCCGGGTGATTAATGCCCAAAAAGTGCTATTTTTAAGTTTTGAGAACTTTTTGTGTACTAATCGACCTAATTAACCCAATTGGCATGTTAAGGACTTAGCAAAGCTACTAATCAAATTTTGTGACAAGTTTTTTTTTGTTGTTGTAGACTTTTTATACCGTACATAGGGATTCAGCTCAACCATAGACAATCCAAGTCCAACTCATAGGCACCGTCAAAAACCGAGAAGAAAGAAGTAGAAAGCAAAGAAAAGAAATGGAAAAGCCTTCTGAAAATTTTGTGACTGCGAAATTGCCTTCCTGTGCCGAAACATTCATGTTTTGACATTTTGACCTTTTTATCACTTTTGTTTATGCGCCCAATTTGCCCCATTATAAGAGTCTTGTTTTGCAGTCTTTTTGGTAATTTTGTATTGGGTATTGTCTATAAAAGACCCCAGGCATGACACTGTAAAGGGAGCTTGATCATTAATAAAAAATTTTTAGTCGAGCTTTGACTCGTCATTTCTTTCTCATTTTATCTCCTTTTTCCCTCACTTTCTCTCATTTTCTCACTAGCCAAACACCCTCCAAGGATGACAACTCGGAGGATGAGAAGCTAGAAACCATTCCTCCTTGGAGGTATTCATTGATTCAAGGTGAGATTTACCACTTTGTGATTGCCTTTTGTCCCCATATATTTTCATTCTAACCGATCTTAGATTCAATGCCCAAAAACTCAAGTTTAGAGTGTAAAAATGGTAGTCTTCCAAGGGTTAGGGTTTTCGGCAAAGGGTGAAGGCTAGTTGGAGTACGAAATGCATTTTCGCAGATATGAGTGCGAGGAATTATGTGGAAGAAGTGGAAAAGGATTAGGGTTTTCAATAGAGAATGAAGACTTGTTGGGAGCAAAATGCCTTTTTGTTGGGCGTGGGTGTAGGAAATGAGTTCAGTATGAAAGTAACTCATTTAAAAAAAAATATTAAATGAGTAGCCTTCTTTTAAAAATAATCACTAAACTAGTCTTCCACACTTTTTGAAAACCGCAGTTTGTGAATACAGTTTTACAAATTACCCTAAAAACACATTCAACAACTACAGTTTTAAAAAATTAACCTTATAACCGTAGTTTGTGAATGCGGTTTTAAAATTAACCTTAACATCGTAGTTGATGAATGCAACCATAAATGACACCCATAACCATAAATGAATACCCATGGCCATAAATGATAACTGGAAACTATAACAAATATAGAGTAGGTTTCTCTTGTAGATTGGAGAGCAAAATGCACACATTTATAAAGAAAGAAGACTGGGTGAGAAAATTTTACCAAAGATAGGCCGAAATCTAGAATTCTTTTATTTTTTATGTTGTGGTTGGAAACCAGGTGGAAATTACTCCATTATGAAATGATGGTCGGTGAAAATTTAAGTTTTCTCAATCGGTTGTGGAACTAGAAGATATCTTGCCCAGACAAACTATATACAAAATTGATGGAGATGGGTGAAGGGTGTGGGTATTGAGAAAGGGAGGAAGAAAAGAAGAAGAAAAGGTAAAGTGGGCAACATGTAGTGGGTATTAGGGTTTCTAAATGAATGGTCCTAATTTCACCACATGTAAAAATCACATTATGTAAAATATTTATAACTTTTATAACTTAAAGTTCACCATAGTTAAGTTTTTTTTTTTTTTTATTTGACATGTTGAAAATTTCTTATATCCTATAGTATGAAGCTGTAAAAAATCTATATTATGAATATCAATTTATCAAATTAAAATTTTGATTATCCTAGATTAAATACCTGAATATTAATTATTTATAAACAAATACAAGTAATTTATCAATTACTGATGATGAAAAATAATTTATGAAATGGAATTATATTAATATAAACACAATAAGGTGAAATTATTTTGGACGGAGTTCTAGACTAGGGCAAATGAGACGACTTACCATACACGAGCACAGGTTGGGTTTTAAGTTGGAATCCCAGGCAGGTCCCGATATGGTTGGGTCGGGTGGGATGAGGACCAGCGAGATTTTATCGTCACCCAGAGAAGCAAAGCCCCCAACTCATGTGGTTGGCTAAAACGAGTATATAACGAATGGAAGGGTCTCAAATTTGAGTCTTAATAAATCAAATAAATGGAATGAAAGAATATAAAGTCGAGTGAATATCTATCATAATAATAATAATAATAATAATATATTATTATTATTATCTAAATCAAATATGTTCACAATGACCTCTTATTATTAAAATCAATCTTGACATAAAAATATAAGTCAAGCTAAGGTCATCATGTGTTATTACTGTTTTTTTCTAAATTTAACATATGTTAAGGTAGCATTTAAAAGATTCATATATGTTAATAACAATAATAATAATAAAATGACTATCTACTAAAATAAGTTATGCAAAACTTTTAGATGATTTGATTTATTTATAAAATACATTAATTTTATATAATTAAAAATTTTATTCATCGAAAATAGTTTATTATATATATATATATATATATATATATAATATATATATATATATATATATATATATATATATATATATATATAATGAAATAAAATAATTTTATTGATTCCAATTCTAGCAATACATCATCGATAGAACATATACAAATTCGTCAAAAACCATAGAGAATAAACCAGTATCCAAGTTAATAACATAATAAATCAGCTTAAAGCTTACAACTTTGATATAGTGACTAGAATACTTGTGACTTTAGTTTTGGAACATGCTAACAACCATTGATTTGTTGTATGTGTATGATCAAATTTGTTTTACCTGTTCAAATTGGCTACAAACGAAGAAAACACTGCAATTAGACAACCAAAACCAAACACCGCAATAAGACAAACAAAACCAAACACCGCAACAAGATGACCAAAACCAAACGCCGCAACAAAACGACGAAATCACAAAAAAATAAAGATAAAACTTAAATCTATATGAACAAACCACTTAAATATTTAAGGAATAAAATAGATAGAACGAGATGTAGAGGGGTGATATTCAATCAAGAACAACCAAAAATCACCCCTTTTTACTTAAGGAATCAAATATATTCACCCCATATTTTGATCTTTATGATAATTTTAAAAGCTCTTTAGAAATTTTGAAAAAAAATTCATTTATTTTTATTTTTCATCTCATCTAGTACTAATCCAAGTTATTGAAATCAAGATATCGAGAATGATATATCTTATGACTTTTCCAATTAGTGATCCATATTGCGACTTTGAACCATGTTCGAAATAGAGAAATTCTATAAATATTGGGTTCTTGGTACAATGAAATAAGGGACGTTAAATTCCTCTCTATATACATTAGAGAATGTTGATAGTTAATAATTTACCTTGAATTACAAAATCAAATATTAAGTTATCTTTGATAAAATGCCTAGGAACTTACAAATCTATTCCAAAACCGTTGCTAATCTGTTGCATAATTGCAACAACTCTAATTTTGTTGTCAATCCATTGCAAGTTTGCAACATAACAATTCTGTGACAATTTTGCAACGGCCAAATCCATTGCAATGATGTCTTTAAAGATGACGTCAGAGCTTCCCGCCATGTTTTACAACTGAAATGAATATGTTGTAAATTTTTATAACAAGTCCATTACAATTTAATTGCAATTCAGTTGCAATTTAATTAGAACATTTTCATTGTCATTCCGTTGCAAAACCGTTACTATTTTGCAACAGATGGATCCATTATAAAACAGGATTTTTCTTGTAGTGATGGACTTTTGGCATATCATGTGTCTCTATACCGTGGAAAACAACAAGTATACCAATTGTTGCATTGGATATTTTAACATATTATCAAAATTGACAAAATTTTGTTGAAAAGAGAGTATAATTGCACGAGCATGTTCGCATGGCATGCCAAACAAGTCGTAACCAAGATAAGTGCAAGTTTTCTCATTTATGTCAATGTTGTTTGACCAACGAATACACCAAAAAAAGGTTTCCCTTAATGGGCTGACATGGTATGCCTCACCTTAGGCAATATGATTTTTCATTTTTTCCTCTATCTTCGGCCCTATAGTACCCTTCCACTTACTGGACTCAGCTTGATGCTTCACAAGCATAGCCCTCAACTTAGTCATGTGTTCTATTAAGAATGTACATATAGAGTAATGCCTTTCATTTCTTAACCAAGCATTAAAAGACTCGACGAGATTCGTTGTCATTTTCTCCCATCTTTTCTTCAAAAAAATTTCCATTGCCCAATGTTCGGGTTCATTTTGCTCAATCCATGTTGCAAACACATCATTGAACTTACGTAATTCGTGAATGTGAGCATTGTATTTAGTATCAAACCTTACATAGGAAATATTATCAAGTCATTGAAGTGCATTCTCCTTCCCTTTGTTCCTCTTTGTATTTTGTTTACTATAAAAGCTATTAAAGTTCTCCTTCAAATGATGAGAACAATATGCATAGTTATCAACTCCAAATATCTCTGGTACACTACATAGAAGACTTGGATTCCTATTCGATATTATGACAACCTCCTAATTCCCGATAACTTTCTTCACATTCTGTAAGAACCTTGACCAATCCTCATAATTCTTCGAGCTCACCACTCCAAATGCTAGTGGAAACATGTTGTTATTAGCATCATATGATGTTAGGGAGAATAGGGCACCACCGCTAGACCACTCATGTGTGATGAGTCAATGACAATGATTGGTTGACACCCCATAAAAAACCCTCGGATAGACACATGATATGCAATAAATAGTTGTTGAAAATGACCATCATCTGAGTAAGTCAACTCGATAACTGACCCCGAATTATTTTGGACAATTCGATCACACATCTAAGGCAACAATTTATAGTATTTCATGGGTTGTCCAAATACTCTATCCTTAGCCTTCTCCTTAATTTACCAAGCTTGGTGATAACTTAATCTCATCCTATGTTCCTAAACAAAGTCCTTACAAATTTGTCGTGGTTGATAATCGAGAGTTTAGAGAATCACATCATCAATCACCACAGCAGCTCAGTTAGATCTCATTAATGATCTAGAGGCTACTGCATCAACAACACTATGAATATGCTCATTTATGAATGTGTGCACTTGGACAATATCCAACGCACCAATAACACAACAAGTTATCTTTCACTGGCATTCATTTACTGTACAAACAACACATATGTTCTTAGAGGTGTTTCTTTTGTAATAGTACAGAAATCTACCTCCTAAAGACATTATATACAACACATTCCGTAATGCATATGCATTTGAAAACGTTTGTCCGCTGCCCATATTGACCCAAAAGTCTTGAATTACGTTGAACCACGTCTGTTTCAGCACTTCTATTAAACAACCCATCATACTCGAATGTTGGGGCATTTGTTGAAACATCCAAAGACAAATTCACCATATTCAAATTCTGATTTCCATTTCTAATAATTTATTCGAAATTAGAAGCAAAGACAGGTGTGGGTTCACTGTTAACAAGACATGGGAAAACTTTATTCATTTTTCAACTGCCAGGTTTATCATATGTGATATATTCGTAACAATTGTTAATTAAATTTTGTATGCCTTGTAAATGGGATTACACCAACCGCTGGTAATTCGGTATTCGAAGACACGTACACAAGACTACACGTGTCATTGAATCTAAACATTTTCATTATTTCTTCAACATCGTTTAACAATACCATTATCAAATGATCAAATTTACATGTGTAGTGCATTTTCACCAAATTTCGGTCAACATTAAACTTACCACAAATTGTTAAGACAAATTAAACATATGAAATTTGCACATTTACATACAATGAGATGACTCGACCACCCTTATATCTAACTAACCCATTTGCATTCTACACCAATTTGCCACCTTCACAAACATAACAAAACACTTCGTTCGTCATCTTCTTCAAATCTATAAATTGTTTGCCAATTTCAATTTGAAGACTCATTAGTAACACATTCAACCATATTGAACATATCAATCCTATGATTTAAATTGTGTTACAAATATATCATGAATAAGTCTTTCCTTAATCTATCACTCGATATCCAACCTATTATGGTAATAGATAAGATAGTTATGGTAGTATATCAAACCTATTGTTAAGCCATTTAAGATAGTTATGCTAGTATATTCATAACTCGATGCAAATTACAAATTTTTTAACATATATGAGCAGTGTCTACTAGAAAAACAAACACTCAAACCAATTGAATTATAGTAGTTGATATGTAAGTTATAGTAGTAGATCCAATATATTATAGTAGTAAATATTATAGTTATGATAGTAGATCAGACATATTATGGTAGTAAATAAAATAGTCGCATATTAGATCCAATATATTATGGTAGTAAATATTACAGTTATGGTATTAGATCAAACATATTATGATAGTAGATATGTCAATTACGATAGTAGATCCAATATATTATGGTAGCAAATATTAAAATTACGGTAATAGATCAAACACATTATGGAGGTAAATATAGTAGTTATGATCGTAGATCCAATATATTATGGTAGTACATATTACAGTAAAATACTGTAACAAAATTCTAACAAAATAACACTCTCGAATGTAAAAAAAAATAATAATAATTGCATAACAACATAAAGGAAAGATTAAATTTTTTTTAGGTATTTCTCGTTACCAAAAATCATAACTGCCATTGCCTAAAGAAGACGAACTCTAAGGATCAAAGAAACAATTTTTACAAAAAAAATTCTTCAAAAGCAAACCAATCCGACCCATTTATTGAACTAATAGAAAAAGGACCATGGAGGTTAGAAAGAACTGATACGTAACTCCTTTCTTGTTTGGATATCAAAGATTGAAGGAAAGACTTGCCAAATGCCGAATGCCCTAGCTTTTGGTATAGGCAAAATGCACAAAATGTCTTCCGAAGGCTTTAATTTGGTATAGGCGAAATGCGCAAAATGTCTTCCAAAAGCCAAAATTAATGAAAGAAGCAAGGAGAAGATTAAATGGAGAAGATGATGCTTGAGAAGATCAAAGGAGAAGACAAAGTGTTCAGAGGTTCAAATTTTTAGCACTGAAGATGAAGTGTTCGGATGCTCATGAGTTCTAATGTTTGGAGCTCTAAATTTTCTCTTTTTTGGCTCGTTGATGGTGTGGAAGATATAAATGAAGGGTAAATTAGGATTATTTTTTTTTTTAGGTTTGACTTTTTCACCAAAGACTAATTATTTTTTCATAAACCATTTATTTTTTCACCAAAGACTAACAACCCTAAAACCATTTATTCACCACTTATGTTCAATAACTTTTCTATGAGTGTATATAAACCTACTTTTCTCTTTTAATATTTGATGTTTCTGGTACTGATGGATTTGGAAACAAAAAACATCTTTCAACTTTAAGCACATACTTGGCTTTTATAAGACTGACATTTTTAATAAGGTTGTAACTCAGGTAGGTTGGGTCTGGTTGAACCAACCCAAGCCAAACTCAATCATGAATTACATTAACTCGTATATAACCCAACCTAATGACCACAACCTGAATTGAAACTATGAATCTCATGTTGATTTTATGTTGGTCGGGTTAGTGGGGTTGATAAGGTCAGATCAGGTTAGGATTATCAACTGTGTATGCTTTGAGTCAATTCATTAAGCTATTAACCTTGATGATGTGTCATCATTTAAAGTTTATAACGAATTTGATTATATGTTTTCATCGAATGTATTGCTAATTTGAATCAATAAAATTATCTCTTTTAAAAAAAACAAAAAATTGACATGTTTATTATCTCTGAATAAATGAAATATATCAAATAGCGTATACTGATTAACAATGATATCATTTTCAGGACTATAAAATTAAACTGTCAGGGTGTTTCTTATATATTTCATAATAAATAATCTTTAATATACTGTTGACAAAAAAAAATGCAAAATTTTTGGTTAAAAGACCTTAAATGATCTCATATTCGTAAATCTAATTCCTTGTTAATGTTTTTTCTTGAAATTTAACCTATTTTGAATAGGGGGGGAATTACTAGGGGCTTGGGGGCATCTAAGTGATTTGTGCTCTGATTTTGTCCCAACTTTGATTAACATAGGCTACATTTTCTTCAAAATGATAAGAAAAATGCAAAAGAAATAAAATATGGAGGAAAAGTGAGAGGGAAGAAAAAATGAAGGAAAATAAAATTAAAATTAAATCTTAAATATTATTTTTACGTACTACTTCAAAATTGTTTTTGTTATTTTAACTCATTAATATAAAGTTTGAATAATTTAAGAATTGGTAAGTTTTTAAGCAAAATATTTATATTAAATTTTCTTATTTTTTTTTATTAGACAACCAAATATGAAAAATTCATTTTTCATACTAAGGAAAGAAAATATAGACAAATAATGGAAGGGAGAAAAATTTGGAGGAAAATTAAAAATAGGTTTAAATATAATAAATTAATTTTATATATTTATTCAACTCATTGCTCATTTTCTGCTGAACTGATCCCCTTTTTTCTCTATTATATAAATACAAAGAAATTTAAAAATATGAAAAAAAAAATTATTATATTTTATTTTATAAAATAAAATCAAACATAAGAAAATCATTTTAGGTGCATGTTTAAAAATAAAATTTATTTTTATAAGAAAAAAATGATGTTATTTTTTATCAAAATGAAACCAAAAATTAATAAAGGGTTAGATTTATGAAATTGGGTTTTCAAAAGCCCTTTTAATCAAATAACCAAAAATAAATATAGTAGTATGAGCTACAAACTTTATAGAATTACAAAATCATCAAATGTTTAACAGTTGGACATGAGAAATAAAAATGACTATTTTTTTCTTTCACTAAGAATGAATTGATTTTTTTTTTTACTTTTATTAACTTTTTTCAAATTACATATTGTGTTCTTATAAGGATTCATTCGTGGTTCTTTCATATGTCTATCTCATCTTTTTACCACTTGAATCATGCCTCAAATGACAAATGATTTAAATTCTAATATTTAGATACTTTTAGTTTTCAGTTGAATAATATGTACGAATATGAATAATAAGGTTTCTTAAATGAAAATAACATCCTTCCATATATATTAAAAAAAAAACATCCTTCCATATTGCTTGAAATAATTTTAAAAATTTAAAAGAAAATAATCTAAAAGTTTACTTTAATTATGCCTATAAAAATAAATTAAATTATAAGGATGAAATGGTAAGTTTTAAACTATTAAGTACCATTTTCTTTGTAAAGAAAATCAAATGTCCTGTTTGGTTCTAGTTTTTGAAAACTATTTTTGTAGACGTTTTTTGAAAACATAAGGAATATCATTTTGGTGTTTCCTCGAAACTATTCTTGTTATTTGAATTTAGTGTTTTTGTTTTTAAAAAAAAAATAAAAACTGAACATGTTTTACTTGTCCTTCTTATTATTCTTGTTTTGAAGAACAAAAAACAGTTTTTGAAAAACCATAAGCCAACAGGCCCAAAATGCCTCCTGACTCAACTGCAATCCCACTGATGAGTCGGAATTCCCTAATCTTTTTTCATTCCACAAGAAGTCGGAATTAACGCGTACCATAACATAGCTTGAAAGAAGATTGGTCAAAGGTGACTAGAAAATGGGGATGGAGACATGCATGGAGTACGGGATGGTTTTCTTTCCATCATCTTCACCAAGTAACACCGCAAGCTACGAACTAGTTTCTACGGAATCATCCCATCAATAATTATATGCTAAGGTTATGTTTGGTTACCTGAAAGTTGTAAGGAAGAAAAATATTAAAGAAGTGATTTTCTTAATGTTTTTTTGGTTCAAAGCTAGTAATTGGTAACTAATAAAAGTTTATTAGAAATAATTGATTGAAGTTTAATTTACTTATATAGATATAATAAAGATATATAAAAACAATGCATATATATATATATATATATAATTATTAAAAAATTACAATAAATAAAGAAAATAAATTATTCTAAACTATACTTTTGAATAATCATCGAATTTCGAAATTTCGTTTAGATATATAAGGAGACAATGATAAAAAAAAAAAAAAAAAGGCAATTTTGATATTTTAATAAGAGCATATCATAATAAGTAACTTTTTCCCATGAATTTTGATAGTTTAATAAGAGCATATTAGAATACTTGTGCTGTTGTACTTCAGAAGTACTTAAGAGTTGATTCAGTAGTGAACCGATATCAACTGCCTAATAAAGCAACCAGTAGCCCTTAATGTTGATTAGAACTTTTGTTCTAAATAGTGTTTAATAAATAATAGTATTATAGGTTTTTATTTGTTTTTTCGTATCTTAATCATCTTCTTGGTGCGGTATGTGGTTATTGTTGTATTGGTCTAATGTGTGGTCGTCGTCGTCTTAACACGACGTTTGTTTCTGCTACATTGTCGCGTGCGTGTTTGTTATGAGGGTGATTCAGATAAACAAGCTGGCGTGTCCGATTAAGCGACAAGAAATCAAATGTGGTTGTTAATATCTTTGCATAATTGGAATCGCCATTATTCTAGTCTGATAGTAATATCGATGTGAGCTCAAGTATCAAATGTATATGTTTTGATTCGATTCATTATATTATTAACTTAGATGTTGTTTCATCATCTATGGTTTTTAGTGATTTTAATTTTATGTGTCTATCAATGTATTGCTAGTTTAAATCAATAAAATTATTTTTCTCTTAAAAAAAATAGTATTAAGTATATGATTATTTGCTTTTTCTAATACTATATTTCTGTTAACTAAGTTTGTTTTTCATAGGCTAAAAATCAACGTCTTAACATTTTAGTGTATTAAAAAAGATATTTTAATTTAACACTCCTAAAACCCTAGCCTCTATTTCTCTCCGCTTTCTCTTCTTCCTTCTCAAACACTCGTCTTCCTTAAATAATAAGGGCTTATTTTTTGCCATTTGGGTTTGAAATCACCCTCCACCTCTTTTTTTTAGTTTATCTCTTAATAATGTGGTTATTCCACAAAGATTTATGTGTTTTTTTTTTGTATCCTATTGTAGGGTTTGGTTTTTCGTCAACTTGTTATGACATGATGCTTTTCGTCGTCTTGTTGTGACGCTTTATTTGTGTGGGTGCGATTCAAATAGGTAAAGTGAATTCGATCAGTCAAAAATATCAGATTATAGTCATCACTGCGTTGAAAAACTAGAGTCATGGATATTCTAATCACTATATTATTAAATTTGTAGGCTTTATGCTGATGATTTATTATTCCATATTAACTTGGATATTGTTTTATCAAATTTGTAGGCTTTATGTTCATGATTTATTATGCTGTGTGCTTACCATATTGTTTCATCATGTAGTTGAGCGGTCCGTTGACTACCGTCGACCGCGGAATACTCGTGAATGTCGGGTGACCGACATTTTTCTGGCAATCGGATGAGTCTCCTTTATGCGGGAGCTCTACCAATCTAGCTAAATATAAACACCATATTCAGCATATGATGTATTCTATGCAATATATATATATCAATCTGACCATGGGCTATCAAACATACTGACACAATATATCAAATTATATCCGATAGTTTCAGGGTTAATATTTTTATAGCAAGCGATACATATATTAAGATTAGAGAAATTCTAATACGTATCTGAGTCATCAAAGCCACTGTCCAGGCTTTTCTTCTAAACTACGCCTCTAGGATGGCTAGTCTCCTTGCACGCTCCCTGTATGCGTGAAAGGGGGATCCCGCGTGGGGTGAGCTAAAGCTCGATGGGAGAATGTCAGCGCACAAGTGGAAACTCTTCATGCGCACAAGTGCGTCTGATGTTCGATTTAAACACACATTCAAGCGAAATGCATGATCCTACTTGAATGTCTACATGACCAACTCGAATCTGAGGTCTCAGGCTCTCTCACGCTCGCCTAAGCCTCGTATGAGAATGTGGTTTTAATGGTAGATGACCCCTCAGTGTATATATATCAGATTGGCGCTCAGAATGATTGATATATTAATTGTTTAATGGACTCTCGATGAATATCAATTGGGCGCTCAGAAGCGATTGATATTTCTAGTTTGTGGACTACCCTCCCAGATGATTAACATTTTTAGACTACCCTCGAGTGATCTTCTCTAGACTTATACCATGCACCTTGCTCCTATAGTCTAGGATGTTGGGTGCATATAAGGATACATGTATGCAATTCCATTAGTCTAATCACATGCAAATATATAAACACAGTGTATACTAGCCTAATTAAAATCACACAATCATGTATATAGTTATCATTTCAAACACCAAAATTGGCTCGCTCAAGATAATGTTTCAAACCTGGCTAATTCTGTTGAATTCTTAACCCGAACACACATATTTTCACAAAAGAATATAATTTTAGAACAACATTTAGAATAGTGAAACCTACGATTCTTATTCTGAAAATCACAAATCAACGGTTCACCTTGAACCCTCAATCCTGACCATTCCGGCCCAATGCATACCAAGCAACCATTCAATACACAAATCAACACAATTTATACCCAAACAGCCCATACCCATTTACGGCTCAACATTTTGGTTTCCAAAAATTCCCATCAATTCGATCCCAAGGTTTGGGACCGATCAAACGGCCCCTCACGGCCTCATTCCACCGAAACATTAGTAAAACATTTAAAATGGGAATAAAACCCAAGTAGGGAGAAAATCCTACCTCGAGGTTTGAAGAAACTCCGTCCGGAATCCACGCGTGCTTTGCCTGCGTAGAACGTTTTCCTTCTTGCCCCAGAAGGCCGTAAGCGGGTGGATCTCAGTATTCTAAGAAGCACGACTCTCTCACTCTAAAACCCCATTCTTCGATCTACTGGATCTCACTGCCTCCCTGCTTTCTCATTTTTACGTTTTGTTCTCACTTCATAAGGTTAGAGAAGAAGCACTATTCCCTATCTTGTCTTCTTGTGACTTAATTCAATTTAATTAATTAATTCCCTTCTTTCCAAATAGCTTTCAATATTCGGCAAGATCTCTACTGGCCCATTTTCATTATTTCTCTACTCAAACCACTTATGGCATATGAATACTTGTTTATATGTGACTTTCGTCGATCGAATTCATGACGCAAGACTAAACGCGATGCTCGAAACGGTCGACCAACAGTTCCCTGAATATTACGAAATTTTACGTGCTAACTAGATTTTTCGAGATGATTCCAACGGTACAATCCGTTTCATCATCCGATATCTAGAGAATAAATTACGGATTTTTAACCGAAATTTCGATTTTGTAATCAAAATTACGATTTTGCCCTTATTCCATAAATTGGAATTTCTTGGGTCTTACATTCTCCCCTCCTTAAAAGGAATTTCGTCCCGAAATTCAGGACAATCACTATCACCCACATGCATATGCAACGTGCACTCTACCATGCATGTAAACAGTCATTTAAATCCTAAACGACTAAACCACGTACCTTCATCCCTAAACAAGAAGGGATAGGTGGCCCGCATCGTGTCCTCGCGCTCCCACGTGAACTCTTCCACCCACAAGGCCGCCGCATAGCACCCGCACTAGCCTCAAGGTCTTATGTCGCAAAACCTTGACACGGGCGATCAACAATGCACACCGTCCCTCCTCAAAGGTCCATCAATGTCAACCTCGATCTCATTCTAATCCATTACATGAGCCGGATCTCGGCATACTTCCGAGCATGGAGAACGGAAGCACCTCGTGGACACCGATCATGTCGGGCGGTGAACGCTTAACCGTACGCAATCGCGGCCCATCCTGCGGTATCTCGAAGGCCCAATAAACCTCAAGGAGTAGCTTCTCAAGGCTGGCTGGAATCGATCACTCTCTCTTAGCATCACCTTCAAGAAAACGGTAGATCACTAACCTCCGAACTCTAAGGGTCGACGGTTCCACACAGCATATTCTCCTACCCGAGCCGTGAGAAGACGCCATCGCATCAAGCCCACCTTCCTCATAGGTGTCTCTAATCGTGATCACGACCGCGATGGAGCTCTCTCTCCCACCCCTGGGCCTAACAAACGGTGATCTACATGGCCTCCCATACAATGCCCCATACGGTGCCATCCGTATACTCGCCTGGTAACTGTTGTTGTAGGCGAACTCCACTAAGGGCACCGCTTCCTCTACCTCTATGACCCAGACCATGCTCTCACGCTGCGGTCCTCTAACCTATGTATATAATCCGTATAACGTATAACTCTACACAACCCTTGCTTGGTGTGTAAACGCTAACCTCTCCAAGGTCACAATCACTGACAATCCCATGGACCGTCAACCTAGTCCATGTCATGAATGACATCCATATACCGAGTCCTTGCCGACTCAAATCCACACCCAACGAATTTCCAAAGGGTATCCAAACCCCGAGTCACCCCGACTTATCACTCAACTCACCGCTATGGATAACCATGGGTCCGTGTTTTCCTATCGGCGACATAACTCTTCGGCTTACACTTCGAGTCTCTTACATTTCCTGAATCGAACTATGATTCTTTATTGGATGTAATCCTAAAGACAAACTCAACCCACACTCACCATGAGTGGTGAATGACCATACCGTGCACCCACACCCGAATTCGACTGCATGTTACCAGCACGCAAACGCAAAGAATGCCATACATCGCGACACCCAATCCTGGGTCCACCAATAGTGAGAACTGTGAGATTTCCCACTATAATCCCGACTCATCAGTCAACTCTCACCCTACATCCTAGGGAAGAACATCTATACTCGGCTTCTCTAAAGGCCTTAACCTCTAAGCCCAACTCCAATGTCGTGTCGGGTATGACAACTCGGCCTAGGTCTCAATTACTGACAACTCGATGGTTGTCAACTTCATCCATGTAAACCCTGACATCTAACAACCAATAGGTCTACCAATCCTGCTACACCACGCTCCTCGATGCGCAACTCATTCAGTTCCCCGACTTCGACTCCACACTCCGGCCTCAGCTCATCTCTGTGGTCGAGGTAGAGTGCTTCAGATAGCACCTCAAAATCAAATCGGGTTCCTCCGACCTGTACTAGGGTGTGGAGGAACGAACTGTATACTATCATGTTCTACGGCTTAACCTGGATCAGATATCCCAGCCTGATCCTTAATTTGGGAAATCCCATCACTATGCTCAATCATGGCCTCTAGTCCCTCAAACTAGTGTGTGTAGCGTAAGTCTTCCGCCTTCCCGAACCAGAGAAAGCTCGATTCTCCTCTTGTTACCAACACCGCATCCCAGCGTTCCAGTATCCCTCAATTACTCCCCTATGGCTCAAGGCCATCCCAACCATGGAGTCCATATCCCAGGAAATCCCATAATCCCGCCCGACTGACAACTTCAACCCATTTTCAAATCTCCTCGTAATACCCAAACTAATCCCAAGAAACTACGTGATTCGAAGATTGACATCCGGTCTCTCCTAATTCATCACTACCTTAACCTTCTAGTCGATCGACACCCGATGCAATGAACTCACAGTCCAATCTCACCTCAAGAAGTCAAAATCGCACTCCATCGAACTTGGGCTGCATAACCGGCTTTAATGGTCTCTAACAAATCAGAAAACAATTTTCATGATAATTATGTCTAGCCTCTGACCGGGAGTAGGATCAAAATGGTCATCCACTCTAAGACTACGACAAACTGATCTAAATAGGTTGGAACGTCCCATGGATGAGGTCCATGAACACGCCGGCTATTCACCAATCCAAAGGGCATCATCAGAACTCCAAAGTGCCCATAACGTCCCAAACGTCGTCTTAGGGATATCCTGCCTCCCTAACCCTCACCGATGGGTAACTAAAGGTTATTCATCTTGAGCAGACTCGCACTCCTCCCAACTCGATCAACAAACCATCAATCCCTGTGAGTTGCACCGACCACTCCAGCTCCTGCCTCAACCCCCAGAACAATGCACGCGCCAAGGTCCTGCCCTTCTTCTTCTCGCAAACAGAACCAGCGCCCCATGGTGAAGTGCCTTGGCTTCATAAACCCCTTGTCCAAAGTAGCTCCCGTGAGTCGGACCTCCGAGTCTCGCAACTCAACCTAAGGCTATCCACATGAGTCATAGAGAGATTGGGCAGTCACTCAGGTGTAACTCAATAATTTAAGTCTACATCCCTACGTGGAGGTAGCCGTAGCTCATCCCGGAAAGACACATCCACATATTTGCACACTACTCGAGGTAGATCCAAGTCCATCTCTCCGTCCCTCTGTGTAAGGCTCATGAGCCAACTCCACTAACTGTCCCCGACACTTGACTCAGATATTGTCCTGTGGCAAATATCATGCCACTCCCCCTTCAAATACCAATTGAGTAATTGCCTTTGTGTGTAGGCGGTAATCCTCCCCGCGCCTACAATCGATAATCGACCTCGTAAGCTATCAACCAATCCATCCTCGTGGATGACTTCGACCTTTGACATGTCCATAATTCTCAAGTCCATCATGAAGTAGAGTCCCCGAGATCTCCAGCTCGCAACCTCGATATATCATCCTTATTCTCGCCCCAAATCCCTGGGAGACTCACATACAACGACTCCTCTAAGGTCTCTAGAGGTCCTTGCTCCATTCCCATCATATTCGGGGCATCATTCTCTAGCTGTGACGCTGAGAAATAACTACCCTCGACCCAAGATTCAAGCCTCATATCCTGTGTTCGAGCCCACGGAGCGAAAAGAAACCCCGTGAGCTAGGATAGCCTCAGGAGTGGACCTCACCGTCGGAGGCCGGGTGGGGCCTCTTACACACTGAGATATATGGTTTTTAGTCATTTTTATCTTAGATTTATCGATTTATTACAAGTTTAAATCAATAAAATTAAATTTGTTCTAAAAAAGATATTTTAATTTAATATTTATTTGGATGATATGATAATTTATGTTTATCATTATCATAAAATGAAAACATTTATATAATGTTTCTATACAATTTTATTATATTTATAAAAAAATAAAATTTATTATTATACATAATTTTTCTAAAGTTATTTTAAAAAATAGAATACCATGAAAAAATAATCTTAATTATTCGTATTAAATTCATATATAATCTATGAAAAATTAACATTTTATCCAAATTTTGAAAAAATAAATTTTAAATAAACATTATTATCCTATTCACCAGTGAAGAAGAAAAAAAAAATCAATCTTTAAATTTTTATTTAACATTTGGGAAAATTAATTGTTAAATAAAAATTTAAAAATACACTTAGTTTATTTAATTGTAAGTCACATAAAGTATAAAAAGTTAATGAGTTGAAGGCCAAAATAATAATTGATATTTTGTGCCCTAAAAGTCTAGCTCAAATGGTACAAGGATGAGATGGATTATACAACAGATCCTAGGTTTGAATCTAAGAACATACGATATAATACAAGTGAATAGAAGTAAAAAAAAAATTTGTTATTTTGTTTTCATTCCTATTTCTTCTTGAGTAGGAGTGGATTTATTAATTAGGAAGTAATATAGAAATAATTATTTATTTTCATTTTATAATCTTTATATATATATATATATATATATATATATTTGAGAATAATATCCTTTCACATATTATAAAATAGTGCGATTGAAAATATATTTACTTAATGAATAAATTCATAAAAAAATTAACAAAAATCTGAAAGATAAAAATTAAAATGATAGTTTTAAAATATTATGATCTCATTTTCTGTATCAAGCAAATGAAAATACGGATACCATTTTTTATTACATAGGGAAGGAGGGGATAGGGTACATAAATGTACTTGATTTATAGCCGACTGTCCGATTTAGCCTTTGAGTTTTTCTTTTGTCCATAGGTGTCCAACATTTTAGTGTCGTAGCTCATCTATTACCCTGTTGTCACTAACTCGTGTAGATGGATAAACAGGAGTTATCCACGTGATGCTCTATCTTAACGATGTTTTAACACTTATTATCTATCTATGCAAGCTTATAACGACAAAGACATGAATAAATAACAAAGACATGAATAAGTAGTGATGTTAAACGTTAGGGACACCAGTAGATGAGAAAAAACTCAAAAACTAAATTTAACATACAACTATTATAAGTCATGGGCATTCATTCATCTTATCCCTAAGGAAGGAGATATTGATTCTATTATTGGTTACCGCCTACCAAACATGGCTTGAGAAAAGACAGGTCCAAGGAAGAGAAAATGGGTTGCAGAGATGGAGTATGGAATGGGATGCTTCTCTTTCCATACGTAACAGTTTCTACAAAATCACGGCATCAATATAAAGACATATTTGGTTTTGAAAAATTGAAAAAGAAAACATATTTAGGGCACGGTTTGTTTACAGTTTTGAAAACTATTTTTTATTATGTAAAACAAGTACGATAAGGAAAATATAGATAATTAGTATGATTTCTATCTTCTTTTTATTATAAAAAATACGAAGAATACAGAAAACATTAAATTAATAGAACACAATTTTCAAATAAGATCAAAATAGTATTTTCTATATTTTCAATAACAGTTTTAAAAACATGAATTAAATAAGCTCTTAGACTCCATAAGTTATTTTTATTTGTTATCTAAATTTTATTTTATTTATTTTTGACATTTTAGAAAAGTTAAATGATTTAAAACTACTTACTTTTTTAATAAATTTTTATTCTATTTTGCATTTTTATTGTGAATCGAGTATGATGAACATTTTTTATCCATTTCTTCCTTCATTAGCACTAACGAGAACCAAACATATCGTAAGTTGGCTATAGTAAAAAAATAAATAAATAAAGTTGACTGTAACCTGTCCTTGAGGTGGGGCTTAATTGGTAATAAGGAGGGAATAGCATGAAAGAATCAAGTACTAGAATAATGTCATAAAAAAAGTTAGAGAAACATCTATTGCACAATCAGAAACTTCTCAAGATTAAAAGTATTTTATTCCATTCAAATATATTCCTGGAAGGGATTTAGGAGCTTGGGATATTGGAAATAAATAAAGGTTTGCTCTCCAATGGTGATCGATTCAAGTTCTCTCACGGTTATTAAAGGCTTACCCAATCGTTAACTTTAGGACTCCATGTTAGATTAAATACACAAGAATAAACACATAGATGTGATTTTTAATTACGACCCGACCCAGATACCCTCCCCGGATTTCCCGGGTGGTCCCGCCTAGTGAAGTCCCACTGTATAATCCCTAGGGAAGATACGGTGGGACCCCACCTTAAGGAGGGGAGTAACACCATGTAGTTGGCCATATATATAAAACCCTATGAACAATTATAAATGAGGTCTCATAAAAGTTCAATACGAATATCAGAGCGTTCTAAGAGTATTGTGGATTTAGGGGTACAAGTAGAAATGAATAAGTCCAATACAACAAACACAAAATAGATAAATGCGATAGAGTACGATAGCTGTGGCGGGGAGAGCGACGTCAAATCTGGCGCGAATAGGCCCTACGAACTGTCTGGACCTAGGAATAGATTTAAACAATAATGTGAGATAATAAATCTCAGTGAGTGGGTATAGTTTATAAGGAAAAATAAATATTTCTTTATATTTTCAATGGTTATCTCCTCTAAACCTTCCGCTCACTCTTAGAAGTTCCTCCTAGAAACATTTCACAAACCCAACTTTTACCCTTAAGTCCAACATATGCAAATCATGTTCCACAAATAGGCCGACACAATGTTAAGAAAAAACCATAATCTGTGACTGGTACACAACATAAAGCCAAGCACAAAACATGTATAATACTGGCACAAAATAACTTTCAAATGCACCAAAATCATGAATATTAAAATAGTTATACTATATTTAGAAAACAACAAGGTCCATACCCACATACCCATCATAAACCGTCTAGCCGACCTCACGCCGACACCGTGACAACCAATGAACCCGTGGTTACACCCGCCACAACACGTGGCAACCAACAAACCTCCAGTAATCTCGCCACTACGTGGCACTAACAAACCTCCGCAAGCCCTACCATCATGTGGCACCTAATAAACCGTAAACCCGGCCATCACGTGGCACCCAATAAACCTCCGTAAACTTGGTCACGTGGCACTAACAAACCTCCGGGTAAACCTGCCATCACGTGGCACTAACAAACCTCCGGTGAAACTCCGCCATCACGTTAAGACTAACAAACCTCCGAGTGAACCTGTCCATCACGTGTCCTCTAATAAACCTCCGGGTAAACCCGGCCATCACGTGACAACTAATATGGAATTAATGTGTGGTTTTCCTGTTTTGCCCTTAATGTTGTTTTGATGGGTCAATGACATTAAGGGGCAATTAAGTAATTTGAGCGGGGGTCCCTGGGTTTAAAACCCACAAAGACGTTATCCTGGCAAACCCATTGAGAGAGAACGTATCATTGCTTAGGTTTCCACAATCCGTAAGACAAACTCCTAGCCTCCATACTCTGAGAGCTCGTTATCGCATTGTCTAATTGCAATGGATTCGTATGTCTTCTACAATATTGGCTTATTTGATCTTTGATTAGTATGCATGATTCTAGGGTTATGTGGTTTTATTCCGTATTTGGTGTAACAGTAATTAAAAATTACATCTATGTGTTTATTCTTGTGTATTTAATCTAACAAGTGGTATCAGAGCGGATCATACTGATCATTTGATTAATAAGTTAGTATTTTGGTGCTAATTTGATCATACCAGTTTTTTGAAATATATATATTTTTTGGGAACCCAATTTATGCAAAATTCAATAATTTTGTTTTTGGTTGAAATCGATGTATGGGTTTGACACATAGTGTGTTTTTTGGCTTGCTTTGAGTGAGATTTGCATGATTATCAGGGTTAAAATCGTATATTAGAATTAAACCCATGAATGCCGAATTGGAAATTTTTTTTTCTGCAAAATTGGCACCAGGATTTGTTCCTAATAAAGAGAAAGAAAAACTCCAACTTGAATCGTCAAAAACGACGCTTTACCCGCCGCTATCTAAGCACAAAGTTGGCTTATTCCATGTCAACATCGCAAGGTTGAAGACGATTCAAACGTTATGTCGTTTGGAGTGCAGTGATGTCGTCATGATTATCATTATTAACTTTTCATTAAAGTGATTAATTAATTACTAATTGAATTACCATTATTATTTTCATAACGTCTAATTGAATTACCATTATTATTTTCATAACGTCTAATTGAATTATCATTATTTCCATAACGTCTAATTCAATTATGATGAAGTATGATATGTTTATTTATTTTAGAATTAATTTTTTAAATTAATATGTTACCAAAGTAACCTCTGTTAATTTAATTAAATTAATTTTATAATAAATGAACTTTCTATATCTATGCTAAAGTAGTCAGCCCAAAGGATGATTATTTTATGCCAGATGTAGGGTAAATAATAGTCTAAATGTGAGACAAATAAAGTTTTTTAACATGCAAACATTATGTCGGTCCAAAGAAAGGCATAATGTTTGGCCGTTATAATATTGTCTACATTTAGTGCTATAATTGAGAGTACCGTTTTCAAATTGTTTTTTACGTCCAAAGACTAAATACAATGTTGTGCTTGGTATCTTATTAAGGGGCCCATGTGTATATATATTTTGTGCTTTAATATATACGTGTGTAGTATTAATGTGAGCATTTTGTGTTTATTTTCAGTATCTACTATGTCTGCTATTTCTGCCAATATCAGTAGTATTCCTAAGCTTAACAACTTTGTTAGTTCTGAAGTTAATTTGGCTTTGGTACCGAGTGACACTTGGTGGATAGATACAGGAGCCACTACTCACATAAGTGTCACTATGCAGCTTGCCACTGAGCCGATCACAATTGATGGTGAAAGATACATCTATACGGAAATGGCAAGAAAGCCTACACAAGCTATCGGGACATTTCACTATGTTAGACTCCTGCTTTATTTTAATTTTGAAAACACATTTATTTGATCGCCATTTAGAATGAATTTGATTTGCTTTCAGTATTTTCGACAAATTCGGGTTATCTTTGTTCATTTGAAATGAAACATTTAGTCTTTTCCAAAATTTAAAGTAATTGAACTCGTAGTCTAATTGATAAGCTATATAAATTAACATGCAAAGTCCTGAAGATAAATTTATTAATGAATGCAACCATTATCGATCAAAGCGTTAAATTAAATAATGAGAAATCCTCGATGTTATGGCATAAGCGTATGGGACATATTTCCAAACAACGAATTAAAGGCATTAACTCAAGGAATTCTTGATTCCTTTGACATGTCAGATTTGAGATGTGTAGATTGCATTAAAGGGAAAATGACTAACAAAAGAAAGACGTAAATCGGTGTAGTAACGCCTAGAGTCGATACATTCGATATATGTGGACCATTCCACAAATTTCGAATGGGCACACATATTTCATCACATTTATAGATCGATTACTCACTTATATGGTTATTGTACCTTAATACATGAAAAGGCACAAGCCCTAGATGAACGGTACTTTTTAAAGCCGAGGTTGAAAATCAAATTAGGCAAGAAAATTAAAGCTGGGCTAAATCTGACCGCAGGGAATATTACTTAGATATGATGGATCAGTGAACAACGATCGTGGCCTTTGCCAAATACCTTCACGCGAAGATAATTTCTAATTACACTATGCCCGAACTCCGAAATAAAATGGTGTAGCTGAGAGACGCAATAGAACCCTTAAAGACATGGTAAGAAGTATGATTATCATTCTTCTACCTAATCTATTATGTTAAGCATTAAAGACCGCAAATTTATATACTCAATAGTTCCCAAGAAAGCGCTAACAAACCCCATATGAGTTGCCATGGATCGTAAGAAGCTCAGCATTAGACATCTCAGACGTCTGGCTGCCCAATAAGCAAGGCCTTATAGGCCCAATGAAAGAAAACTGGACTCAAGGACTGTTAGTTGTTATTTTGTGGGATACCCAGAGGTCTAGCAGTATAAGTTTACGACCCTTCCAAGGTGTCCTTTTCAGACGGGTAATGCTAAGTTTATCGAGGATAAGTGGGGAGCACCTGCCAAGGAGGTCATTCGAGGAGTATGTAAATGTTCCAACCACAACTACTATCAAGCTACTTGGTGACAATCAGTACCCATTCCTATTATCGTACAAGTGTCAAGGGCAAATGATGACATTCCCTGCAACTTCCAATACAATCGAGGCTCAACTCCACTAGATTTGAGGAACCACATCAAGAAATAGTGGAAGAACCTCAACAAATTTCAACTCAAGTGCCATTAAGGCGGTCCATCAGAAAGGAGAAAGGGGCAATTTCAGATGACTATGCAGTCTTTCTTCAGAGCATGAGTTTGACACAGATTGGAGGACGATCCTCACGTCTGGCCAATCAAGTTCAACAATGCGCCAATTCAGAAAAGTGGATTGCAGCTATGCAAGAGGAAATGAAGTCCATGAAAGATAATGGCGTTTGGGATCTTGTCGAATTGCCTAAAGGTATAAAACCAATTGATTTTAAATGGATATTCAAAACCAAACGGGATTCAAAAGGCAATGTCGAGAGATATATACACGCCTTAGTCGCATGGGGGCTTTACCCAAAAGGAAGGCATAGATTATATGAGACCTTTTTCGCCACTGACGAAAGACTCATCTGTAATTATAAATGGCACTTGTAGCTCATTGTGATCTGTAGCTGCACCAAAATGGACGGCCAAGATGCCTTCCTCACCTGGCACATTGATGAAACTATATACATGGTGCAACCTGAGAACTTTGAGTTAGGAAACCCAAAGCACCTAGTATGTAGACTCAAGAAGTCCATTTATGGTTTAAAGCAGGCATCCCGTCAATGGTACCGGAAATTTGATAAGGTGATTTCTTCATATGGTTTCAAGGAGAACACTGTTGATCAGTGCATATATCTTAAGTTCAGTGGGAGCAAGTTTGTTATATTGGTGCTCTATGTGGATGACATTCTGCTAGCAAGCAATGATGTAGGTCTATTGCATGACACCAAAAGGTTCTTATCCAGTCATTTTGAAATGAAAGACTTTGCGATGCATCATATGTTTCGTATACAACCATGTAATCGCTCAAGCGTATACTTGGCTTATCAAGCAAAAGGCCTATATCAATAAGGTGCTTGAAAGGTTTAATATGCAGACTGTGCACTGTGTGATACACCCGTGGCAAAAGGTGATAAATTCAAAACTTAGGTCAATGCCCTAAATTGAATCTGTTTGAGAGAAAAGAAATGGAGAACTACCCTTATTCTGTCTCAATAGGGAGTCTTATGTACGTGACTAAGGTGTACGCATCCCAGACATACGCATATCGTTTAACGTTAGCATATCTCAAGAATCCCGTATGGATCACTGAAAGCAAATAAACGAGTGATGAGGTATCTTCAGAAGACAAAGGATCGTATGCTCACATATCGACATCCAATCATCTGGAGGTTATTGGGTACTCGGATGCAGACTTTGCAGGATGTCAAGATAGCAGGAAATCGACCAGTTAAGCATCTTCATGTGTTGGCAGTGAGGGCTATTTTCATGGAAAAGTGTCAAACATACTCAGTAGCCTCTTCAACCATGGAAGCTGAATTTATAGCCTGCTTCGAGGCATCTAATCAAGGAATATGGCTGCGAAACTTTATCACGGGACTTCAGATTATTGAAGGCATTAACAAGCCGCCGGATTAATTGGATAATAAAGCTGCAGAGTTATATTCTAAAAACAACCGGAGTTCATCAAAATCAAAGCACATTGACATTAAGTTTCTAGTTGTAAAAGAAAGAGTTCAGAGTGGTCAAGTGTCAATTGAGCATATTAGTACGAACTCCATGATTGCGCACTAACTCACCAAAGGCTTGCCACCTAAGGTGTTTCCCCTATGAGCATGTTGCTCAGATGGGTGTACTTAGTCTAGACGATATAGGAAGATAGTGGAGTCTACTGGTTTTATGTGTAATTATGTGATTGATACGCTATATTTATTTCATTTTATACGATACAGCATATGATTATTTAATGCATTTATGTTATGTTTTCGACTACTCTCATAGGAAGGTCATGATTTTCTACCATTGCTTAGCATGTGGTATTTGGAAAATATGTTACTAGACTCATTTGAGTCATAAAGATGACCTTGGAGATAGGCATACTATAGATCACATTTTATGCAATTCCAAGCCACACACCTATATTTGATCTATGTCATTGATTGTGCCGTTCTTGTTTGTTGACAAAGATGTCTCGTTACGCATGAATGTAATAAAGGCCTTTGATCCCATTCCCAGTACAATTAATGGATTCAGATTGTTTAAAGTATTTCGTGATCGACAAGGTATATTTGCAAGAACTTCCTTAGTATTCAATCATGTACATATTCGTAACACTTGTAGCTCATGGGAGCATTGTTAGATTTCTTTAGTTGTGCCGACAAGTGTTACTGCCAGTTGTTTGCTCAGCACTCCACAAAGTTAGACATCTCTCAATAGGTCTGCGTAAATAATTATACAATTATTTCGTGAACCCTAATTCAACTCGAATGATCGACAACTTTATTGGGTTACTGAATAGACAGCACAATCATGTCAAAAATTTAACACTTGTCAACCCAATAAAAGGAAACCTAACACTCCATAAAATTAGTTGAGGTACACATGAGCTGGCTCGGACTTCCAGGGTTATCAATAAATAAATAAGGTTCAAACGCCCCCTCCCGACTCCAGGAAACATTGCCCACCTCCTCTTGTCATGACTGCTACAAATTCTACTAGGAACCTTTAGAGGTTACGAAGGAAAACTTCTCACTTCTAAACAAAAAATAAGTCCAATTACAAATCCAAAAACATAGACTATTACAATCTTGAGTTATCTTAACCAGCTTTTCTACTTCCCTTCTGATGAAGTTGTATGTTGCAGTAATAGAGGTCTCTCCCAGGCATTGTAAGGCGCAGAGGGGTCGAACTTGGCATGCCTCTCCTGTTCCCGACTTGTCCCGCTCCACGGATTTAGGCTCATGGAAGCATCCTTCAAAGAAGGATACGTACATCTCAGGCATGAGATTTTGAATGTTCTGTCCTAAGGCTTGACGTGAGCTCATGAATGGCTCCTTAGGCTTCTTCCAGGGCAGCAATGTTATAGACAGACGGTAAGTCCTATACCAGAATGGTGGCTATTTTAATGGAAACTAATCAACCATGGAGAGGAAGATACTCTTAATTGAACAAATCATCATACAATTAATTGCATGCCTAAATATGAAGGAAGATAAAGAGGAAGCTCTAACACCTATATTATAAACAATTGAGCACTATATTCAAGACATGAAAAACATATGTATCCCTTGAAGGATTTGTAAGGACACTAGGTAAGCGGTCCCGCTTATAAAGGTGGTAGGTTTGCCGCTGTGGCCCCACTTTATAGTGGGGCCCCACTTTATAGTGGGCTCCTTTTTGAGAATACAAAATATTATATATATTTATAATTTATAATTAATAAAATATATAAAAATTTGGTTGTTAATAGCTCTCAAAAAACTCACGTTGAATGCAATAAAGTTTCAAAAGACTCACTTTAAATACAATAAAGGAAGTCTTCACATGGGCCCCCACTTCACAAATATAGTGTTTTTTGCAACCTTCAAATTGCCGACATTTACGTGAACGCATTCTCTTTTTTATTGTTAAAAAAGTTAAAACACTTCTTCTAAGATCCAGTTTCTCTCCTCGCTCAAAAATATTAGGGTTTCTCTTCAAAAAATTATTCCTCCTTTTTTTGCCGATAAAAACAAACATAAAAATCTCTCGCATCCGATCATAGGTATAAAATAATTTATTATTTATTTTTAATGTATTTTTATTTGATTATTTTATATTTTTATCAAATAATAATTTTTGCTTTATATTTTTATTATACTAATCAGTTGTTAAGACACAAGCTCGTTGGAACAACTTATCACATTCTCTCATCGTGTTCTATCATTATTGATCTAATTTAAATGATCTTGAATTGATATTGAACAGTTATTATATCTACTAGAAAGTATTTGTTTATATGAAAAAGAAAAGAAATAGCAGAAAACCGAGGAGTTTTACAATCTCAAGTGTAGCCTATTTTAATAAATTTCTTAGTAATACAAGTAATGTTGATGTATGAAAATATATGAGAAGGTTCAAGATGAAAGATATTAATGAAGAGGGGAGAATTTTAAAATAAAGAAGATTTGGATGATTGTGAATACAAATTTGAAGAAATGTGGAAAATAGAATGAGCAAAGATGATAATTTGAGGAAATATGAATGAATTAAACAAGATGATTTAGATACACACGTTGTTCCTTTTGCCTTTAGACATTACAAATCCAGAAATTGGAAAATTATTTGATCAAAATTTAATAGACATAAGCAGAAAAGAGGTCCTTCTAAAGTAAAGCGGATAATTTTCCTAAAGACTCGAAAATAGCATTTATTTTCTACATTACACTCAAGTATTTATCAAATCGCGAGAAGACTATCGAAAATGGTTGGTTTACTTCAATTTCATTGATAAAGATTTTGCTTTTGTTGTGTTATTGAAGCAAGAGGAAAATACTTTTCAATTTAGCTAATGAAGGCAAACTAACGATTGTGTGCACAGCTTATAGCTCAAAAGTCATGAACTAAAAGAATGAGCACACGCAGTAACACGGTAGCATTGGATTAACTAAAAAGAGGATTACAGTATGAATTTTGACAATTGATAAAGCATTATAAGATCAAATCATCAAATCACGACAGCTTTTACAGCAATACAATGAGGAGCAGATTTTCCACATCTACGGAACAATAGGACAAACCATTAGTCTTCCAATGCCGTCTCAGTTATGAAGTCTTCCTTGGTAATATTAGTTATAATCTGCTCATCTAAGCCAGAATAGGCGACAAGTCTCTCTACTGACACTTTAATCACATCTCGTCTTATTGCAAGATCAGAAACTAATCTACTAACAGAAAACATAGCCCAACCTATTACTGCTAGACCAGTAAAGCCAGTAGTCAGAAATCTAAGAGGCGAAGAAATGATAGCACTGACTATAGCAAACAAGGCCACTGCCTGCCCACTCAGCCCCACACTGGTGTTAGCGAACACAAGCAAACCTGTCTTACAGTAGATTGCAAAATCCTCACAGTTGTTTTTGAAAATCTGATAGACACCAAATCCATGCTGGAGGAGAAAGGTAGCACGGTGAATGACAACTTCAGGTGGGTCAGCTGCAGCAAGGGTGCAGGTTCCTCCTCGAAACTTGGCAATGAAAAATGCCAATGAGACATCATATCGAAAGAGGTAGAGATCACCACCATGAAGGAAACAGTCCAGACAGGTATATGATAACTCGCCTCTATGCTTTAAACACAGCCATATCTAAAAGATATCCAAAAGGATCTAGTTGAGAGTCAGACATGGTATGTTACATCTGACTTGTTCCATTGACTCCCCAAATGATGTTTATGAAGTGATCACCAGCCTTTCCGTTATATATCCTGTTCGTGGCAGATAGTGGTTGAGTTGGAGATCTGGTTGAATTTCTCGAGTTTATCATATATTCATAATCTGAAAAGAAAAGAATGATAGAAAATGAGGTGATTTTTCAATTAATTATTCAATTCAAATATAGAATTTAATGAATGAATATTTTATACATGTTAATAATTGATCCAAAGTTATATAGTAATCATGAGGTGTTGATTATTAAATTTTTTTTTTAATACATTTAAATTTGCATTAACATTGTAAATTATAACTCTTTACATTTTTCGCAATCGTTTTTTTCTGTATCTCATGAATTATTTGTTCATATACTCATTAAGTTTAAACTAGACACACATTTAATACTTTATGTCATCTATATCTCACCCATATGTAAATTCATATGTTGTTACTTTCTCAACATAGGAAGATAATTTGTGCCATTAAGATGGTAGGACCCATAACAGCCTCGTGGCATAGGTTAGGCCTCACGTAGCTTTAAGCAAACATGCCAGCACCCATTATGTTCTAAAAGTGTAAAGACAAGCTTGAAGTCATCTATAGAACCATTAGGTATTAGTGGTGAAAAGGCATTTTCAGATAAAAGTGCAATTTCTCAGAAAAGAAGAATGCTGAAAAACAGTGCTTAAGATGTTCCAGCTGATGATACAATCATTCAAAGCGACCATAATAAAACCATCATTTCCATGAGCAAAAATATTTTTCGGAATGAGTTCCTAGAGGAAAACTTGTTTGAATGGAACACACCACAGGCTACCCAAAAAATTATTGTTGCAAGGAAAAATGTCAACCTGAAAAGCTTGCTAGAGAAGTCTAAACAAAGTCAGATTTTATGATCCTATCAATTGCATTTTTCACCATGTCTCATTAAGCAAACACTGGATTACCAAGGGAAAAAATTTAACAAAAAATTGTTTGAACTAGAGAAGAACTCTCTGGGACATTGAAGAAACAGACACCATCCAAGGTTTCCTTTGAGATATCAGAGCTGTAAGACAAAGGATGAGATAAAGGAAAAATATATATCATTTCAACAGCATCAAGAATTGATTCCACCTATCCCTGGTATTTTTAATATTTTTGTCCCTTAACCAACCATCAGGAGAAGCAAATACAACTGAAAACTATATAATAAAATTGAAATAACAACTAATACACCCCAAACAACCACAAACCCTCCATCAGCTATAAAAAATGGAAATGTTGTAATAAAATGCATCATGCTTACCATGAATCCGTTGATCCTGATTTGAGTCCAAATGAAGCATAAAAGGTTTTATTTGGGAATGCTTTCAAACAAACAATGCATTGAATCCAGAAAATTCTGGGCCCTTTCCAAAAGGAAGACAAAAAGCAATGGGCCCAGTTCAATTGTCTCAATTTAGGGGAGCTTGACCGCTATGGTGTAACAATCAAGCAACTATGAACTGGGTTTCTCTGAAAATAAAACGTTAACCAATATGATCTGGGTTTCTCTGACAGGACCAGAATAGCTAAGCAGAAGGACAACATAAGATATGGATCTCCCATAAAAAAAAGCTTGGCAGTCAGAAAAAACCACAGAATCAGCCAATCCACACTCACCCACAAATAAAAAATCTAACATGAATCAAACACCCTTTGGATGCCAAGAAAAAGAGGGTAAATGGAAAGAAAAAGGAGGGTGTCACACACCATGATGTGCATAAATGTGAGCAGTCCTCCATGAGTATATATGATCCCCAGGCTTGAGTTGTTCTCTGCTGATCTTGTCTGAAAGCACTCCCATTTCTCTTTCTACAACCGGAGATGATGAAATCTCAATCTAAGCGAATGAATCGAAACCCAAAGTTGTAAATGCAATTCTCCCTTGACCCTTCTGTTTTCCTCCCCTGAAGATAAAATTTGAATGCAGAGCACTTCAAGAAATACAAAATAACCGTTGGAACCCGCAGTGGGAAAATGGCTAGCTATATATATAAGAAGACGGGGAAGTTCAGAACGCAATCCCTTTCTTTTGACTAAATGAATCGGAATTGTCAGGGAAGTTTCTTTCTGTTTTTAAATTAAAAAATTATTATATTCCAATTAAACGAGGTGTTGTTGCTTATGGCCCGTAAAGAAAGAACCTCCTAATACATATTACTTTTTTTTTTAAACAAAGAAACTCCTAATATTAAAAGCTCTGTTTTGAGAGATTCACCACTTAATACTCATGCCAATTGAAGAAAAAACACCGAATATTTAAAAAAAAATTGTAATATTGAATATCTTTCACGTGTTTCTCGAGACTTCTTAAAATAAATCACTTCAAGTAAAAGCATTTTTGAAAAGCCATTTTCCAGCCGTAGCTAAACTATTAGTCAGTCCAAACTTGGCTGTGGCCGATGTCGGTGAACACGAAGAAGGAGAATAAAATATTAAAGGAATTGTTTGTAAGATTTTCCTAATGTGCAGCTTTACACTGGAGAGATCAACTAAATTAGGCTTGGCTCTAATAAAGGTACGATATGGGTTCTTAATCGCCTGGGTGGATCTGGCTTCAGGTGGCCGAGTACGCCCGACCGCATGTAGAGTCCGTGGTCAAAAACTGAGGCGCAGCGCTCAAGTCCTCCTTACTTTTCCTCACCATTTTTGCACATTTTGACACTTACGTGAGTCCCAGAGAGAATTTCTTCCCTTGCATTGTGGTGGCAACTCATTTGTGCCATATCAAATTAAGGGGATAGCGAGAAGATTTTGAGATCGTGATGAATCGTCGCCTTATTCCGCATCGCACGATATTCCAAACCGTGTGCATTGTCATGGTTTTATTTCTAACTGGTGGTGATTCGCTGCATGACAATATCATGGCCGACATTTGGTATCGGAGTTTCAACATAGAATAATCGTAATACAAAAAAAAACGTTGCTTGTTTTTCCGAGAGTGTTTTGGTCCGCTTCGACATTTTTTATCCCGATGAAAGTCAATATTATTGCATATTTGGAATCTACCGTCGTAAACGAAAATTGATGGGTGGCACGTCGCCTGAGGAGGCCGACGCTGCTTCCACGCACGCCACGCTTTAGGAGGTAGTGAGATCGCGAGTGACTCGGGACATCATGCGGCGACCGCTCCAACCTCGCTTCTCGTCCTGCAGAACTGCTGCCGACGTCATGATGACATCATACACCGACCGGCTCAACCATCCACCTGACTCGACTCCCATTGCCGACCCGCCCGAGCTTGACTCCGGATCCGATGACGCCATGATGACGCCATACCAGTCCGACCTGATGACGCCATGTTGATCGCTCATCCCGACCGGATCCCGACCACCGATTCGACTCGACCGACCGGCTTCACCCTCGGGCCCGACGCGCTACAGGCGTGGCGCCATCCGACGTCCGTTTTGGACGATCTTGGTACCGACGCGCTCGTATCGAGATGCTCTACATTGTGGTATATTTATTTTACATGTTTGAAGCTTTTACAGATGTGAAAATACGTAAAGAACCCAATGCTGTCTACTCTTAGGGTATATTTTGCGTAATTTCACTTTCATGTTTCCTAAATATGTATGGTAGCTCACATTTATATCACCACATATGATCATATGGTAGAGTGTAATTCATTATCTATGAATGAATTGAACAAGATAATTAGTATGACATGTAATGCAAAGACATACGCCTCGTTACAGACATTGCATTACATATATATATATATATATATATATATATATATATATATATATATATATATATAGTGAATGTGATACATAAAGCTTATATCCCAGGTATGAGAAATTTTCATGATCTAATCGAAGCCAGACCGCCAAAGTGGTGCAATTTAACCCGGGTTTGAGAAATATCGGGCCTCATATCAGGCGCCGACGCCTCCCGTTTTATCGCATGATCATACCCCAAAGGAGATGATCTCAGGTTACTCACGGAGGGTACATGTATAGCATGTGCTTGAGAAATGACTGATCTGAAGATTCACACACCCAAAGCGTAAGATTTACCAAAGATTAGAATATTCTCATGGTCAGCCGGGCCATGTGGGAGAGGTACAACTGATGTCATATTTTCCGCCCAAAGGTATTATGATGTATGGTAATTCTGTGGTAAGTATTCACACGATGCCGATTAATGTTTCGTTTTGTTTTCCAATTAACTTTTCTTGAACTATAATTCCATTTCGATTGAGGTCCCATCGATTGAACTTTAAGAGTTTTGAAAGAGGATTTCTATTTGGAATGGAGCCGCATATGTTCACATCGCCAAAAGACAAAGTCAGATATCACTACCACCAAGACGTGGTAAACCAGAAAAACAGACTATGCTGCTTGGGAAAAGAGCAATCGAATTTGCTTATTGACAATGAAGAAATCCATTCAAGAACACTTAAAAAGTGGTTTACCAACTAACTGTACTGCTAAGGAAATGATGGAAGCCTTAGAGGCTAGAAACCGCACTTCATCCAATGTCAGGTAAGCTGCGCCACTTTTCAAAAGCTCAATATGAAGTATGATGGTTCACAAGTTAGAGATTACATCCTTAGGATAAACCCACAGCGAAGCTTCAAGCTCACAAGTTTCCATTCCCGGGATGTTGCATCGTGCATCAAGCCTTAAACACCCTTTCCACCCGATTTTGGCATTATAAAGATAAATATAATTCCCAAGATGAGACTTGGTCGGGCGAATGACTGATATAAGTGGTGTGGCAGAGAGGAAGAGAAACTTAAGAAGGAAAGGGCATCCGGCCTTGCGTTTCTAGTTCCCGCCAAAAGGAAAAATAAGAAGTCCGTAAATCAGATCATGGCGTGCTCATGACACTATCTAAATAATCCGACAACATGGGTCCAAAGAAGACATCCTTCAAGAGGGATGGTGATCGCCGCTTCTTTTGTGTGCTAAGAAAAGCGTCACATAAAAAATGACACAAAGTTTAAAGCTTGGTTGTCCAAACGTGAGCCTCAGTAATGATTCTTAGTGACTTACTCATGAATCCAACCCACGTAAGCACCATCCAGCTTCTTCGTGGCTCGATAGCAGGTAACCAATCATGTTGCGTTTACTCATATAGGATTCATAAACTGAGGAAGCCAAATCAGATGAATCAAAACTCTCACCGTGGGAACAAATCGAGAAAGCCGATGTTATGTCTATGAGATGTAAATTCATTCTAGACTGTTTAGATTAATGTTGAAAACACTTTTTAAGTATTCTTCATTTAATTTTAACTTAGTTTCTAATATCGTGGTTTGACATGTATGACTACTCTTTGAAATCAAGAACAATGTTATTTCTTTGTTTAATTCAAATAAGGTTGTGCTGTTATATGTCTAACTGACAGACAGATTGCGGTTTATCTCCCAATGACATATATACGCCGCTTGTTCTGGCCAAAGGCTGTTTTTGCAGACCATTACCTTTGCAAACGCCTTACGATCAGGGTATTAAACGGCTTGGCCATATTCTAAGGATAGATAGAAAGGCTGATAAAGACTAACATCCCGCTCCGCCTTAAAATGACCTAGAGACACGCGTAGAGACTGGGCCAGAGGTAAATGACCAAGATAAGAAAGAAAAACTCAGAGTCCTAAGTTCTCACTACCGAGTCATTCTACACCGTTGGTTGTGGTCCTTATACGACAAAACTTGTGTAGAATTTTACTCATCACATTTATTGATGACTATTCGATATGGTTATTTGTACTTGATTAAAGAAAAGGCCGAGTCTCTTTGACAAGTTCAAGATTTTTCGGGATCAAGTCGAAACAATTTTGGGAAAAGTCATAAAGGCTGTTAGATCCTGACTAAGGCGGGAGAGTATTATGGCAAGCATGCATGCATGCCGATGCCTTAAGGGGCCATTCGCCAAATACTTGTGAGGATTCCGGATAAGGGTACAATAGTACGCTCGAGTCCGAAAGAAAAATGGTGTAGGCCGAAAGGCTTAATCGCACTCTTATGGAAATGGTAAGGAGTATGATTAGTGGACAAATTTACCCGGTTTTCAGAAGTTTTGGAAAACAGCTGTACATTCTCGAATCGTGTACCTACAAAGTCGCTCCATCACTCAGTTATGGACCAAGAGCCCCGTAGCTTAACCATCTTGCCTGGGATGTCCCGTTGTATAAAGTTATATAATCCGACATTAAGTAAGTCAGACTCCGTAACCAATTTCTGTTACTTTGTATCTTACCCTAACATTCAAAGGATATCGGTTCTATAATCCCAATGGAGGCACAAGAATTGTGTAGGAATCACAAGACAAACCAAGTTTTTGGAGTTTGATGTGTGTGGCCTAAGAAAGTAAAAACACAGATTTATTGAGATAATAGCAGGTGGGTAATATGGTACTTTTATCTCCTCCCATACAGATATTTCAGAAACTCCCACACACCATATTGAACCCGTTGAGACTCAGATCCTCGTTGTCGAGATGTACCTCCTAATAGTTCATCAAGGCTCTCAGGTGATGGCACATTACCCAAAGAAGGAGATCCACGGTGGAGAGACGATCAGCTATACCACCTAGACTATCAGTCTATATAGGAGAGCAAGACTACGAGCATCTGCTTCCAGTAGTCATCCCAACGGACGATGCGGAAGTCGTCATTCCTCAATGTAACTCGTGGATTGATGCAATGAAGGATGAAATTAATCTACGAGGCATAATGGAGTTGGGAAACTTGTTGAATTTTTAATCTAAACCATAGAATCATCGTCAAAATGGGTGTATAAGACTAAAAGGGACCCTAAAGGAAAGATTGAGAAGTTTAGTCGACTGCAAAATGCCAAAGGTTTCACTCAGAGAAGGAGTAGACTATGAAGCAACATTTTCTCCTAGCCTCTCTTCTAAAGATTCTTTCAGAGTGATCATGGTATTGAAGCTGTCTATTTCGATATGGAGTTACACCCGTATGGATGTTAAACCTGGCTTTCTCAATGGAGACCAATGAAATAGGTCTATATGATGCAACCCGAAGGTTTTGTGGCAATGATTCAGTACACTTGTATGTAGATCGAAAAAGTCTATTTATGGTCTCAAGCAAGCTTCTAGACAATGGTACTTAAAGCTCTTCATAGTGTTGTTGCCTATCCGGTTTTGTTTGGAACAAAGTGTATCAATGTATATATCGTGAAGGTCAAGTGGGAGGAAATTCATTTTCCTTATACTCTATGTGCATGATATCTCCGGCTTGCAGCAAGGACCTGCTTACTCGCATGAGACAAAGCTTGATGTTATCAAAGAACTTTGATATGAAGGACCTTGGTGAGGCGTCTTTATCCTCGGGCATTGAGATTCACAGAACTGCCTCGGACTATTGGGTTTATCTCAGAGGGCATATGTTGACTTATTTTAGAAAGATTCAACATGCAACAAAAGCTTCAGAATTGCTCCCGGCCCTGTAAAGGTGATAAGTCAGTCCGCTACAATGTCCCCATTCCGATATTGAGAAAGCCCAAATGAAGAATGTACCTTATGCTAGTGCACATATATTGCGGTATGCTCAAGTACGCACTAGGCCGCATATCGCTTTGTAATGCAGATTCTAGGCGCATATCAATCAAATCCAGACACCATCATCGGGTTGTCGCAAGAAGGTTACATGAGGTACTTGTTTAAAGAAAGACTATATGCTTCATTTACAAACATGTTCAGACCTAGAGCTGGGTCAGGGTATTCCTGGACCGACTTTGTCGGTCGTCAGATGAAAAGAAGTCAACAACAAAGCGCATCTTCAAATTAGTAGAGGTGCAAAGATCATGGAAAAGAGAAATTGTGGTCAATAGCATCCTCTACCATGCAAGCTTTAGTCAGAGCATGCTTTTTAGCCACTACTCGTGCAATTGGGTTCAAACCTCATTAAGGAGTCGACCGTGATTTGATTTTGTGGATGTGCCCATACGCTGTATTGTGACACACCTCACAGCGTTGTTTATTAACAACAACGAGGTCTCAAGGCCCACATGGAGGCCGGCACCGACTATAAAGGAAAAAGTTCGCACCTGACGCTTGCAAAGGAGCATTACTTCAATGTATGATATGATTGCAGATCCGCTTAACCAAAGGCCTTCGCTCTTGTGTGTTTGATCGACATGTCATTAGCATAGGCTTAGAGTATCATGGGATACCACAATTCGCTGAGTCGTTAATTTTATGTTGCTCTATAAAGTTTGTTTCTCGATTTCAATACATTTTTGTAATATTTGAATATGTATCAATTTTTTTTTTTGGGTATTCAATGAGGTATAGCATTGGTAATGCAAGATTACCTGGGCTGAGGTACGTATACCTGTTAAAAATCTCGAGGCATTGTGTAAACCTGAAAGTGTAAGCATGGGCATCCGGCATTAGCCTTAACACAAGGTTCATACACATAAAGTACAAGCGAACTATCAAGATAAGACATATACAAAGTTCATCGGGAACCATGATGAGGAATTTCAAAGGACACACTAGTCGACACTTAAGGAGAGAGAATTTCCGACTAACAAAATGACAATACATGAAGTATCACTCATTATGAGGTATTGTCCATTTAACACACTACCATATTGAATCCATATCGCAAAGTTGAAAGCACCGTGACCATGAAAGGTCATAGATTACATGCGCCATCACAGATCGTGAACAGAGACTTTATGGGCTGGATTGACCATTAAGAACAATCTCAGCCACACAGGGTGCACATTGTTTGCCAATTAATATCGCCAAGGGAGAACAAGATTTTCCTGAATGCTGCTTGGCTTAATCGAGATCAACTAAATTAGGTTGGTCTTAATAAAGGTACGATATTTTTGCCTAATCGGGCTTCAATATGGGACTCCGGCCGGCAGTGGGCCGAGTACCCAGCCCGAATCTCATGATGAGAGGGGGCCTCCGGTCAAACCCATACACGCCAGTCCCTCCCTTTGAACCCTTCCTTCTACCATTTTTGCACATTTTGACTTAATGGAACTGAGAGAATTTCTTCCTTCTTGCATTGTAAGTGCAATCCACAGCCAGTATTCACTTAAGGATAAGGTAAAGATTTTCGAGATCTATATACACCGTCACCATTCCTGATCGCCACAGCGGGATTCCAAATCAGTATGCATTGTCAGGTTTTATTTCTAACTACAGGATCTAAGGCATGGCAATATCATGGCCGACATTGTTTGTACCCAAATTTAATTTAGCATGATCCAATGTTTATTATACAAGGTTAAAAATTCAAGTCAAATAAGCCTAAACCAAGTTGAAAATGTCATGTAAAAAGCTCATGATATTTTTAAAAATTTAAAATTTTATAAGATTAACCACTGAAAGATAAATGCTACTTTTGTAAGAGATGACAAGAAAAATAGAGAAATTTTGGGAAATGACAAGAAGACATGAGTACTTACTTGAGGAGGAGAGGTCGTGGAAAAAAGTGATGGAGTGGAAAACTTGGGCAATTATTCAAAAATGCCAATAAAAGGAGAGCTTTGAAAAGAAATGACCAACAACCAATCAATCAAGAACAATGAATCACTTATAGGATTTTATTGATTTCAGTAGAATTTTTCAAGTTTCTTTTATTCTTGTAGTATCTTGTCATTTCAATTTTCTTAGTGAAATACATCAATTTCTTCATTTTAGCTTTCCTAATCAAATATAACAATTCCTTCAGTTTTCATTTTATTTACTTAAATTTATTCATTGTGGCACTTTACTTAGATTATGAGGATCTGTCAAGGGAACCAGGGAACCTATTTTTTGTTTGATTAGAAGTTTGATTTTCAACATAGTATTAGTTTGAAAACACTTTAATTTCCTAGCACGTCCATGTGCACATTTTCTAATTGTCATTATGTATGTTGAAGTGAAATCCATAAAATTCACCAACATATTTTTGGCATGCTTGGTAGGACCCGTCTTTGCTGAAGATGCCACCAAATTTTTGGAGTAAGATATATGTAGAGTCTCAGGACTTAAGACTTGATGATGCAAATGCAACACATGAAGGGATTGTTCCAGATATGGTGGAGCAAAGAAATCATTTCTCTAAAAAAATTGATGATTTTTAGGCATTGATAGAGAAAATGAGGAACCATAACTTGATGACCACACGATGTCTTGAAGAAAGAATGACCATACAAACCAAGGCTATGACTGACCAAGTCAGAGCTATGTCTGAACAAACCAAAGCCATGGCTGAGCAAGCCAAGGTCGTGATGGGGAATGAGCAAACAAAGAACCGAGCAGTCAAGGCAATTGTGGAAGAGTGTCGTAAACTCACTTCGCGAAACTCATGAGAAAATTCGAGTTATGGGAGAAGCAAGACAACACAAACAGAAAGTTGCGTATGGACCTACAAAGCAACCATCTGATGAACTTGGGGGCAGTCTCTTGGTGTAACGGCCCAAAAATACCTTAGAATTTTTATAATAATTTTATTATATATATTCCGGGTATGAATTGAGACAAAATTGGGTTTTTTCTTTAAAAAAATTGACAATTGATAAATTATGAAATATAAACTGAAGTGGAGCTTAAGATTTAATATATGCTAAAATAAGAAAAATTGGATCGAATCCAGAAATAACCCAACCTAAAAAATGGGCAAATGTGGAAATTGTAAATACACCAAGGGTCAACTGATAAATTAAATACTAATGGGAAATAAAATGATAAATGATAAGGAAAGTGAAATATTAAAGAGTTAGAATGCCAAAAATGGAAAATTGATTTATGGGTGTCAAACAAGGCCCAAGTGAGAATTAAGTGACTCTAAGACAAAAATGGGAAATGAGAAAGGGGTGTAAGCCAAACACGGCCTGCCACTTAAGTTGATTGAGAAGACCAAAAATGTGGTCTTAGGCTCATTTGAAGAGCAAATCACATTTTGGAGAAGGAGAGAGGAGAAAAGGGAGAAGAAATCTAGGGTTTGCAAGGAGGAGTGGCTTTGGTTGGCTTTGCTTCCCATTTCTTGCTCCTAAGTGACCACACAACATACAAGAAGAGATTTGAAGAGGTTCAAGGTAAGAAAAATCAAAACCTTAACCTCATATTTTGATTTGGATTTTGGGGAAAAGCCCTAACTTGAGAGAAAAGAGTTTTCATTGATTCTAAACCACTTTGGAGTTGTTTTGAAGGATTCCATGGTGGATTTTGATATGGGATCTAATTGGAGAAGATTTGTGAAGAAAATGAGAGAAAAATGCTGAAAACTATGGTACTTTGTGCAAAAACTCCATAGTATGTACCTAAGACAGTTGAGTTGTACTCATGGTGGATGTTATAACCTGTATCTAAGATAAACAAAGGTGTACCTAAGACAGTTGTGCAGTAACCCGTACCTAAGACAGTCAGTTGTACTCGACATGTAGTTCAAACGCACTCTTATTATTTGAAATCATAAGTCCCTGATTCAGCACTCATTGTTAGGACCCTAAGAAATGATTAATGGGGTTGGAAATAAGGTTAGAGCTAAGTGAAAATTGTACGTGACTTCACCGTCGAGGTGCAAAGCGAAGTCTTCTGGCAACCTAGTGTGTCTTAACCCAAGATCGTTAACAAAAATAAATTTGTATCACTAAAATTGCTTAACACTGTTTATCCACTAAGAGTGGCATGAATGTTATCGACTAGGGACGTGATGATCGCTAACCTAGGACCGAGATAGAAGAGTAGTGGTGCCAGATCCACAGCCGGGTTTGCCTCCTCGACTCTATCCTTATTTCAAGTATTCTGATAGTTTACCAAGTAACTATGAAATGAGTACATGAATGAGTATATGAAACGAGTACATGAAATAATTACATAGATTGAGTATATCTTTGAAAAGATACAAAGTGAATGCACTGAAATGTGATGAAAACGAATAACCCGGAATGATGATAAGGACGGATTTATCAAACGGAACTGGCCGTAAATGCAATGAAACGATATATCGACGAACCGTACCGATGGATGCACCAAACGGCATCCGTCACGGCGCACCTCAAAATCGCCCAACGCCCCACTGGCGATACACCGACCACATCCGCCTCGACGGCGTATGACATTTATCGATACCACACGTTTCGGTACCAAACGCATCCGCTGCGACAGGAGACCAAATGGCATTACCATGTCGGGTACACCAAACAAAGATCCGTCATGGATGGAGACTGAAGTTATAAATGTAAGCACATTACCGAAAGATAATAAGGACGGGATTCATTAAACGGAATCCGCCAAATACAACTTTAATATTATGCGAAATAACCAACATTGACGAAAGCATAAATGGGATTTTTATGTAATATATAACTTCAAATTGAATTGTGAATGAGTTGCATTGAAAATGCAGCAGAGGTAAATGATTTGTATATTGAAAAGCATACTTTAAAATAATAAAGATATATATGTTGATATATTAGGCATGGTTTAATATTAAATGCATGCCGAGTTAAATTGAATATCGAATAGAAATATAGAACCACTACATGAAAATGCTTAGCGTGTAGTTTTATCTATGCAGTATCGAAAGCAAAGAAAAGAAGGGGCCATGATCAAAAAGAATAAGAGAGTCATAAGATAGCACGCTATAAGTATATATCATTATTTATGATTTACTTCTTAATCAAGGTAGATGAGAAATAAAAAAAGCAACCCTGAACCTTGATTTTGTATATCATTTTGAAAAAGTGCATGCACCACTTTCTTGCAAATATATTTTGTTAAATGTTTATGGGCCCTACCTAATTGCATTGAAATTGTAATGATTATGGGCTTGCCCAAATCGAAACCGCCTTGCAACTAAATTGATATATAATAAAATGTTTTGTTAAGATAAATGAAAACGCCTTCTGAGTAAACCAGGCTCCTAAGCTCGATCAGCCATTTGGGTATGGCGGATTCGGTCGCGACATTTTGAAAAGAAAATCAAATGCTAACTGGAAAATAGTGAAATAACTGAGCGCCTGCTCTGGGGTTTCTGACTTGCTAATCTGGTCATTGGCTTAGGGGTCGCTACACTTAGAATTCTCATGAAGATGGTGAGTTTCACCGCTCACATGTGCAAGTTTCCAATCCGATGAGTGTCAATGGTGAACGTTCTAATCTTGTTAGAACAATGAGTCCTCAAAGGTTATTTGCTAACACCAACTCGATTACACAACTTAGAGCTAATAATGATCCACTTCATTCTGCTAGAGGCTCATGGGGCACTGTGCACCCATCCTATGTAGTAACAAATCTTCCAAGTACAGGGTCATTCACTAGCCCTTTACTAGTGGAGAAGACACAAGACCTAGGGAAGAATTCATAAGCCTCTAGTGGACAAGTCCAGTATACATTCGATGTGTGCAAAGACTAAGGAAATCCGTGTGGAAGAGAAATTCATCACTTTTCTTTAGGATCACCAACTCCCCGACTAAGAGGAGTTCAAAGAAAACATTTATTGTAACTATCACAACTCCTAGAATCATAGTACTAATTCTTGTTGGAGTTTCAGAAATATTACCCAAGATAGGATCAACAAAGGAATACTGAAGTCCCCTAAGGAAAAGGAAGGCATGGTGAAATTCCCTGGAGAAAAAAAAGTCATGGTGATTGGTGAAGACACATTCCCATCAATAGCTTCAATCAACACAGTGCTTTTGGCTTGAAAGCAGTGGTGAATTCAAAGAAGGTGAGAGGAAATCCACCAAGCCCTAGTATAAGAAGGGTATAGATTCCTAAACAATACTTGCCTTATAAAAATGATTTGGCTATAGAAGGAGGAGTGTCTTCAATTAGAAAAAAGAAAAAAAAATTAGGGCATCCAAACCATTCATATGGGAAAAATCAATGGCATGAGGCAAAGGATGAAAGATTCTTAAAGGAAAAGAATGTTTCTCCAAAAAAGAGACATGCTTTTCCGAGGAAAACGAGCATGAACAATCCTTCAAGGAGAAAAATGTCTTCAACGTTTATAATTTCTCCTATTGTCTCACCTGTACAAGAATGATATGTAGTGCAGTAAGAAGAATGCAGAGATAGAGAGCTATGGAGAAAATGCAACTCAGTAAAGCACCCAAAGAAACACCAAAGAAGGAAACCAATGAATAATTGTATCCAATGGAAGAGGCAACACCTAATCTAAAGAAAACAAAATTTGGAAGAAGAGTTACAAAGGATGCTAAGTCTATTTGCAGTTCAGACAATGAAACAGATTCAAGAGTTATTCTCATAAGTACAAGTCTTATTTCCTTGAATTGTTCTTCTACTTCTTTGACTTTGCCAACCTTCTTCAAGAAAGACTTGAGAAAGCCTCAAAGCAGGATAAACAAACATATAGTGATGAAGGCCGATTTACAGAGGATCGCCAATGGACCCTTTTTTAAAGGAATCCATGCCCAGAATGACATGAAAGTCTGCACAGAAATGACAAAACATTCAATGTCAATTACAGTTCTAAACATATTAATCTGAATAAAACATCTACAGGTGAATTTTCTACCATGGAGATAAATAGGGCATCACCTTAAAAGATCATGCCAACGCTGCGACTTTTATAGCTGCCTCAACAACCCTTAAGGAAAAATAATGTTTCGGAAGTGATGAGGAAATTGGTATTACCCCTTAAGTTTTTGAGTTACGGCGAGTTTTTAGCCACTGCTTTTCTTCTCAAACATATACATTTCTTCAGCATGACTCATACCAATATCCATTATCAAAGAAAAAAAGTAGGTATTAGGACCACCTTAATTCAAATTCCAAAATGAGTACATAATAACTAACATCACGCCATAAGAGAATGAATAAGAAAAGGATATTTGGGATTTTAATACATGCAAAATTAACTCTGTTTTCATTAATGGTACACAAGAACTGCACCAAACTTAATTGCTTAACCTAATGTTTATTTAGGCCTGAGCTCAAGCCCACAAGGTTAAAATTCATGAAATAAGCCTAAACTCTAATTTAAAAAAGAGCATGTAAAGATAGGGGCTTTTTAAAATTTAAAATTTTTGAAGATTGGCCAGCAAAAGATAAATAAGACTTTTTTCAAGGGATTGAAAGAAAATAGAGAAACTTGGGGAGATGGCAAGAAGACATGGGCAGTTATTGTAGGAAGTGAGGTAGTGGAGAAAAGCGAGAGAGTGGAGAACTTGAGTAGTTATTCAAAAACATCTATAAAAGAAGGAGAGCTTTGAAAAAAAAGGACCAACGACCAATTAATCAACGACAATGAATCACTTCTAGCAGATTAGTCATTCCTATAGAATTTTTCAAGTTTATTTTATTTCTACATTAATACTTTGTCATTTCAATTTTTCTAGTAAAATACAACAATTTCTCTAACAATTTCTACAACAATTCATTCATTTTAGTTTTCGTAGTGAAATATAGCAATTTCTCCAATAATTTCTACAACAATTCTTCCGGCTTTTATTTTATTTACTTCAATTTATTCATTGTGACATTTTTTCTTAGATTCTAAGGAACTATCAAGGGACTAGGGAACCTATTTTTCTTTTGATAAAAAGTTTGATTTTTGGTATAGTATTAATTTGGAAACACTTTAATTTCTTGGCAAGCCCACACACACATTTTCTAATTGTCATTATGCATGTTGTAGTGAAATCCACAAAATTAACCAATAGGTATATTTTAAAGTAATTTTTAATGTTTGGAAGTACTTTTATAAATCAAGTTTTATTTTTTATTTTTTTCATCTATTCACTTTGCATATAACAATGTATTACTCTATTTTTACAAATGTTCGAGTTTGATATGTCTCGATAACTTCTTTCTACTCTTTAACTACTTGAGTCAAGCATCAAGGCATCAAGCTTTATAGTTTTTTTTTTTTTGGATCCGAGGGAGGGGGGAAACCCCCAAGACTTAGCAAAGAGTTAGAACTCCTCGAGGCTGAAGGGTTCCCATGACATCTTGAGACAAAACAGGTTTCAAGTTCCTAGGAGGACGACTCCATCTCTTATCTTCTTGATGTGTCATTCTCAAAGCAAGCCTTGCATCAAGCTTTATAGTTAACACTTAGCATGAACCATTTTTTTATATGTAAAAATTAAGGATAGGTTGGCTCTCATGAACTACTAAAAAAATAAAATATTAATAAGAAAAATCAATTTAACATATTTGATTTCAATATAAAAATATAAAAAATTCATATATAATAAAAATCAATTACAATTATATATTTGTATATGTAATCAAGTAATAACAACTAAAATAAGTTTGAAATGGTATATAAAAATAACTTATTGATTATAAATTTATTTTAAATTTTTTTAAAATTTTCCCTTCGTGCTTTTCTTCATATTTTTTTTATGCATTTTTTTAGAAAACAAGGTAATTTAAATAAAAATGTCTTAAAATTGTATGATTTATATTCAAACACAAACTAATTAGTCTCTGTTGAAACAAAAATGTTTTGGGTGGAAATATTAATAGTCAATGCTTTGGGTATTTTTGTAATCATTCTCAAATGGTACTAAGCACTTTGAAATATATATATATATATATATATATATATATATATATGAAAGTTGGGCTTCAGTTCTCGGAAAGTAGTAAAAATATTATTAAGAAAAATATTTTTAAAAATAATTATCCAATAGGGACTAGGTCTTAATTTTTCTAACAATTTATTGTTGGGTTTTAATTCCAATATATCTCTTTACTGCATCCAACAAAAATTTTTCTTTTCTTTTTGCACGTGGTGCATTTTTTTTCCTTTCATATGTTGGGGTGATTTTGTGATTTTCACACAAACATACAAAATAAAAGCATGTGGTTGCGAGTGTGTCAGGAAATTAAAGTGTTTCTAAATTGAGACTATGCTGAAATCAAACTTCTTAAGAAGACAAAATGAGTTCCCTAGTTCTCATGATAGTTTCCTAAAATCTAAGCAGATGATGCCGTAAAAATGTAAAGATTGTAGGAATGAAAGTCGGAAAAAATGATGAATTGTACTAAGACTGAATGAAACAAATAATGCTGAGAAATTGAAAGAAACTTGGCTAGAACTTGAAAATATATTACTGAAATATGTTAAAGAGTTGGAAGAACTTGACTAGGACTTAGAAACAGAGTACTGAAATTGCTGAAAGCTAATTGAGAAGCTAAGAAATGTTGAGTAGATTGCCATTGCTGAATTAATTGTTCGATTGATTGTTGTTGATTTGTTCATTGGTTCTCTTGATCAGTCGGTTGGTTCCTCCTTTTATAGAAGTTCTTGGATAATTGTTCAAGTCTCTATTTTCATCACTCTTCCACTTCCTCAAATAAGTGCCCTCATTTACATTAGAGAAGCTTGTTCCTCAAGTAATTATCCTCGTCTCCATTAGGGAGGCTTGTTCCTCAAGGAAATTATCCATGTTTTCATTATGGAGGCTTGTTCCTAAAAGAAATTCCACGTGTGTAAATAATTGTCCACATTCTTTGTCACTTTTGATATTTGAGAAAAAAGTCTCGTTTGACTTCAAAAAATCATAAAATTTTTCAAAAATACCACTGGACGTTTATATGGGCTTACTCAAATGGATCTAGTCTCATTTTATGTAGACTTTTACTCATGGATTAGAGTTAGGCCTAACCCAATACTGGGTCAAGTTAAATTTTAATTTAGGTGCAAACAATTTCCTCTCGCATACATTGTCGCCCGACGGCTAGATTGTATGTATTAAAGCCCCCAAAAATATTTTTCTTGGGCCTATCTCCAACCATGAGACCCAAAGTTTTGCTCTCGGTCCATGATTTGAAGTTCCAAAGGCAAGAACGAGCCAAGTTGGATCGAATGAGAAGGCAACTGTTGATTCCCCTAGAGAAAGTTCCTACTATCCTCAAGTTCAATTCTCCAACCTTCGTCTTTCCTCCACCAAAGAATACTGTACAACAAAAGAGTAACCATTCGTATTTTTCTCCAAGCAACCCAGGGTCACCTTATTTCTCTTTATTTCCTAGAAAGAATCTGTTTTCACCTTCCAAAACAACCCATTTGAGCTTGGAAAAAGGAAAAAGAACCCCTTTTGATTTATACCCTCTGTCTTCATCTTCTTCCTTCTCCATCCACGCTGTAGCTACCGAAGTTGCCGCTAACATCGCTGTTGCTGTTGTAATCGTTGCTTATCATCGCACCACCATCAATGATCGTGTTGAAGTCGTCGCTAATTGTCGCACCACCATCATCGCTAGCAACTGCTCATCACCACCGTACGCTGCTGCTTCTCTAGCCATCAATCTTGCCCCAATGATTGTTGACCACTTCTGGTACTCGACGTCCCCTACTACTGCATGTGTCGCTGCCACCATTGGAGATCGCGCTACTGCTTGGACTTGTCTCATCATTGATCTTGACATTGCTCAACTTGATGATTGCTTAACTTGACAACATCGCTTGTAAAACCCGGGAAAATTCAAATTTTCTGAAAAAGGGTAAAATGGTCATTTTGGTAAAAATATGAAAATTTTCTAGATATCGGATGACAAAACGGACTTCACCGCAATGTCAGTTTAGTGAAATTCCGCTACTGATGCCTCGACTCGCCGACCTCTAAACCGCACGACGCTTTTCTCGGCGCACTGCTGGGCCGAGTACCTTAAAACAATTAGAAAGACACGTGGATGTGGACAAATCACCTACTACATGTACCCATGGACATGTTGCATGATTAGTGGATGATATATGAATGGCTTAGATTATTATGCCGCAATCCAAACTTAAGGACAGATTAGAATTTTGGGAAGTTTAATCAATAAGACAAAATTGAAATAGTCTTCTCTTCATTTTGAGACACAAAACTCCAAGAGTGAGGTGCGTATGGGCTGAGATTCGCTTTAGAGAGAGAGAGAGACTACTTCAGATTTCCCTGCTCGACCACGTGTTTTGACCCAGCAAGAAGTAAACATTCACGCGCGAGGGCTACGCGTGACACCGCATTTGGTGGAGTTCGACAACTCCAAGAGGTAGTGGTCTCTCCTACTATGTTGGGCTCTCTTGGCTAAGAGCCATGTGAATGGTTAGGGATATTCTAAGGCTTGACTTAGCCATGATTTCGATCTCAAGACATTTGAACCGAGTGGAGAAAAAACCCCTATCAGGCGCCGCAACATTGCCGACCAAGGGAAGCCACTATTCACGTGATTTGTTGCGCGATTTCGTGTGGCTCGAAAAAGATTCAAAATGAATTGCTTGATTGATTAATTAGCCCATGTGAGCTAATTTGGTGTTACGTTGTAAATTGAATAACATGAATTATATGTGAATTTAATTATGTTAATATATGCATGAAAATATTAGCATGAATATTTTGAATTGGCATAATGCATTCCATATGCACCGGGCACCCTAGAATATTGAGTTTTATGAATGACATGAAAGAAAACAAAAAACAAATGTTTAGAAAGGAATTTCGACGAAAGATTTTTCGAGAATTGTGTTGAGATTGCCCACCAACTCACATGCTGAGCCCATGAATTGTCAAGGGTTATCCAACATATTTGCCTCGGAGGGTTGTCCAATAAATTTTACCGAAACTCGGTAGTAAGTTTTCGAGAACAAAAAGCTTTTGTTTGAAAACTGTATTTTACTCGCATTTGGCTTAGGCATGTGTGAGGGAGTCGGTGAGGACTCGAGACATGGGATTGGCATGTAGAAATTCAAGTAGGATCATGTATTTATCATGGAAGGATTATTGCCACGACATGTACTAGGTGGGGAGTAACTCCATGTAGGAAATTTATCACTACCGGCTTTGCTCACCTTGTCGAGGGGATCACTATTTCATGTTGTGAGGTAATAGAGGACAACGCCATCAGAGGTCTTTAGAAGAAAGCCGTGTTGTGGCTTTTGGTATTCGTTTTGCAGAACACATTAAAACTTTAAATTTTGATATATGTTTTGTTAGTATATTGTATAAATTTTTAACTATTGGTATATAGTTGATACCAGGAGTATGTTGATGCATGGGCCCAAGTGGCCATTTTTACTCACACATGGACCCGGTGTGGTCGTTGTTAATTGTTGGGACAAGTTTTGTACCTTGGGTAGAGCTCCCCATACAAAGGAGACTCTCGCTCGATTGAGCGGTGTCAAGCTACCGACATCCACGAGTAGTCCGCAGGTTGATGGGTCATCAACGGGACCCCCGGGAATGGGGCGTCACATCGCTAATTCTACAATCGACACTCGTGAAGGTTTTATTCTAGCCTACACCACCTGGAAGCCCAGTGCCCGTCTATCTCATCCTAGTCAATACCTCCATATGCAGACCTAATGTTTATGATCGGGCTCTCGCTTGCAAATTTCTTCTTGAAAGACAATATTTTGGGTGAAATTTTGAGACTTTCTCTAATGCAAAAAATCAAAACTTTCTTTGATTCCATTGAAAACTTTCCAAATTGTAGATTTTTGAAAAATGATCTTGAATAATCTCTCTCGAAAAAAAAAAATTCTTTTGATGTCATTCGGTTGTTCTGAAAATTTTCTTAAGTGCATATACAGAAAATCATCTTGAATGCGCTCTCGAAAAAATTCTTCTGAAGTCGTTCGACTATTTCGAACATTTTCTTGAATGCTAATTTCGAAAATCATCTTGACTACACTCTCAAAAAAAGACTCTTCTGATGTCGTTCGGTTGTTTAGAAAATTTTCTTGAGTGTAGAATTCAAAAATCATCTTGAATGTACTCTTGAAAAATTTTCTTTTGAAGTTGTTATGTAACGCCCCAAAAATACCCTAGAATTTTTATAATAATTTTAGTATATATTCTGGGTATGAATTGAGTCAAACTTGGGCTTTTCCGGGTAAATTGATAACTTATGAAAAGTAAATTTAAAGTGTGGGCATATGATTGAATATTATATGCTAAATTGAGAAATGGATTGAACCTAGAAATAAACCCAAGTGAAAAAGGGAAAATTGTGGAAAATTGTAAAATAAGACCAAGGGTCAAAATGATAGCTAAATGCTAAATGGGAAAATAAATGATAAATGATAAGTGGAAAGTAAAATAAAGTGAGTTAGAATGTCAAAATGGAAAATCGATTCTATTGGTGGCCAAACAAGGCCTTATGAGGAATAAGTGATTAAGACTAAAAAATAGAAAAATGAGAATTTGGAATAGGTGGAAGGCCAAACATGGCCTTACACTTAAGTGGACTTATAAAGACCAAAATGTGGGTCCTTAGGTCATTTCTTGAGCCATCACGCTTTGGAGCAGTTAAGAGAGTAGAGAGAAAGGGGAGAAGGAGCTAGGGTTCCAAACTGCTTGATGTGACCCTTTCCCCATTTATTGCTCCTAAGGGGCCAAACAACATACAAGAAGAGATTTGAAGAGGTTCAAGGTAAGAAAAATCAAAACCCTAACCTCATATTTTGATTTAGATTTTGGGGAAAAGCCCAAACTTGAGAGAAAAGAGTTTTCATTGATTCTAAACCACTTTTGGAGTTGTTTTAAAGGGATTCCATGGTGGATTTTGATATGGGACGAATTGGAGAAGATTTGTGGAAGAAAATGAGAGAAAATCACAAAATCGAAAATTTCGGGCAAAATCCAGAGGTGCACTTTATTGCAGCCGAGCCATACCCATGTGGTGTGGGTGAACCTGCAGGACCCGCACAGTAGCGTGCCAGCACAGGTTGTGTGCAGGGTAACTGCACTGGCACAGTCAAGGGTGTACCGGTAATGTGTTCCAGTTGTTCCCCATTTTTGCATGTTTTCGTCGCAAGTCCCGCATTCGTATACCGATGTCTGGGGACCCTAAGAAACCATTAATGTGTCCAATTAAGGTTAGAGCTAGGTGAAAAATGTATCAGACCGCCTACGGCGACCCGGGTAGACTTAGTGTCTTAACCCAAGACTTTTTAACAAAATAAATTTGTAATTCACTAAAAATTGTTTAACAATTGTTTACTCACTAAGAGTGGCGTTAGTCAGTTATCATCAGTACTTAGGATGATCGTACTTAACCTAAGACCCGAGATCGAAGAGAAGAAGCTAGATTCACAAATTTTCGCTTGTTCGACTTATTCTTATTTCAAGAATTTTGGTTGTTTAACAAGTAACTATGAAATGAGTACGTGAATGAGTATATGAATGGCATGATAGATTTATAGCGATCTTTGAAAAGTGATAATACGAAAGTGAATATGAAATTGAAATGTGATAATTGAAAACCTAATAAATGATTGATGATAAGGACGGGATTCATCAAACTAAACTGGTCATAATGAATCTGAATGATATCGGTCGAATGCTTCGACGGATGCAATTCAATCGGGCAATCTGCCGTTTATGTAATCTCTCCTCTTCTCTAATTATCAAATGCCCCTTTCAACCCACACAACATCTCCCAAACTTGTCCTTTTCAGATTTTGAAGTTCTTATCCAAACTTAGGCAAATAAGGGTTTCACTGTAGGATTAGAATAAAGGAAGGGGTTCGGAGGCTTCAATGTTGTTTGAACATAGAACTGGGACACTGGTCTAATATGAATTTGTAAAGGTGTTTATGCACATTATGAGGGTAGGCTTGAAAGGCTCAAACTTCTAAGGATGGTCAGATCACTTCTTGTTAGTGGTATTGCTCTAGATTTTGCCTTGACTACTAATCAACAAGTTCTAGGACCTTTGGATCAAGTTGAATCGTGACTAACCAAAAGATATGTCCTTAATCCTTCACAATTTGTTAAGGAACATTTTGACCATGCAGAGCCTTTCTTAGGACTTTCACTAACCTTATTATTTATACAATGCTTTTCAAGTCTTATTTGTGCTGTCTATTTAATACTTTCCCAATATAAACCTTAAACTATCAGCTTTGAATAAGGCACCTTTTTCCAATTACCAGGCCTACCATACTTCAATTGCAAAGGTTTATTTGGTCTTCGAGGTTCGTTGTTGTGTTGTTCTGGTTCCGGCAAAATAGTTCATTTGATCGCGCATTCAACTCAAACAATACAACACACCAACAATTGTAATCAATTCTATTTCAACCAAACATGCTATATTACAACAATGATCTGCAAGGTTTTCTCACTGAGTACCGTGAAAAAATAAATAAATAAAAAATGCAGGTACAAGAACCATAGGCTAAAGAACTGAATCTAAAGCACACCCAACCAACGCTACTCACAACTGGTCACAAAATTTTAATCAGGTTTGACTGACTTCAATATTCCAAGACTGAGATTTTTGCCACAAAGAGATGATATATGAAAAAGTAGTGTGGACACCATTATTTTATTCTTTCAGCTCTTTCCCCCGACCGCTTCCATCCCAGATATTCCACCCTTCTACTCGGGTAAGTTCCTTCTCTGTCTCATGCACCGGGTGGTTTATCTTTTCTGCTTTATGAGGTACAAGAGGCACCTGCAATTAATTTTATGATGAGTATGATGACTCTTAACACACTGGGAGTATAGTGTAGGGTCTACGCTGGAGATTCGGGATTGCGGGCAAGGGTATCTTCTTCTATCGGGCACCGGCTCTTCATAGCCCACCCAAGATCTTACATTTCTATCGCAGTTCTCGTTGTCTCATCATAGAGACTCGTGAGTGTCCTCGTTGCTTATTATCTCAAAGCCTTATCACGTGAAAACTTGCCCAGTGTCCTGGTAGACTATCCATGAAAATGCCATTCTTGAGTCCATGTCAGCTTTTAGGGCATTAGCCTCTATCTTCAAGATCATTTTCCACTATAATGTCCTTTTTTCTATTTTTGCTCTCTACTCTTCATCCCTTTTCTTCAACGCATCTTCTAGATTTCCTCCTAGTTCCTCTTTGAGTTTCAGATCAAAATACTCATCCTCGAGCCGAGTCAGGTTCTTTATCTCGGTTATTCTCTCCTTTCATCTCCCGTCGCATATCAACAATTTCATCAATCTCTCGATTGATCATAATTTTGCCTGTAACTTCAAATTTTGTTCTTGATGAGTTTGTCTTAGCTGGGATACTTAAGAATGGGGTTTGACTTCTCAAGATTTCTGGTTGCATTTGAATGTGGCCTCATTGTTCCCAGCCCTCACGCATCCTTCCTTCCTTTTTCCTTCTTCTCTGCTTCTTTTTCCGCCCCTTCCTCTATTCTTGTCCTTTGTTACACCCGTAAAGTCTACAGGCTTCCGCAGTTTCGATCCCCCATTCTTCCTTAACTCTTGATGTAGAGGCTCATCATTGTTGCCGGGTGTAATCATCCCCCTGCATTTGCTTTCAAAGTAGCCTAAGATAGAATTTCTTTCAATACTTTTTTCTCCTACATTTGAGGTCTGCAATCCCTTTAGCAATGCATGTAGAGGATCACTTTCCTTCCTAGAATCGTGACTTTATTGCCAGAAGCTGCCCAGTATATAACCTACAACCCACCTTTTTGGCTTCTGCTAGCTCTTCCAGAAACATCCAAAACATCATTCTTCTGTCCTCTCCAGTTCATTCTTCCCGCCCCAGTGTTCAACATTTTCCAGTGTTTGGTTCCTTAATGCCTGAACTCAACCATACGCTGTTATTCAGATCGGGAACAATCTCTGCATCTTTCTTTACCAATTCTTTTGCCCAGCCTGTCAACTGATTATATATTTGGTTTCTCTCCTCCCTTTCTTTCATGTTTTAACAGTGCCTTCTTTCACTCCAAGTGGTGTTACAAATCTTATTCCCTTGAGGTTCAACCAAAGAATCTATTCTTCCTTTCAAAGACTTCAGCAAAGAGATAATGTTTTTCTAACCTTTCTTTCAACAATGAAGCCTTTTGTTCTTCAAACTTCTTCCATCAAAGCCGATTTTCTCAAACAAGCTCCGCTTCCGGCTTCATCCGCTCCTTCCTTTTCTTTGTTCCATCGCACTGTCTGATGATTCTCTTCGTTGTCATCATCCCTTTCCTCAACTTTCCTAGTTGTTGCTTCAAAACCTTGCTCGTTTGGATTCTCTAGCCTGTACTCTTCCACACTTCATGAGGTTTGGAATCAAAAGTGGTAGATCGATATGGTAATGTTAGTGGTTTCAACTTTGTGGTTTTAGGAGTGAGATAAGAGAGACTCAGTAAAGCAAGCCGAGACTGTGAGAGCTATATGGTGGCTATCTGGCCATAAAAAAATTTCTATTTATAAGCCAACTGATTCAATGTGTGCTACATTAAATGTTGCGACAAATACTACCCTCAGGTCTGTACGTCTTTAATTCTCTATCGCGACATACAGAAAGTCTGTGGCGATAGAGTTTCAACATTATTTATAGACAGAGCCTGTCAAATGTCGCGACACAGTAGAGTATGTTACAACATTTCTTTTAGGGCAATTTGAATTTATGTCGCGACATAATAGATTTATGTTGCGATATAATTTTCCTTTTTAATTTGCTTCCTAATTCAACTGTGTCGAGACACAGAAAAAGCATGTTGCAACACTTAACTGAAGTTTTCTGAAATTACATCTTTCTCATGTTTTCTCTCATAAAATATTTAAAACAACCTATATCCACTCATACTCAGTTGAACCTACATGTGAAAATTTGTTTAAACCATCAAAAGTCAATAATTCAAGTATTAACACTCATCTAAATTCTTAATTCAATCTGCCTTGCCCATATATTCAAAATATGTTTTTATTCAAGCAACATAACATTCCCAAAACATTCAAATATGCATTATCCTTAAAAGACAGTTAGAATCTGAATCACCCTTGTAGTCATTTTCGCATATTTTCTTTTAGAAACAATTTGTTTCTTAAAATTTATTTTTTCTTTAATTTTGTTTGTTTTCCTAAACTCAATAACAACTAAAATTAAACTAATAACGTATTTAAACTAAAACATCAAACACCCTGTAATTCCAATTCGAATAACCGACTAAAAAAATTAAAATTCGCTTGCTGGCCCCAAGAAGTTTGCAGCCAATAGTGTCCTTAGCTGAGACATTTGCCAATGTTTCTCTTCAAGATCCTTTGCCTCAAGCCCTCTATTATGAGCTTTTCTTCATTAATAGCTCCATGATGTTATCCACATTCTTCATTTCATTCATCACTACCTCTCATCTAGCTTTGGTGAGATCTATAGGATTGATCTCAAAGACTACGGTGGAAATGTATTTCTCCCGGATCGGGCTTCGCGGCGGATAGGGCCACCCGCCTCTACTCTGAGTCTCCTGCCTCAAATGCAGCATTGATATTTGCTCTGGAAACGATTTGGGGCTTGTTAGCTTAGAACTTGTCAAGAATTTTTTCTGTACACTCAAGATCCTTTTGTTTTTTGTCATGAATTGTAGCACCTTATCTTCAAAGGTTTGAGTTCTTTTTTGCCCTTTGATACTCTCCTCTGTTGTCCCTATTTTGTTGTTGTTGTTGCTATTGTTGAAACCCTGCTCAGTAGCTTCTCCTGAGCTGGTGGTCTCTGTCATGGTCCGACTCCCTCAGGTTTCACCCATATGAAAAGCCATGTTTGCACACAGATCAGAGCATGTGAGCACCTGAGCACCACTTAATTCGACCAATGATCTAAACTGAACCCTCAGACACCTGCATACCACTAATCACTGGTCAAAATTTGTTTATCAAAACACGCTAATACTTTTCATTCTCAAATCTTTTGCGAAGTTGCATTTAATTTTGAGGGCGAACCATAAACATTATAAATCAACAAATTTTTAAAATAGCATTAACTAAAATGGCATTTGATTCCATTTACAACATAATATCCAAACTTCAATGATATAGGTACAAACAATTTTTGAAGGAACTTTTGCCAAGAAACAATGTTATGCCAAAAATGTATGATGGTATGTGATGGGCGATACCTACAGAAATTTCGAATGACTCGAAGCCGACCTTGGTCCACTTTCAATCACTCGCACTGCATTGATAAAAACAATACACTAAGCATTTCATGCTTAGTGTTCATGCTGACCGAAAACACGGCCAAATTTATATTACTATTACCAAAGGACTATTAACTATCCAGAACGCGCCACAAATCACATGATCTTTTACATTATAAACCAAAGATTCTTAGAGCAAATCATTTTCAGCCTGGCCTGGGCCTAACATCCTGTGAAGCACTGTAATGACAAGTAATAAAATGAGAGAACTGTATATCGATCCCACAGAGATCCCTGGCAAGAACTTTGATCAAATCACCCCGATCATCAAGCTCACACTACTTAATTATAACATGATGTGATCCAAATTTCTTAAGAAGCTCAAATGAGGCAAGATAAGGAAAAGAACAGAAACTAAATCAAATAATCCGACCCAAAGAACAAAGAATAATAATATAAGAAATTAATGAAACCTGCACGTTATCTTTTAGAGGACAACACTTCATAAATATCTATATGGTAAAGTACTCACCCCTTAGTTAACACCGATAAATGTCAGGTATTTCTGTGTGTTTTTAAATCTCAACCAATACTGAAAGAGCTGATTCTTCCAACACTACGCTCATTATCTAATATTCATTAGGGATTTCCTTAACTGGTATTTTTCTTTGTAATACCACAACTATTTATGGACTGTAACCCAGCTCCAAGTTATCACTACAAGATACACAACTTCCTCGGTTACTCTTCCTCTTAAATGCAGAATGTACCACTCTCCTGATTGGATCCACCAACACTCGATCGCTTCACTATTCGAATCGAGGTGAACTCTCCGCTGTTTAATTGACATCTCCAGCTCATTCTTGATTTCCAGTGAGAGAGAGGATTTATCTAGTAAACTTACAAAGCTCATTAGATCTCTAATAGTGAAGTTAATATACCTTTAGAAATGTTCCTGCTCTCGGGAATGCCTTCTGTGTCCTTGAGGACCTCCTTGAAATCGAGCAATGAAACAAATCTTAAGCGGGTATAAGCCGATATTCGGATCAAAAACAGTAAACCTATAGCAGGAGTAAATTAAGTAAATTAAGGAATTCTAATTGCTGAAACAACTACGGGAAGATTGAGTGACTATAGCATTCATAATGGAAATTGGGTTTCTTAATTCTTGAATTACACACTACAACATTCCTCGATCATAAGAACAACACAATTTAGGCCCAGAAAAATTGATTCAGTTGTATCTGAACTTGAGCATTCGAGGGTAGTAATTTGAAAAGAATGGGTCCGCATTAAACCTTTTTGCACTCCAGCATTAACATCGAGATCCAGTAAAATAAAAGAAAGATTAAAAAAATCCCCAATCTATATGCGAAACAGAAAAATAAAAATAAAAAGAAAAAAAAAAGAAAGAAAAAAATAAATGAAGCCTTGGCTACCGGATCTTTAGTTACCTTAGCCTTGCCTCCATCTCCTTTTTCTCTGGGTAGTTGCTTATTTATAGGGTTTCTCAGTTGGGCCCCTAATTCGATGGATTAACTGTGGTTTCAGTGGTGGCCCATGTTCTTTGTTCGGTCGCGACCTCAAATCCTTAATGTCGCGACATTAGTTAGTTTGGCACTTGTTGCGGCATTTATCAATAAGTCATGACATTCGCTGGTTTCCACGAAGGCATCTTATGTCGCGACGCCGATCTTATCGCGACATCAACCGATCTCTACTGGCTTTGAAGCTGTGCGTTCGATGTCGCTATCAATCCCTTGTCATGAAACATCAAGCTCATGTCTTTCGCGACTTTGGCTGATGGTTCCCGATGTCGCGACATCAATCTGCTTGGCAGCGACATCAACTTAAGGAGCTGCCTTTGAGCTGAATTGTCTTCTTATGTCGCGACATCAATCCCTTATGCGTATCGGCTGTATCTTCTGACTTGTGATGTCTTCTTACGCCGTGACATCAATCCTTTGTCCCTTTGACATCACTATGCCTCTGCGGGTTTCAAGCATTCGTTCCTGGTATTGAAGGCATCAATCCCTTATCAGCGACATCGGCTCATGTCTTTGCGGCTGGCGTGTTTCTGATGTCGCGACATCGATCTCTTGTGGCGACATCCAACTTAAGGAGCGCAACTTTGATTGAGCCGCGTCTAATGCCATGACATTAATCTCTTGTTACTTCGACATCAACTTGTAATATAGAGCTAACTGGTTGCTTTTGGTGTCAGCGACAACGGCAGAATCCGCAGCGAGTTCCTCTCTTGAGCACGTCGCCTTGGCGCTTCTCTTGTCGCGACCTCCGTCCCTTGTCGCGACATCAACATCGCGACATCCGCGATGTTGTCAGCGACATCATTCCCATAAGTCTTTGGTTAGTCCTCGGCTGCCTAACTTGTGAATCACTGTCGCGACACACTGTAATTTCCTTGATTTTCTGATGTCGCGACATCGTAAGCTGAGCATGCAAGTCAAAGCTATGACATTAGCTAACCGGTTGCTTTCATTTGCCTGCCATTTACGCATTTTTTACTCCACCAAGCTGCATTTTCTCTGCTTTTCTTCTTTCTTTCCACGCTCCCTGCTAATAACAAATTGGTGAGTTTTCTTCATATTTATATTAATTATTCCTTTTGGATGAAAATCAAACGAGAAAAATGGATTAAAATAGATGACTTTTAAGCTCATCAGACTCCCCCAAACAAGAAGTTTTGCTTGTCTTCAAGCAAAGGAAAGAAAAGAATTGTTTGTCCTCAAACAAAAAGGACATTTTTACGTGCATTTTGCGTGCTTGATCAATTTGATTGAAACCTGAAGATGCATTGTTTTTAAATGCATCTAGCTTCAAGTCCAGATCAAGATTAGTTTCTACTCAATCAGGTGTACATAACGAAATTGTTGAATTTGTTTTATAAACAGTAAGGTCAATTGATCCTGCTAAAATGTAAATTATTTTTCTTTCTCATATCTTTAATGAGTCAATTAACCCTTAGAGGATGTTCACAGTTTTGATCTTTTCCTGATTTTCCAAATTCCATAGGCTTGTTGTTCATATTGATCTCCACTAATATAAGTTATTACAACCTTCAAGATCAATCAAGTCTTTTGGGCTTGTAATGTTAGGCTTGGGTAAGGGGTAGGATGGATGGGATTTTTAGGTTAAGATCACCAATACTCCTTTTTCGCTTTTCACTCACATACTGCCCTTTTTCTCCTTGTAGTTTCTTGAATACTTCCCCCAAACTTCATGTTTGGGATACCACATTGATTGATTTTTTTTTTTTTTTTTTTTCAGAACTGTATGTTCCCATTTCTGTTCTGGTGAGGAGCACTTTCCTGCTTAAAATGGGAATTTTCTTTTCTATAAATACCGACGGGAATAATGGGGTTTTGTCTTCTTAGGCTTTCCTAGCACTCTTAAGCGAACTTTGGGTTAGTAACTCCCATACCAGATGGCATTAGGGTACTAGGTGTTGAAACACCCCTAAGGGCAGTGTTCAGAGTCGAGGCCGCAAGACAAAACCTATTCCCTTGAGCTTTCTTTTCCACTGTATTTTCTGATGTAGATCTTTTTCTCCTCATTCCCTTTTTCTATATTTTTTCTTTGAGTTCCACAAAAATTTATACTCCCCCAACCTTATTTCTTCCTCTCTCCTTGAAGTCTTTGGTAATCACAGGTTCTTTGGAGGATTGATTCCTTAGGATGGGTTGGGGTCTTTATTAATTTGATTTTGAAAATAAGGCTTGTTTGGCTCAATTCGGAACTAAAAATTGTAACCATCGACATATAGTAGGGATGGCTAGAATGGCTCGAACTTTCCGAGGATGGCTGCATGTTTCTTGTTAGTTTTGTATCACCTAGGATTTCGCCTTGATTAATAATCTAACAAGTTCTAGAATTTTGGTTGATTAAGCGCGAGCTAACCGGGGATTTTCTTGACTCACATCGGTGAATTGAGAATTTAAATGATGTTATTTCTAACGAGGTTCCATGGCTCAGTAATACCACAAACTCAAAAAAAATTGATTCTGTTCCTTCAGTTGCCCTTAACTTCTCTATTACGGACATCAGTTAGACCAGGAGTCACTTTTGCACTCGTGTTTCAATTAAAAGCGTATTCATTTGGCCCTTAATGCATTTTGTGCACGCATTTCGACATACCTAATCTAGCTGCTTAATTCAATTAAACTTATTACATACCATTAGGTTTTATTCTTGAACTAATTCCTGCTTTTATTTTCCCAACTATACAACCACAAAGCAACACAAAATTTAACAAACCAAAGTAACACAACAATTCCATTCAGATTTATCATTTTATTTATGATTCGATTGCAAATGTTGGATACCCTGTTAATAGGCTTTGGAGAATAAGGAAGGTCAGCTTGGGAAGAAGTCTATCTTTTCTTTTGGAAGGCGACAAAGATATTGGGGGGATCAGGGTCTAGTTTTGATTTGAGATGGGAATGTTTCATTTCCCTTCTTTTCTTTCTCTTCTTAGTTTCTGCTCAACTTGATCTTCAGTGAAGTCACCATTGGAAGATCAACCTTCACATTTAGCTCATCTTGTCTCTCTTCCCAAGACCATTCATTGTCTTTTATTTGATCCGTGCTTCCAAAAAATTTGAAGATTGTTGTTAATCAAATCCAAATTTTCTAGCCATTCTCTCTGCCTGTAGAATTCAGCATCCTTTTGCTTCTTGTCTATATCATCCAGTTTATTCTCAAAATCTTTTTGTAGAGACTTGTATAAAAATTTGAATCCCTTGATGCATTGCCCAATTACTGTTCCTCTTTTTCTTCATGATGGTTAGGGTGAGAATCACGCTCAAGCGATTGTTATAAAAAGATTCGGCTAAGACTTGAGTTTTGTAGAGATGTGATCTCTTTCCTTCATTTCTTTCTTGAAGTCCTCTCTTTCTTTCTTTGAAGAACCTCTTTCATGTTCTTATATTCTTTTGATTCTTAACCCATTCTTGATCTCTTCTTTTAACTCTTTTCATAAGTTCCTTCCACGAATTCTTGTTGAATTTTCCTCTTTTTCCCTTTCTTCCATCTTCTTACGGCGCCATTGGGGACCTCAGTACATTGGGTCATTCTCGCCTGCCTCCCCCTTGAGCTTTCTCCACCGCTCACTCCCAGATATTACGTTTTGCATAGGGGAGAACTAGCTAAGGGATGGAGAAATCTAAGAGACTTCTTTCATCACGCCTTTCATTGTATGCGCGTAAATGTGAAGTATTATTTTTCGGAGGAATTTGGGTTCTCTTCTTCTTATTGTAATTGGGACTTCTTCTCTTGTTCAATCAACACCCACTTTTTCTTTGGTTTTGGGTCGCGCCATCACATGAAGTGGAGTGGTGATGTCATAAGGACTTCTTCTTCTTCTTCTGACTCCCTTCACGGCCTTTAAACACTTAAATAGTTGTTCTTTGGGTGAGGATCAACCTCTCTTATTTCCTTCAGCATTTCATTGTAAAGATTTTCAATTGCTACTTCCTACAGTGAGCTTGCATCCCTTGAGAATAGCGCCGGTATATTGTTTCCTCTCTCACTTTGTGCACATGCTTGGATTTGGGACCAGCAGGGGCGAAAATAGAACCATACCTTAGCCTCCTCGGTGGGGCTTCCCACACCCGGGGTTTTGGTCCTCCTTCCTTGTCGATTGTGCTTTTCCGTCGATGAGCTTTTATGTCTTCTTAAAACTTAGGTTTTTCAAGAGCTTTGAATTGAGACCCTTGCATGCCATGCCATTATAAACCGTTAATGGCCTTGTCCATATAGTGCCCACACTCCTGCGAACACAGTGTTGTCTTTCCTTGCCTCTGGTTTGGATAAATTCCCTTCCTATGTATGCGACTTTTGATGTGCGTAAGCTTCCCCAGCCTCTTTGTTCAATCATCTCCTTGAAAGAGGTAATAGGGTTTCTGAATCTTCTTTCGTCTGGTGCCCAGCGCGATTGCTTCTTCAGTTTTGGATCTTCCTCGACAAATCTTCTACTGCTTCTTCTCTTGCTTTTCCCTTTCCCTTGTCAGTTCTTTCTTGAGCTATGGGTGCTTACGATACATGGGCATCTCTTCCATCGGTTCCTATAGGATTTCTTCTTGGTTGCACATATTCCTCCGCAGTCCCTTCCGGAGTTAGGTACAAGGTTTGAGGTTTCAATATTGAAAGCGGAAGGAAAGTTTAATTTTGAGAGCTAGGGTTTCGGGAATTTAGAATCGAAGGAAGGGAGGATGAGCGGTTTTGGAAGTGGAGCGGGAGTGGGAAGAAATTCTCATGATTACAATTCAATCAAGTTTTTGTGGGCTAATTATTATTTCATTAAATTCGCTTGTCGACATCAATTTCGCCTCATACATTTAGAACATTAATTTTAGGGCATTTAGGGTGAGTAGGCGCGCAGGACCCTTTTTATGTCGGCATACTAAGTTTGTCGCGACATAAATGAAGTTTTTAGATATTGTGTTTATTATGTCGTGGCTTTCATTTGAGTTTTGTTTGCAATGTGACCTATGCCCTTAGTTTAATGATCTCAAAAAACTTGAATTCCTTTGTAATCCTATACTCCTTTAGATATTTATTAGGGCATCTCAGAGATTCAGCAAGCAATTCACTCATATTTCACGGGTTTGGTTTAGGGAGAAAGTTACCCCAACACGTTTAACAACCATTTGACATTTACGCAGGATTCTTTGGAGGTGTCTACAGATTGCTTTCTCACTCATGTCTTTCGACCTTATGAGCCGCGTCTTTGCATGATTCAAGAAATTTAATTAAACTACAGTGCTTCTCAAGGGGTAAATATATCTTGCAAGAACTAATTCAAAACAAAATTATACAAAAAAAATTCAAAATCTAAAAGAAACTAAATTTTCTATAGGTTACCTCCCATGTTGCTGGAGTTTTGAGTCCTCAATTGGACTTCTTTGTTTTTGGTTCTTCTTCTTTCTAGATAACTGTTAGACTCTTACCATTCCTTCCTCTACTGCTTAGATAGTGCTTCAGTCTTTGTCCATTGACTTTGAATTCTTTCTCAGTATCGGTCCTTAATGTCAAGCACTCCCGAATGTATTTACTTGAGCACCATGTGTATGACCCACTCCATTTGGATTTCCTTTCACAAACAATTTCAGTCTAGAATTAAACAGTAGAACCTGTTCCCCTGCTCTGAACTCTTTTCTCAGGATCCTTTGATCATGCCATTTCTTTGTCTTATCTTTGTAGATTCTAGCATTATCATAGGCTTCATTTCTCAATTCTTCGATTCAGGCGGTTGGGCCAATCTCTACTGCTTTCGTTTAAAATCGAAGTTCAACTACTTGATGGCCCACATTGCCTTATGTTCCAATTCGGTAGGTGACATGGTTTGCCAAAAACAATTACAGTATGGGGACATTCAGTAGGGTTTTTGTCAGTCTGCCAAGCCCCAGTGCATCATCAAGTATGGAAGACCAATCCTTCTTGCCGAGCTATGATCTTTTCAATGTCTTTTAATCTCACATTTGGAAATTCTGCTTGTCCATTGAATGGGATTGATAGCTGAACTATTCGTGCTTGATCATACACTGCTCATGAGTTTGCAAATATTTTGTTTGCAAAATGGCTTCCCAAATCCGCGATGATAGTTACGGGTGTTCCAAATGCACTCAAATATTTTTTGCAAAAGCTCTACTTGTATTAACATCATTCCTTGGACAGAATCCTTTGCTTCTACCCATTTGGAAACATAATCAGCGCTAGCGTGTCATCAGTTACAATTGATGGTGGGAATGGTCTGTAAATCTATTCCCATTACATCAAGATTTGCACCACCATTATACCTCTTGAGACATTTTCATTTATCTTTGCGTGTTCGATCTTTTGGCATACATCACAATTTAACCCACTGTTACGATCTACGAAGATAGTGGGCCAATAAAATCCGTTAGGAGTATCTTACTTGAGCATTCTTTCTCTTGAAAAATATTCCTTACAATTGATGCAGCATTCATTGAAATTTTGCCTTGATGCATTTTAAGCACACATCTTCTTATTATCATGTCAAACACCTCTTTTAAATAATAATGCAGATCATCCCAAATATAATACCTGTTGTCGATTAAAGTTTCCTCTTAAATTTGGTAGCTAGTGCGAAGGAACTACTCCCTGAAGCTAAATGGATTCACAATATCGACGCCTGGAAGTTGGAAGGAAACTTTAAACAATTGCTCATCACAGGAAGTTCTGCAGTGTGTACTTTCTCTTCTTGAATGGTGCTTCTTTCCTACTCTTGACAAGTGATCGGCTATCACATTGTCCGCACCTTTATCCAGTCTCCCAGTCAAACTCTTGCATCGCCGGCGCCCACCTTATCAATCTTGGCTTAGCTTCCTTCTTTTGACATCGAATTGCTGATTCTTTTGCATGATCAGTATGAATAATAACATGGGATCCCAAAATGTAGTGCCTGAATTTTTCACAAGCAAATACTATGGCTAGCATCTCCTTTAGTTGTTAGATGAATTTTTCTTGTGCTTCATTGAAGGTTCTACCCCAGCATAGTATATGGTCTGAATATTTTCTCCTTTCTTTGCCCTAGGGGCGGCTCCATTGCAAAATCAGCGGCATCACACACCCATTATTTCAATCCTGATCCATTATGGTGCAGCCATTATAGGTGCGAACCAATTTGATCTTGATTTCTTCAAGCGACCTTAAAGTCATCGAAATTAAACCTTGCCCCATCCTTCTCCGATAATGCATAATTAGTGCGGCTGTTGAGAAGTCTTTGATGAATCTCCTATAAAATCCAACATGCCCCAAGAACCTTCTTACTCCTTTTCTTGTGGTAAAATTGAATTTTCAGAGTTTTGATAATGGATACCTTGGATTGGTCTACTTCGGTCAGTAGCATAAATTTATACTTGAGCAATATGTTACCATAAAAATATGGCATTTTTCCCCAGTCGAGTGCTAATTGTTTGTCTTGGCATCTTTGAAACCTTGTTTCAGGTTCTTCAAACAGTCAAAGCGGATCCATACATGAGTGAGTCATCCATAAAAATTTCCATAACCTCTTCAACTAGAGTGAAACGACATCATACACCTCTGGAATGTGTGGAGCATTACGACCCGAATGGCATTCTTAAAGGCAAGGTACCATAGGGCATGAATGTGGTCTTTTTCTTAGTCCCTCAATTGAAATAACAATCTGATTGTGCTTTGAATACCCATCCGAAAACAAAGTAGGGTGTCACCTTTAAATACGTCAACATCGATCAATGAAGGGCAAAGAAATGATCTTGGTAGTGTGATTGACCCTCACATGTCAATGCATACCCTCCATCTGTCCATTCTTGTTGGAATCAATTCATTTTCTCATTGCGGATCTTTGATAAAGCCCACCACTTCTTTGGAACCACATGAATTTGACTCCTGAGACTATCACGAAGTACATAGATAAAACCGGCCATTCGACAATTTGAGTACCTCCTTCGATACTTCCTTCATCAACGGATTGATCTCCTTTGATGTTCTACAATTATATTTGAATTTTCTTCTGTGAATTTCCACACCCATGCATGCAAAATTGATGGGTGATGCCCTTTAACTCTTCAATGGATAAACTATAGATCTTTGTGCTTCTTTAAGATTTTCGACAACCTCACGTTTCCTCGGCATCGCGGAGTCCTAGCGGGAGATAATCACTGGTTTTCTCTTTTGGTGGTCCTAAGTAAGCATACTTCAAATGACTTGAAACTCTTTGACACTAGCCCCTCTTCATGGTTTTCTTGATGAATTCCCTTTTTCATTATTTTCCCCACTTTGTCATTCTGTTTGGCAGACTCATACAGGTTTCAATAGAATGAAAGCGTTGTATGGACAATCAGAGTAGTCATCTTCAATATCATGAATTTATCTCTTTTCATTGATAAAAATTTGGGCATTACAATCATTGTGAACATCGGGGGTTGTAGGTATAGACATCATCGACTACATTGCAATTTTCTATGTCTATGTCTATATTACGCATGCTTTGATGAGTCAAGTTGAAGCGGCGGCCTCCTCCAACCCTCAAGGTGAGAACTCCTTTTTGCATGTCGATCAGGGCAGCTCCAGTAGCTAGGAATGGTCTCCCCAATAGCAGGGGTACTTGTGAATCTTCTTCCATGTCGAGGAATGATGGTCAAGGAAAACAAATTTCCCCAACGGTGACCCATTTTATCTTCCATGACTCCTTCGGGGTTTTACCATGATCACATGCACGCCCATTTGAAGAGTAATAGTAGTGGGAATAACCTCCCCCAAACTTAATTGTGGCAACGAGGAAAGGGCATCAAGTTTATACTAGCTACAGTGCAAAGGCTTTAAGGTGACTCCTCGATGATGCAAGGGAATTGTAAACTCCTGGATATTCATCTTTTCTAGCAATTCTTTCTTTATCACGACCTTTGCAAGTAAGCGGTGAATTCCACAATCCACCTTTATTATCTTTCTTTTCTTGCTGGCATGTCCTTGGGAATTTTGCATAGAGTGGCATCGAGTCACCACTTACGTAAAGGGCATCTTGATCTCTAGCTTACGAAGGTTTTCAAAAACCTTGCAAAAATTTGCTCCTCTATGCTGATTTATGCAGTCTGGCCAAATATGAGAATTCACAGTCTCTGACGCGGATGTCCCTTCTGTCCACTCCTTCTTTATTTTCTCCAGTGCTTCTTCCTTTTACAGGCTTTCTTCTTCTTTCTTTGCGTCATTTTTTCTTTCATCTTTTCTAACTCCTTACGGCTCCCCAGGCTGCGGCCATGCAGTCTTTTGGATTCTTCTTTGTGTCACTTGGGAAGGCATCTTTCCTCTGGCTTTGCAGGGTTAGGGCCAGCTGCCCTACTTGTGTCTCCAGGTTCTTCAGGGATGCATTGGTGGTGTTCTGAAAAATTTGAGAATTGGTAGCAGTTGCTTCCAATTCTGCAAACTTTTGTTCATGGAGGTTCAACAGCTTCTTATTATCCCCATGAACTGCAGCATTTGTTCTTCAAAAGATTGGGCCCTCCTCGATACGATATTTCATTTACGTGTTCATTTCCCTTCTTCTTTGCTTCTTTGGAACCTTAATTATTTGTTGATATACTGTTGAGGTTACGTCCCATCAGAGGGCGCGTGACCCCTCCGCGTAGAAATTCTCGCCGGTTCCCTCAGTCTTCAGGTGATAATGTCTTGGCGAGTTAGTATTAAGGTTTGAAATAAGTGGTTCTTGGCTCACGGGATAATTAACCTCTTCCTTTGTCATGGGTGTTCTTGGCTCTCTCGGCACTTCCCTTCAATAACTCTCTTTCAAATTTGCTCCCTATCTCATGGGCGTGTGTGTCTCCTTTCTTGCTTGTCCATCCTGTATAATGGCATCCCGACGCTCACGCAGGGCATGTCTTGCTCAGCTCCATGATCCCCTTTCCTGCTGTTTCCTCTTGAAAACTCAGAAGGAGTTTTCATATTGCATTCTTGGTCTTCAATCCCGGCTCTTTTGCCTCTTGACACTTTCGTTTGAATGCTCCACAACATGAAGCATCAGTAGTCCACTTTTGATATATCATTCAAGGCATGATATAATCATCATCCCGAGTCTTGAGATCTATCCAATACGTGGACATCTTCTCAGCAACCCGTTTGAATCTTTCCCCCGACTACATCGGGCTTTCATCTTCCCCCTCTTGGCTCTGATGATTTCCCTCCTTTCTCTACGAGGTGAGGGGGTGGGGGGAAGAACCTACCTAATTAGGCCTCTGCTCTCCCAGTATCAAAGATATATGGTAAAGATTCATACCAACCTTATTTGTTGTATCTCTTAGAGAGAATGGGAATAGATGCGAGTTTGATGACACAGTGCTGCCCCCACATTCAACTTCTTGTATTAGCCATCTACTGAAATCTTCCGGGTGCTCGTTTGGGTCCCTCGATTGGGATGACCCGATGCGCCCGATCTTCTTTGGACCATTGTAATTAGTCTTTGGTTTTTAAGTTCATTATTTACATCAATAGCTGGCTGCGGTCTGAGTACTCATCTTGAATAATAGGCTTCAGAAGTCCCTCCATAGTAGCCTCCCCAGGAGGCCTTCTAGTACAGCTATCTATGTACTTCATTCGATCCTGTCTTTCCATATCCATATGGTTGAGTTTTTCTGCCTTCTTTATCTTTCTCAAGCTTAGAATTATTTCTCTCCAGTGTATGCAACAGGGTGATTGATTGTTACATTTCCTATGCATTAAAATTTTGTCCCTGAAATCAAAACACACTTACATTAATAGGATTAGTCTGGTCAACAAATATTTTTAATATGGTTTGTTAAAGGTTAGTGGCTAAAAATAACCACTGCTTGAAAAGCTATTTTTTGTTCTTTTTCTTCAAAATGTCCAAATTAGCATTTCCTTCTTCGTCACGGATATTGATTTACTACAAATTCTTCCGATCCCGACAACGGCGCCCGTAAACTTGTTGGTCGGACCAAAACACATGTACAAATTTATGACACTATTACCAAAGGACTATTAACTAATTCGTGACGAATAAAACTTGTTGACTTTCTCTTATATAAACCAAATATCTCTTAGAGTAAATCATTTTTCTAATTTTGGTTTGGCCTAATATCCTGCTGAAGTGCACGAATTAGACAAGTAATAAAGGTGGATATAAATCCCGGATATCGATCCCATGAATCTCAAGAATTCTAGATCAACTACCTGACTACTCAAGCTCCATATATTTGGACTATAACATGACATTTGTGATCCCGGCTTAAGAAGGTTGTAAAATATACAAGTATAAGGAAAAGAATAGACAATCAAATAATAGGAATCTAAAGAATAAAGAATAATGAATAGTTAAGAAAATAAATGGGCGAATAGTTATCTTTTAGAGGACATCAAGAACAACTGCTATGGTGAAGTATCAATTCACATGGTGCTGCTTGATAAAATTGCTTGTGTATTTCGAGGTTTTAAATACGTGGCGTTTAGCGGTACAATTTGGATCTCTCTCCACCTCCACGAGTTCGATATCTAATTTCCCACTGATTCTTTGAAGACGAGGAATTAGATGACTACTAATAGAGATTTCCTTAATCTGGGTGGCTTTTTCTTTTGCAATATTTCATACCCAATTTTATGGTATTTGTAATCCTTGGCTCCCAGGTTATCGGTCGAGCAAGGATATACAACTGGATTACTCTTCTCTAATTAGAATAGATCACCCTCTCCTTGATTAGATCTCGGCTAACGGGATTGGCTTCACTGTTCGAGATTGGGGTGAACTCTCTGCTTGTTTAAATTGATAACTCATTTAACTCATTCTTGATTTCAGTGAAGAGGATTTATCTAAAGTAACTACCGGCTCATTAGATCTCTAATAGCGAGGTTAATATACCATGAAAAGAAATCTTCCATAACTCTCGGGGAATGCCTTCTGTGTCCTTCCAGGACCTCCTTGAAATCGAGCAATGAAACAAATCAACGGGTATAAAGCGTGTTGGATAAAACATTAAACCTATAACAGGAAATAAATTAGTAAAAGCCAAATTCACAAGCTCTTGCAGAGAGCAACTACGGGAAGATTAATTATGACTATAGCATTCACTTAATGGAAAATTTGGGTTTCTCAATTCTTGAATTACTCTAATATTCCTCTGATCATAAGAACAAGCGCAATTTGTAGCCCCGGAAAATTAAATTCGGAAATTTATGCGAACTTCAAACATTCAATTAGTAATTTGAAAAGAATGATTTGCGGTCAAACACGCTCAAAACGATAACATCGGATCAGAAAATAAATAAAAAAGATAGAAAAAATCCCCAATCTACTCTTGTGAAGCGAGAGAAAAAGAAAAATAAAGGAAAAAAAAAAGAAAAGAAAAAAATAAAATGGAAGCCTTCGGTACCCGAGAGATCTTTAAAGTTGCAACCGCCAGCACCTCCAGTCTCCTTTTCTCCTGGGTATTTGCATTTATAGGGTTTCTCGGTTGGGCCTAATTCCGATGCATTCTTTTGTGGATTTCCAAAATTGGGCAGCCCCCGTATTCTTTGATCGGTCAGCGATATGAATCCGCTGTCGCGGCGTTGGTAGTTTAGCGCGTTGGCATTTATCGATAAGTCATTACATTTCCTTTGTTTTCCTGAAGGCATCTTAATAACCGCGACATCGATCTCTTGTCGCGACATCAGCGAATCTCGCGACTTTGAAGCGTGCGTTCGATGTATACGACATCGATCCGCATCGCGACATCGTCATCTTTGCGACTTTCAATTGATGGTTCACGATAATAGCGACATCAATCTCTTATCGCGACATCAACAAGGCTGCAACTTTGAGCGGGTGTCTTCCTGTATCGCGACAGTAATCCCTTGTCAGCGACAGCCGACTCCGTATCTTTGCGACTTTCAAGCGATGTCTTCTTATGTCGACATCAATCAGCTGCCATTGACATCACTTTATGCCTCTGCGGGTTTCAAGCTGACCGTTCACGGTGTGCGACATCAATCCCTTATCGCGACATCGACTCATGTCTCTGCGGCATAAGCGTGTTTTCTGATGTCGCGACGCTCAATCTCTTTAATCGCGACATCAACTTAAGTTGCGACTTTCAATTGAACGCGTCTGTATGCAGCGACATTAATCTCTTGTTCGCGACATCGACTTATGTCTCTGGGGCTTCAGTTTAGTTTGCTTTTGGTGTATCGCGACATGGGTCCTCTGTCGCGACACGGCAAGTCACAGCGGTTTCATCTCTTCAAATATCATAACCCGGTAGCTTCTCTTATCAGGCCTCCATCGCTGCCGTGACATCAACCTTTGTCGACATCACGATGTTGTCGACATCATTCCTTAAGTCTCTGGTTAGTCACCAATTTTGCTAACTGCGTGATCTTTGTACGACACGCATCAGTACCTTCCAATTTTCACGATGTCACGACATAAATGGCTGGGCCCGTGCCAAGTCCAAAGCAACATTAGTTAACCGGTTGCTTTCATTTACCTTCTAATTTTTACTGCGTTTTACTCCACCAAGCTACTTTGCATTTTTTCTCTTCTTTTCTTCTTTCTTTCACGCTCCACCGCTAACAAATTGGTGAGTTTCTTCATATTTCTGCATATTAATTATTCCTTTTCAGATGAAAATCAAACAGAAAAATGGATTAAAAATAGATGACTTTTAAGCTCATCATTCTATACATTCCATTCTTTTGTTTCAGTTTAACTCAAATCATGCAATTTTTCTATACAAAACTTTCAAAACTTTTTGGATGATCAATGTCAATACAATACATATACTTATTTGATATACAATCATTAATGGTTCTTTGATCATCCCAAATATACACTTTCATATGTGATAAATCATTTATAACCAAATCATGCATTTCACAATGCTCTTTTCATTTCAATTTACAATCATGCTTTTCAATTCCAAGATGTTAACAATATCAAATTCAACTCAGTTATGCCCTTAATGAATTTAACCTATGTTTTTAGTATAGGATATCGGGTCTTAGGCGCCCGGTCCCGAGCTTCAGGCAGGTATAAAAACATTTTGTAACACGATGAGTCAGTTGAAATTTCTTGACAGTTATTAAAAATCATTTCGTGAAACACTACCGGAATCTTGTCCCGTTGGTATGGATCAGTGACACATCAATACGTTTGTTCACGTCTTGCTGTTTGACCCTTATTAGGTATGCAATATCCCTTAATCTGGTGACGGTTAACATTCTATTAAAGGGCGTTCAATCCTTTATAGTAAAATATAGTACAATATATACATTTTGTATAAGCAGTTCATTTTCAATTCTCATACTTGATTTTCATATGACAACTACGATCAATTGCCTCAAATCAATTTAAAACAAATCAATATTATTTTCTTATACATTTAGAACAAACGTTTCAAATATCGAAACGAGAATAGGGGAAGATAGAACAAACCAATCTATCTCTTCTTTTTTTTGCCTTGCCACCAATCTCGGTCCTAGGTTAGTTGATCCTCACCGGCCCCTAGCAAATCACACACATCACATTTAGTGAACTAGCAATAATCACACTTTTCGCTTCGCCAAGGCGGCGAGGTATGTTACATTTTTCACTCAGTTTAATTCTTATTTGAACCCTTATTAATCATTTATTAGGGTCCTTAAACTATCGGTGTACAAATACGAGGCTTTCGGAACAAAATCCAAAAGTTTCCTTTCTATGAATAGTGTCTATGCCTTGGCGTAGCCCTCTGCTGCGGCGTAGCAAAGCTACGCAATGGTGTACCCGAGGGGTGCCCTTTTGGGCACCTCTGCCTTCTTTTACTGTGACATCCATGTTGCGGCGTAGACTATGCGCGATGTTCCTACCTTTGTGGCACCAAAGGGCAAAAATGCCACAGTTTTTAGTTTTTTTTGCTGCTGGTTTTCTCCAAAAATCCTCAAATTCCCATGAGCAAAACCCATGGATGGATTAGGGTTTTTCTAACCCAAACATCATTTAAAGAAATCTAGGGTTTGTTTCTTACCTTAAATCCCTTTGAATTTGAAGCCCTAGCTTTCTTCTTCCTTCCTCCTCACAAGATCTTGAACAAACATGGAAGGATTTTGGACCAAAACTCACTTCTTCTCAAAACCCTAGCTTTCTCCTCTCACTCCCACTCAAAAATGTTTTTGGCACAATGTGCCTTTCCAAGACCAAATGTGGTCTTAAGTCTCTCATTCTCTTAAGGTCATGTTTGGCTTCCTCATTAAATCCCATTTTCCATTTTTTCCACTTAAAGCTTACTAGTCTTCTTATTTTCACATTCACTAATCATTTATTTCACATTAGCATTTAAGCTATCATTTGATTCTTAGGTCCTCATTTTTACAAAATTCCAAATTTGCTCTTATTACACTTCGGTTTATTTCCGGGTTCAATCAATTTCTCATTTTAGCATATAACATTTAATCATATGCTCATATATTCATTTCACATTTCACAATTTAACAATTTATCAATTTTCTCGGAAAAACCTAAGTTTGGCTCAATTTATACCCGAAATATATAATAAAATTATTATAGAAATTCTAAGGTATTTTTGGGGCGTTACAGTGTAGGTAGGTTGGGGTTGAGCTTAAAAGTATAACTCTTGTTTGTATTTAGGTACCGTGCCTCCTCCAGCTTCCAGTGGGCTCTTCTTCCTCCATACCCCTCGACTTTTATTTCTCCTTCTTTCTCCCTTGCTCCAAACTTCCGTATGTGATTAGTGCATCCTCTCTCATTGCTTCCTCAAACTTATTTATTTGCATCAAGCTTGGCTATAACCTTAGTTCTATCCAATTCAATTAAGACCATTCCCCTCATTCTGTTGTTATACGAAGATTCAAGTAAGATCTTGTAGTTGCATTGGCAAGGTCTTCAATAACGATGCCTTTCCTCCTGCCTTCATAAACCTCCATATCAAGGGATGCATCAATTATACCCTTGAGTATAATTCATGGCGTAGTGAAAATGTCATCAGAGTTGTCAAATCCTATCCCATGCATAGGGCACCTCTTCGGCAATCTCTTGAACCTCTCCCATGCAATGTAGAGACCCTCATCCTCCCCTTGCTTGAACACAATGATTTCTCCTCTTCTTTTAATAGTGAGAGCTAGAGGGAAAAATCTGCTCATGAATGCCTACACCAGTTCTTCCTAAGTATTCACTGATCCTACTGGCAGTGAGTTAAACCATGTGGCTGCCACGTCTCTCAATGAGAATGGGAAGAGTTAAAGCTTGATTACATCTGGTCTTACTCCATTCAGTTTCACAGCCTCATAAATCTCCCCAAGTGCTCATTTGGATCTTCAGAAGGATGGCTTATGAGCGGTATTCTTGCCATTGTAATTAAAGTTGGCTTCGGCTCAAAATTGTTTGCTTCCAATGGGAGTTATCTCCTGTAATTACTCTTAATGATAGGCCTCCAAAAATTCCTCATTGTGTTAGGCCTTATGGTCTCTCACCACTTATTCTTCTTACGGAATAGTCTGCAGTCTTTACATCTCGGTCTTGGTAGCTTTCCTCGGATTTTTTGGATTTCTTTTCATTTACATTATCTAGAGGCCATAGTTCTACTTCTAATTTTCTATGCATTTAATATTTTCTTGAAAGTTGAAACACACTAAGATCAAATAGAGTCAGTGATAACAAAAATTGTATATTTATTGGAAACTAAAGATCAGTAAACATTGATATTCTTTATTAAAAGCATTTTGTTGATTTTAAATTTTGTAAAAAAAAAAAAATTGTCCAAATTAGCATTTATCTCTTTTGTCAGAATATTGATTTTAAATTCACTAGATTCACAGCAGCTAAAAACTTGTTAAGACCATAGTTGTGCATACTGAGGTATAAGTAATTCCTAAAGACTATAAATTAATCCTAAACCTTGACACAAAAACTTATTGACCAAATTTCCAAACCACGATTATAAGGACTAAACTAAAGTCCCAAACATGGCGCTAAAAACTTATTAAGACCATAAGTTATTTGCATATAATTATGTGACATTACTGAAGACTATAAATTAATCCCTAGCAACGACGCCAAAAACTTAATAAGACTAATTGATATATGCTCCACAAATTTATAGCCTTTTACTACAAGTTCATAAGCTAGAGCCGACTAAAAATCCCCAGCTAATTGGCAAGAATTTATTAACCAAATATAACATTATGTACATAAGAAGAATAATTTGTCACTAAACTCAATTAAGATTTAATTTGGTCATAAAAGCGCAAGTGCATAGTGGTAAATAATAAATGGACCTATAAGTCGGATATAGTTCCTATAGATAGTAGAAAATAATTTAAACTTCAACTACCCAACTTCTCCAAGTTCTACACTATTTGAGCGATCGGTTTAGAATTTAGTAACCTAATAAGAATTTTAATAACTGGAATCCTACATTTAAAATAAAGGGAAAAAAAATTTAAATCCTAAATATAAACTGGACTGAATCAGATTATTGCTGGAAGTAGACATTGGGATTTCATTGCAGTGAAATTATCAATCCCTACATCATAATCTAATTCAATTTTCTCCTAAGTTGGAATATGAATTTGTCAAGAGGCAAGGTAGTATAGTTTGGATTCCTCCTCTAACCAGCGCCTTAACGAGTAAAGATTCATATTCATTTGAATCATGATTCTAATATTACTTGTAAATTGAATTTACACTCTCAGATACAGATTTTCTTTTAATACTTTATTTTATTATATTTTGCAGATTTCTTGCTTCCCGAGACAAGGCAATTGCTAGATTTCTACAAAATGAATAATGTCTAATCTGAAGAGATGCGAAAGGTTTCCCCTTTGTAGTTAGATCTCGTGCTACGAGAACAAGATCATTTCCTCCAAACCAAGGGAGAGATCTTCCAATTGATTAAATTGATATATTGCTCAGCCCTTGAACCATGAGCAAATTGATTTATCTAAGTAACCTTTGGATCTCATTAGTTCTTCAATATTAAATTAACATGTACCCCCAGTAACTAATTTATGCTCTCAGGAATCTTCATCTCTGTGTCACTCAGAGGGCCTCTTGAAAATCAAAGCCATACTATAGTCCTTTCATGGGTATTAGCTACTAAGATTGAGAACAATTAATTTCACAACATCACCATCCAAATAAATTCAAAACCCTTAACTTAGGAAATTTTCTTCTCATTGTGCAGAAAAGATCATAACTAACATCAGATCTTTCACAGTAGAAGTTATGTTCTCGAAAACTAAATTACGGGTATCTTTTATTTAAATGCTGATAAAAATTCCCACTTTATATTCTGAAATCATGAAATGAGTTGAGCTTTTATGGAGTTCATTGAATTCAAACAGTAATCATAAATGAATTTCAAGACTTAAATTCAACTTCAAAACTTCTTAACAATTTACCGTTTCAGATCTAGTAAACAAATTAAGCAGTCCTACTCTAAATCTAATCTACGAAGAAAAGAAAATTAAGAAAAATAAAATAAAATAAAATATATAATACAAAAGAGTCCTCAGCTCCCAGTACTATGGATTACCGTGCGTCTTTGTTATTGCATAAACTTTCCCTTGATTGTTTATTTATAGAGCCCTCAAAGTTTGGGCCCTAAAATTAAGGCTATGTGTGAATCTTTAAAAATTTATGGCCCAGATTTTCCTTCTCTGTCGCGACCTAGAAGTTGTGCGTGACAGAGTTTTGAAATCTTTAACTGAGTTTTATTTGCAAACATACGGTTATGCATCAAGTGACTTGAAGATCTTGTGCTCCTTCTTGCCCCGGTTGTGGCTTGACATTTTTGTTCGCGACCGGTCTTCTTTCTTTCGGTATGATAACTCTGTTGTGACAGAGTTTCCTTTGTCGTGACAATATTTTGTGCATTCCTCAAACAATTATGTCGCAACATCGATAATCATGTCACAACACAGTTTTAGTGCAGCTTCTATAAGTTGGTCCCAAGTTTTCATGTCGCGACAGCATCTCTGTTTAGGTTATGTTGCAATACTGTCTTGTATTATCTGCATTTCAATCGTGACCCAGAAAGTCTGTCGCGACAGAGGCTTGCTGCCGCTAAGCTTGACTTCTTGTTGCAACTTTGTTCTAATGTTGCGACATGACTTCTTGGTGTTGTCAATATTTGCTGTCGTGACCTAGTTTTCATGTCGCGACAAGACTCTTAAGTGTTAAACACCGTTACATCACGACCCGGTTCGTTGTGTCGACGAGAACTTCTTTTACATTATGTTGTAACCTTTGTCGCGACATATAAAAGTCTGCGACCTCGTTTCTCTCTGTTCAACCTATTTCTGTGTTGCGACATTAAGATCCATGTCGCGACATAGATTTATCTCCTCATGTGACGCCCAAAGCCGGGGTCAGGTGACTGCGAATCAACTGCGAATCTGAGTGGATGTCAGTTCTGCAGCGCCATGGAAAAATCGGGCAGAGTCTCCTTTGTACGGGGAGCTCTACCCAAATGAAACATCTGCATATACCTATCCCAAACAGTCCGATATATGCAATATATATCCAATCTGACCACTTGGGCTCTGTGATGCACCAATATACATACCAATCATGAGTCTGACTATATATCAATAGTTACAAGAGAAGTAATAAATTCTCCTTTATCTGACACATATTAAAATACTCAAATTCTAATACATGTATACACCCACAGATCAAAGCCACAGTAAAGCTTTTCTCTTACAAGCTCAGCCTCTAGAACTGAGCCGTCTCCTCATACGCTCCTGTACTTTTTGTAAAAGGATCCACGGCGGGTGAGCTAAAGTTCAGTAGGAGAATCGCCCTAAGTTGGCTACTCACCACCTAAGTGCAGTGCAATGTTCCAAAGTAAACACACATTCAAGCAAATGCATGATACTACTTGAATATCTACATGACCAACTCAGATCCCGAGTCCTCACCGACTCTTTCTCACACTCGCCTAAGCCTCGTATGAGAATTATAATTTTATTAATTAGGCAGCCCTCAGATGAATAACCATCAATTGGGCCGCTCGGCTTGATTGATATATATTATTTGTTATGGACTACCCTCAGGTAGATATATATCAAATTTGGGCGCTCCGGCCGGTTGATATATTATTTAGTTGTGGACTACCCTCAGATGGATATAAATCCATTTGGGCCGCTCAGAAGCTGATTGATATATTATTTAGTTTGGACTACCCTCAGATGATTAACATTTTGAACTACCCTCGAACCATTTTCTCACGAACTCATCTCATGCACTAATATATATTCCTAGGATGTTGAGGAGTGCGCCTGGAATGCATGTATCTTAAAATTCAATCTGATCCCAATCACATGCAAATATATAAACATGAATATACTTGCATAAAAATTAAATCGCACCAACATGTTATGTAATTATCATTTCAAACATCAAAATTTGCTCATTTGGGCTAATGTTCAAACACAAGCAATTCGATTTGAATTACTTAACCAAACATATAATTTCACGAAAATTATATTTTAGAACACTATTCCTAGGAACAGTAAAACCCTCGGTTTTACAGTTCAAACACACATTCATTCATCGGTTCACTTTGTGAACCCGCATTTCACGGCCCTTCCCGGCCCAATTTCAGTCAAAGCATAATTGCTTACAAAGGCACACTTTTGAACCCAAATTAGTAGGTAGGCCAGGTCTGGCTGCTCCATTTAGTTCAAAATTATATCAATTCGGTCGAGTTTTGGAGTCCGTCCAGGCAACCCCTCACGGCCTCGTCCCAGCTCAAACATTAGAAAAACACTAAAAATGGGAATAAAACCCAAGTAGGGAGAAAATCCTTCCTCTTGGAGTTTGTCAAAACTCACAAATCCGGGGTCCACGCGTAGCCTGCTCCGCGTAGAACGTTTTCCCTTGCTCAGTAAGAAATCGGCCAGTGGGTGCAAGGGATCTTAGAGAAGCACTCTCTCTCTCTCTAAAGGCTCTCGAAATGGCGCCACTGCATCTCCCAAAAAAAATAGAAAAGCCTCTCACGTTTTCTCGTTTTTGACTTAATGAGGGAGAAGAAAATTTATTACTATTCTCCTCTTGTGAAACAGTAAATGCCACAAATGGCCAGACAATCTCTTGCAGTTTGATATTGACTACCTCGGCGATCCATTTTCATCATTTTCTCTACTCATACCATATGGCACATGAGTCATGTTATATGTGACTCGTCACCTCGGAAATCGTTTTACGGCCTTGAAGCGAGATGCCGAGAAAAAGCGTCGCAGAAACTCCAGGCGTACCGGAAAATTCACGAAATTTTACGTGCTAACTAGATTAGCGAAACAATTCCAGCGGTACAAAATCCGTTTTGTAATCCAAAGATCTAGAGAATTAATTACAGTTTTAACCGGAATTACCATTTTATAATCAAGAGTACGATTTTGCCTTATTCCGAGGGTGGAATTTCGGGTCTTACACCTCGACTTGAGTATGTTGCAGCATTAGGTTCCTTTGTTGCGACCGGGTTCAATTCAACAAGTAAAAAGCGTCACCCGGTCGTGAGTATAAATTTTCTTATTCGTGAACTTCTTCTTCGATTACTCTCTTCTGTCTCAACCCGACTCCTTAATGTTGCAAATTGATTAATGCGACAAAGTAGATTTTAATCAGTGATAGATTCTCTACAACCGATCTTTCATTTATGCCACTAACCTCGTGATCTTCATACTCAATTTGGCTTCTTCCCATTTCCTGTTGCGACATTCTGTCTTCTGTTGCGACATAACTCATCTGCCAATTTTTAGATCTTGTGTTGCGACACATAAAATATTGTTGTGACATAGTTCTCTAGCCATTTGCTTAGATGTTTGTCTCGACACACCGAACTCTGTCGACTGCTGCAATTGTTGTTTTTCTCTTCTTTCTTACTAGAAATCTCTCATTTTTTAATTAACTCCTGGAAAACACAAAGTTTGAAAATTTTCCATAATTTGGCATAAAAATAGCTCTAAAAATACTAAAAAAAAGCCAGAAAAATGGATTAAAAATAGATGAGTTTAAGACTCATCAAGGGGATGCTGAGCAGAATTACTAACATGACCAGCACCACAGTCACGAAAAAAAAGGCTCTCAAACTCCTTAAAACCCATTTTTCTTCTTCATACTTTACACTCTATCCGGTTATACTCTTTCCCTCTAACCTTTGCAACTTCTAATACTTTCAAATTCATCTCCCATCCACTCAAATCCTCAATTACATCCCTCCCCAGTCCATCTCCATCTAGCTTCAAAACCCATCACAAACCCACAAACTTACCTTTGTTGAACCTCAATTTTCCATCCATCATTCCAAGCATCAAATAGGAGTTACAATGGTAATTTTTTTTCAGGCTTTGCTGTTTGTTCGGGGGGTTCTTTTGTGAATCATTGTTTTGATCAGGAGGATTTGCATAGTATTGGAAGGAGGTTTTGATGAATCAAACTCACTATTTGAGGTGAATAAAAGTACCCAAGTGTTTGGAGAAAATATCACAAATCCACTCTATGGCTCCAAAGAAGCAAAAAGTGTAAAATGGGTAGTACACAAATGTCACAGTATAAAAATTTTCAAGGTTCCTATTCAAAGTGGTCGGCATTGGGAAAGGTCACTTTTCCCAACTCTCTATCGGGCCACTTTTATATTATTGCTTCATTTGCCTATTGATGTATATCAGACAATGCTCATCCCAAAGTCGTAAAGGCTATTTTGGTTGGTTTATCATGACACACCCCACATGTTGCACATAATAATTTTGACGATGAAATTTTTTGGTGGTTTTATGGATATTGACTTTGTTTGATGTTTTCCAACTTACATCTTAGTTTTGGTTTATTTTTTTAGTTAGAGCTTTGTTTGGCATATATTACCAAATAAATTGCACATACAATTTTGACATGCTTAGGACATATTGAGATCATTGCTTTTTGATTAACCTTGTTGATTGATTTATTGAGCACTCATGTTGTATGATCCCTTTATCCTACCCATGCACTCAATTTTGATTGAAGAGTGCAAATAAGTAGAGCTTATATCGTGAAAAACACATAAAAATTTTAAAAGTTTTGAAAACCTAAAAATAAAATAAAAATAGAATTAATAATTAAAAAAATGTATTTCTTTGAGTCAATTGAGTTTTTTGCTTGGGTAAAGGGTGTGAGTCTATGAGGACCATAATTGAACCCTTGAAATATGGACAACATTAGAGATAATAGGACTTAAAGCTTAACGGGTTATCTCTCTAATAGGTTATTTAGTCATTGGTTTCTCAAATCTATGCACATAGCCACTAAGTACCCTCGATGCGCTTGTCAAGCTGTGAGAAGGTTTATGAGAATCCATCTATCTTTGATCTCCATAGGTTCTAGAATTTGTTCTATTATCGCTTGAGGCGAAATCCTAGTCAACACAACAATTGAGAAATGATATAGGCAATCCTAGGAAAGATTGTGTCTTTCAAGCTACCCCTATTATTATGCATATGCATATCCTCTAGTACCAGAATGTTGAGCTTTAAAGAGCCAAAATTCTATTTTTAAGAACAAAGTTTGAAGCCAATAACCTTCCTATACATCACTATCCCTGAGTAAAGAACCAAACTCACCCATAACATGAGGATTTGAACATAATTGAGAAATATGGTGAGGAGCAAGTTTGGGGGAGTTATTTTTCTTTAGGAAAAATAACTCCAAATTGGTTGAAATGAGTTAAGTTGAAAATCAAAAGAGGTTGGTAAAAAGGAAGGAGAAAAAGAAATAGAAAAACAGAAAAATATCAAGTGTAAAAGAAGAAAAAATAGAATAAAAAGTCAAGGAGGAGTGAGTCTAGCCTCATAGCCTTCCTTCCCTAGAGTAAGTAAATCCTAAGGTGCCTAACACTCCAAGACTTAAGACCAATCGGGTTCAGACCTACCGATTTAAAAAGCTCCTGTAAGGGTTGGTAGAAAGCTTAAGGGGGTTTAGACATTGCAACACTCTAATAACCTTGTCTTGAAGAAAAGGCTTCTTAGTGTTTGTTGAAAGAATGCAGAATTTGTGAATAGTTGAAAGGTGATATGAGTAGTATGGAATGAGATGCACCCTAAATCCGCTGGCAGGATTGAGAGTGTGATCGTACAGCCACGGTGAGAATAAGGATGGAGTATGAGCAGTGAATGAAGGAAAATATGTATGTTTGGGTAAGTTTTAGCTTAAAATGACTACTCAACTACCCCCTACCTAAGCCTTACATTACACATCTATAAAGACCTACTTGATCTTGAGAGTTATGTGTGCCTACATTAGTGGAGAGTGATAAGAACAACAAGCCTATGGAACCTAAATATACTATCTTATGAGATCCTCGAACTTATGTCAATTCTCATAAACTCATCTAGCTTGTAGTTGTTTGGATAGGAAAAGACCACACACACACACTAGTGAGAACCATGATCTAAATTTTTCTATTATGAGATTAATTCATTATTTAAATAAATAAATTATCTTGATCATATTTTCTATATTCTTGCAAGGGTAATTTTTATATAAGTGCATATCACATAATTTTTAAGGAAGCTTGATTACTCAGTTTTGGTTAAATAAAAAGGGTGAAACGAACTCTTCTCTTTCATTTCTTGGGGACAACAACTTCTTTCTTTTCTTTGCTTAAGGACAAACAAAACTTTAAGTCTGGGGGTGTTTGATGAGTGTAAAACACATCTATGTTTTGAGTTCATTTCACATGCTATTTTGAGCATTTTATATTCATATTCATGTAAAACTCATAACAATTCCTCTAAACTTGGTTTTGTAGGATTCGTGATGAAAAGCAAGTGATTTGGCAAGAAATGAGCAATATATTTCCAAAAGAAGAGTCAACCGGGTGTCTCACAGCATGCCACTAGGAAGATAAATTTTTTTGCACTAGATGGAACATCAATTGGTTCAAATTTCCCCATGATTACATTCTCCATTCATATAGCTTTCCAACGATACATCACACGCCCAAATCCGAGTTAAAACGAAGAAGTTATGACCCTGACAAGTTAGAGAAGAAAAACTGGCTACTGAGTAGAAAAACGTCACAACAAAGCAAAACAATGTCCGACAAAGCCAAAAACAAAGCCAGAATGCTGATGTCGTGACTCAAAATGCTGATGTCGCGACTCAAAAATGCTAATGTCGTGACAAAGCAAAAAAATGTCTCGACAGAGCCAACAACAAGGCCAGAATGTTGATGTCGCGACTCAAAAATGCTGATGTCACGACTAAAAAATACTGATGTTGCAACTCCAAAATGCTGATGTCACGACTCAAATATTGGAAAAAAACCAGAAAAGCCCGAAAATTGATATTTAGGCATGTTTTCAAGCCCATTTTCACCCGAGGACTATAAATACAAATTTTTTATATTTTAGGAATAAAACGGGGAGGAGAGAGAAAACCTCTCATGAGGGTTTCTCTCTTTAAAAACCTACGCATTTTTTTAGTTTAGCTTAGGGCTTTGATTTTTAGTAGATCTTAGATTAGCTTTAGAGTAGATTTTTATTTGTATTGAAGAGATTTCGGTGTTTTACTCAGAGATTCAATTTGTTTATTGTTGAGACGAAGATTGAAGCTCAAATCTGGATTTTTTTCTCACTCCTTGTCTCTTGATTTCTTTCTTCATTTTCTTACTTATTGTTTGATTGGTGATTATTGGAATCCAGTAATGGAACATTAAACACCCTCTAGGGGTGGGGATTAATTGTTGAACATTCATATTTGCAGATTTTTAGTTTATTTTGTGGGTTTGAAGACTGATTTTATATAATTGGTACTATTAATATAATGAGCTATTCTTAATATTAAGAGTCTCGTACTCCGTGAAAGCGGCTATGATCATAGTAATCGATTTCCAAGAGGCCCTTCGAGTGACACAGATGGAGATTCCCGAGAGCATGGACTAAATTTCTCCTCAGGTATGTTAGACTAATATTATGGAACTAATGAATTCTGAAATATTACTTCAATAGATCACTAATTTACTCATTGTGTGAGAATAGTTAGGTGATATATCAATTTAGTTGATCAGAGGTTTCTCCTTAGTCTGATGAAAGGATCTTGATCTCGTGTTAGCAAATATCTAATCAAGGACATAGAAATTTTTTTATTAGATTTCAATTAGATTGGAGAAGGCTTGCATAATCCTATCTATAGGGGCAAGAATTCTTCAGTCCTAAGATTTGGGTGTGAAATACTGAAAATGAAAAATACCTAGATCTTAGAAAGATGATTATATTCTATAAGTAATTGATTTGACTCATGTCGCTGAAAGGAAAGATCTCTAATTAGTGAAATGTATGGTGTATGGAGAAATCAAAGCTATACTACATTGCTCTTGGACAAATCCAACTTCAACTAACAAATGTTGCGCTTTCAAGGAAATGAAAATTGATTGTTAAATGATTATAACCATCCCTAGTGCCTCTCTTCATACATTTTAGACTTTAGTAGTTGTTTGCTTGATAGATTTTAGATTTTAGGATTAGTTTTAAATCAGTTTTTATTTCAGTTAAATTGATTTTAATTATCATCCTATTTGGTCGCCTAAATAGTGAAGAGCCCTTGTGATCGGGGTACTCAAATTCCAATTAGAGAGAAACTCCAATCCTCATGGGTAAAATATCAAGACTCCTATAGTCCACTTTATTACTTGTATGACCTGTGCACTTACGGAAAGGGGATGAGTGTTGGTAATACTTTTCATTTTAGTTTTTGAGTACACTTACTTTTGTTTCAAATCAGTTTTTTGAGTATTCACCACATTCACTCACTTGGCCATATTTTCATACATAATACATCATTTAGCCCTTGCAAGTTTTCAGCATCGTTGTTGAGGACTTTAGTTAGTCTTTGGTAGCCGTTTCGGAAAATTGGTCAACAAGTTTTTGGCGCCGTTGCTAGGGACTTCTGTTAGTCTTTGGTAGTCGTTTCAAAAAATTGGTCAACACTTGCTAACCTATCCAACATTTGGTCAATGAAAGGTAGAGGATAATGATCCTTTCTGGTAGCAATGTTTAGTTTTCTGTAGTCTATACACTCCCTCCATCTTGTCACAATTCTTGTAGGAATCAATTCATTCTTCTCATTTCTAATCACAGTGAATCCCCCCTTCAAGTAGATCACCTCAAGGGCCGCTTTGAGATTGTATATATGAAGCTTACATTTAGCCATTTCAGTACTTTTTTCTAACAACTTCTTTTATTATTGGATTTAGTCTTCTTTGATGTTCTATGTAGGTCTTTGCATTATCCTCTAAGAGGATATTGTGCATGCAAATAGAATGACTAATTCCTTTCAAATCTTCTATTGATCAAGCAAGTGCTTCTCGATTTTACAGAGTTTCAGCGCTTGTTCTTTAAAGCTTAGTTAATGCAATGAAATAATAACAAAGCTTAGCTTTTCGGTTCCAAAGAGCATACTTTAAATGACTGGGTAATTCCTTCAAGGTTAACCCTTATATATTTGTTTTTGTTTCTTCTGCCTTCTCTTTATTTATGCATTTTTCTATACTGTTGTCATCAATACTGAGTATTGTCTCTTTTGATTCAAATTTGGAGTTCAAAAATTCAACATCAAGAACATCAAGATACTAGAAATTCATCTTTTTTTCATCCATTGAACACTGAATCTTACAATCATTTATCAGTTCAGAACTGATGGGTACTTTTGTTTCTACAATCTTACAATCAATAGTATCAAAATCGGGTCAAGCTTCAAACTATGATCGGAGATTGAAGTGCACGCCTCATCTCCAAACCTGCAAAGAAGCCCCTTCTTCACATCTATCAAAGCTACTCCTGTAGCAAGGAAAGGCCTTCCTAGCAGCAGTGGGACTTTTTTGTCTTCTTCAATATCAATAACCACAAAGTCCACTATGGGAGTAATCTCCCCTAAACTTAGTCTCTTGACTGTAGATAAAGGCATCAGGTTGATGCTGGCTCTAGAATCACACAGTGTTTTTCCCATCTCAACATTCCCTATTGTGCAAGGAATAGTGAAGCTACTTAGATCCTGCATTTTCTTTGGTCAAGATCTCTGGATAACTGCACTGCAGATTGCTGTTAGGCTCACTACTCCTTCAGCAAATTTTATTTTTATGCTCAATATATCCTTCATGAATTTAGCATAGTAAGGCATTTGAGTCAATGCCTCTAAAAAATGACCTCTATTTTCTAGAATGTTTAAGAATCTAAAGCATTGCTCTTCTAACTTAGCCTTTTGAAGCCTTTAAGGGAATGGGACTTGAGGCTTGTAAGCTTGAACCTCTTCCTTCTTCCTGAGATTTCCCTCTTCAGTTTGCTGCTTTTGCTGTATTTTTACTATTCTCTCTTCTTCAGCAAGTTCTGAATTGTACTGCTTCAATTCTACTCCAATTTCTTCTTTCTATTCATCAATTTTCTTCTCTTCCTTCTTTCTACCTTTTATCTCTCTTCTATTTCTCAAAGTTACCACCATACAATCTTTTGGATTCTTCCTTGTGTCACTTAGGAAAGCATCCTTGGATCGATTCTGCATAGCTAGGGAAACTACCCTACTCGTGTCTCTAAATTCTTCAGAGTTCCATTAGTATTGGCCTAAAACACAGATGTGTTTACCTGAAATGCTGCTAAATCTGAAAATTTATGCTCATGAATGTGAAGCAGCCTCTTATTTTCCCCCATTAAAGTCAACATTTTTTCTTTAAAGGAAGAAGATCTTCTTTGTCCCTGATTTATGCTCTCTGACTTCCTTATTGCTATTGTTGTTGGAACCCAGGTGAAGCATATTGTTGTACAAAATTCTGCCCAGGTCTTTGACCTTGCTATGCTCCTTCCCCATATGAGAAATTCTCATGGTTCTTGAGTACTGGTGAGTAATAAGTTGGAGAGTCAGAGGTTAGCCTAAAGCCATAACTTCTATTAAGATTTGTGATATCATACTACTAACTCGATAGTGGACCCTAATGGGCTAGTCCCTCTTCAGCACTATTCCTTTTCTCATTTTCATCAATTGTTCCCATTTCATTTGCTGAGTGCATTCTTCTCTCATGGTTCCTAATTTTATCATCAATGCATCTAATTTTACTTCTATGGCAGTCATCCGGTTTAGCTCTATCATACCACTTTCTTTAAGTCTGCTGTTGCTCCCAAAAGTATAAGATAAAGCCATATAATTGCATTTGACAAGGTCTTCTATCAACTGCTTTGCCTCCACAACACTTTTTCTCTTAAAAGCTCCACAACAAGTTGCATCAATTATACCCTTGGAGGTATAATTCGTAGCATGATAAAAAATATCCATCTAGTACATCATTCCATACATGGGCATCTTTTAGCACTCAGATCTTTCTCATGCATTGTAGAGACTTTCATCCTCTCCCTGCTTGAAAATTATAATTTCCCCTCTCCTTTCAGAAGTGAGGACAGGAGAGAAGAATTTGCTCATGTCTCCACCAACTCTTCCCAATTGTTCACTGATCCAACAAGCAAAGGATCAACCAAGTCACGCTACATCTCTCGCTGAAACGGAAATAGCGGGGCAAACTTGATCACTTCCTCGGGCCTCGACCCCATCCAACTTGATCAGATTAGCCATCCTCATGAATCTTCCCATATGCTCGTTTTGGGGTCTTCTACTAGGATGCCAGGTAAATTAGTGGTGCCATAAGCACCATTGACGGGCTATAAGCAGTGTTTAAAAGTCGGGTAAAAACGCGCACTGGCACGCTAGCATAAGCGTAGTTCACGTAGTGTAGCGGCTAGTCAAGTGTCGTTCCCACTAAGAGAAGCATGCTGAATATTGGCTTAGTGACCTAGACAATATTTGGATCCGGTCTTATAGTGAATTATGACTAAATTAACTGATTTAAGGAAAGCCTAATATTAAAATTTTGATTTAATGTAATGATGAGAAAACTAGGGTTTTGCCTTCGCTTACCACACCTGATGGATTTCAACCTATACATTGTATTTATTTAATATTTCATATGATTTATGTTACCGGGTTGATCATGCCTATAAGATATTCTCTCTCGAGATATAGTTGCCTATCTCGCCAGTGGGGTGTATTGCATCTCTACTTCAACCCCTTGACTCCGAGATGCATAAATATGCAAACCCTAGTGCTACACTTGGAATGCGGGATATCTCTATTCCCTGATTGACCAAGTGTTTCTTTACCCATGTCCCTATGAGTCATCTCGCTGATTTACCTCTAGCATTAGCATGCCACAATTGGCCAAATAATAACATGTAATTAAATTCAGGAGTAAAGCAACCATACAAATTCATATCAATATTAAGTAAACCACAATTACTGTATTAATCCATAAAGGTGTGGTTAGGGTTGACAAAAATCTAGAGAGAAAAGTTAGTTCATAGTGATTTTCATTACAGACTGAAAGATTTTTAGCATCAAACGAATTAGGAAAAGAAATACAGAAGAAGTTGTCTTCACGATCTCTTGGAATCCGCCTCCGCCAATCTCTCTCTATCCTTCTGTCCTTGTCTTCAATCTGCCTCTGAATCCCCCCTTTTGCTTCAAAATTGCTTCCTTTTTATACCTCGGGATGCGAGCCCATCATTGGCCCAGAATTTGAGAGTTTTTAATTCTCCCATTTGAAAAAGGAGAACTCGCTTACGCCAAGGGCGGCTGAGGCAACGCCACGCGGCGAGGTTACGCCGGTGTACCCGAGGCTACTTTCAGGAATTTCGGCTTCTCCCGATTCGCTCGCAACAGGCCTCCATCGCCGCGGGGCCGCCATGTCGCAGTGTGGAGTGCCTCGCACCGCCAGCATACAAGGCTCCTACGCACTTCTGTACGTTCTGCTTTGGCTCTTTCTATTTTTTAGCTTCATTTTTTATTCCACTATCGCCATGTCCTATAAAACATTATAGTATGGGGGATTAGCGTAGTATTAGTGAATATGAATGTGAATCATGCAATTGAGCTATAAAAATACATAGAAATTTTACTGAAATGCATGCATAATTCATTCCGATCAACACCCCCAAACTTAGCTTCTTGCTTGTCCCCAAGCAAGAACAAACTTACCAAGTGTGCAAAGCAAGAATAAAGCTGCGAACTAACACCGATGATATGGGTCTTAGTACACATGATACCAAGAAGAAGGGGTCAATAGAACCGCCCATTAGGATCCAAGGGCTACCTAAGTTTGTTCAACTTTCAAGAATCTGCACTAGGTCAGTCTTTATGGACTAAACAGACAATAACCCCATTTTTAAATACCAATAACCTTCCTAAGGAGTCTATGCTACTGAGGTGATTCCAATGTATAGCTCGACTTTAGTACCCCCAAACTTGAATTTAACTTGTCTATTTAGAATAACTTAACACAGAAGGGTGAGAATGCACCAATTTATCCACTTCAACTAACTTCTACAGGATTAACTTAAGACAAACTCGAAGAGTACTGCCAAGAAGTTTTGGGTGAGGGCGACCCTATAAATGGGGGATCCATCGCAAGGATTCCCACCAAATGCGAGCAGACCGCATTCGGGGCTCCTCGAACTTCACCCCAAACACTCAACCAAACCTTGAAGCCCTAGACTGTGGAAATCATCCATCCTTTGTCCCATGTAGCGGGCAATAAAGTCAATGGCTCCAGCCTAGTCGGGCTCAGTGGCATTAGGCTTTGAAAGCCCTCGACAGTGTTTCGGATTCCGATTAGATGATCCACTCTATTCCAAACTCATGTTTTCTATTTTTGGCTTTCTTTTTTATTTATTTATTTATTTCTTATTTTGATATATATATTTGGGGCTCAAAGGTGATCCTCTTTTTCTAAGGTGTCCCATCACTTAGGTGTTTAAACTTTCCAAGGTTCGTAGAACTCTTACATGGTGAGTCTGGAGTCAAGGCATACCCTGAAGATCACGTGTGTGTGTGTGTGTGTGTGTGTGTGTGTGTGTGTGATAGCTTACTTCTGAAAATTATTTCTTGAGATCTAGAAGGGGCGGCAAGACATGGTTATTCTCAACTTTATACAATGCAGTCCCAATCGTCAAATAACCTTAGAGTTCCCTATTTCATCAAAACGTAGGCTTTCTGCGATTACTATGACTCCCTTTTTTGCAATCATGGTCAACACTAAGACTGAGAACAATTAATACCAACTCTGGAAACTACCATATCATAATATTTCCAAATGCAAATACGCCTAAGACATAAAGTAAACAAAGCTCCGATCTTTAAACATGCTAAAAAAAAACTTACTAAACCGACTAAATTAGACCTAAAACAAAGCCTAAAACATGCAAAGATAAAAATAATAAACTAAGCCACTCCAGACATTACATACACCCCAAACTTAAATTGATAGTGTCCCCAATGACGTAAAGAAAGGCGTACGAGATACGCCCTAGAGAATCACGAGCGCGGATGGGCGGAGTGTGAAAAGATAGGAGCTGAGCCAACTGTTGCGTAATATGGTCCTGATTTGACGGCTGAAAGTGAGTGTTAAAAGTTGGTAAAAATGAAAACCCGTACGCGCAAGTATACGCGTCGAGTTCATGTAGTGTAGTGGCTAGTCAAGTGTTGTTCCCACGAAGAGAAGCGTGTTGAATACTGACTTAGTGATCTACACAATATTTGAATCTAGTCCTATAGCGAATTATGACTAAATTAATTGATTTAAAGAAAGCCTAATATTAAATCTTTGATTTATGGTAATGATGAGAAAACTAGGGTTTTGTCTTCGCCTACCACACTTGATGGATTTTAACTTAGACAGTGTATTTATTTAATATTTCATATGATTTATGTTAGTGGGTTGATCGTGCCTACAAGATATTCTCTGAAGATAGTCGTGATATCTCACTGGTGTATTTGCATCTCTCTGCCTAACCCTCTTGACTCCGATGCATAAATGTGCAAACCCTAGTGCTACACTTGGAACGCGAGATATCTCTATTCCCTGATTGACCAAGTGTTGCTTTACCCATGTCCCTATGAGTCATCTTCTCTCGATATCAGACTCCTAGCATTAGCATGACATAATTGGCCAAATAATAACATGTGATTAAAAATAGGAGTAAAGTAACCATAGAAATTCATATCAATATTAAATAAACCACAATTAATGTACTAATCCATAATGGTGCGATTAAGGTTGAAAAAACCCTAGAGAGAAAAGTTAGTTCATAGTGATTTTCATTATAGACTAAAAGATTTTCAGCATCAAACGAATCAGGAAAAGAAATACAGAAGAAGCCGTCTTCGCGATCTCTCAGAATCCGTCTCCACTAATCTCTCTCTATCCTTCTGTTCTTGTCTTCAATATGCCTTTGAATCCCCTATTTTGCCTTGAAATTGCTTCATTTTTACACCTCGGGATGATGGCCCAGAATTTGAGAGTTTTTAACGCTCTGATCTGAAAAAGGAGAACTCGCTACATTGCGAGACAAGAGGTTACGCCTCGACGCACCTAAGGCACGCCTCGGCGGCGTACTCCGAGGTTACTAGACGCCGCCAGCCCGCGCAGAGCATGTGGCCCTCCACCTTATTGGCGGTCGCTTGATACAAATTTCAAATAAGTGAAGTGCCTCGCAGCTGCATACCCGAGGCTCCTGCTGCACTTCTCATTGCTTTCTCTACTTTGGCTCTTTTCTTCTATTATTTAGCTTCTTTTTTTATTCCAATATCACCATGTCCTATAAAACATTATAGTATGGGGGATTAGCACACTATTAGTGAATGTGAATGTGAATCATGTAGTTGAGCTATAAAAACACATAGAAATTTTACTGAAATGCATGCATAATTCACTTCGATCAACCATTGTGGATCAACCGCTTTAGTTAAAAATGTCGGGTTTCAATAATAGGTCAGTTCACCATAGCAAGACTTATCTGAATTCACCAGTTCACAAAAGTCCTCCATAGTCATTTTCCTTTCGAGGTTCTTTAGTTTCTACTTCAGAATAGGCCAGAGCCCCTTTCTCTGATTTTCCAAGTAGTTGTTGATTTAGCACCTTAATCCTTTCCTATATTTCCTCTCTCAAATGCTCCTCTAGTTCCCATATTCAAACAAGTAAAGAGCCTCGTCAGTTTTCTATGCATGTAAATCTTTCCTAAATAAACACACAGAGATCACATTAAATCTATGGAAAACAACTATGTCCAATTGTCATAAAAATTTTCAAGAGGCTACCTCAATTTACCGCCGAAAAAACTATTTTTTGCATTTTGTAAAATGTGCTTATCAAATGAAAGAAAATGTCCAAATTAAAATTTCTCGTTGGAATATCGGAGTTATTTAAATTCATCTTTCAATCCCCGGCAACGGTGCCACAAACTGATTGACTCTGATTTTTAAACATACTTAAATATGATGAAGTAATTAACAATTCCATCCAAAGACTTTTCATCCCTACCGAATGCCATAAACTGATTGATCAAATTTTGATAAAAATGTGTTTAAATTTCTTGAAAAGTGGACCCATTAAAATTAATTTGGTCCTAAATCACTACAAGTAATAATGTCATACAAGTAATAAATGGATTTAAGTTCAGATATCATTCCCACTGAGATTGATAGATAAATCTAAAGACTGCACTTCTCTACTCAAGATCCTCACTATTTCAACTCCAAAGTTAAAATGGTTTTTTCTAAACTTACAAAGTAAAACTAGATAAAACTTAAGGGAATCATACTGAAAAAGAATCTCAAATAAATGGATTGGAAAGTTCACTGGGTAAAGTAACACTGGGAAATAGATCAGTGTATAATTATGAATTTCTGCATCATTTTATAACATAGTTCAACCATTAGTTTAAAATCTGAACTTGTCAAAGATGCAAGGCAAGATAGTTTAAATTCTCTATAAACCATACATTTACTAATTAGAGATCCATATTCCTTGATACATGGGTCTAATCAAGCATTTATAGAATAGAAACTTCTTTCTAAGATCTAGGTGTTTTTCCTTTTCGCATTTCATACCCATTTCATAGACTAAGGACTTCTCATTTTATGATAGGGATGTCAAGCAGTTTCTCCAATCTAATTGATAACTCATCCATCTAATTTGATAAGACTCTTTATCTCCTTGATTAGATCTATGCTAACACGGGATCAAAATCCTCTCGTCAGATTGAGGAGAAACCTCCGATCAACAAATTGACATCATCCAACTATCCTCACACTACAGTGAACGGTGACATCTAGCGATTTAAGAGTTCAGTTGTTCCAAAATATTATCTAACATACCCCAATCAATTCACTTCCATACTCAGAATCACTCTGGCCACTCAGAGGGCTTCCTGGAAATCAGAGCAAGATACAGTCCTTTTTTTTGTATAAGCTAATAATATTCCGAACAGCTAGCTTCAAGAACAATACCAATTAAATAAATCAAAACATTTGAAATATGACCTTCCTTCAAGTTGAGCATAAAATAATAATCAACATCAATCCATTCCCAGATGGAGCTCGGTTTTTCAAAGCTGGATCACAAATATCAGTGACTAACTTATCAGGTAAATTCACTGAAATTGCAAACGAACTAAAATAAATTAACTCTAGAAAATTTCAAATTCATTTAATTAGACAATAATGAAAAACAAAATTTTACAGCGAACCCAACTTGAAACTTCACACCAGATTACTGTTCAATCCCAAAAAGACCTAGCTAAAATGCTACTCTAAAAACTAAAAAAAAATAAAAGAAAAATAATATACAAGAGTCTTCAACTACCTAGAAGTCTCTGGTTTGGCGGAAGCTCCGCACAATGCCCAAGATGAGTCTATTTATAGATTTCCAAATATGGGCCACACTTCTAGGCACTGATTATGTATCCCCAAAAAATTTGGCCCAATTAGTAACTTTGTCGTGACATAGAAAGTTCTGTTGCAACATATTTTTCATCTATGTCGCCTAACATCTTGTCGTGGCATGCCTTTTCTGTCGTGACATGTTTTAAAGCTTCCTTCTTGAATTATGTCGCGACATAATTTGGCATTATCGCGACATAGTTCTGCTGAGGTTGTCTAGTTTATGTCACGACCAGAGTGTCTTGTGTCACGACAATTCTTTGATGCCTTACATCTTGAATACTTGAATAGTATGTCGCGACAACAAAATTCTTTTTCACAATTGAGTTTCCTTCTACTACGCTGCTTTCTGTCGCGACATACAATTTTTGTGTCACAACAGAGTTTCTGAGTCTTCTGCTTTCTTTTATGTCACGACCTAACTTCTAGTTGTTGTGATAGAATATTTCCTTGAGTTCTTCATTCATTGTCACGACATAGTAAAGAGTGTTGCGACATTCTTCTTGTGGTTCTTTTCATCCTTTGTCGCGAGTGAGTAAAACATTGTTGCGACAAAGTTTTCTCACAGTTACTTGGGTCTGTTTCCGCGACAGACTTGTTCTTTGTCGCAACATAATCGTCTTTGATCTTGGTCGCTAGCTAAACTATTTGTTGCAACATTAAAGTCTTTGTCACAACATACTTGTCTTGGTTGGTCTCATGTCTCTTCCATTTTTCTATCGTGACACAACTTTTTTCGTCACGCATTAAATCTTTACTCAACACTTTTATTGTCGCATGATCTTTCTTGTCGCGATGTAGATTTTTGCCTTGTTTTTCTTTATCAGGCCGCAACATAAATTTCTATGTCTTTCTTCTCAACTTCTATGAAGACTAGCCATCTTTGTCCAAATGTAGTTCACTTCCAACCTCATGTTGTGTTTCACGACACTTGCAATTCTCTATTACAAGAAAGTCTTCTTATCCTTCATTGCTGACTCTGAATGTTGTGTAGCGACATAGTTTTCTTCTGTCGCAACATATAATCTGCCTTGGTCTTGTCATAAGCTGAAATTTCTATCGTAACATAGAAAATTCATTTGCAGGCACTTTGTCTTGATCTATCTCATTGTTTTGCTATTTTCTGTCGCGACATAAAACTTCTCTATTATGATAGAGTCTTCTTGCCCTTCAAAGTTGACTATGGATTTTGTGTCGCGATATAGTTGTCTTTTGTCGCGACAGAGCTTTTATGCTATCTTCAATTCTTTATGTCGTGATAGAGATGTGAGATGCCGCGACATGAGTTTCATTGCCATGTGCTTGATCAGTGTTACGACAGAGTAAGGAATGTCATAACATTCTTCTTTATGAACTTCTCCAGCTTTGTCGAGACATAAAAATCCATTGTTGCGACATAAATTAGTCAGTCTATCTAAAATTATGTCGCGACAGTCTTCATTTCTAGCTTGAGTTCAGCTTGATCCTTGTTGTGACATAACTCCTACTGGTTCTATTAGAATTCTACCGCGACATTCTGAAACTGTGTGGCGATAGAGAATTCTGCACTAGCCAATTTTTTGCTTTTCTTGCTGAAATGATCTCCTTTTCATTTAAAACTTGCAAAACAAAAAGTTGGTGAATATTTCATAACTCAACATAAAAACGAATCATAAAATTCTAGAAAAATTTCAAAAAAATGGATTAAAAATATATGAGTTTAGGACTCATCAAATTGCCCCAAACTTAAGATTTTACTTGTCCCTAAACAAAGAAAATAAAATTTTGTTTGTCCTCAAACAATTTAGCTTTTATTTTTAAGGACATTTATATATCAATATAGATAATATAAGAAGAAGGGGGAGGCTGTAAATTATTTCTAAATATGCTTCCAATCTAGATTCAGGAAGATTTTCAATTTAATTCACTAAAAAGCCAAGTGATTCCTATAGTGTAAACAATTCAATTATTCAACCCAAATTTGTGAGTGTGTGAGGTATGCTCTCTTCTTCCTTGACAAATTAGTTAATCTTGTAGGATATTACTCGGATAGCATGCTTTTCCTTCATTATTTAAAGTCTCATATGCTTGTTTGTCATATCAATTTCCACTAATGTAAGTATATACCACCTTCAGAATCAATAGGTCTTTTAGGCTTATAATGTGAGGCTGAGGAAATTGGGTAGGAAACAAGACAATTTAGGCTTAATTTTACCCATGTATTTCATTTAATACTTGACATACTCGCCTTCATATGCATTCTTGACTTTTTCAATCTATGTCAACTTTTCTAACTCTCATTCGTTTAGTGAATCTTTCCGCATACTTTCTATGGTGATATTTTCTTGACCACATTCATACTATATAAATTCCTCTTCTTTCTTAGAAGCTTTTCCATTTTCATCTTTCTATCAAGGTTTATGGAATAGTACAATGTTTTGTCTTTTTAAGCTTTCTACCACCTTTTAACAAACTTTTGGATCAAATAACTCCCATAAATTCTGGCCAACATTAGTGGTACTAGATGCTGAACACCCCAAAGGACTTAATTGTTCCCAGGGACAAGGCCACAAGACCAAACTTATTCCACCTTTGACACTTTTCATACCTTATTTTCCTATTCTTTTCACCTTTTCTCATCTCAATTGATTTTTCTTTCTCGAATTCTTAAATTCTTCAGATTTCTAAGAAATAATATTCCCCCAAACTTGTCCTCTTCCATCCTTGATGTATTTGTCATGTAATCTGGGCAAATAAAGGTTCTTTACTGTAGGATTATGTTCAAAGGAGGATCTAGGCTTTTCTTATGCATGTTAATAAGGTGGGCTTTGAAAGGCACAATCTTCCAAGAAAGGCCTATATCACTTCTTGTTAGTGGTATTGCTTAGGATTTCGCCTTGACAAATAATCTAACAAGTTCTAGGACATTTGGAGATTTAACTATGATAGATCCCAGAATATGTCCCTAATCTTTAGCACAATCTATTTCAAAGATACTTTTGACCATGTGTAGTGTTTATCAGGGTTCATAATAACTAAGTTGTTTACAAAACATAATTATAGGTCTTGAAGTTGGGATCTTCCTTATTCTTGAAGTTCAACACATTCATCAATATCTTCACAACTTTCTCTTTCAGTTCAATGAATCCTACCCCAATTCATCTATTAAATTCTTGTTTGGTACCTGAATATGTTGTTATGCTATTTTACAAGTGCAAAGCTTATTTAAATCAGACCATTTAATTCAGAGAAGCTTAACATAACAACATTTCAATTACACAATCATTCCAAGTCTACCAAACAATTCATAATTATTCAGCAATTTAAACCAAGAAAACTGGGTTCTCCATTATTCGGCAAAACTATTTACTAAAGGTCATCAATTTCTAATTATTGAACACAAAGGAAAGAAAATAGACAATAAACCCATAAGAAAGGCAAAATGAGAGTGAACACCAATTTTTGCAAATAAATTTTTTTTTTTATTGAAGTTTTTAAGTGTAAGGCATCTGGTTACAAAGAGGGAAAAGGGGAAGAACTATAGAGCAAGTTATTTCTTCTTCTATCATGCCTATGGGAGGGATGCATTCAATGGTCTGAACTTGTAACCAAATCGCGAAAAGGAGAGAACTCGTGAATCCTGACTTGTGGTCGCTGGACCGTTGCCTCTCTTCACTTCGTTGAATGCAGACTACCCCATGGAAAGGGCCATTTGCTTGATGAGATCATTTTGTCTCGGCCCAATAAATTAGGTCCCTCAAACTCACCCCGGTAGAGTAAATTTTATCAAGCCAAGGTTAATCATATCTAAGCTTTCGGTCCAACACTTTTCCCTATAGTTTAAGGTGCCCTCCATTTCCTTGTCCCTTTTCTCTATGAGGTGTCTTATTTCTTTTCTGATGTTCCTTGTACAAATACCCAAAGGCATCTCTACCTTCTGCAGCAAGCTCTTCTCCATGGCATCTTTTCTCTCCTTCATGATTTTTATTAGCTCACTATCCCTCCTGAGATGACCTGAGATGAAGGCATCTTCTCTTGCCCTGAGTTCTTCACTTAGTTCTCTTTCTCGTGTTTCCCATATACTCTTCCACTCTTCATCTCTCTACTTCAGTGCTTCTTCTAGATTCTAATCCCTTCTTCTGAGTTCTGCATCCATATATTCATCTCTCAGTTGGAGTTGGATCTATAATTGTTTGTCCCTCACTTGCATTTCTTGCTTCATTGTTTTTAGCATATCTATTAATTCAGCTGTGTTACCTTGATGCTCTGATCTTCCACCATGCTCCTAATGGACTTGTCTCACTTTTGTGAGAGGGTCTAATTGGGCCTCACTTCGTCTGGCTGTCTTCGAGCTTCACTTCAATTTGCATTTGATGTATTTCTACATCATCTCCGTTTTCAATTTATGCTTCTCTTTGCCTTGCTCCCAGTCTCTGAGTGATTCCTATCGTTGTCAAAGTAGGTTCTGTGTTTTCTTCTTTCTCCCAGTCTCCTTCCACACTACCCAGGATACACAGCCTAGTGATCAGTGTTGGGTAAGGTATCAGTCCCTTGTATCCACCTCTGTAATAACTCAAAATTGAGTCTTCTATGATTTTCCCCACAGTGAACTTATAACCCTTCAAGATGGCATATACAAGCATCTACCTCCCTTCTCCCTTAACTCGTACTCGCGCTTAGTTGGCAAAATAATCGAACAAATACAAACCAAACTCCGCTTCTTCGGCCAATGAACTCCCTGTAATGGACTCAGTTTCGTTTTTCCGTGTTGCATTCCACTTCTTGCCATCAACAACAAGTCTACACCCTTCTCGAGGTCCGTTATCACCAATACTTAAACCATTCCTTTCTTTCATTTCATTCAGATTAAAAGTTCGTATATCCCGTTTCCTCGCTAAAAGAGATCCATTTACTCCTTAATATAGACTTTATCTTGTTCATACTCTAATTATATTCAAGAGATAGAATTCTTTCACTACATCTACGAAACCAGAGGCCTTGTGCTCACAAAAGAGAAGTCATCCTCTCTTCTCAATAATTTCTTAGAAAGGGGAGATCCATTGCTAAAACCTCTTTCGCCTATGAAATCTCTATGTTGTAGTTTGTCTCTCCAGGCGACATAAGCCAGCTCTGAAACCCAATCGCTTGCTTTTCCTCACTATGCTCTATTGCAGCTTCTTCAGCTCCCCTTTTCCTCTTTCTTGTTTCTTCTACTAGTTGCTCAGGCTCTGCTCTAGCTTCAGCTCTTTCTTCTTCTTCTATTTCTTCTTGAGTCGCTCAGACTTCTTCTTCCTCCCTCTTAGCATACTCTTCCATGATTTCGTTCAGGTTCGGAACCAGGTTCGAAGACTCAGACATTGTCAAAAGAGGGCTTTGGGGGATCCAGGGTTTTCAAAATGAGGGGAAGAGATTTGGTGAAGAAGGTTGAGTGGTTTGATTGGTTTATGAGGCAAGTGGCCTTTCAGGTTAAAAAAATGATCTATTTATAGGCTCACTATTTGTTGTACCATCATTAAATGTCGCAACAAAAACTAACCTAAGGTTTATTCCCTTTCTAATTTTATGTCGCAAGATAGAAAAGTAATGTCGTGACATATTTTCTAAAATCAATTAAAACTAGGTCAGTCCATTATTGCGACAGAGAAAAAATTTTCGCGAAATAAAAATGTGATGTTCAAGTTTAATTATTTCGCGAAAAAGAGAGAAATTGTCATGACAAAAACTCTCTTTGCAATATCAGTTTAAAGACAACTTGGTCACGACATAGAGAAAAATTGTCGCGACATAGAAAAGACAAGGATCAATTCAAATCAAAAGATGTCATGATAGAGAAAAACATTGTTGCGACATAGTTTATGCTCCTCTAATTAAATTATGTTGCGACATAGAATAATTGTGTCGCGACAAAATTTCCTACAGCTTCTACAAGACTAACCCGGTCTTTGTCGCAACATTAAGAAACAATGTTGCACATGAGTTTTAGTAATACTGTCGCGACAATGAATTTTTTTTTCTCAGAGTTATACAATTCACATTTTTAATTAAGTAACATTCAAAGCACTGTGCATTCATTCATACCAATAAGAACATACTTGTGAAAACACATCTAATCATCAAAGAACCTCAATTCAAGTATGAACAATCACATTTCATTTCTTCACTCAAGATGATTTAACAAGATGATTTTCAGGGTATTCAAATAATGAGAATAACAAAGCTACTGTTCATTTTCTGCTCTAAACAAAATTACATTCCCCCAAACTTCAACTATGCATTATCATTAAAAAACAAGTTAGGGAAATCGAAATACTCCCCCTTGTAGCAATTTCTACATCATTAATTTGAGAGAGTGTGCCTTCTAATAAAATCCATTTCTAATTCAACTTCAATGTCCTTGAAAAATCAGCAAAAACAACAAATAAAACTTCAAATAAAAGTAAAACTAACTTCAAACACACAAAACTTAACCAAGATAAGCTAGCCATGAAAATAAAATTTGCTGTCAGCTCTCCCAAGAAGCCATTGAAGTTTAATGTCTTTAGCTAGATACTTACCGCAAAATGTTTCTTTCAAGAAAATTCTTCCTTCTCCTCCAAATCAGTTCACTCTTTCATTTATGTTTCTCCAAGGTATGCTTCAAATTTCCGACCATTCACTTTAAATTCACATCCGTAATTAGTTTTTAGGTGTCATCGCTTCCAAAGGGTGTACTTGTTACTATCAGGTAAGGACTACCCACCCTTGACTTCACTTTTCAGAAGTAGCTTAAGCCCCGGGAATTGTATAATAGGACTTGTTCCTCTGCTCTTTGAATTTTCCTTAGAATCTTCGATCATGCCAATTTCTTTGTCTTATTCAGAGATTTTGGGCATTATCATGTTTTATTCCTCAACTCTTTCCAGCCTACCACCAGAGTAATTTTCTTCTTGGTGTCTGGATGCCACACCAGTTTCTTGATGGCCCACATAGCCTTTTATTTCATTTCCAGAGGGAGATGACAAGGTTTTCCAAATACAATTATGTATAGGGACATTCCAATGGGAATGGTGCGCTCATAAGCTCCACAATGCATCATCTAGCTTTATAGACCAGTCTTTTCTACTTGTATTCACATTTTTCTCCAGACTTTTCTTTATCTCCCTGTTGGAAATTTCGCTTGTCCATTTGACTGAGGGTGGTAAGCCAATCCCATTACATGTGTGATTCCATATCTTCTCATAAGTTTTGCAAAAACTTTGTTTGCAAAATGGCTTCCCTCATCACTAATAATTGTTCTGGGTGCTCCAAACTTACTCAAAATATTTCTTTGTTTAAACCCAACAATTGTATTAGCATCATTTCTGGAACAAGCTATTGCTTCCACCCATTTGGATACAAAATCCACAGCTAGGAGAATTTATGGATTTCCAAATGATGATGGGAAAGGTCTCATAAAGTATATTCCTCAAACATAAAAAATATGCACCACCAGGATTCCTTACAGGGGCATTTCATTTCTTCTGCTTATGTTGCCCATTCTCTGACATCTGTCACAAGGTTTTACCCATTCAAAACAGTCCTTGAATAGAGTAGGCTAATAAAAACCTGATTAGAGAATTTTATGGGTTATTTTGTCTCCTGCAAAATGTCCTCCATATGGTGATGCATGGCATTTATCCATAATTTCACCTTGTTCTGTTTCTGGTACACATCTCCTTATAATCATATTTGCTCTTCTTCTGAAAAGTAGTAGATCATCCCAAATATAGAATCTGCTATCAGTCCTCAACTTTCTTTTTTTTTGGTTGCTGAAGTCATATGGCATAATTCCACAGGCTAGGTAATTCACAAAATCAGCATACTAGGGTGTTTGGACTACTAACACAAACAATTGCTCATTAGGAAAGTTTTCTGCTAATTCACTTCCTTTTTCTTCTTTAGTAGTCTTTTCTAATCTAGACAAGTGATCAGCTATCACATTGTCACTACCCTTCTTGCCTGATGTCTGGGGACAAACTTCTGCGCAGCAATAATACCCATCTTATCGCCTTGGCTTGCATCTTTCTTTCCAGAATGATATCTATTTTCGCATGACTGTGTATTATAAATACGGGCCCCAATATGTAAGGCCTGGATTTTTTACAAGTTAACACCATGGTGAACATCTCTTTTTCAGTTGTAGAGTAGTTCTCTTGTACTTCATTAAAGGTTTTGTTGGCATAGTATATGGCCTTGAATAACTTCTCTGTTCTTTGTCCCAATACAACTCCCATTGCATAATCACTAGCATAACACATAATTTCAACTTGTTCCAATCAGGTGTGACCATGATGGGTGTTGTAACTAATTTGGATTTAATTTCATCAAATGCAGCTTTGCATACTTCATCAAAATCAAACTTTGCATCTTTTTCAAGTAATCTGCATAATGGTCTAGAGATTTTTGAGAAGTCCTTTATGAATCTCCTATAAAAACCAGCATGTCCTAGGAAACTTCTTATCCTTTGATCGGCTTGTGAGGTAAGGTGAGAGTTTCTATGATAGAAACCTTCTCGGGTCTACCTTTAATCCACCCGTATAAACTCAGGTCCCAAGACAATACCTTATGTTACCATGAAATGACATTTTTCCCAATTTAAGGCCAAATTCTTGTCTTGACACCTCTGAAGTATTGTTTCTAAATTTTCCAAACAATTCTCAAAACTAGATCCATATACTGAGAAGTCATCCATAAAGATTTCCATAGCCTCTTCCACCAAGTTTGAAAACATAGGCATCATGCATCTTTGGAAGGTGGCAGGAGCATTACATAATCCAAATGGCATCCTTCTAAAGCAAAGGCTCCATAAGGACATGTAAATGTAGTCTTCTCCTGATCCTCAAGGGCTATAGCAATTTGGTTATAACCAGAATATCCATCAAGAAATAAGAATGGGGTGTCCTCGTTAACCTCGTCCAAAGATTCGTCAATGAAAGGCAAATGGATAATGATCCTTTCTGTAGCAATGTTTAGTTTTCTATAGTCTATACACACCCTCCATCCTGTCACAATTCTTATAGGAATTAATTCATTCTTCTCATTTCTGATCACAGTGAATCCACCCTTCTTCCGAACCACATGAATTAGGCTCACCCAAAGGCTGTCTGAGATTGCATATATGAAGCTTGCATTCAGCCACTTCAGTACTTCTTTTCTGACAACTTCTTTCATTACTAGATTTAGTCTTCTTTGATGTTTAGTAGAGGTCTTTCCATTATCCTCTAAAAGGATCTTATGGATGCAGATGGAAGGACTGATTCCTTTTAAATCTTCTATAGACCAGGCAATTGCTTCCTTGTATTTTCTAAGAGTTTCAAGCATTTTTTGTCGTTCTTCGATTCGCCTCACGCAACTCAAATAATAACCAAGCCATTTTCTTGTTCTACGGAAGCATACTTTAATTGATTGGGTAATTCCTTCAAGGTTAACATTTTTGAACCTTTTTTTGTTTCTTCTACTTTATGTTCATTATTGCATTTTTCTGTACTCTTTTCATCAATACTGAGTACTGCTTCTTTTGATTCAAAATTGGAGTTCATAAATTCAACATCAAGAACATCAAGATACTGGAAATTCATCTCATTTTCATTCATTGAATTCTAAATCTTACATTTATTTATCGCCTGTAACTTATGGGTACTTTTTGTTTTGCCAATCTTACAATCAACATTGTCAAATTCTAGTTGTTTCAAACTATTATTGAGATTGAAGTGCACTGCCTCATCTCCAACCCTTAGAGTAAGCTCTCCTTTCTTCGCATCTATTAAAGTTTCTTCTGTAGCAAGGAAAGGCCTTCCTAACAACAGAGGGACTTGTTTGTCTTCTTCAATATCAATAACCACAAAGTCCACTGAAAAAATGAACTTTCCCAATTTGATAAGCACATCCTTAAGAATACCTCAAGTTGCTTAAGGTTAAGGCTCACATCTAAGGTCATGGTCATGGAGTGAGCTCCCCCAAACTTAATCTCTTAACTATAGATAAAGGCATCAAGTTGATGCTGGCTCTAGAATCACAAAGTGCTTTTCCCATCTCAGAATTATCTATTGTCCAGGAAGAGCGAGCGCCGCATCCCCGCATCTCTCCGGTAAGGACTCAATAATCGCACCGCAAAGGCCGTTAGCTCACTACTCCTTCAGCAATTTTTCTTTTCTACTCAAAATATCCTTCATGAATTTAGCATAATGAGGCATTTGAGTCAATGCCTCTGAAAAAGGGATATTAACTTCCATTTTCTTGAACATGTTCAAGAATCTGGAGAATTGCTCTTCTAACTTTAAATTGCAACCTCGAGGGAGAATGGGACTCGAGGCCTGTAACTACATCTTCCTTCTTCTTTAAAACTCCCTCTTAAGCTTGCTGCTTTTGCTGCATTTTTGCACTTCTCTCTTCTACGGCCACTTCTGAACTATACTGCTTCAGTTCTTCTCCAATTTCTTCTTCTCTTCCCCGCTTATTCTTCATCTTTTCTACCTTCTATCTCTTCCAATTCTTAGAGTAACCACCATACAATCCTTTGATTCTTCCCTGTGTCACTTGGAAATGCATCATTAGGATCGATTCCCCGTGATAACCTAGGGGATAGCTACCCTACTTAGTTCTAGATTCTTCAAAAGAGGCATAAGTATCGCCTTAAACACAACTTGTGTGTTTGCCTTAATGCGCTGGGGATCGGCAATTCTTCTCGTCATGGACGCTCAAGAATTTTATTTTCCTCCCATGAAAGTCAACATATGTTCTTCAAAGAAAGAAGATCTCCTTGTCCCCGATTAGCCTCTATGACTCCTTCTTGTTGTTGTTGTTGGAACCCAGGTGAAGCATAGTGTTGTTGAAAATTCTGCCCAGGTCTTTGATCAAGTTGTGCGCCCCTCCATAAGAGAAATTCTCATGGTTCCTAAGTGTTGGTGTCTAATGAGTTGGAAAGTTGAGGTTGGGCTTGAAATTGTAACTTCCAGTAGCATTTAGATAATGTGCCTCCACAACTTGATAGGGACCCTCATGGGCTAGTCTCTCTTCAGCAATATTCCTCTTCTCATTTTCATCAACTGTTCCCACTTCATTTGTTGAATGCATTCTTCTCTTCTGATTCCCCATTTTGCTAATCAATGCATCTAATTTTTCCTCTATGGTAGTCATCCTGTCTAACTCTAAAGATACCACTCCCTTTCAGCTTCATCGTCGCTCCCCGAAGTTTCGTGATGGAGCTTTATAATTGCATTTGGCAAGATCTTCTATCAAATGCTTTTCCTCCTCAACACTTTTTATCTTAAAAGCTCCACAACAAACTACATCAATTATACCCTTGGAGGTATATTCATAGCATGATAAAAAATATCCATATAAGTGGTCAGATCTATTCCATGCATGGGGCATCTTTTCAACAATATTTTGTATATGTCTCATGAATTGTAGAGACTTTCATCCTCTCCCTGCTTGAAAACTATAATTTCCCCTCTCCTTTCAGAAGTGAGGGCAGGAGGGAATAATTTGCTCATGTAAGCCTCCACCAACTTCTTCCCACCGTTTCATTTATCTAAAAGTGGAAGGACTCAAACCAAGTTATTGCCACATCTCCTCGCTGAAAATGGAAATAGCCGCAAATCGACCACTCCGGTCCGACCCCATCTACTTGACTATATTAGTCATCCTCATGAATCTTCCCATATGCTCGTTGGGGTTTTCACTAGGATGCCCAGTAAATTGGTGTTGTTGCATCATTGTGATCAAAGATGGGTTCAGTTCAAAATTGTTGGCTTCAATAGCAGCCTATCTCACAGCAGATTATTCATCTTGAATCACTGGCCTCAAAAAGTCCTCCATAGTCATTTGCCTCTAAGGTCTCTCAATTTCTGCTTCTTCTAGAATAGGTTGCATTCTTTCTCTCTAATTTGCCATAGTTGTTGATTCAGCACCTTTAATCTATCTTAGCTTTCTCAGTGTTCTCTCCAGTTCTATATCCAAAGGCAGCAGCTCTGCCTCTGGTTTTCTATGCATGTAAATCTTCCTGAAATAAAAACACAAGGAGATGACATTAAATCTTTGGAAAAAAGCTATGTCCAATTAAGCTCATAAAAATTTTCAATGGCTTACTCAGTTACTACTGTTAAATGTCCAAATTTTGATAAAATAAAGAAAAATGTCCAAATTAGCAATTCTCTCTTTGGTTGGAATATTGATATTTGAATTCATCTTTTTCTCAATCGCCGAGCAACGGCGCCATAAACTTGATTGACTGATTTTTAAACATAGACCAAATCTAATGAAGTAATTAACAATTCTATCCAAAGACCTTTCAGTCCCCAGCTAGAATGCCATAAAACTTGATTATTTAAGTACGATAAAAATATGTGTTTAGCCCTTTTTGAAAAAGGACCCATTAAAATTGATTTTGGTCTAAATCGCGCAGTGCCGCAGTCGTACAAGTAATAAAATGGATTTAAGTCCAGATATCATTCCCACAAGGATTGATGATAAATCTAAAGATTGAGTACCCCATCTACTCAAGATCCTTAATATTTGAACTCCAAAGTTAAAAATAGAAAAAGTAAAAACTAGATAAAACTCTATAAATTCATGAAAAGAACTCAAATAAATGGATTGGAAAGTTCACTGGGTAAAGTAACACTGGGTAATAGATCAGTGTATAATTATGAATTTTTGCATCGTTTTATAACATAGTTCATCCATAAGTTTAAAATCTGAACTTGTCAAAGATCTGAAAGTATTCTCAGGTGGATTTCTCCATAAACCATACATTTCACTAATTAAGTCCATATTCCTTTCGGATACATGGAATTAATATGTTACCTAGCCAGAATACGAAACCTCTTTCTAAGATCAGGGTGTTTTTTCCTTTTCAATACTTCATACCCTTTCCCTAAAATTGAAGACTTCTTGCCCCTATAGACAGGATGTTGCAAGACTTCTTCAATCTAATTGATAACTCATCCATCTATTTTGATAAGATTCTCTATCTCCTTGATTAGATCTATGCTAACACGTTATGAAAATCATCTCATCAGATTTAGGATAAACCTCTGATCAATTAAATTGATACATCATCCAACTATCCTCACACTATAAGTAAGTTAGTGATCTATCTAAGTGATTTTTCAGAGTTCGGTTGTTCCATAATATTAGTCTAACATACCCCCAAGTAACTACTTCATACTCTCAGGAATCTCCATCTCTGTGTAACTCGAAGGGCTTCCTAGAAATCAGAACAAGATACAATCCTTTTTTGGGTATAAGCTACTAATATTCCGAACAGCTAGTTTAAAGAACAATACCAATTAAATAAATCAAAACATTCAAACTATGACCTTCCTTCAAGTTGAGCAGAAAATAATAATGAACATCGATCCATTCCTAGATAGAGCTCAGTTTTTCAAAGCTGGATCACAAATACGAGTATTGCTTGATTAGGTAAATTCAGTACCAAGCAAATGAAATAAATGAACTCCATAAAATTTCCAAAATTCATTTAATTAGATAGTAATGAAAAACAAAATTTTACAACGAACCCAGCTTGAAACTTCATACCCGATTACTATTCAATCCCAAAAAGAACTAGCTAAAATGCTACTCTAGAAACTAAACAAAATAAAAGAAAAATAATATAGAGTCTTGACTGCAAGTTTTGGTTTGTGAAGCTACGCTGGCTATGCCTTAGATAACGTCTATTTATGAATTTTCCAATGATGGGTGTATACGAAACTAATTGTAGATCCTCGAAATTAAGCCCCGATTAGCTAACTTTGTCGTGACATAGAAAGTTCTGTCACAACATTGTTTTCATCTCTGTCACCCAGCATCTTATCATGGCATGCAGTTTCTATTGCGACATTTTTTTAAGCTTCCTTCTTGAATTTTGTCACGACATAATTTGGCATTGTCACGACATAGTTCTGCTGAGGTTGTCTAGTTTATGTCACAACCAGAGTGTCTTGTGTCGCGACAATTCTTCAATGCCTTGTAGCTTGAATACTTGAATAGTATGTCTTGACAGCAATATTCTTTGTCACGACTGAGTTTCCTTCTACTGAGCTGCTTTGTGTCATGACATAAAATTTTTATGTCGTGACAGAGTTTCTGAGTCTTCTGCTTTCTTTTATGTCGCGACCTAGCTTCTAGTTGTTGTGACAAAAATTTTCCTTGAGTTCTTCATTCATTATCGCGACAAAGTAAAGTGTGTTGCGACATTCTTCTTGTGGATCTGTTCATCATACTGGCTATTAAGTAAAACAACATTTGCGGTATAGTTTCTCGATTCTTTGGTATGTTGTATAACAAGCTTTTTCTTTGCCATGACATAATTGTCTTTGATCACAGTGGATTGTTTGACTATTGCAATATTAAAGTCTTTGTCGCGACATACTTGTCTTGGTTGGTCTCATGTGTCTTCCATTTTTTTGTCGCGACATTAAACTTTTCTGTCACAACAAAAATCTCTTACTCAATAATTTTTATTGTCACGACATAATCTTCTTTTTTCGTGACAGAGATTTCTGCCTTGTTTTCTTTATTGTGTCACAACATAAGTTTCTATGTCTTTCTTCTCAACTTCTGTCGCGACACTATATGTCTTTGTCGCAACAGAGTTCACTTCAACCTCATGTTGTGTTTGTCGCGACTTAAAAATTCTCTGTTGCGACAAAGTCTTCTTGTCCTTCATTGCTGACTCTGAATGTTGTGTCACGACATATAATCTGCCTTGGTCTTGTCATAAGCTGAAATGTCTGTCGCAACATAGAAAATTTTGTCGTAGGCACTTTGTCTTAATCTGTCTCATTGTTTTGCTATTTTCTGTCGCGACATAAAACTTCTCTGTTATGACAAAGTCTTCTTCTCCTTCAAAGCTAACTGTGGATTTTGTGTCGCGACATAGTTGTCTTTTGTCGTGACAGAGCTTTTCTGCTATTGATGAGTGCCCAAAACACTCATATTATACTCGCGTCGGTCTTTCATTTTTACATTTATTTTATAGTAATTTCATAGTTTTTTGTGGCTGTGCTCGATTTGGTGTTTTGTTTGGTTACGTACAATCGAAAGCAAAAAGAGCGTGCTCTCTTTGAAGCATTTTTTGGAGCAATGGGGGACCAAGGCAAGAAAGTGGTCGGGCCACGTCGGCACTCCAACGCCGCGACGCCCCCACGTCAAGCGACGCCCCAACGCCACGACGCCGGGTCAACAAATGCAGAAGTCAACAGTGGGAAGGGAACGCCGCGACGCTCCCAAAAGTCGCGACGCCTCAACGTCAGCGATGCTCAAAGTCGCTACGCCTTCAACGTCGCGACGCGCCCTCGAGATTCGAACCCTATCATTTAAAGTACGAATGACTCAGAAATTAAGAAGGGGGAGAGGCGTACGAACGAAGGCAATTCAATCTTGCAGCAGAGTGACACAGACTTCGGTGAAGCGCCTGGATTTGTACTGCTTATTTTCGATATTAGAATTATGTTTTTAATACTAAACATTTTGATCTTTTCACTCAATATGTTCTGATTTATTTCTAGGTTATATTGAACCCTCGTCATATGTCGATGGATTAAAGTTTGATCTTTATATTATTCAGCTTGTTTAATAATTTGTTTCATTCGTCTATTTCAGATCTAATTATATGATAATGTCTCGCCAACATTAGCATAATCACACCGAGATCCGAGATTCGAGAGATGAGGCTTTCCAGGACTGATAGGAGCAACCTTCAGCCTTGATTCTTAAATAGAGATATTCCGATCTCGAAGGTACTGGTTAGAACGTTTAAGCATCTGAATACCGAGTTGAGATAGAGATATACCTTAACTCTATTCACGAGATAGGCGGATATACCCCGAGAGAGAGGATATCTCGTAAGTAAGATCACCTCGCCTTTGACAAATTGTAAATACATTGAATAATAATATTTTTAAGAAATAATCCATTAAAAGTGACAGGGGGAGATATAACCCTAGCCTTCAATACCAATAATTCATTAGAATCTAAAACCCGGGCCGACTTTCACATATTCACCTTCTTTCCTAAAATCATCTCTTCGTATATTATCTAAAAGCCGAACCTCAGAGTCAATACACCTGTCCCCGTGCGGATCGATATCTCGTGCACTGCGGGAGTACACTATATTACTGGGGCGACGCGTTACACCGCGCATTACTAGGCGTACATTTTACACAATCAAGCCGGGCTTGTCGTTTTGGCGCCGTTGTCGGATGTGCTTAGATTGATATAGCAGAGAATTACAATTAGATATTATTCGAATTTTCTTTACTTGTGTTTATTTTTTATGTTGCTGGTAATTCGGGTTTTGTTGTGTTGGTTCAAAGGCCATAGGTGCCTCAGTTATTCATGCACATCGAGATCAAACTAACTAATAATTGCTTCGATCCTATTGTGAAGACTTCGCACAGATCGTTACTGGCATCGCAGAACTAATGCATTAGAAATCCAATAGTCATGGAAACATCAAGAACAAGATTCGTGCATTGAACAAGATCAATCCACAGAGTAAATAAATGGGGAATCAATTAAGAATCGTCATCAGCATTTATACATACCACAGATCCTTTCTGCTATTAGATGAGTTCGTATTACCAACAACGTCATTGTTCGGGGACAAATATCGATGGTTATCTTTATTACAAATCAATTAGTCGGTCACATATGACAGCAAAGCTTCAGACATCTTCGTCTGTTGATCATCCTGTTGAGAACCCAATATGCATTTGGATTCACTTCCTCAAGCTCATGGTTACCATCAAGTACAGTCGTCACAGCCTCCTCATGCTTGTTCCGTAATTTCACTTGGGGATAGGCAAACACCTGCTAATCCCAACAAACAAACATCCATGACGCTACGGAACGTATCGGGGCGCCAAAATTTATGACCAAGTTCTTCCGACCGGCCGAACAAACCGTGCAAAGACTGGGTCACTTTGACACCAGAGGGGAGAACCCGCACACGGGGACGATTACACATCACGCATGTCACACCACCGATCAATTGGGAGGGATGGGTGTCCATACACCTTCTATAATGGTCCGAAACGAACTAGAACAATGATTGATGCCTGCTATATATATTGATGAAGAAACCATGCACTCAGCCACAATATAAATCTTAGGTGATGTCGCTTAACAACACTAATCAGTCGGCCTAGAGAAGACTACACTGTAAACATCTAAAGGGGTGGTACGTGATATCGAGGTCCCTAACAACTGTGAATCATGTGGTACAAATGACTAAATGAAGCAATAGATAAAGAAGAACCAAGGAACATCCGCATTCAACCTATGGGAGTTATGTGAATTGTGGACCAAAGACAACAAAGACGTGAAACACAGCCAGAAACTTAATAGAGGCAAGCCCAGATGGTCCAGGTTCAACTGGGACCAATCACAAAGCAGCATCGATGGGGAAATAAACAATGTGAACTGCATCATGTGGCCAAGGATGCGCATTAACTTAACCGTAATAGTCGTAACAATCAAGGATATGGGTGGCGGAATAATCAACAACACGTTATCGAACCTATCTAGTGAAATCAACTTCCAGAAAAGCGTTGGATTTGTAAATGTTTCAAGACAGATGTTAACTTCCATTCTCGCTTTAAGAATGAGAGACTAAAGCAACATGCAACAGTTAGCAATCCGCATTGAACAATCATAAAGACAATGAGGTGAAGTTTGGGAGGTACAAGGAAGCCACGTAAACAGCAAATTTATCAATAAAGACAATCCGGTTCCTAATGAGCAACTGAGTCAACAAGAAATAGAGTGGGAAATGAGTATAAGAAGCAAATACAGCGTCAGAAGTGGAAAGAATTGGAAATACAGTTTACAACCTCTGGGTCAGAGAACAGTTTAGGAGACTGATAGTTGGGCCATTCACAGAGCATAAGATAGATGCAAGAGCAAAGAGTCAGCCTGTAGAGAAACAAATGTTATCGTAGAACTCTATCAAGCAAAGGCCAAGATACCGGGCTTCACTCCATGGTCTTCAAGAAGCATAAATCGGATAAGCAATTCACAAAATTCATGGATGTGTTCAAAAAGTCAAGATATCAATATCCTATTTATTGATAAAGTTCAGATAGAGCGCCCGCTTATAAAATTAATGTTATGATACCTGTCCTTTATAAGATGAGTAGATACTCGATTTCAAACAAAGGAATTTAACCGAGGAACAAAGGCCATCCAGTCGCCTTAAAGCTCATGACCTGAAAGGGCCAATTATCCGCAACACTTAGAACAAGAATTTCAGAGAAAGTCTATGTGATCTGGGTGCCAGATTAATCTGTGTTCCTATCCATTTCTGCTGCTTAGATTAGGAGAAGCTCGCTCCGATATAATACTCTTCAAATTAAAAGCATTTAATCACAAATATAACCAGAAGAGGGATAATAGAAAAGATGTCTATGTTTAAGGTCGACAAGTTTATCTTTCCAAAGAGATTCTGGTTGTTTTGGACATGGATAAAGATAAGAAACAATAATTTGGGAAGACCATTTCTGCAACCGGCAGCAAATGATTGATGCGTAGGGGCAACTGAATCATAGAGACAAGAAGAGGAAGAAGTTCAACGTGTTTGAAGCAAAGAGATACACCCAAACAGAAAGATACTTGCTTCGTGAACAAAACAAAGTTTGAGGCTATAGTGTCTAGCCAAAGTGGTCTCAATTCTGACCTTTGGGAGATTCAGCCTCTGTTGAGAACAGGAGTCCAAGAACCCGAAAGCGAAGAGGCGTAAGAATATGTTAAATGGATGGACTCTTTCGACACAATAGATCTGTGTTACTCTAATCTCCGGGCGTAAGGAGTTAAAACGCCATTCCATCGATCGAGCAAATCCACCCAAGATGGAACAAACCTCTACCTAGCCATTCAAGTATGCATACCTGGGTAGAATCTACGCTAACATGATTATCTCAAAGATTCGACCGCACTAGAGGAAGAGAAGTTATTGAGGAATGACGCCAAACATGTGCACTGGATGGTCTTAGCTAATCTAAAAGGGATTCGGGCCTCTTCTATGCATGCATCGTATTTTATTAGAAGATGGACATAAACCTTCAGTGGAAGCGCAGAGGAGGTTAAATCCGACAATGAAGGAGGTCAGTCCGTAGCAAGTTCTAAAAAACAGCGTAATTAGGTAATGTTATCCCATTTCGTGATAAAGGTATGGTAAGCCTGGCCAGTGAAAAGGTAAGGAGGAAACAACTCGTCATCGGGATCAAAACATCTTACCGTCTGTATAATGGGGCCACGGGGTGGAGAATTTGTATTGATTATCTAAGTTTAACAAGGCCAATTAAAAGATCTTCATTTCCATTGTCGTGCTTCTAGATCGATGCTCGATCGATTAGCCGGTTACAGAATATTATTGCTTTTGGATGCATTCCGGTTACAACTAAATTGGGTTATATTCTTGTGAGATCGTAGATGAGACAACATATTCACCATTCCTTACAGACATTCGCATTCGGCGATGCCTTTAATCGTAACGCCAGTACTTTACACATATGGGTGATGTATTGTTATTCACATGGTGGAGTGCGCGATTAACTGAAAATCAAGGATCGATTATCAAAAGAGAAGGGAACGACGACAATTGTTTAGGGAAAACCCAGATTTGTACTGCAAGATGCAAGAGCATCAACTAGTACTCAATTTGGGAAAAGTGCCATTTCAAGTAGTACATAAAGAGGGTATTGGTCTCGACATCAGATCGCAAAGAGGATAGAGGTAGATATTAGGCGAAGATTGTGCCATAATTGAAAAGTTGTCACCTCAATGTCGCTAGTGCATCTGTTCAGGCCACTGATTTTAGGCTGTCATTGCGATTTTTTCATTTATCAGAAAACCATCGTCTAAACTCTCCGCAGTCCAAGGGATCCCATTTGACTTTGATTCAATGTTTGTATGCATTCTTAGTGTTAAGTGATGTTACTTCGCCCTATTGTTGTGCGCTGGTCATTCTATTTTGAACTCATGTGACGCCAAATAGACTTCACGATCGGGGCAATTTGTTGGGCGTAACGAAAATCTTTCGTGTGTAATCTATTATGCTTAGTAGAACCTTGAATGATGTCGCCTGAATATATACCATGTAGAAAGAACCATACACGCTCATTACTAAAAGTTTAGGCCAGATTTGATTAAGGTTAAGGTCGGGAAATAATCATCATTCTGCCATTAAGTGCATCACTTGATGATCGCGTAAGAAAGATGCAAAACCCCGATTAACCCATATCCCTCGGTTGTGTAAGAATTATGTAGAAATTAAAGACAACACTAAAAACTGCAGAAAGGCATTCATCTTCACGACTGAAGGCTGATGATAATCAAAGAATGACGACTTCCATGCATTTAGAAAACTTCAGAGCTATCGAGCAAAAGAGGCGCCTCCATAATTCCACAATACGTGAATGATTTGTATAAAGTAGTCCTAATTTAACTATCAGCGTAGTGAGGCTTTTCTGCACAATTTGAAACACTATTATTGGGAGGAGCCAATTCTTTACATCACCAACGCCCGCTGAGATGTGCCCGGAAGACAGAATGCGTGAGCATTCTAAACCATTGGTCATCACTGGTGCAGACACTGCGGTACGTAGAAATAAGAAAAGTCATGTGCTTCAATCGGGTTTTATCGCCTTTCTGTTTAAAGATGCTCGCCAATTCGCTTTCCATCGCGACAAATGTCAACGAATGTGGGGAACATCTCTAGAAAGGATCATCACCTATGATCCCATTTGAGGTAGAACGTTTGATTTCAGGGGGAGGATTTCATGGACCATTTCCCGCAGATCATACAAACAATCAGCAGTACATTTTGTCATGATCATGTCTCGCATGGGAAGGCAATTCCAGCACCAATGATGCTATGTCGTAGGCCCACTTGCGCAGCAAGGTATTTCACGCTTTGGAACTCCTCGAGCCTTAACATGCGAGTAATGGTACCCCATTTCGCACAAGGTAATTGATATGCCGTAAAAGATGGGGTACGCTATCGAGCATTTATACCAATTCAGCAATGAACTACGTAAGCAAGAGGTATCAAATCGAAATCAAATACATTTCGAAGATGCTAATGTACCCCGTGAAGGATTGGTCTGAAAAGACGGACGCATGCACCTCCGCATACCGTATGCATTTAAACCTCCTTTCGGGGCGCGTCACCAGCATTCGAATCGCTTATGGTAGCCGTGTCATCTTCCAAAGCAATTGGAGCATCGAAACATTGGGCCACTCAGACAATAACATGGATAGCACATTATCGGCGAAAAACGACGCTCCGAACCCCAAACACAACCGACAGAATCGCCAGAAACCGTTTCATGCCACCGACGTATAAGGAAAGACGAAGCCCTGCGCACCGACAAAACATCACTACCGAAGTGAGCCCATACCGACAGTCGTCTTCTCTACCTCATCTCGCCAAAGCTTTTTCCACAAACCAGTGTCCGATGGTCCGGGCCTTCTCTTCAATGCGACTCAAGGTCTTTTCTCGTGACGTGGTGCAGCTGGCGACATCCCGAGAAAGGTACATTTACAATGCCACCACTAACGACAGTCGATGGTGAGGCGTAGAAGCCTCGCGCATGTAAAACCATCTTTGATACAGCAGAGTAGTCGAGGTAATGAGATCATGAGTTTGGGTTCTCGGTATATTGCGACTGTAGCCCGAGAGCGCAACGCATATTAAAGCCACAACACGCTGAAACCGCGTTTCTTAAACTTTTCCTTTTCTAATCCAATTTCTATTGTTTATTTCAAAGAACATAGGGTTTCTAGCCCAGACCCGGTGTCACCTGCTGAGCTTATTTCGTAACCCGCCGAATGCAAACACATGCGTAAAGATCGCTTCGCCAAAGTGTATTGAGCGTCCAGCAAAGTCAAGGCACGAGTGGGGAGGGTTTCAACAAGAGACTACCACAACTCACATCGATCCATAGTTCCGCCACGCTCTGGCGACCTCCCACGCTACCGCCAAATCACTTCTGTCACCGCCGCGACGCGGATCCAACGCCGCGACGTCACGATCCTTCATAGCTACGCATGGATCCGAACCGCGACGCCAAATTGTATCCTCTCTGGCTACGTCACGGGATTTTCGCATAGACGCCCGCCACGCCGCTGACGCGACTTAGACGCCGCGACGCGCGTTAATTTCACTCTCCGTCACGCCGCGAACGTTATTCCGCACGCCGCTGACGCCGCTCCGACGCCGCGACGCTGCCCCGCTGCAGCCAAGACCGGGCTTCATTTTGATCTTCACCGCCACCATTGGCCCAAACCCGCCAGCGCATCTGTCGCAAGACTCACCAGAGACTCCACCCTTGGCTCTCGATCACGGCCAGATGGTCTCAGAGGCATCGCCTCACCGCCATCATCCCAGCTCTCGCCACGACGCCCGGACCTGTGTATTTCACCATTGTGCTCGGCCCAGCCTTAGGCATTCTCAGCTGGTCTGTGTGGTCTTTTAAATTCTATTTTAGGGGTTTTGCTAGGTCTATTTGTGGCTTGGAGTCATAAATTTAGTTTTTTTTAGCACACTAGTAGTTTTGTCTGCTGAAGGTAAATACCTAGGTGTTTGCTTGTCTGGGTCAAGAGGCTCCACTGCGCAAAGCACACCATGTCGCCTAGGTCAATATGTCCGCAAGAGCAAATCGTTTGCTGCCGCTGAGTCATTCCGAGGACCCGACCCGTTCTAATATACCATGCGGTTTGTAGAATGCGAAAGCGCCAACCATTTTGCAACTATTTGCAAAACCGATCATTCATCAAGGAGTATGGGCTCACCACCCCAACAGATTTTTTCACAAGACCATTGCAGGTTGTGACAGGGCGTATATGCTTCAACCGCCATCCAGCAAAGAAGGTCAGAGTGTGGTGCCGAGTTCTACGCCAATCTTCGCTCCATGTGTTGAAGAAAGTCAGTGGTAGCTGGGCGATATCACTTCAGCAAGGAAATGAATAGCGTTTTACAAATTCCCGCATGTCCTTCAGAGGTATCACCCAAGGCCTGTAGCAGGAGGGAAATCAATGAGTGCGGGAGCATGTGTTACTCTAAGCGCGCGCATTTGGTCTTTCATCCTTGTCTAGTATCACTTCATCACTCGGCTCATTCAAGCCCATGCATTCCCTTAGGTCGTGCGTAGCACGCAAGCTGCCGCCAACTATGCCATCTTACAGACATACCTTTCGATAACGGGCATGTTATAGAGGTGACGCCAATCCTCTACAACTGGGACGCTAAGATGAACTCGTGCATACCTTCCTGATCTTGGCTGCAGTAACAAGTCGGGTGCCTCTTAGGACGGTGCACAATGATCCTTCACTTCATCCGATCGCGCAATATCCGTCAAGCTGACACTCCGTGTCCTACGTAATTCGAGGTGGCGATTCGCCAGCCCCCATCGGCACTGGCTTCAGAGCACCCTGGTTTCTATAGATCCTCGGCGATCCTGTATATACGTCGCCTCTTTCGCCCCAACACTTCCATACCACCACCCATGAATACATGTTACTTCCTCCAAATATTCTTTCCCCTGCACTTGAGGACCCAAAGGTTTCCTCATTGAGAGCGCTTGACGATTTTGGATGAGACCTGGGTAGAGACCAAAAGGCCCCGCTGTCATCACTGCAGATCTTGAGGCCCGTGCGGATAGTTATGCGACGGATCGCCATAATCGTTACTGGTCATAAAGAAGAAGAGACTCCATGCACTGTGATCGCGCAGCCTTCCCGGCTTCCTCCACCAACATCACGGCACCACAGACTGTGTGGAGCACCTTCACCTCTTTGTTTATTCTCATCTGGGGATGAATCACACATCTTTGCTCAAAAAGGATCAGGTTTTGGTTTTGTTTAGTTCTGCCTTGAAAGTGCTCTACAAAGCCTTGCTTTTATAGTGCTGTATTTCTGTCTACAGCAGTTGTGCTTCCTATTTAGTTCATGTTTAGTCTACCTTACTCCGAGTCATATGTGTAGTTCGTTATGCTGCCATAGGCAAGAAATAATCTTATATGGTAATAACTGGGCGCAAGGTTTGTGTGCCATGTTAAAAATTGAGGACACTTTTGGACTCGACCACGACACATGGACGCTCAAATGCATACAATGTTTGATATGCTCTGCACCAGTTGAATAGATGGAGCAAGACAAACCAACCCGAGAATACACGCCACTGGCTTTTGAAGAACCACACTACACTCACACACTAATGACCTTCAGAGAGCGATAGGCGCGACTAACTAATTAGTCCCACTAACCCTGAGACTCAACCATTTAAAATGACGGGACCCACCCACAAAGAGATTGCCATCTTGTTCCCAAACAAAAGAGAAAATACAAAAATACAGTGTTATGAAAAGAACAAAAATGACAAAAAAAAAAGAGATTCGGATAATAATGCCTTTAACATCCAACAACCCCATAAACTGAGTGCCTTCAAAAGCCTCAGTCGCCCTGCCTAACCCACGAAATATCGACTAATCTCTACGCCAACACACATTTTTCCTGCACAACCCAGGCACTTCAGCCTGGCCAAGTCGCTCAAAGAAGTTTGAAGGAACTAATGCTCGGTGCCCTTAACTAACCTGTGGGAGTCTGTGGATCCTCACACAAAGGTCACACCTCAACCAAACTCTCTTAATAGGTCTTTCTAAACTTTGAAAAATTGGTGTTTAGGTATTCCGCTAAGGAACAAATGAAAAAACCCATCCTTTCCAGTTAGTTCCTTCCAAATAGGTTTGCTTCAAGCCTCAGGTGCCTGCCTGGGTGCCGCTAACTGAATCCATACTGCATATAGTAGTCACTGAAAGAGGTTATTAGCACAATGGATTTGAGATAATGAATACTTCACTTATTCAACCGAGCCTTCCAAAAGCCTAAACACTCTCGCATGCGCATCCCCGAACCTGAGGCAAATAGAGAGAGCATGGTCATCCAAATCGATCCCCATTTAGCATACGCAGTCACCTCGCCAAAGTGCCGCCAGCCTGGTGGTGGCCCAGCCGCGTCCCATTTGATTCACTCACTGGTAACGCAAATAAACGGTCTCTGTGGTGTGATGAGGCCCAAAGACCGCATTATACTCGCCGGTCTTTTCCAGTTATCACTGGCCACAAATTCACAGCCTCGTGTACAAGCTCTGACAGGTTTTGTTTGTTATGGGCAACCATAAAAAGCGAGCCCGTGCCACTCGGGCAACAGACCACGCGAGGTACGTCATCGCCGACGCCCCAACGTTTGACGTCCCACGGTCAGACCCAACGCCACCACACTTCGCCAACACACGGTCAACAAGTGGAACGCCGCTACGCCAAACAGATCTCAACTTAGTCATTTAAAGCATTTAACGACTGTAAACAAGAAGGTGGAGAGGCGCATTTAACTAAGGCACTAATTCCAGAGCAAGAGAGTGACACGTACTTCCTGCAGCGCCCGATCGGTACGTTTCTTATTTTTGATATTAGAATTATGTTTTTAATAAGAAACATTTTGATCTTTTCACTAATATGTTCTAGATTTATTTCAGGGTTACATTGAACCCCGTCATATGTTGGGATGATTGTCTTTATTATTCATTGTTTACCAATTTGTCACCGTCTATTTCGTATCCAATTATAAGGATAATATCTGCCAACATTAGTAGCATAATCATACTGAGATCCGATTCAGAGACATTGCAGGTTTTCCCGTAGATTTGATAGATAAAATTTTCTCAAAATGACTCTGCAAGGCAGAGATATCTGACCTAAGGTGCATTTCGTGTTAGAATCGCTTAAGCTGAATACCGAGCTGGGAGATAGAGATAATTAAACTCTATTTCTCCACATAGAGAGGCATATACCTCTAGAGAGAGGATATCTCGTATGCAAGATCACCGCCATTGACAAATAGTAAATACATTAATAATATTTTAAGAAATAATCCATTAAAGTGACAGGGGAGATATAACCTCATTTCAATACCAATAATAATTCACACAGAATCTAAACTCACGACTACATATTCACCTTCTTTCCTAAAATCATCTCTTCCAGACATATCTAAAAGCCGAACTTTGTAGTCAAATACACTTGTCCCCGTGGATCGATATTTGCACCATGAGTACACTATATTACTCGTAGCGATCGCAGATAATTTGCTGTACACAGCGACATTTTGCTACAGCACGCGCTTTCGGCTTGTCAAGTTTTTGACACTTCACCTTATTCAGACGAGTTGGGATGTCGCACATGAGTTTCCTTTCCAGCGTGCTTGATCAAGCCGCGACAGTTGCAGGTGAATGTCACGTACATTCATCTTTATGAAACCTCCAGTCTTGTCGCTAGACATAAAATCCATCATTCTTATTAGCGTAAACTAAACAACAGATCTAAATTATGTCACTGACAAGCCTTCATTTCTCTAGCTTGAGGCCCGCCTTGATCCTTATTGCAAGAAAATCCTCCTACTGGTTCTATTAGGACTTATCACACATTCTCAAAACCCATTCTATTGCAGAGAATTTTGCACTGCCAATTTTCTACTTCATCAAACACTTCTTTTCATTTAAAACCCAGCAAACAAAAGACATTCCATAATTTAGCATAAAAACAAACTATAAACTTCTATAAACATGCCAGAATGGATTAAAGTACAATAGATGAGTCATAGGACCCACACTAGATCAAAGATAATTATCAATTCCTCTTCATTTTCCTATAATACAGTTTATAGCTATTAGTTTGAAATTTGAACTTGTCAAAGATGCAAGATAAAAGAAGCTTGATTTTCTCAATAACCATACATTATAATTAGATATCCATATTTCAGTTACTTGTAGAATAGAAACCTCTTTCTAAAATCTAGGTATTTTTCCTTTTCAGTATTTCACACCCAAATCTTAGGACTAAAGAACTCTTGCCCCGATAGAAAATATATTACAAGCCTTCTCTAATCTAATTGGTAACTCGTCCATTGAATTTGAAAAATCTCTATCTCCTTGATTAGATCTCACTAACACGAAATCAAGATTCTTCCATCAATGTTATAGAGAAACTTCTCATTAATTAAATTGATACATCATCCACCTCATCTCACACCAAGGAGTAAGTTAGTGATCTTGGCAATTTAAGAGTTCAGAGTTTCCATAATATTAGCCCAACATACTCCTAAGCAACTGCTCCACTCTCAAGAATCTTCGACTCACTCAAGATGGCTTCCAAATCAGCAAGATATACTTCTTTTTTAGGTACACGCATTCAAGATTGTAGTCAACAGACTTCCATCATTACCAATGAAATAAATTCAAGATTCCAAACTCTGACATTCTTCTAAACTGAGCAGAAAACAATAATGAACATCAATCCAATCCCAGAGGGAGCTCAATCTTTCAAAACTAGATTACAACTAACAGTGACTAGCTTATCAGGAAAATTCATTGAAATTTGCTGCTAACTTAATTAATTTTAGAACTCCAGAAAATTTCAACCATTCATTAGATAGTAATGAAAATAAATTTTACAATGAACCCGTACCTAAAACTTCACACTCGTGATCATTGTTCAATCCCAAAAAGAACTAACTGAAATGCTAATCTAAAACTACCTTAAAGAAAAGAAAAAAAATAAAAAATAAAAGAAAAAAAAATAATATACAAGAGTCTCCAACACCATAAAAGTTCTCAGTTTGTATAAGTTTGCATACAAGGTTCTAGATGTTTCTATTTATAAATTTTCAAATGATGGGTTTCGCTTCAAGGTACATAAATTGTGGATCCCCAAAATTGCGGCCCAAATAGTAAGCTTTTTTAAGACATATACAGAAAATTTCGCATATTATAGTTTCACCCTCTGTCACCTGCCAGCCTCTTGCTGGCTCTGTGCCATCATGACACAATTTTGGGATTTTCTGAATTATGTCGAGTAAACTATGATAATGTCATGAGAGTGCTCATTAAGTTGTCTAGTTTATGTTTTACATGAGTGTCTTGTGCAGTATGAGGTGTAACTTTTTTGCAAACACAACTTATAGTAAGTTTTTGTTGTTCCAATTCTCTTATTATACAAACTTTTGTTATAAATAATCTTCTATTCTCTTCTTCTTCATCTTTGCTTCATGACATAGTTTCCTTTTTTGTATGGGAGGAAGTTTCTTCTTCTTAACTTCAACTTTGTTGCAAAAATACCCTCTTGCTATGTTGCAACATTTGTTTAAGGTTCTTCTCAACTTCTGTCATGATAATAATTTCTTTTGTCGCGACAAAGTTTCTCACAAAGAGTATGGATTCATATCGCGACAGAGTCTTGTCGGGCTTACACTACTAAGACTAACTCACGATAGACTCAATATATGTTGCGGATATATTTTCTTCTTCGAAGCTTTGTTGTTGCTGAACTGCTTGTTGCAACATTGAAATCTTTGTCTGAACAAACTTATCTGGCTGGTCTCATGTCTCTTCCATTTTCTCGCTATGCATAAAACTTTCCGTCAGCGCTTATATAGAAATCTCCTTACTTAACAAACTTTGTGATATCACTATAATCCTCTTCTCACCTGAATAGAAATTTATGACTTGAGTTCTTTATTATGTCTAAAAACACAAGTTTTCTCTGTGGTCGTGACATCTCTTCTCTTGTAATTTTCCAATTTCCTCATTATTATTACAAAGAATTTGCCTTTGTCGCAACAAAGTTCACTTCAACCCATGTTATAGCCCACGACATAAACTTTCAGGGCGATAAAGTCTTCTTATCTTCATCGTACTGAATGAGTTATGTTGCAACATAGTTTTCTTCTGTCGTGACATATAATCTACCTTGGTCTTATCATAAGTTGAAATGTCTGTAGCAACATGGAAAACTTTGTCGCAATCACATTGTCTTGACTTGTTCATTGTTTTTCTATTTTCTGTCGCGACAGAGTTGTCTTTTATCGCGATAAAGTTCATATGATATCTTCATTTCTTTACGTCGTGACAGAGTTGTGAGATGTCGCGATAAAATTTCGGCGCCATTTGCTTGATCAATGTGGCAACAGAGTAAGGAATGTCATGACATTCTTCTTCATGAACTTCTCTAGCTTTATCGCGACATAAAAATCCTTTATCGCGACATAAATCAATAAGTCTATCTAAAATTATGGACAATCTTTCATTTCTCGTCTGGAGTCTCGCCTTTGACCTCATTGTGACAGGCTAACTTCGTCGGGGTTCTTCCGGATCTCCGTCGCGACATCTCCGAAACTATGTCGCACAGAAAATTACACCCCACCAATTTTCTTCTTTCTTGTCGGGAATTATCTCTTCATTTAAACCCGCAAACAAAGGCAGAATAATTCCATAATTCAGCATAAAATGAATCATACTTCAAATATGCTAAAATGGATTAAAAGAGAGAACTATGACTCATCACCCGTCCATGGGGCAAGTAATTTCCAAATTCCCAAGAGATGGTTATGAAGTATCGGGTTTAGGAAAAATAGCCAAATCTTGAAGAGGATCAAATCCTAAAAGTAACTATTTAGACCTACTAACCTGGTTTAGGAATGTGGTAAGCTAAATACTGAAATGTGTAGTGTCAGGAAGCTTTCCAAGGCTACACTACCCTGCTCTTGGACAAATCAAGGATTTATAGCTTTAACATTATTTTATTTGGGAAAATATGCAAATTGATAGTTAGAATACTAACCACTTCGCAGTGTTATTTCAATTTGTTGAAATCTTCATTTCTAATTGAATTAGAGTTTTGATTAGCCAAGCTTATTTCATTAATTCTTTGTTTGATAATTCAAACTTCCATTTAGAGGTTCAAATAGTGATGATCTTGAGTAGCATGAATAGTTGATCTTTAGATTTTCAAATCAATCCTCGTGGGAATGATATCTGGACTTTAAATCAACTTTATTACTTGTATGACCTGTGCACTTGCAGAGATATTAGACCAAAAACAATTATAATTGAAAATTATTACATACACAACAGAATTCAACTTTTATATACATATTTTATAGTCAAACAAGTTTTTGGTGTAGTATTTGGAGACTGAATAGTTCTTTGGTAGCAGTGCTAGAAATTTGAGATCAGTTTTTAGTCTATCAAAAATCAGTCTAATCACTTCCATTTCCTTAAACGACTAAATAGTGCACTCCACCGCCTTGGGAATAGGGGTCATCTTCTCATTTTTCAACTCTCCATGCATCTCACCCCATGAAGCCATCTCCGAAATAGTCTTTATAACTTCATCTTTTATCTTTTCATGTGATTCCAAAGAAGTTGTCTCTTCTTCCTTCTTTGCAACTAAGTTTTTCGAAGTTTATGCATCATTCTCCAATCTTTGAAGCTTCTCAAGTTCTTCATTACCTCTTGAGGTGATTTCTTTATTGTAGTTCAAGTTTTCTTCTTCTTTATTAACCTCAAGAGTAGATGGCAAGTTGTAATGTTGTCCTTTGAAAGACACTGAACAGCATCTCCTTGTTCCTTCCATGCATTTGGCCATTAGTTCTGTATACCATACTCTCCTCTTATAGGTTGTTCTTTCTCAAAATGTAGTTGATTGCGCAGCGCCATTGAGTCATCTCTTTCCATGCCTGAATGGTATAGCTGAATTTGAACATTAGCCTTGTTATCTATGAGTTGAACTTAGAGATGTTACAATATCTAGCAATGAACTCTTCTAATTCAGCCATGGTTGCTCTGTAACTTGTCATCATTTGGAGTGCTGAGTATCATTTTATCAAGAAACCTAAGTAACCTAACTTGAGAGTAGTCAATTTTAGCCCTTAATCGTGAAAATTCAACTTGACCTCTTTCCAATTGAGCTATTTTTTCTTCTAGGCTTGATCTTTGGACTTGTGGAGTATGAAGAGTGGTATAGCTTGTATTCCATGAGTTGTTTGGGTGATGGGTCCATCCCAAATTTTGATCGTTCAAGTATGGGTACCTCCATATTGAGCATAATCCATTGATGCATATAGTTATACTTGACTCCTCTCACTTATTGTTGTTTCCTTCTTTGATGCTCATTGGTCAATTTCCATTTTTAGTTGTCAGACCAAAAAGTTGTTTGATTTGTCAACTAGATGATAGGATCCATTGTGATTAAAACCTACAAAACAAAGACCAACAAAAATACACAGTAAAATAGAAAAAGAAAATAAACAAGACTAAATAAAAAAATGTTTGAAGTACCAAAGAAGCACTTGGTATTAATATTATCATGAAACACTACAATTTCCTTGGCAACGACGCCAAAAACTTGATAGGTGTATTCATGTTGTTTATTAAAAATATGCAATAAAATATGTAATGAGCACCACCTTCGCACAAGTATACGCTTTGTCGAAATATAGCGATATCAACGTGCATGAAAGATCGATCCATAGTAAATCAGACTAAGTACCAAAATTAGAATACTTCACATCCAAATTATCAACGAAATAGATTGAGATGGTATCAAACTAAACTAATGGAATCTAAATCTAACTAACGGAATGTGCAACTAGGGGTTACTAAGAGATGATAAGATCTTAGGGTAATTGTTGTAATTGGACAATCCTTTTATATCTAGGCCAAAAGTCCATCCTATTGTTTTTTGAAAAAGTTTTCCAAAGCTATTCTTGACTAATTTAATTACAAGCCTCCCGTTAAATAACCAATTAACTATCAATACGTGCCTCTTTGCTTCTCAACTCAACCCCAAGCACTATATAGTTTTAAATCTAAGAACCTTCACATCGCCTTCAGCTAACAGCTTATCACCCATGTCGCACCTTTCTACCTCTTCTCGCTTCTCGCAAAGAAACCACTCACCACATTGAGTACAGCTAGAAACTCATGTAAAATAAAACCAAGTATGAATCAATAAAGGTGCATTCATAAGAAGCAATAGAAAAAGGAAATCTAAAAATTAGATATAAGCTTCATGTTCAATATACAACCAAAACCCTAGATTAAGAAATTAAACATATAAGAGGTTTGGTACATCATAAATCTAAGATAAAACATGAAAATGGGAAAGAGAAAATCTAATGGTCGAAATGGAAAGTCTTCGATCTTCTTCTCCATGATCCCAAGTCTCTCTTCAATCTTGAAGACTAATCCTTTCCTCTCGATTCCACAAAGGTAAACCCTAGAAAACAATCAAAGAGGGGAGAAACCCTAGGGAGCGCTCTCCCTCAAACTGATTCCCCACATCCCTCCACTATTCTCTTTCTGTTGCCTCCCTCACTAGGGGCCCAAACAACCTCTGCCCATGTAACAGTGCCGTGGATTCTTCGCGACGAAAACATGAATATGTTGATCATAAATCGCTCTTTCAGGATTTAAGGGAGTTTCACGCAAAGAACCTATATCCGCCACATCTTTCACTCTTCAAGTTCACTACAAACACCTTCACTGATAGGCAGATGCTCGCCGCGACCAACCGTGCGACATTGCTTGCTGTAGCGGGGAATTGCTAATTTTCTTCATTTTTGCTCATTTTCGTGCATAATTCCACCAAATGGTCGACGTAATCATAAAGCACGCACTAACGCATTGTGACACTTTTTCAAATATAAAAATACTAAAACTAAAGATACAACATAGGAATAAAAAGAGTATTTGAGATACTCATCAATGATCTGAGGGCCGCCTCTCAAAACTCATAACAGTTGGTCAACAAGTTAAGGCTCATAATCAAACAAAAAGGTGGAGGCAATAGAAATGATGATAGAAAAAGGAACCCCCGTGGCAAAAGAGGAGATCAAAAGAATAAGCAAGGGAGAGGTGCCCTACAGCTCACCTCTCTTAATACTACCTATGAGAAGGTCCTTGTCTCCCTACAAGACCACCCAAATTTCCGATGGCCTAATCCCGTTCGAGGAGGCCCTGAGAAATGAGACAAGGGTTGATCCTACAAGTTCCACTGAGGGCACGGACATGGAACAGAGCAATGTCGAAATCTACACTATCTTGTGGAGCGTATGATAAAGGATGGTCGTTTAAGGCGATATATTCAACCAGTGTCGTCTCAATAATGTCGCCCGGCTATTCTAATCATAAGTGGGGGACAAGTTGATGATAGGCTAAGATCCAATCGTAAGAGGAAAGCTGTCATAAGGAAGGCATAGACGACAGAGAGGGTTAATGTCGCCCATTACTCCTTTGCTAAAGGAAGTGCCCAAACCATTGATGGGCCAATCAACTTTCCACCTATCAATCCCACACGAATCTTAGTGCCACATGAAGAAGAACTAAGGCTGGTCTTGCCAATTGGAGGCTTCAGTTTACATAGAATAATGATTGATCTAGGTTGTTCAACAGATTTACTCCACACAACTGCCTATAAAAAAATGGGATACCTACTAACTACATTGGAAAACCCCAGTCGAGTACTTATAGGTTTTAATTGGTCAACGACCTTATCAGTTGGGGACGTGCTGTTACCAGTCAAAGCTGGCCCGGTAACCCTTAACACCAAGTTCTCAATAGTACCAAGCTTGGGTTCTTACAATGCCATCCTAGGTCGCTCTTGGATACATAAAATGGAAGTCATTTCATCCACCTATCACCAACGAGTTAACTATCTCATTGAGAAGGGGCAAGTTGACATATATGGGAGTCAGTTGGCTGCCAAGAAGTGCTACTAAATTTCTATTCCTCAAGAAGATGTCCCATTTGACAAAGAGCCTTCAGAGCTAGAAGTTAAGCCAAATAAAAATGAAAAATAGCAATAACAGTTACCTAAGGAACGAGACCTCCGGGCGATAAATAAACTAAAATTGATGGTGATTGATCTGGATGATGAAACAAAAACTGCGATGATTAATGTAGAGTTAACCCTAGATGAAGAAAAGAATTTGGTTAGGGTGCTTTAGAAAAATCATGATGTATTTTCTTGGAGCCACAAGGACATGTCGGGAGTCCATCCCTCAATAGTTGAACATTGATTAATCATCAACCCTTCCAAGAAGTCGGTTAAACAAAAAAACTCGTCGATTCCACCAAGAAAAGTAGGCCATCATCTTCAAAGAGGTGGAGAGTTTGTTAGAAGCAAATTTTATTCAGGAAGTGATGTATCCAGAGTGGATCACCAATGTTGTGGTAGCCTTAAAGAAATGGAGCATATGGAGAGTTTGTGTCAATTAGACTAACCTTAATAAGGCTTGCCCAAAAGATAGTTTTCCCTTACCTAGAATCGATCAGATTGTACATGCTACGACTTCACATGACATGCTTTCATTCCTAGACGCATTCTCTGGATATAATCAAGTCCATATGTGCCTTTCTAACATGGAGAAAATTGTGTTCATCACTCCACGAGGGCTATGTTGTTATAAGGTCATGCCATTTGGGCTAAAGAATGTTGGTGCCACCTATAAAAGGCTCGTAACCAAAGTATTTCAGCCTATTCTTAGGAACACTACTGAGGTGTACATAGACAATATTGTGATAAAGAGAGTCAATCGGTTTGATCACTGCCAACATCTCCAAGAAGCCTTCGACCTCGTTAGAAAGTATAGGATGCACCTTAATCCTCTTAAATGTGCCTTTGGGGTTAATGCCGAAAATTTTCTCGGATTTAAGGTAACCCAATAGGGGATAGAAGCTAATTCAAATCATATACAGGCTATGCCAGAAATGGAACCCCCTTCGAATCAAAAGGAAGTTCAGAGACTCACTAGAAAGCTAGCAGCATTGTCAAGGTTCATATCTCGGTATATAGATTCGTTACAACCATTCTTTCAAATCCTCATAAACGTAGGCAAGAAAAAGTACGATGAAGAATATCAAACAACCTTCGAAAGTATAAAGCAATATTTGGTGTCACCACCAATCCTTAGTGCGCCATTATAGGAAAGCAACTATTTGTCTATCTAGTAGTATCAGAAAAGGGCATAATGCCATATTAATGAGATTAGGTGAGCATCAACAACAAATACGCAATCCAATACACAAAAAGATTCAGTGAGTTTAACTATGACACCCCACCAAAAGCAGTCCCAACAGTCACGCCAAGAATCATCCATATTTCAAGCTCATCTAATCATTGTATCGACTTAACATGCCATTGAAAGGAACCTCAATGCCAGTCGCTCAGCCGAACAGATCAAATGGACAATAGAGCTGAGCGAGTATGATATCGAGTACAAACTGCTTAAACAGATAACTGATTCTGCGAACATCATTTTTTGCAACTCTTCATAGAAACCATCACCCAGCAACATAAAGGCACACTAAGGATTGGTAGATAATGCATGTGGAAAACTCATCCACACATTCGGGTGCAGGATTAGGGGTAGTGCTAATTGCCCTAAACGGCGAGTAAGTTGAGCAAGTCGTACAACTAGGATTCCTAGCTTTGAATAATGAAGCAGAATATGAGGCTATTCTATCCAGCCTTGATTTGGCAGTAATCCTCAAGGCTCAAAAGCTCGAGATACAAAGTGACTCTCAGTTGGTGGTCACACAAATACTAGAAGAATATGTAGCCAGAGATGAAAGGATGGTAGGTTCTTGGCTACAGTAACATCTGAGCTAAGATCAAGAATGAGAATTAACATCCCAGAAACCCCAAGGTAGATGCCTTGGTTGGAGTAGCCTCATAATCCATCCTAGCTAGCTAAACACTCACTGGGCTCTCATACACAACAATCAGAATCATCGACAACTAGGCCATACAAGCGTTGCTAGAGATTGTTGATCTATAATTCATTGGAGAAACCAAAAGTGGAAGATTCAAAAGGATCTAGCTACTAATCAATCAGAAAGGAAAGTTTCAAAGTCTAAAGTATCTAATAGCTATATTCCTTTGATAAATGATATATCTATATATAAAGATCCCTCTTCAACAGGCCTGTGATGAGCCCTTGGGCCCCACATAGTCTAACAAGTTTTAGTTGAAGTTCAAGAGAGATAAGCGAAATCACGTCGAAAGATCAATTCCAGCCTATCTGTTAAAACCCATAAAATACGCTTCAAATGCCATGTTAGATGTAAGAAACACAGTAAAAGCTAATAATATATACTGTTAGTTAATCTATACCTGATTGCCTTTGGAATAATTTAAAGAAAGAGGTTACAGCTCACGTCATTTGGCCCACTGGTGAAGGTCGATATTTGACTTTTCCTAACTATTAGAGTTCAAAAGACGTTCCTTTTAATAGCAACTGATTACTTCAATAGATGGGTCAAGGCAGAGGCTTATGCATCAATTAAGGAACACGACATTACCAAATTTGTGTGGAAAAATATTTTTTGTCGATTTGCACCCCAATATCTTTGGTTAATTATGCCTGGTTTATAGTCAGAGTGGTTAAAACCTTGCTGAGTTGACATTGCAACATTTATTCCACTCCTAGATATCCTTAAAGCAATGGACTAGTAGAGGTAATGAATGTCCTCACAACCAAAAAGAGGTTATAAAGGCCAGCTGAAATGCGAAGATTTATGAAAGTCTCGCTTACCGAACATAATTTTATCATCTAATAGAGAAAAACACCATCTTGGCTTAGATACATGGAATGGAGGTTATAATCCTAGTTCATATCGGAATGCCAACCTTGAAGACAATGAATAATGAAAATAAGGTAGAAGAAGCAGCTAGAGCTGAGACCCAATTTGACTAGGTAGACGAGCATAGAGAAATGGTTGCGATAAGGATGGCATCCTATCAACAACAAGTCTGGAAACAATATGACAAAGGGGTAAAAAGGAGAACGTTCCAATTAGGAGGCCTTGTTCTTAGACAAGTATTTGATAACACCACAGAACACAATGCAGGGAAACTACAAGCCAATTGGGACGGGCCATATCTTGCCATGGTGATATGCCCATCAAGTGCTTACCACTTAGAAGAGCCAAATGGTAACTCTATCTCCAGGCCGTGGAATGTTTCTAACCTACGTAAGTATTATCAATAAAATGCCTCAATTTTATTTATTTATTTATTTTATCTTTATTTTTAAATGAAACCATATGAGTTGATAAGTTATTCTCAAAAAAAGCCAAAGTTGATTAACCATTTCTCGGATGAGAAATGCAATAAGCCATAACACTCATCCTGACATTTGGGCAAGAAATGTTAAGAATCATAAAACCTATCCGGATAAGGTACATTTATTTCCCAATCGGAAATGTAAGGAGCCTTAAAACTGATTCTAGGCCAACATCTTGGAAACGCTTGAAAGCCATAAAACCACCTAAATTAGAATAGGACAGGCAACGCTAAATCGCCTTAAAGCTTAAGTCTTGCACAACAACTAGGTAGGCAACACTTTAAGCCATAAAACCTATCTTGGTAGAAAAATGATTTATATGGTTTGAAAACACAAAGTGTTATAAAACTGGTGCATTAAATAAATAACAAGTATATACATGGCATAATAATTTCCAGCCACCTAATTCACAACCGACTAAAAATAAGGGCAATGTGGGTGCCTATTAAATTGAATTGTTTATATGAAGTGAATGACCACATTCACATAAAGTGGCCTTAAAGTTCATGAATGAACTTCCATCTATAAAGGCTCCATTGAATGTTATGGCCTTTATGAGTTCATAAATTTCCTACATGAACCTCATATTCATGAGTTCCATGCATTAGGTGATAGGAAAGCCTATAAAAGGCCTTTTCTCCTCCTTTGTAAAGACAATCCAGAGATTCATCTCTCTCCCTCTCTTTCTCTCTTCCTCTCTCTTTTTATCTTATTAGTAAAATTCCTCCTAGCTAACTCAACCATCGAAGAGGGATCCCCGAAAAACCCCTCGGGCATCCCTTTTTTTTCTCAAGTTACCATTTGCTCATCAAAAGTTGCTTTCTATCCAACAGAAGTCGAATTGAAGTTGGGCACTACCCAACAGAAACCGAAACATACTCAATTTGTGATGTCCTGATCTTTGGACACCAACACTCATAAAATTAGAGAAAAAAATGCAAGAGAAAGAATATAGATGAAAAATAAAGGAAAATAAAATTATTATTAAATTCCATATATAATTTTTGTTCACTATTTTAAATTTTATTTATTTATTTTAACTTATCAATAAAAAGACTACAAAACTATAAATATGTAAGTTTTTAAATGATTTTATTTATATTTTAACTTATAAACTTGTGCATTATAAACTTCCATATGACAATAGTATTAGGAGGACTCCCTTTCCTTAGGTCATGGAATTTTTTTTAGGTCACTAAACCTCTTGTTCATATAGCAACTATTGGATTTTTCTATGCCACATATATAATTATTGTCATCTAATGTTTCTCATTTTGTCAAATCAACAACAAAGTTCTTAATTGTCACTTCACTACATTTATTACGGTAAGTATGATATTACCATACATTTTTAAATTTCAAATTAGCTTATGATATTCTTGTTAATATAATGAGATTGCCAACAATCATAATGTTCATAATTATATCTTATTGAATGTGAACTAGAATAACTAACTTTCATTTTTAACTTGTCTCTTTTAAAACAAATACAAATACTAACTTTTTTTTCTTATATATGGATAGGAACAATAATTTGTTCAAACCTTTATGGGTATTCATAATACTATGAGGCATTGCTTGAGACAATTACACATTGTAGCCCCCTTCCCACTAGGGGCCGATGTAATTGAGTTGATGTAGAGTCAAGCTCAAGCTTGACTAAATTAAAACACTCAAAGCTTAAACTCGACTCGAACTTGATCGAGCTTTTTAGATGTTTAAAACTTGACTCGAAAAATAATCGAATTACTTGAACTTGATTCAATAAAGCTCAAATCAATTAAAAAATTAATAAATAATTATACTCAAACTCGATTTGAAATCGACTCGAGATCGACTTGATTAATAAAATAATAAAGCTTGATTATGCTGACGAGTAGCTTGAGTCGAGTATTGTGATACTCAAACTCAACTCAACAAGCTACTCGAGCTCAAGCTTGACTCGTAGAATACCAGAGTACTAGACTCGGGGTTATTCAAATCGAGCTCGAGTAGCTCACGAGTAGTTTGATTCATTTACACTCCTACTTCCCACTATTAAGTCAGTGGTTAGTAAATTATGGTTGAGGACATATGTCTTAAATATCTAATAGGAAAAGGAATTTTCGCTACACCTTGTAAAAATTTTTTTTTTTTTGGTAATATCTTCTAAGCCATCCTAATAATACAAAAGAAGTCTCACTTAAATAGATAAATGTAGTTATTATAAGTAGAAGGCTTAATGGAAAACTCAATATCTTAAATTCTTGAATGTAATAATGTTGTGAGATTAATACTACCTGATATTGTTCTTACATGCTTCCATTTTCTTATATAGAGGTGGCAATTTAAGCTCGGTCTACTAGGCTATTAATTTATTGGCTTGAAAAAATCGGGCCAAATTTGGTCCAACCCGGTGTGGCCCGGCCTAGCCTGCTAATTTTTTTGCTTTATATGGAAATTTGGCACAACCCGCTTGGAATTAGGGCCAAGCTAGGATACTATTTATCTCCAAATAGTAGGGTATTTATAATAACCCTGGATATAACCAAATTACAAAAATACACCTTAACCCTAAATACACCGTACTATACCTTGACTTGAAGCACTGTAGGGTATCTTGAATGCTAATTCTATACTTAGACTTCATTCCTTGTTGCCTTTCAAATTTTGCTCATAGGGTGATGATCGGGTACAACTTAAGGTGTTTGAAGGTAATTGAGTAGTCAACAAGGGATTCTCTACTCCCAATAAAGAGATAGTATACCTAAGGCCTATTGTCGGAATCATTACTTGGGAATCTCTGGCCAAAGTGGAAATGCCATGAAGAGTGTCTTCGGGTGCATAACTGATGAATAATGAGTCTAGGGACAAGATCTAATATCACATGGGCTAGATGTGGCGTAGCTAGTCTAGTGGTAGCTACACATTGTCCATGCTCTAAATCGGGTGGGGTATAGATTGATGAAAGGAATAATTGCATAGTAATTGTCTATGGAAGGGTTGGCAGTCATACCACTAAATCTTCAATCAATTAGGGGTCATGAAGTGTTGCTAGATGCCACTCATGACTTTCTTAATTTAATATTTGAATCAAGTGGCCAGCTTGTAACGAGGAACCTAGCCAGATTACGCCCAGAAGAGTGTAGTAGGGCGATATAAAATGGATTTGTGATCCGAAATACTAAAGGAGATCAATCTAGAGGAACGAATGTCACGAGTTGAAATTGGTCTAGGATCAAAGCCTCGCTGCAGAGATAAAGTAGGCTTGGGCTTATTCCTTGGGCCCATGAGGGAGTGTCGCCGCCAGCAGAGATAAGTGTATTTAATATCTCAAGGAGAGGGCATTTTTGGACATTTCCCAAGGGAACAGGTAAATAATGGAGGCCTTAACCCCAAACCCTAACTTCAAGAAATGTATTTGTGGCCCCACTTTTCTCAAGAGGTATTTCTTAAGTTGTAGAGAGATTGATCTTCAAAAGCAGTTCGTCTTTATGAGATTTGAGATTCAAATCCTCAGGTTTTCAGCTTCCCTCTTCAGATCTTAACTTGGCTAGAATCGGGGCTTCACTTGAGGTGGCTCATGGGGTTCAAGCAAGCTTCCTCTTCCGTAGTGGATATTGTGCAGCTGAACCTAGGACTTGGTTTGCTTAGATTCGATGAATCCACCCTTCAAGATTGACATCAGTGGTATATATCACCGCACCTCATCTGTTTTTCGAACATGGCTTTGATGCCTCGAAGGGATTCCATCATGAGGGTTTCATGGGGAATTTTTATTTGTTTTTGCTAGTTTGGCATGAGGATACCACCTTCAAAACAACAACAATGGTATCTAGGAGCACGCATTTACATAAAATGGGTTCTCTAGGTTGGTGTTGTGAGATTTTTTATGCCCATGGTTCCAAGCTTTAAAATGAGATTTATGGCTTGTAAATCTATGATCCTGTGTTTTTCTTTAAGTAATAGGATCATGAGATGATCTGTGTTGGTTATAGTTAGTGAAAAATGTTTTGGATAATATTTAGATTCAAAAACAAAATGGTTCTTCGAATAGCAAAAACTGGAAGACGAACCAGTTCTCCTACGCAGCGGCGTGAAATTTTTCATGTTGAAGCGTGGATGATTTTCAGATCTATCATGCTAAAGCGTGATGGACTTCACCCCATAGCTTGATGGACATCACGCCATAGCATAAGTCATGTTCTAGCATTCTTTTGGGTGCTGAAATATAGTATGATCGAGAGAATATAAGCAAGATGAGATTGAACTGTTCAATCTTAAATTTCTATAAACATGGACTTTAACATACATGTTGAAATTACCTTCAAGAGATTTTGGACAAAATGTATTCCTCAAGGGAGCTAAGATTCAAGTGTTGAATTAGTTTGGGATTAAAGTGTTGAATCGGATTAGTTCAAGTGTTGAAGAAGGACTTTAGTTCAAGTGTTGAACATATAAGGTTTTGAATATGTTTAAGATTCAAGAGTTGAATCGATTTTTAGTTCAAGTGTTGAACAAAAAAGGTTTTTGAATCAGTTTAAGATTCAAGAGTGAATCAATTCATAGTTCAAGTGTTGATCAAATGAATTTTCAATTCAAGTATTGAACAATAAGGTTTAAGGTTCAAGTGTTGAAATCTTTGGATGTGCTAAATGAACCATGGAATACCATTATCTATTACTTTCAATCTTTTCATTAGAGAATGCATGTTTAAGGGTGGATGTTGGCATGATAGATTATTATGGACAATGCCCAATGGTGATTGAGCATATTGCATTTGATTATTAATTATTTTTGGGTAAATAGGGCATGTGTGTCTTTGCCTCTCTCTATTTTCTCAATGTATTTCTCTTCTCATCTAAATCCCCCTCAAATGTAACTTGAGGCTCCTCTTTTGAATTTATATAATTAGATTACATAAGATTAGGGTTAGAAGGTATAGATATGAAGGATAAAGGAGCATGGATGAGGAACCAAGAAAGAAGACCTTGAAATGTAAATTTGATTTATTTTCATGGGTTGTAATAATCGTATGTCCCTGGGTTTCGACTGGTCTGATTTCCATTTTGGCTCTGTAGATTGATTTTAGAATGTCATAATCCTGTGCCACTTTAAATGAGTGTAACCGTCTTTATATTTTCATGAGATAAATGGATATATATAAAGCATGCTAATGCAAGGATAAGACTAATTTAAAGAAACCCCTCAATTAAAATATTAAGGCTAGTGTCTTCCAATAATATGGTGTGAACCAAAATTATTCTAGAGTTGTGGTTGTTAGTTAAACCCAAGCCCTCTCTACAAGCATTTGCTCTATCCATGGAAATGATTTTTCATGATTAATTGGCTGACCTTAACTAGACTCGTTAGCTTATTAGGTAAACCCAAGGTTAATGTTGGATAGAGATGCAGTTGGGTAAGTGTACATGAGATGTACACACATCAAAGTTAATAACCCCAATGATGAAGCAGCATGTGGCCATTGATATTTGGATCTTAAAGTTGCAATTTACGGGTGGTATGGAAAGGATACCTTTTGACCCCGAGGGTGAGAAGTATTGGGTAAAGCCAAGGTCATTCTTGGTGAAATTGGATATCGACCCACTTAGAGAACTTCCATAAAGGTTCTCCCGGATCAATAGTGAGGGTTATTGATTCGTAATAAAATAGTGGGAGCTATAATGCATAATTATCAATCCGTAATAATCATGCATTTTAAAAGTACAATCTAACATAACATAATCTCTTTTACAACTAGGTTGTTAAAATCAAACCATGTCAACGAATGTGAACTACTTAAATCCTAATAATGGATGCAAATAAATTAATCCCGAGAGCCAACTAGCAAGATGGCTAAAATTTGAAATAATTCTCAAAATGGAAAGAGTGTTGCTGTCCTTGTTGAGCCACTCTCTCAATCCCTAACTACTAATGCATTTTAAAGAGTTCATAGGGCATATTGGAAGCACTTAATTGATAGTGTGAGGGAGGGATTGATTATCCTCATCTCCATGTCACTTGAGTTTCAGAAGCAGTATAAGACTATGGATGTGTATTCCATAGTACTCCATCTAAGGGAGCTCTATAATGAGTAAGCGAGAACTAAAAGGTTCATAGTCTCTGAACTGCTTTTTGGTTCCAAGATGGAGGAGGGGACATCCTCACTGCATCATGCATTGAAGATGTATGAATACATTGAGAGTTTGAATCAATTAGGTTATTGGATGGACTTTGAATTGAGTATAGACTTGATTCTGGTCAATTTACCCGATAGTTTTGCATAGTTTGTTCTTGACTATAGGATGAACAACGTCATGTCCACCATACTTGATCTTATCAACTTGTTCAAAATAGTTGAGGGAAAAATGGCTGAGAAGAAAGCCAAAGAGACTACTTGGAAAGAGACTTGCTTCTATTGTAGTCAAGTTGGCCATTGGAAGAGGAACTGTAAGGCTTACTTGGAATCCAGGAAGGAGGTGGCATGTGATGTTCCATCTACTTCAGGTATTTATGTTATTAAGGTTAATATTGTTTCTCGTGACAACATATGGGTATATGTTACCAATTGTGGCTTATAAATATGGATTGATATGCAGGGCCTAAGGAACATTAGGAATCTCACCAAGGGAGAGTCCAATCTTCGAGTAGGGCAATGGTGCAAGAGTTGAAGTTTTTACTATATGGACTTATGTTTTAAACTCCCTAGTGATCTTTGTTTAAATTTGGATGATTGGTTTTATGGACTAGCATTGACAAGAACATTAGCCGAATGTCATTCTTTATGTTAGTGGTACATTAAGCAATGGAATTAACATATTAGCTATGCCCAATCCAGTTTTAAATGTTAATGACAATAAATGGCCAAAAGAAGAAAATATGAAATCATCTTACTCATGGTATTGTCACCTTAGTCATGCAAGTGAGAGGCGCATGTCTAAGTTACACAAGAGTGGTAGCTTGGGGTCATTTGATTGTGATTCATTTAACAAAGGTGAATCTTGCTTTTTAGGCAAAGATGAATAGGTTGCCCTTTGTCAGAAAGGGTAAACGTACTAATGGACTGTTACACCTAAAACATGAAGATGTATAAGGTCCTATGTCCATTCATGCCATAGGTGATTTCATTTACTTTATTACCTTTATCAATGATCATTCATGATGTGGATACTTGTATCTTATGAGATACAAATTTGAAGCTTTTGAAAAGTTAAAGGAATTCATAAATGAAGTGGAAAACCAACACGAGAGAAGTATTAAAACACTAAGATCATATCGTGGTGGTGAATACTTAAGCCAAGATTTTTTTTTATTTTCTTTGGGATAATGGGATTTTATCCCAATAAACTCCGCCTCATATGCCACCACATCAAGTAATGTGACTAAGAGGATAAACCAAACCTTATTGGACTTAGTAAGGTCTACGATAGGCAAGGCGGACCTACTCAAATCTCTTTAGAGGTACTCACATGAGACTAATGTTTAAGTGTTAAACAAAGTCCAATCTAAGTCAGTTGAGGTTACTCCATATGGGATATGGACTAACAAGAAGACCTATCTTTCTCACCTGAAAGTATGGGGTTATCTAGCTTATAAAAGGAAAATTTTATCAAACAAGCTGGAAGCTAAATCCGACAGGTGTCTACTTATAGGATATCCTAAAGAATCTATCGGACATTAGTTCTACAACACTTTGGAAAAAAGGTTTTTTGTTTCAAAGCATATAGTCTTCTTAGAGAAAAAGTTTCTTCTAAGAAAAGACAGTAGGAGCAAGAGTGAACTCGGTGAAGTTCAAAGTGCTCAAACAGATGCAGATCAATTGACTTAATCTAAGGTTGTTATTCATGTTGATGAAGTAGCAACTGATCCTTCTAAAACACAAGCATATTCTAGCGCAAGTAGGATACGTACCGTTCCAGAGGAATACTGATTTCTCATCAGTGAACAATGGGATTATTGCTCATAGAGGTCAATGAGCCTACTACCTATAATGAATCTCTGAATAGTTCAGAGTCTGATAAATGGCTTGAAGCCATGAAGTCAAAGATGGATTCCATGTGAGTCAACCAAGTATGGACTTATGTTGAACCACCCGAAGGGATAAAACCCATAGGGTATAAGTGGATCTTCAAGAAGAAGACTAACTTGGAAGGTAATGTGATTACCTATAAAGTTTATAACTAAAGGTTATCATCAAATACAAGGAGTTGACTACAACGAGACTTTTAGTCCAGTAGCTATGCTTAAATCCATAAGAATGCCCTTAGTCATTGTTGCTCACTATGATTATAGGATAGTAAATGGATAAGAAGACGACATTCCGTAAAGGAAACCTAAGTAAGGATTTGTACACGACACAACCAGAGGTCTTCACACTTGAAAATGGCAGTAAAATCTGCAAACTTCATAGATTCATTTATGGATTTTAGCAAGCATCTAGGAGTTGGAAAATCTGATTTGATGAGACAATAAAAGAGTTTGGTTTCTCACAAAATACAAATGAGCCTTGTGTGTACAAGAAGGTTGGTGGGAGTGCAGTCGTGTTCCTAGTGTAATATGTGGATGGCATAATACTTATTGGAAATGATGTCACAGTGTTACAATCTATCAATATATTGGTTATCTAGGAATATTCTCCAAGAAAGACCTTAAAGAAGCAACCTAATCTTTGGGGATAAAGATATATAGAGATAGATCAAGGAGGTTGCTTGGTCTTTCACATTCCACATACATAACGTAGATGCTAAAGAGGTTTAGCATAGAGTAGCCCAAGAGAGTATACGTTCACATGTCTAATGGGATCACCCTCCCGAAGTCCATGTGTCCAAAGACACAAGATGAGAGGACATGCATGAGTATGACCCCGTATGCTTCGGCTATAAGATCAATCATGTATACTATGTTATGTACTAGATCCCATGTAACATTTTCTCTAAGAGTCATAAGAAAATACCAGTTGGAACCAAGTAAGGGTCATAGGGTAGCTATCAAGAATATCCTCAAGTACTTGAGAAGCACTAAGGATGTACTCTTGATTAATGGAGATGGCGATCTTATTGTAAGATGTCGGCTACTAATATGATAGAGATGAGTCTGAACTTCAATCAAAGCAAATTGTTCACACATTGAATACGGCATAGTCACTGAAGAGTTCCCCAAAAAGGAGGGGCGACCGTGGATTCTATAACTAAATCAGTACATCGCTGTTACGGCGCCTACAGCTGGCTTGAACAAGGTAGTTCATTTATGAACTAGGAGTGCTCCCTAGCATTGTTGATATGATATTTTAGTATTAGGGTGACAATTGAGCCATTGTTAAAACAAAAGGAACCATGGTCTCATCAAAGGTCTAAACTAGTACTCAGGTGATACCATTTGATTTGAGAATTCTTTGGTAATCACTATGTAAAGATAGAGAAATGCCCACTAATCAGAATGTTGGCTAAGCCATGTCCTTAAAGAAGTATGATTCACATCTACTTGACTATGGTATGGCATACAAAGGCGATTAGCTTTAGTGCAAGGGGGGAATTTGTTTGAGAAGTGCTCTAAAGGCAGTCACCCTTAGCACTTATTTGTACATCTTACATATTGCTTAGTATGAAAGGCTTCTTCATTAATTTAATATTCACACATTGAATTGATTTAGATCTTTAATTGGATTAATGAAGTCCATAATACATAACATAGCATGAAGGAAATCATATTGAGATCATGAAAATAAGATTCCTATCATGTGCAATTATGTTAGTATCTAAATTATCCCTAGTCATAGGATCAACGAGACTAGACATTGTTGATCCGGATAGACTAAATATTACGTCATATCTGGACATCAAGCAAAGGGATCTTATAAACTGTGATCATGAGTTGATTAGAGTTGACATGTGGATTCTTACTAAGAGTAGCTGAGTACATCGGAGAGCTACTATGAGACAATCATATGGATTATCTATTATATGTAGATTATTGACTCATCATAGCAATGGTGCAAGTATCCTTAGAAATGAGGCACTCAAGGGTATCTTGGATGCTGATTTTGCACTTATACTTCATTCTGCATTGCCTTTTAGAGGTCAGTCATAGGGTGATAATCGGGTATAACTTAAGGTGTTCAAAGGTAATTAAGTAGGCAACAAGGGATTCTCCACTCCCAATAAATAGAGAGTATACTTAAGACCTCTTGTTGGACTCATTACTAAGGAATCTCTGGCCTTAGTGGAAATGCCACAAAGAGTGTTTTGGGTGCATAATTGATGAGTAATGAGTCTGAGTACAAGAATTAATATCACTTGGGCTAGATGTGGTGTAACCATTCTAGTGGGAGCTACACATTGTCTATGCTGAACCAGGTGGGGTATAGATTTGTAAAAGGACGAATTGCAGGATAATTGTCTATGGAAGGGCTGGCAGTCATACCACTAACTCCCCAGTCAATTGGGGGTCATGAAGTATTGCTAGATGTTTCTCATGACTTGCTTAATTCAATATTTGAATCAAGTGGCCAACATAACCAGGAACCTAATGGGTTACACACTTAGAAGAGTGTGGGTTGATATAAAATGGATTTGGATGTGATCCAAATATGAGGGAGATCAATCTCGAGAATGGAATGTCACGGGATTAGTGGAATCTCGGGATCAAAAGCCCTCACTAAGAGATAAAGTAGGCTTAGGCTTGTTCATGGGCTTAAGGCCCATGAGGGAACACACCGTAACACATAGAGATGTGTGTGTCCTATTATCTCTTAAAGGGAGGAGCATTTCGGACATTTCAAGGGCAAGGGTTTTCCTATACATAGGACCTTATGGAGAAACCCTAACCCTAGAGGTCTTTAACCCATGTCAAATCCTCGAGTTGTTGACTTCCCTCTTCGGATTTAGACTTCTCTAGCACCAAGGCTTTATCCGAGAACGTTGCCTTGGAGGTTATCGGCTCCGCTCTTCATGTGGATATTGTTAAAGGTGAACTTAAGACTTAGTTCGCTTCAGTTGCTGCTGCATCACCATTTGGGATCGGTTTACATCGACGTGAGGTATATATCTCGCACCTCATCTTGTTTTGAACCGCCTTTGATGCATTAAGGGATCCTCATGAGGGCTTTTCATGAAGTTTTTTTTTTTTTTTTTGCTTTGGCATGAGATGTTGATGAGTATATTTTATACTCATCTTATCCCTATGTTTTGTGTGTTATTCTATGCTTTTTAGATATAAATAAGCATTTTAATTCCCTCAATTCTGATCTTTATGATTAGGTCAATCATTAAATGCATACGAGTGAAATCAGAGCGAAAACAAAGCGGAAAAGTGGAAAATCAACAAACACCGCTACAGCATGCAGCAAAAGCTACTATATTTCGACCTTTTTGGCTATATTGTGACCTCAAATGACATCAAGCTTTACATGGGTAGATTCTACACTTCAAGAGCTTTCCAATGGTACTAAGAACACCAAATTTAGAGTCCGAACGAGAAAGTTATGGCCTCGGCAATTCATGGTCGCGACCATAACTCAAAACATGAAGAAGACTATGATTCAACTTGTAATGTGGTCGTGACCACAACCTTTTTCAGCAGCGACTGTGTTTTTCATCTTGCAATGTGGTCGCAACCACAACACTTCATGGTCGCAACCACAACCTTTCTTAGTAGCCATTATGTTTTTCATCTTTCAGTGCGATAACGACCACGTGATGATTTGCGGCCCAAACCTATATTTAGCCCATTTTCGGCCATTCTTAAGAAGTCTATAAAAGAGAACACGATCTAGGGTATTAGAAAAACGATTTGGGAGTTCCTTAGGGTTCCTAACCCTAGGGCAAGGCTTTTGGAAGAGGAGAAGCTTTCTTAAAAAGGAAGAAGAAGAATATGGAAGGATGAGACGGGGCTTTCACTTCAAACTGTTTATTCTCTCCCTCTATCTTTATTTTTCTCTATTTTCATGGTTGTAATTCCTTTTTCAGTTATGTTTAGTTAGTTTTCTTAGGGCTTAGATGTAATCAAGACTCGTTTGTATGAATCTCTCTTAATTTTAGTTGATCTATGTTTTCTTTCATATATGTGTCAAAGTTCATTTTGATCTTAACTGCACGGGTGGATCGGGCCAATACTACACGATGTGTGGTTCAATTCCGAGACCTGAGAAGTGAGAATCTGAATTAGACCATGGATGAATTACTACGAATTGTCAGTGAGATAGAGATATAAGTGAGATTAGGTATGGTATTGGGGTTTCTTGAGTGTATTGCATTCCTAGGGTTTGGGGGTTGAGTATAGATGCAAAATACCTAAATCTTAGGAGTAGGTTGTGAGTTATCAAGAGAGATTCACAATTGAATTAGTGAAATCACCACCAACATAATGAAATGAACATTACTTAATTGGGTTAAAAGGTTCATATATGCTTGGATTGGTGCAATCTATGTCCTAAGGTTTTTAGTCTTGAGTCTTTGTTAATTTAAGATTCTTACATGCTAGATTAGTGTATTTTTGAAGTCTTTTACGATTTTCACTCTCATCCAAATAGAGCCAGTTGGATTAAGTCAGAATTAATAGTCAAACTTTAGGATGATACTCTTACTTACTTTCTATATTACTTGAGGCGACGCTTGTACTTGCGCACATAAGCGTATTATTTTATATACATGTATTCACGCCTATCAAGTTTTTGGCGTTGTTGCCAGGGATTGATGCTTCTATTAATATTGATTTGAAATAGTTTGACTCTACTTTGGATATAGTTAGTCTTGTTTATTTTCTTTTTCTATTTTACTTTGGATTTGTATATTTTTGTTTTGTAGGAGCATAACTCAGTATGGATGCTTTCATTAATTCAGCAACTCAAGCTACTCTTGCCAATTTGATATTCAGACTGCTTTCTACCAACCAACTTCAGAGTATCTAACTTCATAATGCTGAGTTTGAGGCCAAAGATGTTTGAGTATACCCTATCGTGTGTAGGTATTGTAATGGGCCTTACTTGAGCATAGAATGTCAAATGGAGGATCCATTTGCATAAGATCATCCACCCAACTTCCACAAGAGGAGACACTAAGTATAGCAGAGATGGCCAACACACACACCCTATATATGGCTTATGCTTATACTCAATTCATGGATGAGAGAAGCCAAGATCCACAAGGAGAAAACCTAAGTATAGCGGAGATGGCTAGTGCGTATACCCGGTTCATTCATGATGCTAAGAAAAAGACCAACAAGTTAATCTTATAAAAACAACAAGAAAATTTTCTTAACACAATTGAAGTGCATCCAGGAGGTGATGAGATGAAAAATCATGAGGATATCGCCTTGAGAAGTGGGGGAGAAGTTGAAGAGCTAAATGAAGTGGAGGAATTTGAAGAGGGTGATGAAGAGTTGGTTGAGCAATTGAAGAATGAAAGCAGAGTCAACTGTGGAAACCGTGAAGAGAAGAATGAAGAAGTTGGAATACTTCTCATGATGACTTCGGGCATTTGTGCAAGAGGAGCTGCTATGAACGCGATAGCCATACATTTTGGAGGTGGAAGAGCCCATAGTCTCATTTCATGATATCAAGGAAGCCTCCATTGCGAACAAAACGATCAAATCATTTCAAGACAAGGTGTTCAAGTTGCTAATTGAGCACAATTATCGCCTCTTAGAAAAGGATGGAGGCAATAATCACCAACCAATCTATAGTGGGTAGAGTCAAGCTGGACTCGAAAAAACGAAGCAGTTTCTTAGGAGGCAACCCAAGCTCAATAAGTTTTCTTTCCCTTTTTCCATTTCTTGGTTAGTTTTGAGTTCCTTTTTGGAATAAATTTTCGTGCTTGATCTTGTTCTTCCTTGTTTTAGTGTTAATTTAAAGGTTTTGGAGACCCAAAGTTGGTTATGGAGGTGGAGAATCTGAAAAGTGGAGGTTTATAGCATCTTGGATGCTTAAAGAACAAAAATTCGAACATGAACATTAGTTTCAGCATCCTCCCTCACTTAAGTTCCTTATATTTTTCTATTTTCAAGCCTCCCCTCATTTGGAACTAAGGCTTAGTCCCTCCAAACACCTTTGCCTCTCTTAGTTTGTCAAGTAGCACATTCATTGCACATTTAAAGTCGTATGGAGAAGAAGGCACAACTTGCATTTCATAAGCAAGTCATATTCATTGGAGCTACTTCCAAAGGTTTGATCACCCTCAAGGGAGTACTCGTTATCCATTCTTGATTTTGTTTCACATTAAGGACAATGTTTAATTCAAGTTTGGGGGGGTGAATTCAAGAATTCAATTTTTTTCTCAAAATTCGAACTTTTGTATCTCCTTACCTATTTTAGTTATTTATTTTCAATTGTTTGGTTGTTATTTGCATGTGCTTTTCTTTCTTTCTTTTGTTTGCTTTGTGTCTCATATGAGTTAGGTTGGTGCCTAGTAATGGTTTTCAGAATGCTTGGGTATTGTGCTTCAATTTGTTCTTCTTTGGTCAAAATTTGGGATACCTTTTGCATTTATTTGATCTAGGACTTGCGTGTATCTTTTGGTAATGGGACACTTGGCTTGAATAGCCCCCTGGTTTTTAAGAAATCATTTCTTAATGGATCTCCTACACACACACTAGGTCTCATTTATACACTTTGGGTCCAACCTCTTTTTCCCAAATTGAACTTACCTTGAGAGACCTTAACTTCTATAGTGGTGGGACACCTCAATAAAGAGGATTGTCAATGAGCCCCAACAAAAAAAAAAAGAAAAAGAGAAAAAAAGGGAAAAAAAATAAAAAAGAAAAAATGTCAAAAAGAAAGAAATAAGTGAGTGTACTCAAAAGTAGGTGTTAGGATATTCTAGTTGATTGTTCGTGGTAAAGTTTGAAGGGAACTTAATGCCCAATGCCTTTAACCAACTAGTGGGGAGTCACCAATGAATCCTAGTTACATGGACACTTTTCTAGAACTCTTTAGCATTGCATCCTACTACCTAGTTTTATGTTGTTGAATAAAAGGTGAGTTCTCAGCCTGTTTTAATTAATTTTCTTTCAAAAGTGTGAGTTGAGTTTGGCTGAAGAGTGTTTAAGAATCATTGTATACGAGACCTAAAACATCATTTTCACCGAGTTACTTTAGGAAAAGTTTATTAAGGGTTTGGGGGCAAACTTACCTTGATCACCATGCCTTTAGATGCCTTATCCTTTAAAGATCATAAATGTTTTCAAATCCCATTTTGGCTAACATGTTTTCTCATAAATTTTCCATTCTTTCTCTTAACTTGTATTAGCACCATACTCATACTCATATCTATCTTAGTGTTTTGTTTTTATACCAGGTTTCGCTAGTGACGCTGTAAAGATTTGGGCTCGGGGTGTGGTGAGTATATTTTATACTCATCTTATCCCTATGTTTTGTGTGTTATTTTGTAGGTTTTAGAAATAAATAAGTATTCTAATGCCCTAAATGTTCATCTTTATGATTAGGTCAACCATTACAGGCATACGAGCAAAATCAGAGCGAAAACAAAGAGAAAAAGTGGAAAATCATAAATCACTGCTACAACATGCAGCAACAACTAATGTATTTTGACCTTTCAAAGATAAGATAACCTCAAATGGGATCAAGCCTTATATGGATGGATTTTAAACTTCAAGAGATTTCCAACGGTACCAAGAACACAAAATTTGGAGTCCGGGCGAGAAAGTTATGTCCTCGACAATTCATGGTTGCGACCGTAAAAATCCATGGTCGCAACCACAACTCAAAACATGAAGAAGACTATGATTCATCCTATGTGGGTGGTTAGACCACAACTCTTCATATGGTCGGACCACAACCTTTTTCAAAGAAATGATCGGTTTTCATCTTGGCAAAGGGTGGTCACAACCACAAAACTTCACTGGGTCAGCGACCACAAAAACCTTCCACAGCTACAAAATACGACTTTCCATTTGCGCCCAACACCTATTTTTAGCCCATATTCAGCCTATAAAAGAGAACACGATCTAAGGTATTAGAAAAATGATTTAGGAGTTCCTTAGGGTCCTAACCCTAAGGTAAGGCTCTTCGAAGAGGAGAACTTTCTTGAAAATGAAGAAGAAGAAGATGGAAGGATGAGATAAGGCTTTCACTCCAAATTGTTTTTTCTCTTCCTCTATCTCTGTTTTTCTCTCTTTTCATGGTTGTAATTCCTTTTAAAGTTATGTTTAGTTAGTTTTCTAAGGGCTTAGATGTAATCAAGACTCGCTTGTATAAATCTCTCTTAATTTCAGTTGATCTATGTTTTTTTTTTCATATATGTGTTGAGTAGTTCATTTCGATCTTAATTCATGTGGGTGATTAGCCAATACTTGCATGATGTGTGGCCCCAATTCCGAGACTCGGAAGTGAGAATCGAATTGGGACTCATCGTCACACCTTCGATTCTCGGCCCGACCCGGCCTGATGCGAGACCATATACTGGGACTTTTTTTTTTTTTTTTTTTAAAAGTCAGTCTTGTACCTGTGGGTATGACCCACATCTTATAACAGAATCCAAATATCATATACATATCAAAGAACTACCACCGGAGTGGAAATCCCATCAAAATCTATATACATATAATCGAAATCCTATCCACTTATACAAAAACTACACTTTTACAATCACAAATCAGAGCGCGGCACCTACATGTAGTGAACCCCTACTAGTGTGCTGGCCCAGCAGTATGCGGAAGTCTTCAGATGTCTTCTCCTGTACCTACACCTGACAAAACCCGTATGTTTTTACGCTTAGCGGAAACATATGTCTTATATATACACATTTAACGCATAAACAATAACATATAATATAAATTTCATGCATTTATATTATGAACTTATACGAAGATTTTTCTTATAATGTGCTTACGCTTATTCTGATTCCCAGAGAAAGCTGCAGATCTTATTCTTACGCAGAACTTACGCTATAACAAACTTACGTTTATTCAAGACTCCTCGTAGTGAGTTACGTAACTTCTTATACTTATAATGTACTTATGTTCATTCAAGACTCGTATGAGTTACGTAACTGTCCTTATACTACCTGAGTTTACCTTGTTCGAGGTACCCGTAGGTATAGCCGAAATTACGGAACGATACTGGATATTGCAGAACTTATTCTTATACCTAAGTACTTGTAAGTACTTACAAAACTTATATCGGTCTTACTGAATCCTATACCGTATTTCTAAGTGCCATGTCGGGTATTTCGATCTTATAATGCAGTATTACGTAACTTATACTTGTCTTACTAACTTTATATCGGTCTTACGTAATCCTGGACATGTATTTCGTGATCTTATACATGTCTTACGTAGCATATACTTATCTTACTTGATCTTATACTGTATCATAACTTAGACATGTATTTTAGATCTTATACATGTCTTACAAGAGCGATACTTATCTTACTGATCTTATACTGTGTTACGTAACTCGACATGTATTTTAGATCTTGTTACGTTTTGTTATTATACTATATCTGACGGATCTTATACTGGTCTTACGTAACTTAGACATGGAGCCTTAGATCTTATACATGTCTTACGTAGCATATACTTATCTTACTGGATCTTATACTCGGTATTACGTAGTTCTTAGACTCCGTATTTTAGATCTATACATGTCTTAGCAGTGTATACTTATCTACTTATCTTATACCGGGTGTTATAACCCTGACATGTATTTAGATCTTATACATGTCTTACGTGAGCCTATACTTACTTTACTGATTCATACCGGGTATTAGCGTAACTTGCATGTATTTCCCCGGGATCTTATACATGTCTTACGTAGCGTATACTTATCTTAATGACTACACTGTAACATGTATCCTAGACATGTATTTCGTATCTTATACATGTCTTATTGTGAGCGATACTTTATCTTACGGATCTTTTCAGGCAAAGGCACTGTAGGTACGATAAGCTCCGAATGTGATCAATCATAATACAAGCAAGGTCGATCGTACTTATGCGTATACATTTCGCATATAGACATTAGTCCATAGCATACGAATCACAATGTATACATATACAAAGATTCATACAGATTCGTAACATATCCAATAACAAAGAGATTATTGGTTTAAATCATAACCATATCTCGCAGTTACACTTGTTCTGAGGAAATCTGCAGGCATTCACTGGACTTATACTTATATTACAAAACTTAACTTACTTTATCGATACGAGAGTACCCGTGGGTACTACAGAACTTATACTTATGTTATCGATATTAAGAGTACCCGTGGGTACTAACTTATCGTGATAATAAGAGGCCTCGTAGGTACCACAGAACTTAATTAGATTCAGGAGTACCCGTAGGTACCATAGAACTTAATTAAATATAGAGATACATTCAAATCTTTACTCTTATTCATTATTCAGTGTTTTATCATATGTCTCATTCGACTACCTGCATCAATCATAAGAATGAAAAAGAGGGACGCAAGACAACAAGTACCCAGCGTATTAATACAAGATCGCGCCGATCACCCTACAGACGCGCCCGCCCACGCAACAGAGGTCGTGAGCACCGCCAGGAGTGCCGAGCAATCGACAGACGCGCCGCCCACGCAACAGAGTGCCGCAAAGACCAACAGAGTGCAAAGCAATCGAGATCGTGACGTGCTCGCTTCACGCAATAGAGTGTCGAGCACCACAGGAGTGCCAAAGCAATCATCAGACGTGCCCGCTTCACGCAAACAGAGGTCAGAAAGCACTGGCCAGGAGTGCCGAGCACCAATCAAAACGCAGCTAACCACGCAGCAGAGTGTCGTGAAAGTACCAACAGGAGTGCCAAAGCACCAACAGGAGTGCCGAAGCACCAACAGGACGTCCACTCATTCATTCTTCGGTCCTAGGTAGTCGATTGTCATATGTCTTTCTCGTAACTTATAACCTTTCTAATCACATTCTATGATCATGACATTTTTATCTTTCTATATTCATGTTCAAGTTCATATTTCGGGCCGCTTTCATGTTTGAGTATCCTATTCAGTTTCATGCCTATTTCATATGGCATTTCGTATACTCTATACAAGAATACTTCAATGTATTCACACATCGTTCATGGTCTTTGTCCCTCAATGCATCTACTTTTCTTAGAAATTGGAATCATTCCAATTGAATCATTCGAACTAAAGTTATGGCATTTTCATGCCAAACTAGTCAGTTTACCCGGATTACACTAGGAACAGTCTGAATTTCTTTTTTTTTTCAAGAGGCTTAACTTCATACCTGACCCTGGTTCTTTGTATTCATTTGAATCTAAGGTGCTAAGGGTTCATTTCCAACTGGAATCACACAAATCGGAGCACCGAAACTCAAGTTACGTCCAAAACAATCCGAACTACTCTATGAGCAAACTGAAGCAGAATTTGGCTGGATTATAGCTCTACTTTGAGTGAATTTTCGACCACTTGTAGAGTCGAATTTGACGATGTCTATTTCTCGGATGTTTGGTTTTCCTGAAGCCTAGTTTAACAACAACAATTTGAATCACTCAAATCTATAAGAAATGAGCAAGGTATGGCTAAAATACAAAAACTGGGCTAAAATAGAGCAGGTGTACTCACGGCATGTCTAACATGTACAGTACATTGCTCGCTCTGGGAAGGGTGTGTACCGTACATGTTCAGGTGTACTGGTGATATTGTCCCCCGGTGCCTGCATCGTGTATTTTCCTTTTTTTCCATGTTGATACCCAAATCAACCCTATACCCATATACACCTCAAAACCATTTCAAATTCAACTGAGAATCTCTTTTATACTCAAATCCTTCAATACTTATCTTATTTCAAAATCCATCATAAATACTAAACCCACTCTAATACGGGTTACGCAAATCTATACACAACCCAATCATCATATGGCTAATTAGGGCCTGCTCTCTAAACCCTAACTCATTTACTTACAATTAAACCATGAATCCATTCCTCAGCCCCCGCTTTCTCGTGCCATTTGTATCTTTACCAACCCTAATTTCAATACATCTTCGTCAGATGAAATCCTAACAAACCCTAGGTTAGGGTACAACTAATAACCATGCAATTGTATGGAAATTCATACAAGAATACATACCCAAGGTTAGTTCCATACTCAAGATTAGTTTCCATACCTTAGCTTGATCTCCCTCCTTCTCTTCTTCTCTTCTTCTTCTTCCTCTTCCTCTTCTCTTCTTTTCCCCCTTCACGTTTTGTTCTCCATCTCAAAATGAGACCAATTTTGGTATTTAAATCCCATGTTTGTTAAGGCCATTATAGGCCAAGACAAGAAAACCCCTTTTTGTTTTAAGTTTCCTTATTTGCCTTTTTGTCCTTAAACTCTTGACTATTTGAATTTCAACTTCCCATTATTTTATTTTGGCCTCTATTCTCATCAACTATGACTTTTAAGCCCCTTTTTGGATAAATTACAATTTTGTCCTTGTGTCTTGAAAATTTCCGGGTCTCTCGTTTCCATGTTTCACGTTTAACTTACGAAACATTTAAATTATGCTTACAAAATACCCTAAACATGTCGAAAACGACTAGGGTATATTTCGGGGTGTTACAACCATGGATGAATTACCATTTAATTGTCATGAGATAGAGATATAAGTGAGATTAGGTGTGGTATCGGGGTTTTTGAGGTGCATTGGCATTCCTGTGGTTTCAGCTGAGGAGATGCAAATCCTAAATCCTAGCAATGAAGCTAGTGAAATATCGAGATTCACAATTGCATTAGTGAAATCACCATCAACATAATGAAATGAACATTAATTGATTGGGTTAAAAGGTTCATATAGGCTTGGATTGGTGAAATCTATGCCCTAAGGTTTTTAGTCTTGAGTCTTTGTTAATTTAGGATTCCTGCATGCTAGATTAGTGTATTTGAGTCTTTTACAGATTTTCCTTCATCCAAATAGAGCCTATACTAGATTAGAGTCGATAATTAATAACAAATCCTCGTGGGACGATACTCTTACTTACTTTCTATATTACTTGAGGCGACCCATGCACTTGCTCACATAGGCGTATTATTTTATATACACGCATTCGCGCCTATTAAATGCCACCTTCAAAACCCAACAGAAGATGTCCAGCAAACCAAATTGAACCAAGCCTGGGTTCGCCTCTAACAGTGCTCCACACGAAGAGGTTAAAGAAGAGCTCTAAGGGATAACTTGAATCAAGGTTTGGTGCTAGCCAAAGCCTTTATTCTCTAAGAGGATTTAGTTAAGAGAGGGAAACTAGAGTGAAACGTTTTCTCTCTATACACTATAGTATATATGACAACTAGGGTTTGATAATCAACTTTTATGTCAGCCCTTTGCACTACAAAATTACCAAGATACCCTTCATTAAAGAGAGGTGGCATCCATGTGCAAATCATGCACATAAGGCTTGCTTCTTTTTGGCTTTTAGACCATTAGTGAGTTCAATGGCTCTTTGACCCATCCATATGGCCTCGAAATTAAACTAATCCCAAGAATGTCCAACTATAAAGCTCTCTCTTTCTATTGATCCAATCCAAAACTTTTCTTTTCAACTTGGATCTTATCCAAGACCAAATTACTTCTACACTTCTTCTAAGTGTGTGACCTATTAGGTTTCTGGTAATGTTGGCCACTTAAATCAACCATTGATCTTAAGCAAGTCATGAGAGGTATTTACTAACACATCATAACCACCAATTGACTAAAAGAGTCAATGGTTTGATACAACTCTTCCATAGACAATATATTGTGTAATGTTATCATTTCACTCCATACTATACCCTACTTGGTTCAGAAAATGAATTATGCATCGGCTCCTACTAGACTGGCTACGCCACACCTAGCCCCAATGTATTTTCCTTGTCTCCAAGATCCATTACTCATAAAGCATGCCACTGAAGACTCTCTTTGTGACATATTCACTCTAGCTAGAGATTCAGAGTAATGATCTCTACAAGAGGCCTAAGGAATACCCTCCTTCTATCAGGAGTGGTGAATCCTCTATTGGCTAGTCAATTACCTTTGAATACCTCAAGCTATACTTAACCATCATCCTACGAGTAGCCTCTCTAAGGAAGCAAGGATCGAAGTCAAAGTATAGAATCAGTACCCAAGTTATCATTGAGCACCTTAAGTCTAAGGATACTTGCACCATTGCTATGATGAGACTATCATTGATGTTTGAATGGATAATCCATATAATTGTCTCGTAGTAAGTCTTCGATATACTTGACTACTCTTACTAAGCATCCACATCTCTACTCTAATCATCACGATTATCACAGTTTATGAGACCAACTGCTTGATCAAATCAAGGAGTACAACATGTGCTAGTCTGTACGGATGAACAATGTCCAATCTTGCCGATCCTATGACTAGGAATAGTTTAGATATTACATAATTACACATAATAGGAATCTCATTATCATGATCACATCATGGTTTCCTTTATGATATGTAATGTATCATGGACTTCATTAATTGATTTAAGATCTCTATCAATTCATACTATGAATATCATATTAATGAAGATGTGTTTGTTATAAATGAATATAAGTTGTACAATAAGTGCTAAAGATGATTTCCTTTAAAGCACTTCCCTAACACTTTCCATCTAGGCTTTTCATTCAACAAGTTGTCTTTAACAATCTCCATAGTTGGAACCTCCCATTTAGAGTGGAATTACTAACTGTTACCACTAATGTCTCTTAACTATCAGTTAAAGAGCTAAGAAGTAATGATGCTTGCATTTCATCAGCAATGTTCATTTCATGACAACCAACTTGTTCATATTACCCTTAAAAGAACTTATATGCTCAAGCATATTGTTCTCATCCTTGTACTTCAAATTGACAAGTCTTCTAATTAAAGTAGTTTTATTTCCTGAAATTTCCTAACAAAAAGGTTTTCAAGCTTTTTCCGAACAACATCTATTTTTGTTTCATCATAAATATGTTCATGTAGGTTCAGATCCATCAACCTTCTCATATAAAAAATTACTTTTCTATGTTGAACATCCCAATCCTCATCAATCATGCCATATGGTTTTTCTTCCAATCTAATGGGCTTGTATAAATCTATACAGTAGAAAAATCTTCCATCATACGCTTCCAAGTGGAATATATTAATGACATTAATTTTAACATGTGATGATTAATCCATTTTAGCACACATAAAAAAAATAAAAATAATAAAAAAAAAACTCCAAACAACCAAGCTCTGATACCACATTGTTGGGAAAGACAACCAAATACAATAATTATAAAAATGATCTTTTCCCTCTTTTGTGCCAAAATAGGTTCAACAACCAAACTAGCAAACCAAGCAACAATAAATCAACTAGAATATGAGACAACAATTTTTATGTGGAAAACCGCCAAATGAAAATGGTAAAAACCACGGGATCCGCAGGCCACTTAAAACTTCCATTATTTCAACAATAAAAATAATGGGCTACACCAAATTCTTCTCTAGAAAACAAACTAGAGGCTCACATCAACAAAACATAAAGAATATCTTTCTTGGAATGTCAATGCAACAATAAGAGAGAAAGGGAAAGATCTCACCAAAGGTGGAGTGACCAAATGGATATTGTAGAGTGGACCAACCAACAATTAACACCACTAGGATTGAAGAGTACTTGGCACGGAATCACTATGTCAAATTTAAGCCAAAATCGACTATGTTTGGTCTTCCAATCTTCTTGCCAAAGATTCTAACCCTAGCCCCCTTTACTTTTTCTCTATAAACTCCTCTCTCACTTTTCTTCAAGTGTTGTCCGACACAGCCACACAACAACCCTAACTTTTTGTTTTTTTTTTCAAATTATGGGCTTTTGCCCATGAAAAAGTCTAGCCCTCAAAAAATGGGCGGACCTAACAAATCTCCCCCTCTACCTCATGTCGTGGGCTCAACCAGCCCACTCTATTCTTACAGGCTTCTTCTTAAGTAGACACTTAGTTAACATGTCCAATTCATTTTCACTAGTGTTTATTTTCTCCAAATACAATTGCTTTGACTCAAGCACATCACGACCATGAGATTCAGAGTCATCATGGTGTTTCATCTTGCTTCTTTTGATCAAAGTATACAGTTATATTTAAAGATAAATGCAAACATAATGCTATAAATGTAGCATAAAAATACATAGTTATTTCATAAATCTGCATTATTATATTAAATAAACTAATATAAACTAATATTTTGGAAAGAAAAAGAGAGACGCTAGATAAGGAAAAAAGAAAAGAAACTGCACATCGATGACTCACTAGAGGCACGATCATCGTCAAAGTCTAACTCACCGCTACAAAAAGAAGCACATGCACCACTTGAAGTATCTAATAAAACTAAAAGTTAGAAAAAAAAAAGGCGCAATTCATATACTTAATTTCAAACTTCCTATAAAATACATTTCAATTTTAAATTGTAATTTCAAGGTACTTATTTCAATTGCAAATTGTTTAAGTATTTCAAACTTAACTTTTTTTTTATTATTCTATTTTTTTAATAAATGTAAAATCAATAAATAATTTCGTATGAAAAATTTATAATATTTATATCATAAAAAAATATCATCCTATTTTTTAAAAATAAAAATAAATAAATAAAAGTCAATTTGAGTAATTTCTTGATGAAATTGTGTCAATGAAAATTGAGTTTGCTTTGCATAAATTTTTTAAGGTATGGAAAAAATGTGTTGATCAAATATAAAAGATATTGAAACTTTTTACCATCACTAATATCAATCTTTGATGTCTTAACCATCCCACTAAATTGTAGACAACGATTACAGTTGTAATTTTTAAGTTAAAACAAGCAAAGCTTTGCAACTCTTATTTTTAACATGTTGGGATACCACTACTTGAAGCAATTTATGCAACATAACTCCTATTTCTGACATATTGGGATAACACTACTTCAAGCACTCTGAAACATAGTTTCGATTTATATTTGGTGCGAGAAACGACAACTCTTCCATCACTTTCTCATACACCAATGACACTCTTTTCCATTGCCTTTCTTAGTCGCTAACCAAGACAGAATTTGATGAGTTTGAAGTCAAGGAACAAACAAACATAAGAAACTGTACGTAAATGGCACACTAAAGGCACGATCATTGTCGTAGTCCGACTCATTGCTACAAAAAGAATTGAGCGTATGTACCACTTGAAGTATTTACTAAAACAGTTGATAGCTAGACATAGAAGTGGCAAAAGTCATATACTAAATTTCAAACTTCCAATAAGATGCATTTCAATTTCAAATTGTAATTTCAAGGTACTTATTTCAATTACAAATTGTTGATGTATTTTAAGCTTAGTCTTTTTCTTCATGGAATTGCGTTTTTAAAGTTTGATTTTGCTCTTCATAACTTTGTTTAGGATATGAAAAAAATGTGTTGATCAAAATATAAAAGATATTAAAACTTCTTACATCTGTGATATCAATCTTTGATGTTTTAACCTTCCCACTAGAATGTAGGCACAGGGTTACAATTGTAATTTTTACAGCAAAATGGACAAAGCTCTATATCTCCTATTTCTGACATATTGGCATGTCACTGCTTTAAGTTTAAGCATTGTATGCAATGTAGTTTTGATTTACATTTGCCTTTCTTAGTCATTGTTGTACGTCTCCTAAAGCTACTACTGCTATTTCATTCACTAACCAAGACATAATCTAATAAGCTGACATCAAAGAAAGAGATGAAGGATTTATAGAGTCCATAGACTTAAATATTAATTCTCTTCTCTGTCACAGGATCTTGTTTTCTTATCCCAACACTATCTAGATTTTTGGTTTCCCTCCTCCTTGATTTATTCTTCATCAAAACCATTGCTTCCTTTTCTTTCGATTCACTCATTGCTTAATCATCTTCAGTGCCTCTTCTCTCATTACTTAATCATCTTCAGTGTCTCTTTCTTTATTTAAGGCATTCCACCTGAAGGTTAACGGTCTTCTACCTTAGGAGCTTTTGACTTGTGGAGTTACCTTTGTTTCCTTCAATAAAGATTTAGCTTTCCTTGAAGGGCAATCCACATAATTTGGATCACCATCATGCATCATCATTTTCTTGAAGGTCGTTTTTTACTTCTGTCTACCTCAAAAGTAAATGCTCTTATAAGATATATTCATAATATAGAAGGTATTATATATAATAAATGCTCTTATAGGAGGTATTCATAATTATTATTGGATGTTATGGTGACATAAAAAAATATTAAATAAATATTATTATATATCACATGATTAATGTGTGACGCCCCAAAACCCGGGGGTTACTTTTGTAAGCCCATTTTGGTCCCCTACACTCCCAGTTTCTTCCCATTTTTTTTCTTTTTTTTTTTCTTTTTTTTCATTTTATTTCCATACGACATGTATTAACATAACTTAGTCCTTTTACTACAAGGACTTCATGAAACCCGAAAAATTTACCAAAATACATTTATCATGAATTACGAGTTTAATTACAACCCTTTAATTCATAAAATTACAGAAAATGGGTCTCTCTACCCAAAAGTTTACAAAATATAAAACATGGCATTTCAAGCCTTTTTCTTCGCAACTGAGGTCACTGGTGAGCCTCATCGCCCATCAGACCTAAAGATTTAAAAAAATTGGTTTTCCCACACTCGTGAGCAGCCTAAAGAGAGAAATTCCCATGTGGGCTACTCCCCACCTAAGTGCACATGCAATGCCTTGTTCGCAATTTCACACACATTCAAGTAAAATACACGGGATTTCTACATGAATGTCCCATGCCTTGAGTCTTCACCGACTCCCTCACACATGCATTTTGCCATGTATGAAATTTTTTTTTCTAAAACAAAATTTTTTTGTTTTAGTCCTCGTGAAGGTTCGTTGGACAGACTCCAATAAAATGTTAGACCACCCTCCGATATTTTTCATTTGGACAGACTCCGATAATACTGTGGACAACCCTCTGATATATTTTCATTTGGACAGACTCCGATAAACATGGTGGACAACCTTCCGAGAAAATCCGCTTGTTCAAAGCCATGCCATGCATTCACACCCGATATGCGCAATGTCCCCATGCATGTGAGATGCAAAGCTACTGCATGGTATTTATTTATTTTCATGCATGAATGCATCAATATCATCCTCACAAATTGCATGTTATTCAACTAAGAAATCAATCATGCAAACTAGAATTTTTTTTCAGATTTCCAACTCAGGGAACAACATGCATTACCAACACTGTTTTCACACAAATACTGCATGTTATCAACCAAGAAAGTAAACATGCAAACTGGATTTTCTGTCCAGTTTTCTAATAGGAAAAAAGCATGCTTCACTACCATTTTTCACACCAAAAACTGCATGTTATAAAATAAGAAAAATAAACATGCAAACTGGATTTTCTTTCCAGATTTCTAACCAGAAAACAACCTGCATTTTCCAACAGTGTTCTCACAAGACTACATGTTATTGAGACAAGAATCTAAGTCATGAAAACTATAAATTTTTTTTTTTAGATTTTCAACTTAGAAAAACAGCACGCAATCACTACCATTTTTCATACAAAAACATCAAGTTATCAACCAAGAATAGATATGCAATCGATTTTTTTCCGGGCTTTCTAACTAGAAAACAAAGGCTCCATAGAATCCAAAGACTAAACACATTTTCCAAAGAAAGTTCAACTCCGCTCCAGCCGAAGTTTTCGAAACCAAATGGACTCAGAAACTCACACACTTTGCTCCAAATCGCTTCGACAAATTTAATGTTAGGGCTAAGCTCCATGGCCATTGAATGGCCCCTAAACAAGGATATCCCAAGTAGGAAAATAACCCTACCTCCTTTTCTTCTTTCTTTCTTTCCTTCTTCTCTTCTCTATTCCACCTCTACTCTACCGAACAGATTTTCCCTTTACACCACCAAACTGAATTGGTTTGGTGTAGGACACCTCCTTCAAAACTGGTTTGACACATGGCCATTACTAGGCCATGTGTTTTCCAAGCCTCAAGTTCACCCACTATCATGTTCATGCATGAGGGTGGCATGACACTTGGCTTCCACCCATGTGCCAAGTGTCCTTCACCCTAGTACCACATGGCATCACCCTCTCATGCCAAATGTCACTTAATTGTTTATCCATTCGCCTCGAAATACGTGGAATTCCGATTATCTCGAAATTCTATGAAATTCGACTGAGCGCCTAGATTTCGCAATACGAACTCAACAATGTAATCCGCATCGTCTTCCGAGATCTAGAGAATTCTCTAGGTTTACCGTCTATACTGTGACGATAGTCTATGATTTTGCATTATTTCGGGTTTTTACATTATGTTATAATATGAATTGTAATATTAGTAATTATATGCATGGTAGATGTTCTTTAACTAAATATAATAGAAATCACAAATTTTAACATTCCTTATGGTCTAGCGTTCTTTTCTCTCAATCTTTTTCTCTATTAGTCTCTTTTCCTTAAGGAAGGATTGGAGGGGTGATTTTTTTGTCATTCTTGGGCTGAAATCATCCCTCTACACCTCTTTCTATCATTTTATTCCTCCATAAAGTGGTTGTTTCACACAAATCTAGGTTTTCATATTTTTTTCATGATTTAGTCATTGTCTCTTGGCAAGGTATGGTTGTCAGCCAGTTCTGTGTGACGCGGTAGTCATGGTCTTCTGTGACGATGTTTGTTTGTCATTGTCGCGGGTGCGACATTTATTTAGCGGGCTATGCATTTGAAAGCAAAAGTATATCCAATCAGTGACAAGAAATCAAATCAATGGTCATCAATATGCTGCAAAACTAGAGTCATGGGTATTCTAGTCACAATAGTAATATCATATGTGTAGGCTCAACTATCAAATGTATAGGCTTTGAGTTGATCATTATGCTATTAACTTGGATCTCGTGGATATTGTTTCAACCTTTATGGTTTTTAGGGATTTTGATTCTATGTTTCTATGGATGTATGGATAGTTTGAATCAATAAAATTATTTTTCTCTTCAAAAAAAAAATTCATATTGCCTTATAAAAAAAAAATCCTTGTGGTCTATCCTTTTCTTGAACATAATGGGCTTGATGGCTCACTTAAACTACCTCAACTTTTATGACTCCATGGCATATGTTCTACTGAATATAACACAAATCACAATTTTTAACATTTCTTATGGCCTGTCCGTTTCTTGAACACATTGGGCTAGATGGGCTCACTTAAACTTTCTCAACTTTGATGACTCTCGCTCCTACCATTTTTTTTTTTTTTTTTTTTTAGAATTGTTCATTTAGAATTACAACAATGTTGTAATTTGCTCTCAAAAAGTTTCCAAACTTGATCCCTCCCCTCCCTATGACGACCTAGCGCTTAAAACCAATTACGCTAGCATTTATTGCCCCGCTTTTGTAAGTACCATGGTCTTTAGACCCACTACTCAATGGGCCTAAGACCCGTTCGGCCCAAGATCCACCTAACCCATGATGTGAAGAGGCCCAAGCCCACCCACCCTATTAAAATCAGAGGGCACTATCTAGACGGGAGAATCCTAAAGCCCGTCTATGAGAGCCAAGGTGTCTTCCTAGAGGCTAGCTTCAAGGCAGTCCATCTAGAGTTTTAAAGTCCCCCAGCCGGTCGTCCTTCCGCATATGGCAAGTTCGTTATGGATAAATGGATGAAGGCAGGAAATACTCAAAAGATATTTATCCTTAAATTTCCTAGTTTCCAAGTCTCCTATTTCTTGAAAACATTAATCCTTGATAAGGAAGAATTTCTTGAAAACATTAATCCTTGATAAGGAAGAATTAATCCTTGATAAGGAATGAGAGATTTTATCACTAAAATTATGAGATTTTCTTTCCTAAAAGCAAGGAAAGTTTCATGTATAAATCAGGAAGACCCCCCACGAAGGGAGGGTAAGCAATTCTAACTACGCATACTTTCTTCTTACTCTTCTCCATATTTTTGTTGACTTAATCATCGAATAGACGGCCTGCCTACCGTCACTAGATCGCTCTTTTTCAGGTTTATAGTGCGCCGCTGATGCCTAGGGGTTCAGACGATCTAGGTAACAAAAATTGGCATCGTCTATGGGAATCGAACAAAAATTCTCACTTACATGCTATAAGGGCTTGGCTTCAACGACTGTCTACTAGCCCTTCGTCGCTTGGAACTCTATTGGTTCCCCCTTTCGCGTCTGATCCTTCCGAGGCAGTCGCAATGTCAACCAATCTGATGATCCAGTCGCTAGAATATCAATTCCTCCACTAACGTCAAGACATGGAGAGGAAATAAGAAGAACAAGCAAGACAAATGAAGGAGTTGCAAAGTCAGGTTGAATGCTTGTGGCATAAGAATGACCAGTTGTGGGATCAGATTAAAAAAAGTCGCGATCTTGGAAAAGACGTGTGAGATAACGGTCGTGCTGCTCAGCCAATCGCCCTCGATAAAGGGAAGGAGCCTATTACTCCTGACGATATTGATACCTCAGTGGACGATGAGCTATCCTCAAGCAACTCCCCATCCTTGAGTCTCTCGCTAGAAAATAACGCTCGAGAGTGCACAAAGACCAGATCTCGCAAGAGGTGTTCGCCTCACCCTGCCTTTAGTGATGCTATTAGCAGTGCATCTCGCAGGGCAAGGAGAGAGGTAAACACAAGACAAAACCTTCCAGATCAAGCCCCTGGGAACCCGTTAGTGTTGCCCTCAGGCACATTACCACCAATGACGCCTATGCATCCTACCTTCAGTGAGTGCCAAAGTTCTACATACCGCCTTCAGCCTTAATTCGGAGACCCGATGACAAGCTCTCTTTGCCCCTAGGGCAACACATCCTTGACTACGACCAACCCCACGGGTTTTTCATTCCGTCTTTCATCACGTTCGATGGCCCCATTGACCCTTACGATCATATGATTCATTATAATCAAGCGATGACATTAAATGCCAGCAACGACTGGCTATTATGCAAAGTATTCTCGGCTAGCTTGCGTTGGCCTGGTTTCACAAGCTACCGCGTTATTCTATAAATTCATTCAATGAACTATGGTTCCCATTCATATTACAGTATCTTTGTTCAGTGTGGAAAAAGAGGAACATCAACTCCTTACAGACTATTCTCAAGGAGTAAGAAAAGACTATTCGAGACTTCACAAGGAGGTTCGGGCAAGTTGTCCAGCAAATAGAGTCCTATAGCAGGGATGCAATCCTCCAAAACTTCAGGAGAAGCTTTGGGCCATCTACTCCTTTCTTCTAATCACTATCTCTAAACCTGCCCGCGACAATGGAAGAGTTATACAAACGGGTTGACAGGTACTTAATGCTGGAGGACAATATCCAAGCAGCAACCCAGATTGTCATGATTACAAACCAGTTGGCTGAAAGAAATAAGCCATCTGGAAAGAAGCCATCCGAATCTAAGGAAGGTCAGAGCAGAGACCGAAAGTGATCCCATGATCAGTCACAAAAGAGTAAAGAGCTCCATTAATTCACTCTCCTGAACACCTCTTATGAGAGGCTATTTCCCATCATTCGTGACCTGCCCGAGTTTAAGTGGCCTACACTGATCCAAACGGATCCCTCCTAGAGGAACAAATCCTTGTGGTGCGATTATCATGGAGATCATGGCCATGAGACCAATAGATGCTGAAGCCTAAAATTCTTGGTGGAAAAGATAATCAAAGCGAGACATCTCAAAAGGTATATCAAAGAACTTGACCGTGGGGTTGAGTCAGGACAGGCTGTAGACAGAATAACACCCAACATGGCATCCCCGTCTAAGTCCAGACTAGCCATAAACTACATACCGAGCGGCTCGTCTAATGACCAGTATCAATCAAAGCACCAACAAAAGAAACTCTGGAGAGCCGCCACAGTTAGGGCTCGGGTAAATGTTGTCCACGCGAAAGCTATACATGAAGAAACCAAGCCGATAGATAGCCCCATATCCTTTCATCCTGTCAACACGAATAGGGTTATTGTGCCCTATTATGACGCACTAGTTCTCACCCTTTGTATTAACGGTTTTGATGTGCATAGGGTACTAATAGATCATGGTAATGTGGTAGACTTATTGCAACTACCAACCTTCAAGCAGATGAAGCTTTCCTTAGGTATGGTGAACTCAACCGGATGAATCCTCTATAGTTTTAAGTGCAACTACCGTAACCCTTTGAGATGTCACTTTCCCTGTAAAAGTCAGGCCAATCACTCAACAAGTTCTATTCTCAATTGTCGAAGATTTAGGACCTTACAACGTAATAATGGAGCGGGCCTGACTGCACTCAATGAAAGTTATCCCTTCGACCTACAATCAAAAGGCCAGCTATTTGATTAACGCTAGGTAGGTTGACCTTTTAAGCGATTAGTTGGCTGCACGACAGTGTTATCAACTATATATACCATAACAAAGAGGGGAGAAAAGCTCTGAAAGTCCCTCACTCAAAGATCAAACCCCCATTTAGCAATCACAGTTAGTCACCCATATCATGACTGTATGATCCGCCGTCATGGATCCCCGAAAAAGTAACATCGACTCCGGTCAAATATTATCAATAAAGTTTTCTTTAAAGGCATTATCAATTAAATTTCCATTAAAGGTATTTTTTTTAATAGTCCCGCTTTCAAAAGACCATATGTGGCTCACATCCTACTGGCACTTTCAAAAGACTAGAAGTGGCTCACAGCCTATTGGCACTTTCACAACAATTTAAGGGTTTCATGATTCGCCTGGCACTTCACAACACCGTATGGCTCTATGCCTCACTGAACTTTCAAAGACAAGATGCAATTTCACACCGTTGGCACTTTCAAAAGACTAGCTGTGGCTCTATGCCTACTGGCACTTTCAAAAGACCATATGTGGCTCTATGCCTGCTGGCACTTTTAAAAGACCAGATGTGGCTATAAAGACCGAATGATATATATGAAATTATGGCCAAAGGAGTGAATGTGGTAAATACTCAAAAACTAATTTGAAACAAAAGTAAGTGTACTCAAAAACTGAAATGAAAAGTATTACCAACACTCAACCCTTTCCTAAGTGCACGGTCATACAAGTATGTGCGGACTCAGGAGTTCGAATATCGTACTCACGAGGATTGGAGGTTCTCTCTAATTGGAATTTGATCACCCCGATTACAAGGGCTCTTCACTATTTAGGCGATCAAATAGGATGTGGAATAAAATCAATTTAATTGAAACAAAAACTAATTTAAAACTAATCCTAAAAATCTACCAAATAAACAACTACTTAATTTCTAAAATGTATGAAGAGAGTCACTAGGGATGGGGATAATTATTCACAAAATAGTTTGCATTTCCCTTGAAAGTCAAGAACAATTGTGGCAAGTTGAATGCTAGATTTGTCCACGAAATAAAGGTAGTATAGCTTGATTCTCCCGGCACTATAAATTTCAGACTATCTAACACACCATATTCCTTTCGTGACAATGGTCTAAATAGAAACTTGTAAAACTCCGACTCTCTTTAAGATTTTATTGTTTTTCTTTTCAATACTACAACCATTTAGGACTCAAGAATTCTGCCCCCATAGACAGGAAAATGCAAGCCTTCTCCAATGTAATTGGTATCTCGTCCTTCAAATCTAATAAAATTTTCTATCTCCTTGATTTGATCTTTGCTAACACAAGATCAAGATCCTTTCATCGAACTAAGGAGAAACCTCTGAGCAACTAAATTGATACATCATCTAATTAATCCTCACACCATGAGTAAATTAGTGATCTATCAAAGTAATTTTTCAAAGTTCATTAGTTCCAAGATATTAGTCTAACATATCCCTAAGTTACCGCCTTACTCCTCAGAATCTCCATCTCCGTGTCACCTGTGAGGGCCTCCCGAAAATCGTAGCAAAGATACAAATTTCTTTTCCGGGGTCTGGGGCTTACCAATATTCAACAAGCACAGGCAACAATACCACTATATAAAATCTGCCAACCCACAAAATAACCGAAAACTCGCAAATCTGAATGTTCAACAATAATCCCCACTCTAGAGTGGTGTTTATCGTTCCATTACTAGATTCCAATCATCACCAATCAAACAAAAAGTAAAATGAAGAAAGAAATCAAGAGACAAGAAGAGAAAAAATCCCAGATTGTTTAAATCTCGCCAAACAAAGAAATAAATTGAATATCTGACTACATCACCGAAATCTCTTCAATAGAAATGTAATCCGCTCTAAAACCTTCATGATCTATTAAAAACAAAAACATGTTGAAAAACTAAGAAATGCGCTAGAGAGAAAACCTATGAGAGAGAGAAAATCCAGATTTTACCAATCTTGGTCTCGAACTCAGTGAAATCTGAATCGTTATAATGAAGACCAAATCTTCAATACAAAGAAAATCTGCTAAAAAATTACTCTAAGATCTACAAAAAAAATCAAAATCTGGAGAAAAAACTGGAAAAATGGGCAGTTTAAAGAGAGAAACCCCATGAGAGAGGTTCTCCAATCTTCTCGCTGCCCTCTTTACCTAAAAAACAAGTATATATATGGTCCTAGGGTGAAATGGGCTTGAAAATAGGTCAAAATATCAATTTTCGGCTTTTTTAGGTTTCCTAAATATTTGGGTCGCGATTACGCCAGTCGGGTCGCACATCGATTTTAGGTCGCAATTGTTTCTCGGTCGCGATAGCTTTCTTTGGTCATAAACAATTTTTGGGGTCGCGACTGAGTTTCCTCGTGGATAAATTGTTTGGTCACGACAGCTTCGACAAAGAACTTGTTTTTCTTCTCCAACTTGTCGGGGCCATAACTTCTTCGTTTTAACTCAGATTTGGGCATGTGAGTACTCGTTGGAAAGCTCTTTGAATGTATAATGCAATCATGAAGAATTTTGAGCCATTTGATGTTCCAAATGGTACAGAAAAATTTATCTTCCCAAGTATGCTAGAGACCTCCTATTGACTTTGGAAATATATTGTTCATTTCTACAAATCACTTGATTTTCATCAATAATCCAAAAAACTAAGTTTAGAGGAAATTTTATGATTTTACGTGAATATGGATACAAATGTGGCCAAATAGCATGTGAAATGAACTAAAACATAGATGAGTTTTGCACTCATCAAACACCCCCAAATCCTGAAGTTTTGCTTGTCCTCAAGCAAAGAAAAAGAGCAGTTGCTTGTCCCAAGCAATGGAAGAGAAGAGTTCATTTCACCCTTTTATTTGAACCAAACTATAATCAAGCTCTAGAGGGGTATGTGATATGTGTCAAGAATTACTCCTTAAGGAATATAGAGACATGATCAAGATAATTTATTCATTTTAATAGTGAATTAATCTCAAAATAGACAAATTCTAGATCATGGTTCACTAGTGTGTGTGTGTGGTCTTCCCCTATCCAAACAATTGCAAGCTAGATGAGCTTTCATGAGAACAGATAAGCACGCGGATCTCCTAAGATAATTATTTAGTCCAGAGCTTGTTGTTCTTATCACTCTCTACTAATGTAGCACACACAATCCCTCAAGATCAGTGCATACCTTATGTTTGTAATAAAAGGCTTGGGTGGTGTAGTTGAGTAGTCATTTTAGGCCAAAAACTTACCCAAACATACATCTTTTCTCGCATTGATAGTCTTACTCCATCCCCATTTTACATCAAGATGATCATCTCAACACCCAAAACTGCTTAGGTGCATCCTTCCATACCTCATATCACCTTCAAAGACAAAATTCGCATTCTTTCAACAAACACCAAGAAGCCTTTTCTTTAAGAGAAGGTTATTAGAGTGGTGCAATGTCAAAACCCCTTAAGCTTTCTACTCAACCTTACAGCTTTAAATCAATAACCCTTGCACCAATCGGGCCTTAGGTACTAGGTGTCAGACACCCTTAGATTTCATTTGCTCTAGGAAGGAAGACTACGAGGCTAGACTCACTCCTCCTTGACTTTTATTGTATTTTGCTTCTTTTACTAATTTGATATTTTCTTTTTTCTTTTTTTTTTTGACAACCTCATTTTCTAACTTTCAACTCATTTCAACTAATTTGAGTTATTTTCCTATGGAAAATAACTCCTGAAACTTGCTCCTCACCACATTTCTCACTATGTTCAAATCCTCATGTTATGGGTGAGTTTGGTCTTTATTGAGGGATAGCATGTATAGGAAGGTTATTGGCTTCAAACTTGCTTTATGTCAATTTTGGCTCTTAAGGCTCAACATCTTGGTACTAGAGTAATATATACACAGAGTTAATAGGAGCATTTGAAAGGCACAATCTTTCCAAGGATGGCCTATATCATTTCTCAATTGTTGTGTTGTCTAGGATTTCGCCAAGCGATAATAGAACAAATTCTAGAACCTATGGAGATCAAAATTAGATGACTCACAAACCTTCTCTAACCCAAGCAAAAACTGCCAAGGGTACTTAGTGACCACGGCATGGATTTTGAGAAACCAATGACTAAATAGCCCATAAAGGAGATAACTCACAAGCACAAGTCCTATTATCTCTAATATTGTCCATATATGCCAAGGGTTCATTGAGGAGGTCCTATCATACTCACAACAACTCTACAAAACTAATAATCATCAACTCTAACTAAAAATATACCAACCAAGTATGTAAGTTAGGAATCATCGTAAACAGTCATTATCCAGCACCAAAAATTTCATCCTCAAAGTTGTCATTTGCAACATGTGGGGTGTGACATGATAAACTAAATCCAAAAATAAACACTCTGGAAATCTTGATGAAACATTGTCCTAAATGTCTAGCGACGAGCAAAATAAAGAATAAAGTAAAAGGCAATAAAGAGAGCAAAAGTGAACTCCCTTTGTAGTCTCGCCACTTTGAATAGGAACCTTGATGATTTTCGCATACGACATCGTGTACTACCCTTGATACACTCTTTTGCTTCTTCGGAGCCAGAAAGTGGCTTGCATTTTCTCAAACACTTAGTGTGCACCCAACTTCCTTCACCTCAAATAAGTGAGTTTGATTCTTCAAAACCCTTCAATACATGCAAATTACTCCACAATCAATGATCCAATAAAGAACCCAAAAACAAACAACCAAGCGCAAAATTTTCTTTCCATTGTAACTCCTCTTTGATGCTTGGAATGATGGATGGAAAATCGGGTTCAAATAAAGGTAAGTTTGTGGGTTTGTGATGGGTTTTGAAGTTTGAAGATGATGGATATGGATTGGGGAGGAATGTGATTTAGATTTGAGGATGAGATGAATTTGGAGTCGCAGAAATAAGGTGCTGGTTGGAGGAAGAGTATGGTAGGATAGAGTACAAAGTAGGAAGAAGAAAATGGGTTTTAAAGGGTTAAAGAGCCTGTTCGTGATCAGGCGCCTGCCGCAATTCCCGCTCAAGACTTCGTTTTTTATCCAACTTGTTATACTCATATCTCCTTCATTTTAGCTCGAATTGATGTGTAAGGTGACTCGTTGAAAGCTCTTTCAATGTAGAATGTGTCATGTTAAACCATTGAACCCTAATCAATACAGAAAATCCGAATGTTCAATGTTGTCTAGTGTGATGATTTCTGACTCTTAGGTTCCTCTTTTGCTTGGCCTCGCCCATCACTTGCTATCCTTCAAAAGTCCTCATGCTTATATATTCTCTCAAAATTCCTCCAATAGCAACCCTTAATGTGCTTCATTCATGCTTAAACTCATCTCTTGTCTTCAATTCTCTCAAGCATGACTGTGAACCTTCCAACTTTATATTTCAAATCTCAATTTGGTTCATTCTCATCTCAAAACTCGAAATTTGATGAACATCTCCACTCCATTTTTTTTTTCACACTTCAAGCACTATAATACATCAACCACTTTCCAACTTCTTGCCTTCGCTCTGTAAACTAGTAAATGCACAATATGTCGAGCTTCAAACTAACCTATTCTCAAACACTAACAAACAAAGTTAAAACAACGCTAGAATTTTCATCCCAACAAGAAAAAACAACAACAACAAATAAAACAACAAAAAAAATAGAAAAAGAAAAGAGAATGGATGTAATCTCATTACTTAGCTTAGTTGCCTCCCAAGAAGTCATTCGCTTTTAGAGTCCAAATAGACTCATTGAAAAGTACTAGTGCTTCCATTTGACCAATCACCATCTTAGAGCACTTCCTCTTCATAATCATTCAAATTAATGATGTTTTTTCAGACTTTGAAGAGGGAAAGAAAACCTCAAAATCCCTTTAATTATGGCTGGTGGTTCAACCAACTTTCTTCAAAATGTACCTCTATGTGATGTGTATAAACACATTTATGCTTAAGGGGGACTATTCAAACATGTGCCCTTTGATTGAAGTAAATGTAGAATTTTCTCGCACATGTCTCTTTTCTTGTTCACAAAGGTAAATTTTGGTGAAGATTGAACTTGCTTTCTCCTCACCCACAAGCAAGGTGAGTCTCTGTTGATGTCAATCCATGCTTACTTGAGGGCAAGTGGTCTTCTTAGTTTATGAGAATTTTGTAGATCCCCTTCAATGCCCCAAGTCACAAAATCCATGGGGAAGGTAAATGTGTCAATCTTCACCAAAATGTTTTCAATAGCCATCACTTGACTTTCTTCTTCAAATTTCAATTTATCCACTAATGACTTTCATTCTGTTGTTTAGGAGAGTGTCTTTTCTCAATTTCATTTATTTTCACCTTCTTCCACAAATTTCAGATAGGAATTTCGCACACCGTCTCAGAGTAATAATGCATTCATCGATTTGGAAAAGGTTACTAGAGAGGTCCTAGAGAATTTTTCCTGAATGCTCGACCAAGTGTCCTATTTGAGCTTCTATATTTTTCAATCTAGCACTAGTGTTGACTTGGAAGGCATCTAAATCTGGAAATTTCTGCTCATGAAGATTAATCATCTTCTTGTTCACTTCCATGTAGATAAAAATCTGTTCCTTAACAAGACAACTCTTCTTCCTCCTGAAATGTGGGATTTGAACTCCCTTGATAAGGCAATACTCCTTGTTCCATGAATGAGTTATTGTGAATTCTTTGATCCAATTGATGAAGAAGAGTTCAAGCTTAGCTTCTATGGAGGCAAATCTATCTTCTATTGAATGTTCCTCCATAAGTACCAACAAATAAGAAGAAAAACAAAATAAAATAAAGTACCAAATAATAAAAAAAAAATTAACTAAGAAACAATTCACAACCAAAAAGATAAAATAGGTTGAAAATTGCCTACTCGCAAATTACCCATTCTTCAAAATGTCAACTTCCAATGAGAGAAAGTGAACCGCGCCAATCCCTGGCAACGGCACCAAAAACTTGTAAAGACCGAATGATATATATGAAATTATGGCCAAGGGAGTGAATGTGGTAAATACTCAAACTAATTTGAAACAAAAGTAAGTGTACTCAAACATTGAAATGAAAAGTATTACCAACACTCAACCCCTTTCCACAAGTGCACGGGTCATACTGTAAGAATAAAGCCGGACTCTGTGGAGTCCTGACATCATCACGCAGGATCGAGGTTCTAATTGAAATTTGATCACCCCGATTACAAGGGCTCTTCACTATTTAGGCAATCAAATAGGATGTGGAATAAAATCAATTTAATTGAAACAAAAACTGATTTAAAACTAATCCTAAAAGTCTACAAAATAAACAACTACTTAATTCTAAAAGATATGAAGAGAGTCACTAGGGATGGGGATAATTATTCACAAAACAGTTTGCATTTCCTTGAAAATGCAACAATTGTAAGTTGAATGCTAGATTTGTCCAAGAGCAGTGTAGTATAGCTTGGATTTCTCCTGGCACTATAAATTTCACTATCTAACACACCATATTCCTTCAGACAAATGGGTCTAAATAGCTACTGTAAAACCCGTCTCTTTAAGATTTTATTGTTTTTTTTTCAATACTTCACAACCATTTGGGGGATCGAAGAATTCTTGCCCCCATAGACAGAACAATGCAAGCCTTCTCCAATGTAATTGGTATCTCGTCCTTCAAATCTAATAAAAATCTTCTACTTTGATTTGATCTTTGCTAACACAGGATCAAGATCCTTTCATCGAACTAAGGGAGAAACTCTCGATAACTAAATTGATACATCATCTAATTAATCCTCACACCATGAGTAAATTAGTGATCTATCAAAGTAATTTTTCAAAGTTCATTAGTTCCAAAATATTAGTCTAACATATCCTAAGTTACCGCTTTACTCGTGAATTTCCATCTCTCGTATCACCAAAGGGCTCGGAAATCAGAGCAAAGATACTCTTTTCTCGGTATAAGCTTACTAATATTCGAACGCTTAATTATATGAACAATACCAATTATATAAATTCGATTTTCAAACCTACAAAATAACCGAAAAATCGTGAATCAATGTTCAACACCAATCCCCACCTCTAGAGGGTGTTTAATGTTCTATTACTGAATTCCAATCATCACCAATCAAACAAAAAGTAAGAAAATTAAGAAAGAAATCAAGAGACAAGAAGAGAAAAATCCAGATTTGAGCTTAAATCTTCGCCTCAACAGTAAATAAATTGAATATCTAACTACAGCACCAAAATATCTTCAATAGAAATAAAAATATGCTCTAAAACTACTCTAAGATCTATTAAAAATAAAAATATGCAACAAAAACTAAGAAAATTGGCAGTTTAGAGAGAGAAAACCCATGAGAGAGAGAAAATCCAGATTTTAAGCTTCAATCTTTGTCTGAACCTTAGTGAAATCGAATCTCTCGTTTATACAAAGACAAAAATCTTCAATACAAAGAAAATCATAAAAATTACTCTAAGATCTATAAAAAATCAAAATCAGAGAAAAATTGGAAAAATGTGTGTGCTTTAGAGAAACCCCATGAGAGAGGTTCTCCACCTCTCCCGCTACCCTCTTTACCTAAAAACGAGTATATATATGGTCCTAGGTTGAAATGGGCTTGAAAATTAGTCAAAATATCAATTTTCTGCTTTAAAGTTTCTCCACAAATGTCGCAACACGCAAGCTTGGTTACACATTAATTTTTTTAGGTCACCAAGCTCTCATGGTCTTGACACGCTGGGGGTCGCGAATTGAAGTTTCTCGGTCATGATGGCACGCCTTGCTTGGCTACGACATAAATTTCGGATGAAGAACTTGTTTTTCTTCTCCAACTTGTCGGGGCCATAACTTCTTCGTTTTAACTCGGATTTGGGCGTGTGAGTACTCGTTGGAAAGCTCTTTGAATGTAGAATGAAACCATGAGGAATTTTGGACCATTTGATGTTCCAGATGGTACAGAAAAATTTATCTTCCCAGTGGCGTGTTGTGAGACTCCCGGTTGACTCTTCTTTTAGAAATATATTGCTCATTTCTTGCCAAATCACTTGATTTTCATCAATAATCCTAAAAAACCAAGTTTAGAGGAAATTTTATGAGTTTTACATGAATATGGATACAAAATCCACAATATAGCATGTGAAATGAACTCAAAACATAGATGAGTTTTGCACTCCTCAATGGCTCTATGTTTGCTGGCACTTTCAAAAAACTAGAAGTGGCTCACAACCTACTGGCACTTTCAAAAGACTAGATGTGGCTCTATGCCTATTGACACTTTCAAAAGACCAGATGTGGCTCTAAGCCTGTTGGCACTTTCAAAAGACCATATGTGGCTTTAAGCCTACTAACACTTTCAAAAGACTAAACGTGGCCCTAAGCCTACTGGCACTTTCAAAAAACCGAACGTGGCTCCTAGCCTATTGGCTCCTGCTTAGGTGCAACAGTGGCTCTAAGCCTGACGGCCAAAGCCAAAGCCCAGAAATGGTGTCTTGCCTGTTGTCCCATGTAGCCTAACATTTGGCACCCCTGAGGCAACTATCCTAGTGAGGATTTATGGAAGGGAGTTGTGAAACAAAAGAAATCAATAAATAAACCATAAATCATATTTTATAAATACGCCAATAGCATCAATAATACATATTGCATTATGGCGACCAAATGGAGCCAATTACCAAAAAAAAAAAAGGGACAAAATTTAGCTCAAATCCTCGGCAGAACCACTCCCCTTACGCTCCTTTGCCGCTTCGCTCGGATCTGCCTCGGCTGTTGTGGCCTTAGTAGCTGCTTAGGCTAAGGAGGCACCTAGGGTCTACAAAGAACTCTAGAGGGGGTGGGTCGGAGGAGTCGGACATACCATTTGGAACCACCGGGTCAAGTTCTAGATGCTTGTGTTTAAACACACAACACTCGTAACCATGTTTTTAATTAGCTTCAGGGCCTCTGCAGTCCCTCCTCCATTACTTCCCTTGGTCCCCGCCCGCCTCGGGAGTGGAGAGAAGACACTCATCCCTAGCGCCCGATTTCTAGCGTGAGTGACGTCCGTCAACCTGCTGGTAGTCTCCGCCCGCTTACACTTAGCCTCCTCTTTCTCGCAACAGCCGCATCTCGACCCCAGCTAAGTAACCTTCCTCCTTGCATTTGCATCACCTCGTCGTGGATAACAAACCAAATTTAAGCAACCTAGGCTCCCTCTTTAGCCTTGTCCCTATCCTTCTCCGCCCCCTCAATCTTCTCTACACCAACCTTAGCCTCCCGCTCCCAGTGCTTAGACCTAGATTTGTCCTTGGCCAAGGAGGCGTCCAAGGCCTAGTGCTTGGAAACTGCTGACTAAGCATAAAGCCATAGCTCCTCAATATCGTCCAACTTGGCATGGAATTCCCTATGCTGGCGAGCCATGTTCCGAATAGCGATGACATTCTCCAAAATAGATGTTAGAGGAAAATCACAACACAAAACTCACGTTCAGGTACTAAAAGTCAAAACATACTAGCACAGTCGACTCGTTAAAGTCGTGGTTGTGGATAAGCATCCTGTCTTCGGCCACGCGTTGGAAAGACTTTCGATCCAAATAGCCAAGAAGGGGATGGAGTACTCCTCAGCACGGGCCGGAGAAGAGTGGGGTAGAGGTCATGCATATGTGCAACTGAAGACTCTCTCTTATTAAAGGGGCTCTAGCGATCAATGATTTCCAAGGCAGCCTTTGGACCAAGAGCCACAGTGTCCACAGAAGGATAGTCCCACTTTTGTGACAGAATATACAAGTCGAGCATCAACTAATCAGGTAGCCTTAGCCTGCAAGGGCCAACATTTGCAAGCCTGGCTGAGAACGACGGCCCAATGGCTGTCTTTGATAGAGCCTCCCCCACAACTCCATCAGCATTAGGAGGCCCCCGCCAGACCCCATCCTCCGATGCACGTTCTTTCGGGAAGCATCCTAGAGGCACCTCCAAAGCCGGCAGCACCGGGAGGCTCATTCTGGGGAGTCCATAGTAATTACTAACAGGCTCTTTTGAGCCTCTTCATCTGGGCTAGACCGCTTTGGTCGCTTTCTGCCAGATACTTCAGAGCCGGGGGTAGTCTCCCCCTAAGCGCTCGTCGCTTGCTTTCACATCCGTGCTGTGAATTCGGAAGCAAGGCTAGACATATCTTCCTTCCTCTCCTCAGCTGGGTAACTAGCAGTTGGATCCAACCAGTCCACAAAGCCTTCTAATCCCGTGCCGGTAGCCTTGATATGTCCGGTTATGATCTTTCCTTTCTTCTTTTTCACCGCCTAGGCAGTCTTTATCTTTCCATTCTTCTTACCAAACCGAGGGGCAGGCTTTGGGTCTTGTATAGCTAAAGGTGATTGATCAGGTCAAACAAAGCTGACCAAGGCTCCTTTAGCAATCTCGACCTGAGGCTCTTCAGTGGACCCCGCTAGTGAGGAGCTGCCCGGGATCGACTTCAGAAGGTCAGCAAGGAAAAAATGTTCACCCCTGACGAGCTCTTCTAGTAGTGAGTGAGGGATGACGATGACTATTTAACGAAAGTGGCTAGCACCTAACTCTCGCAAGTTCTTCACTGACAAGAGGAGCCTATGATTGAGCTCCGCCTCAGTAATCTCAAGCAACCATCTGATACGCTCTAGATTGGCCTTCTCTACCCAACTAACTAACCGACCTCTAAAATGGGCATGTCAGAGTGTAGGCGATCTGGAAAAGAACAAGCCCCATCGAGCAAAGACAAACCTGGGAACCGAAGGGACTAGTTCAGGTCAAATGGGAGCCCAAGAGAGCCTAGCGTCTCATACCATAGCCCTCTCACTAAAACAACCCCTTTCACCTCAGTCTTATGGAAGTCAAGGAGCCTAGTTACAAATAGCAGTAAGAGGCTATGGGCTCACATAGATAGTCGGCCCTCAATCCCAAGCTTCAAAGTGTAAATAAAACAAATCTCTACCAGTGAAATATCCAACTGGTAGAGAAAGTTTAGCACACTGCAACCCATCAAGATCCAAAAAATGTTTGGTGGGATGAGATAGGAGGTGCCTAGGGTGAAGTAAACAGAAATGTCACTAACGATTTGTATTTGTGAAGCAAAGACCAACAATAACCAAGCCACAAGTGAAGTAGACGGCATTATCTACCCCTCCTACAATTGAGGCAGTAGCTCCATCTAACAATTCCAGACTAATATCAGCAAGGACTTGACAAAAGGATCTCAACTCCTCTACGCATAAGAGCCATACACGTTTGGCAAGCAATACCCTGTGGGTCCTCTTATGCCTACATGACTGGTAGAAGTCTCTTCTTGACTTCTTGCCATACTACAGGCAAAAACAAAAAAAAAAAAAGGATTATCTTGAGGACCTTAAAGCAGTGAAGGCGTCAAAACCTTGGAGAGATAAAAGAAATCCCCCTTTGGAGGTTTGACAACCCACAAATAACCAAACCTAATGGGATGATCCCAAACCTGGGAATATCCTAGAAACCACCTATAGCTTCGTCACCAAAACCCCATTGATGAACAATGGATGCAACCTCAAAAGAGGCAAAAACGTTCTAAACACAATGATACTCCATAGACAAAGACACGAAAAACACAATGGAGGCAATGCAAACGAAGTTTGTAAGAACTCATCGAAAAATTAAAAGATGTCAAGGGGGCTCCGATGATTGCTTTGAAGCAACGATTCACAGAAGCATAGGAGAAAAGAAATTACAGTAGGTGAAAGGTTTTGTGAAATAGTAAAAGAGGCAACATTCGGAGCCTAACCCCTATATATAGGGGTAAAACATCAACAGGCGCATTAAATGTGCCGTTAGAACATCATGTGCGGTAAAAATATTGGGAAATGTGTGCTACCTACATACCTTGTGACCAAACGCGCTTCACCTTCCTGCACGTTCGGTGTACACATTAATTTTCCATTCCTTTCGACTTTCCACACTCGAGGTTTAAAACACAGTATTTTCCCTAACTGAAAAAGCACGAAATTCCAACCGTGGAAAAGGGGGGCATTTTGAGTACCATGGTCTTTAAACCCACTACTCAATGGGCCCAAGGGCCGCCTGGCCCACAATGTGAAGTGGCCCAAGCTCACCTACCTTATTAAAATTAGAGAGCACTATCTAGACGGGAGAATCCGAAAGCCCACTATGAGAGCCAGGGTGTCTTCCTAGAGGCCAGCTTCAGGGTAGCATGTCTAGAATTTTAAAGTCCCCCAGTCGGTCATCCTTCCACATATGACAAGTTCGTTATGGATAAATGGATGAAGGTGGGAAATACGCAAAAGATATTTATCCGCGAATTTTCTAGTTTCCAAGTCTCTTACTTCTCGACAACATTAATCCTTGATAAGGAATAATTTCTTAAAAACATTAATCCTTGATAAGGAAGAATTTCTTAAAAACATTAATCCTCAATAAGGAATAATTAATCCTTAATAGGGAAGGAGAGATTTTATCACTAAAATTACGAGATTTTCTTTCCTAAAAGCAAGGAGTGGTTCATGTATAAATCAGGAAGACCCCCCACAAGGAGAGGGTAAGCAATTCCAACTGCGTATACTTTCTTCTTCTTCCTTTTCATAATTTCGTTGACTTAATCATCGGAAAGGCGGCCAGCCCACCTTCGTTGGACTGCCCTTTTGCAGGTTTACAGTGCGCAACTGATGTCCAGGGGTTCAAACGATTTAGGTAACAACAGCTTCCACTACTTTGAGCCACCCAAATGAACCCTCTTTTCCTTCGGAGCCACACTAACTCTGACCTTTACTAGTTACTACATCAAAGATATGTTAAATAATAAATAATTGAACTATACTGCACAAATAATTCCGTAATTTCTTAATTAAAGATTATTTTTATATTAAAACAAAAAATAATTAAAATTTCAATATTCTCTGGATCATCAAATTGTAATATTATAATCCCCTAATATTTTAATATTATATTTGAAAACTTAGAAGAGTTTCGAATCCATGATTTACTAAAATCTCAACTTCTCTTGTCAAAGTTAATTTACCCTCTAATCCCCATCAAATTTTGAAATTACTTTCTCCATTTTACTATAATAAATAAATAAAAATGTGCTATAAAAAATACAGAAAAATATTAAATATTATTAAAATTAAGAATAAACTTGTATGTTATAAACTTATTTAATCTTTACATTGGAATGTTTTTTTAAAATAAATCTTGGAATGTTAAACATCGTAAATAATTTAAGAGTAATATACAAAAATAATTTACTAACTTTAATAATTTACTAATTAAAATTAACATGATCTTTATATAATGGAGGAACTATCTCAAATGGTTTTTAAAAAAACACATGAAAAATTATTTATCAATTTTAAGACTATTTTTATTTTTATGTACTTATGTCTAGTTCAAATAATAGAGCGCACACCATTTTAATAATTACATAAGGCATAGGAAGAAAGGGATCTAGTTCTTAGTCACAATTACTACCTTAAAATTAAAGTGTATTAAAAAAAACTTTTTTTTATTTTTATTATTTTTACTCTTTTTTTTTTCTATTTTCTTTATTCATATTTCCTTCCAAATTCAATAAACAAATATTACCTTGTTCGTATTTTACTTCACTCTTTTGTTTTCCTTCTACTTTTATCTTAATTTTCTTTTGCTTGCATTATTCAAACTTTCTAAGAATCAAATATAGAAAGAAAAATTAAAAATTTAAGATTTTATTTGGTTAGAAAACATTTCTATTTTAGTTATTAAAATAGTAGTTTTTATTCTTTTTCTTTACTTTTACTTTCTTTCTTTTTTTAATTTTAAGCTCTAATATTAATCAATAAACAGTAATATTTGATTTCAAAACTCGCTATTTTGAGTATTTTGTCAGTCATTCAGAAAAATATTTTATAGTTTTCATGTTTTGTTTCGTAAACAATTTTTCAGTTTTTTTCCTTTTTCTTGATTTATGCGAATGCCCTAGAATGTCTTTAAACCAAGGATAAAAATATTAATTTTCGAAACAAAAGATAAAAATATCAATAAATATGGATATATAGATGCATGCATGCATTTTACAGAGAAATTAAAAATTATATAAAATTCATGTAAATACTTTTTAAAAGTTTAAAATATTAAAATTTAAAATTTATTTTGAAAAATCAGGAATTTTTATCTTTTGAAAAATTATCAAAAATAATTGTAATATTAAAATTTAAATATAAATCATTGGACTATATCCATTAAAAATAAATTATTATTATTATTATTATTATTATTATTATTATTATTATTAAAATCATAATGCTTATGTTTTAAAAAATTATCGTGAAAATAACTGTAATATTAAATTTTAAATAGATATTATTAGAATTTATCCATTAAAAATATACTATTATAATTATTGTTATTATGTCTAGCTCATGTAATGAAGCGTTTTAACATAGGACATACGAAAAGGGTTCAAGTCTTAGTGGAATAATTTACTACATTATTTTGTTTGAAAAATTATCATATAAAAATAATTGTAATATTAAAATTTAAATAGATATTATAGGAATTTATCCATTAAAAATAAATTATTATTTTTATTATGATTATTACGTTTTATCTTTTAAAAAATTATCATAAAAATAACTGTAATGTTAAAATTTAAATAGATATTAGAATTTATCATTAAAAATATATTATTATTATTATTATGTTTTATTTATAAAAAAAATTGAGTGTGGAATCAATTCAAAAGACATTAGTGAAATTTGGACAGTTGGATTATCAATAGGATAAATCTAGAGCGTTGGATGGCTTGGTCAACTAGTTAAAGATACGGCTATTTTTTCAAAACAATCGGAAATATATCTCTGATATCTCAGATATTACTGGATTTAAAAAAAAAACATACATCTCGATATATCGGGGCCGATTAATTGCCGATTTCACAGGCGACTTTTTGGCTATCTCTCGGAGTGTGTTTTTTTTTTTTTTTTTTTGACAAAAAACTGAAATATCATTGACTCAAAATGGTAATACTTTTACATATCAACATTGTGGGTACCATGGCTTTTTAAGCCTAAACCCACTCCGTTTCATTAGGCTCACAGAGCAGCCTACCAAGCTGTCTGGCCATGAAGCTACCCAAGCATTACCACTACACTAAAAAAAAAAAAAAAAAAAAAAAAAACCACACGGAACTCCACCGTATGCAAATTTAAAAACCCGTGTAATCACGAGTCCCCACCGACCAATTCACCGCATATGGAAAAATACACAAAGTAGATATTTATCCTGAATTTTCTAATCTCTAAATCATTTATTTGGAAGGATAATCCTTAATAAGGAAAAATAGATATTATACCTTAAAAGGATAATCTTTGATAAGGAAAATGCATCTTATCCCATAAAAGGATAACTTGATAAAGAAATGTGATCTTATCCCATAAAAGGATAATCATTAATAAGGAAAAACATATATTATTCCTAAAATAAGAACGGAGATTTGGGAACCGAACCCTATAAATTGGGAAGATCCCCCACAAAAAAAAAATGCAATTTCTACTATCTCAATCTCCTCCTTCTTCCTCTCCATATTGCTGACTTAATCATCGGAGAGGCGGCTGGCCCACTACCACCGAATCGCCCTTTTTGTAGGTTCACATTGCGTCGTAGATGCCCCGTAGATCAAACGAACAAAATTGGTTCTTACAATTGGCATTGAGGGTACCATGGCTTGTGCCCAAACTCCATCACTAATAGGCCCGCGCCCGGGCCAAGAAGCCCACCATTTGGCTCCGCCTCATGAAGCGGCCCAAAACAGCCCACTACACTAAAGCCACACGAGAACCCACCGTATGTGCAACCCTAAACCCGCGCTGATCCCGAGTCCCCCACCGACCACCTCACCGTGCATACTGAAAATATACAAAGTAGATATTTATCCCCGAATTTCCTAATCTCTAAATCATTTATTTGGAAGGATAATCCTTAATAAGGAAAAACATATATTATACCTTAAAAGGATAATCCTTGATAAGGAAAATAATCTTATCCCATAAAAGGATAATCCTTGATAAGGAAAAACATATCTTATCCCATAAAAAGATAATCATTAATAAGGAAACATATATTATTCCTAAAATAAGAACGGAGATTTGGGAACCGAACCCTATAAATTGGGAAGATCCTACGTAAAAGTATGCAATTCCTACTATCTCAACCTCCTCCTTCTTCCTCTCCATATTGCTGACTTAATCATCGGAGAGGCGGCAGGCCCACTACCGCAGAATCGCCCTTTTTGCAGGTTCACATTGTGTCGCAGATGCCCCGTAGATCAGACGAACAAAATTGGTTCTTACAATTGGCGTTGTCTGTGGGAAATCGAACAAAAAAGTCTCGCCGACAATTGGCAAGAGCTTGGCTCCAACGGCTATCCAGTAGCCCTCGTCATTTGGAGCTCGGTCGATCCCCCATTCCACATCTGATTCGTCCGGGGTAGTCGCAATGTCATGCAACCCTGTGATCCAACCGCCAGAAGATAAATTCCTCCATTAGCGCTAAGGTGGAAGAGGAACAAAGCAGTTAAACAAGAAGGAGTTGCAAAGTCATGTTAATCCGGGCCATGACTCGTGATTGAGAACCAGAAACCTAGAAGAGGTATTATCAATAAAGCCTTTTAAATATCCCCATCAAATCTTTGCATACTAATATAAAAGCTCGACGGGCCCAATAAATGATCTATTCTACTGCAGATAGATTACACCTAACCGGTCTATATCAAAAAAAAAAAAGTTCGGGCGGTGCAAGAAACTGACATGTCCGGCCCAGCATAGATCACATCTAGCTGGTCAAATTAAAAGTCCGGTGGCACAAAGAAATGATTCGGCCTGGCCAAAGATAGATAATTTAACCTGGTCAATTCTAAACCGGCACAGAAACCCACCCGTCCGCCCAACATAGATCACATCTAGTCAGGTCAAATTAAAAGTCCGGTATGCTAGCAAATGACTCGCCTACTTCAAGATAGATAACTTCTATCGGGTCAATTTAAAGTCCGTGGCGCAGAAATGATTCGCCCACCCAACATAGATCACATCTAGCCGTCAATTCTAAAGTCTGGCACAAAGTAAAGAAAATGACCTACCCGACCCGAAGATAGATAACTTATAATGGGTCAATTCTAAAGTCCGGTGGCAATGAAATCGATTCGTCCGCCTAACATAGATCACATCTAGCTGGTCAAATTAAAAGTCCGGGTGGCGTAGTAAAATGACCTGCCCGGCCAAGCATAGATAACATCTAGTTGGTCAATTCCAAAGTCCGGATGGCGCTAAATGCCCTATCCGGCCCGGCATGGTTAATATCCAGCCGACTCATATTAAAGTCCGGATGGCGCTAAATGCCCTATCCGGCCCGGCATGGTTAATACCCAACTGGCTCAGAATAAAAGCCCGGACGGCACTACATGACCTGTCCGGCCCGGCATGGCTAATGCCCAACCGGCTCACATTAAAGGCCGAATGGAGCTAAATGCCCTATCCGACCAGGCATGGCCAAAGCCCAATAGGCCCACATTAAAGTCCGGATGGTGCTAAATGTCCTATTCGGCTTGGCATGGCCAAAGCCCAGCCGGCTCAGATTGAAGTTCGGATGGCGTAGTAAATGACCTATCTGGCCCAGTATAGATAATATCTAATTGGTCAACTTGCGCCCGTGATGGCGATTAACTCGACGATGTCCGCCCGGCATGGCTAACGCCTACCGCTCCGGGATTGGCACGGACTTACGAAGAATGACCGATCCGGCCCAATATAGATAATATCTAACTGGTCAACTTAAAAGCCCGTGATGTATGACATTCAACCTATCCGACTGTGCATGGTTAATATCCAAATTTCGCCATATTAAAGTTCTGATGGCGCCAATGCCCTATCCGCCCTGCATGGTTAATACCCACCGGGCTCGTAATAAAAGCCCTGACGTGGTGCATATGATCTCGCTCACCGACATGGCTAATGCCTAGTCGGCTCACATTAAAGGCCGGATGGCACTAAATGCCCTATCCGACCCGGCATGGCCAAAGCCCAACCGGCTCACATTAAAGTCCGGATGGCGCTAAATGCCCCATCCCGGCCTCTAAGATGGCCAAAGCCCACCGCCAGATTGAAGTCCGAATGGCGCAGCGAATGATTCCATCCGACCCAAAGATAGATAACATCTAACTGGTCAACTTTAAAAGCCCTGATAGCGATGAATCGACTAGTCTAAACACGGCTAACCCCACCGCCAGACAGTCCGATACAAGAAATGACCTATCCCATTTCTAGTATAGATAACATCTAATTGTCAACTTACAAGCCCGGATGGCGCACATGACTGGTCCGCCATGCCCGCAGATGGCAACGCCTAACCGGCCATATTAAAGTTCTGGATTGCTACTTACATGACTGATCGGGTCTCGGCACGGCTAATGCCCACCGCCAGACAAAGCCCGATGCATGCTTACATGACCTATCCGACTCAGCATGGTTAATTCCCAACAGCTCGACATGTACCTGACGGAGCTAAATACCCTATCCCGCCCGGCGATGGCTACGCCCAAATTTAGTCTTAATAAAGTCCGACGATGCTAATGCCCAAGCCGTCTAGCACTTCCTTGGCGCCTTAGACTAGCTCTAAGTCAGTCTCGACAATTTATAAAGGCCGTGATCGTGCCTAAGCTTGTGCTTCTTCACCTAGGGTGTGCTCGCGCCTTGTTTCACTCAAAGGTGACGGATCAGCCGACGGCTAATAAGGCCCTCTTCAAATGATCTCGGCCTGGGCTTCCTGCTTGACCCTCGCTTGGGAAGAGCTACCCGAGATTGACTTCTTTCAAAAGATCAACAAAAACAAAATATTCACCCCCAACGACCTCTCCTGGCAACAAAAGGGGTATAACAGGATCTATGTAAGGAAAAGAGCTGGAGCTTAACTCCTGCGAGTTCTTCATTGCCAAGAGGAGCTCATTCCTCTCCCTCTTAGTGATCTCGAGCCATCGACTGATGTTGAGAAACATGCGATTCACACGTGCTTTATATCCAAACACAAGTTCAACACATGCATTAATTCTCTAAGTCCCTTCAACTTTCTCCACTCAAGGTTTAAAAACACCGTATTTTTCCCGATTGAAGAAGTACCAACCTTCAACTGAGAAAAAGGGGGGCATTATGAGTACCATGGCTTTTTAGGCCCAAACCCACTGCTCAATAGGCCCGGCGCCCGCGCAAGCCCACTGCTTGGCCCGCCTCATGAAGCGGCCCAAGACGGCCCACTACACTAAAACCACACGAGAACCCACCAGAAGGTGCAGTCCTAAAAACCCGTGTGGGATCCCGAGTCCCCTAGCCGGCCACCTCACCGCATATGGGAAAATACAAAGTAGATATTTATCCGACTTCCTAATCTCTAAATCATTTATTTAAGGATAATCCTTACGCTTAAAACATATATTATACCTTAAAAGGATAATCCTTAATAAGGAAAAACAAATCTTATCCCATAAAAGGATAATCCTTGATAAGGAAAAACAGATCTTATCCCATAAAAAGATAATCATTAATAAGGAAAAACATATATTATTCCTAAAATAAGAACGAAGATTTGGGAAACGAACCCTATAAATTGGGAAGATCCCCCACAAAAAAAGGTATGAAATTCCTACTATCTCAACCTCCTCCTTCTTCCTCTCCATATTGTTGACTTAATCATCGGAGAGGCGACTGGCCCACTACTGCCGAATCACCCTTTTTGCAGGTTCACATTGCATTGCAGACGCCCCGTAGATCAAGCGAACAAAATTGGTTCTTACAAACATATAAATCAAATTACTAAAAACATTAAAGCACATAAGAATCAACCCATGGAAAGGTCTAGGGACATTTTTGAAAATTTTAAATTTATCAAAATTTCCAACAAAAAATAATGAGACTTTGTCTTAGAGGCAAAACATGGAGAAGACTTTTTCTCCAAGTCAAGACATGGACGTGGGCAATTATTTGAATGGTGGAAAGTCACTTGGGGAGCAATACTCTTTAGTGGATACATGGACAATTATTGGAGAAAGTGGGCTGGTGCAATTACTCAGAAATGCCTATAAAAGTGAATAAAAGAATCAGAGATAGGGGGATCATCAACTAAGACTCAAAACCGAGCAACATCATTTGAGAATTTCTCTTATTTTTCTACAAGTTCATCAACAGTCATTTCCATATTCTTAGCTTAGTTTTACATATTTTTCTTTACAAGCATTTGTTACTTCACAACTTTCTTGCTTCAGCACTTGATTTTCAGTCCAATTCTACAATGAAATCCGTTATTTTTCAAATTAAGCCGTTAAATTTCCTCTTAGCTTTCAATTTAGCCCATGCAATCTAATTTTCAAGGCATTTTTTCGCTTAGAATCTAGGGAACTGTCAAGTGAACTAGGGGATCCATTTTTCGCTTAAGAAGAAGTTGGATTTTGGCACAATTTCAGTTCGAAAATACTATAATTTCCTAGCACGCCCACACATTCACCAATTTCCATATTTTTTTGTATGGTCTAGTGAATTCCACTAGAAAATTCATCATAACATATTTTTGGCCCGCCTGGTGGGGCACTTTTTACTAAAAAAATGCCATCATAATTAAGGAGTAAGACAATTGTAGAGTCTCCGGACTCGGGATTTGATACTGCAGAAGCAGCACAAGAAGGAAGGGTCCCAACCCTGGTGGAACAAATAGAAAACCTAATGAATTCTCTAATACGACGGCAAGGGAATCCATCCAACAACCTATTGATCAAGTGGAAGGAAGGGGTGCAAGTAATGTGGATGTGCCTATTATTTTCTTTAATAAATTTAATGAATTTTAGGCTCCCATGCAAGAAATAAAGAGCTAACGAATGGTCATGACTGCTTTTATGGAAGAAATGAAGCAGCAATCTCAATCCATCGTGGAAAACCTTAAAGAAAGAGGGTAACCAAGGCAAGAAGTTGCTTCTAAGCCTGAAAGGAAACTTTCTAACGAACTCGGGGGACAACATTATGAGAACCTAAGAGAAGCTGGTGAATTTCACCGCTCACCTATGCAGGTAGAGGCTAGATAACTTCCTCTACATAGGAGAGAGGGTGTTACTTTGGAGAACGTAGCAAGGGAAAGACCTAATGTAGCTAGAGCCATAGCCCCTCATAGGATCTTTACTCAGACTAATCCACTTACATAGCCTAAAGCATATGAAGGGGGCTTTTCTTTCAATAGAGACCCGGGGGAGGGGGGGGGGGAGGGGGGCATCATACGGCTTACATGAGTGAATGGCAACAGGGGACAACAATATCAACAAGTTCCTCGATAGCCTTTTGGGCAACCAACCCTAGTACCATATTTAGGAGCAATAAGAGAGACAGTGCAAGGGTTATATGGGCCAAGCCTCAAGCAAATTAGTCGCTCGGAGTTCTACAAACCATATCCATAAACGATAAAACATGAGAAACTCCTACCTAAGTGGTCATTGTGATCCTGATTTCTCCCGGTTCTTCGAGAAGATGGTCAATCCGCCCAAGATGTTGCTGGGGATTCACTTATGCAATGTGGAGTTACTAACTAAGAGAATTTCATACTTCAAGTCGCATCGTTTCTAAACTCTTTGATAGGGCAACATTCACTTGGTATACAACATTGCCAAGGAACTCCATTCGAAGTTAGCAGGAGATGGAAAGGCAATTCCATACTCAGTTCTTCAGGGCTGAGCCTAAAGTGTGCATTATAGAACTGTCTAGAGTGACTCAAAGAAATAGGGAGACCGCTAATTTTTTTTATCTCCGGTTCAAAAAGATAAGAAATGGATGCAAGATCCATCTTCTAGAGATAGATTACGTGAAAATGGCCTAAAGAGGTTTGGACATTGAGTTGAGGAAAAAAATTCCAAGGTACGGAATTTAGAGATTTTTATGAACTTGCAGCTAAGGTGACAGAATATGAGGAGCTGCTCAAGGAAGAAAGTTATCAGAGAAAGAAGTCCATGGGAACTTGTCACGCCCGATTCCCTGGCCGACCCGATGCTGGGCCAATCCGCGAACCGAGTTCAAAAGTAGAACATATACGACTCTTTACTCCGCTAATCGACATCGTATATCCAAGTCTTATAATATATCAACATATCATATACAAAAGTCCAAAATAAAACTACCAATCGTAGTGGTGTTTGGCGTGATCATATATACAAGATCAATCCCAATTACATATTCAAAACTATATATTTAAGATTTCATCATCGTAATCTGAACCTACAAAGGATGAACCCCTACCGTGTGTCGCCCTAGAGAACGCCATGAATATCGCTGTCTCTTTCTTCTATACCTACACGGATTAAAAACCCGTGCTAAGCTTTACGCTTAGTGGGAAACATATGTAATATGCATATACACATATATATTAAGCGTATAACAATAACAGATATTAGAAATTGCATGCATTCATATCATGGACTTATACAAGTACTTATGCTTATAACAGACTTATGCTTATTCGAATCTCCCGTAGGAGTTACAGAGCTTATTTTTATATAGAACTTATACTTATAACAAACTTATGTTTATTCGGGACTCCCGTAGGAGTTATAGAGCTTATTCTTATGTAGAACTTATACTTATAACAGACTTATGTTTATTCGGGACTCCCGTAGGAGTTACAGAGCTTATTCGTATTCATAAATACCCGTAGGTATTACAGATCAGAACGATACACCTTCATTTCCTCTTATTCATTATTCAGGTTATTATCATATAACTATGGGAATACCTAGACTAGTACTAATAAATAAGGAAGACACAACACAATAAGTATCTAAAGATACTATACGCATCAAGTGTCGTGAAAGATGAAACAGAGTGCCGGGCACTAATCAACATGAGTGTCGTAAAGACTAATCGTAACAAGAGGTCGTGAGCACTCACTCAGAAATCAGGAGGTCAGTATCATCAGGAGGCCGGGCACTAACGTAATGAGTGTCGCGCATCATCAGAGTTCCAAGCACTAATCGTAATGTGAGTGTTGTCGCACTAATCAAAACAAGCGCAGGTCGTCAGACTAACAGAGTACCAAGTACTACACCGTGGAGTGCGTTGTCATTTAATAATTGCTCTAGGCATTCCTATTATTATATGTATTCGTGAACTTCTTATCTTATTATCGGGGGCATGTACTTTGCTCCATCGAACTCGCCTAAGGTGAGGTACGGTACATTTTTCAATTTAATTTCACCATTTTCTATAATTTCCGTATGCGAATTTTAGCTTAAATAATACGCAAAAAATAACAAAACAGGCTTGCGGAGCCATTCAGACCGCAGATAAATCGACCGTATCGGCACAGTTCTAAGCCAGGCCGACTGCATGTGCTTAGCCGCACCGGGTACGCTTTGCTACTACATCACCGTATCCGGTACAGTTCAAAGGTGTACTCTATTGTGTCTCCGAATTTGCCTAAATGGTAATTTCACTCCATTTTTCATGCACTTTTCTTTCATAGATCACTTCTATTACATCCTTCATCAAAAACTAACATGGAATCCCTCAAAACAACTCCACCAATACTTTTAATTAGTCAAAGAATCCAAGGATTCTTACCCAAGTTCACCCAATTCTACAAAACCTTGGAACTGGAAGGATTCCATATCTAATTGCATTATCAACTAGGATTTCCAACCAAACTTCCCTTAAATCTAGAGTTAGGATGTCTTCTCAACAAAACCCTAGAAAAGGAACCAAATTAATCTCCAAAGAAAACCCTAGCAATCCATACCCAAATAGTTTGTGTACAAAAATCATACCAAAATCCATGCAAAAGTCACGTATCCATACCTTGGCTTGATCTCTCCCTTTCTTCCTCTTCTTCTCCTTCCTCTTCCTCTCCTTCCGTAGTTTATTTGGAGACCAAAAATAACTCATTTTTGGTCTCCCTACTCTATTTATAGTTAAATTTTTCCTTCATTTACCTTTTTGGTCCTCCCTCTTTCTCTTATTTGCATGAATGTTTATTTTATTTCATTTTTGACCTCTGGTCTCATTAATCCATGTCTTTGATGCCCCTTTTTGGAGAATTTACGATTTTGTCCTCAAGTCTTGTACAATTTTCGGGTTTTTCAATTTTCCATTTTTCGTATTTAATTTACGAAAATTTTAATTTATGCCTACAAAATACCCTAAATATGTTGAAAACAACTAAGGTATATTTCGGGGTGTTACAGAACCTATTGTCAAAAGGTGAACCAAGAGGCGATAGTGGCATATCTATCTACTATAGGGACATTCACATGTCCTCTTTTGGTAGAAAAGGCACCTGATTTGTGGAAGAAGGCACAAGTTGTTGGTATACACGTTTATTATACTTTTGAGGTATCAAAACAGAGGAAATATTCGATTTCTTGGTGAAAGAAAAATTCATTACCTTCCCTAAAGACCATTGGATCCCCAATAAGGATGAACTAAGGGGAAAGACTTACTGTAAGTACCACAATTCATGGAACCACACTACTAGTGCATGTTAGGGTTTCAAAAATGTCATACAAGACAGGATCAACAGAGGGATACTCAAGTTCCTTGACAAAAAAGAGGCTATGGCAATCGATGAGGATCCTTTCCCACCAGTGGCCTTAATCAACATTGTTAGCTTCAACCTAAGAGCATTAATAGAATCCAAGAAGGCGAGAAAACTCCCTCCAAGAAAGGTATGGGTCCCTAAATATTGTCGAGTTCGTGTTGATAAATTGAAAAATCAGTGGTCTGCAATTTGTATAGATCCTCCATCAGGGAGAAATTTTGTGAAGGGGATATAGCAAGGAACATAGCAGCATAACCGATTCTCCAAGGAAATGAGACTTTCCCCAAAAGGCAAGATGAACTCCCCAGGATATGGGTTTGTTCTTCCCATAGAAAAAGTTGTAGAAAAGCCCACCCTTCCACGGGATAGGTTCACTACTCCAAGGGAGAACGATGCAGGCAAGTTTAGAGAATGTTCCTCGAGAAACAAAACCTTTTCTTCAAGGGGTAAGTTCATTCATCTAAATGAAAAAGATATAGGAAAAGTTACTGTTCCAAGGAAGAAGGCAAACAAAACTATTTTTCCAAGGGAGAGAGCTAAGGGCAGATTTCCAAGAGGTGGATTTGGGGATAGAGTTGCTCCTCTAAGCAAATGAAGGTTTCTGCTAGAGGACAGAATCAACCCTCCAAAAGGTAGATTCTTTCCCCTAAGAGAGAAGATTGCAGACAACTTCACTTCTTTAAGGGAGATGGCAGGGGAAGGACATGTTCCTCCAGTCATACCTGGTTTTCCAAGAGGTGGACCCAATTCTCCAAGGTACAAAATGATGTCTCCTAGGAACAAGTTCACTTCTCCAAAAGATATGGTAGGAAACAAACCTTTTTTTTCAAAGGAGAGGGTTGCAAAGATGGAAAGGCCTGTGAGGTGTATCATTCCTCTTAGGGTTTCTCTTGTTCAAAGGTGGCATGTGGTACAACACAAAAAATTTCCCTAAATTCTTTCCAAGACTCAGAAGAGGAGGATGTAAAGTCAAAGAGTAGCTGATAAAAAGCAGCTCATTAATGAACCTGATAAAACACTCTTGGAGAAGAATTAGACAATGTGAAGGAAGGAATGGTTCCTAGCTTGGAAAAAACAAAGTATAGGAGGAAAGCTATTGAGGATATGGAGTCAGTGAGCAGTGTAGATGAAGTAATGGACTCAGAGGCCTTATTAATAGGTGAATTCCCTATTTCTTTACATTGTTCCATTGTTTCTTTAACATCACCAACTATCTTCAAGTCAAAAAAGGCAAAGGAAGACCCAGTGGAGGTAGAAGGGAAGCACCCTGTGACAAAGGAAGATGAGGGCCACAATAGGGTCATCATAGAATCCTCTAAAGAATGTAGACCCCAGAAGGTGATACTTGAGAAACCCTCTGTGGAAATTACGAGGCACATAAAGCCTTTGTACATAAGAGCCATCTCAATGGTAGACCGGTATCCAAGGTACTGATAGATAATGGATCAGCGGTAAATGTAATGTCATTGAGGATGTTGAGAGCTATGGGAAGGAGCAATGGTGATCTGATAGAAATAGAGGTGGTTATGTCTGCCTTTACTAGAGAAGTATCCAAGACCCTAGGGATACCACCTATAGATATCACCATTGGCAGCAAAACAACATTATCTGCTTTCTTTATGAAAGACTCTATTGCAAATTACAAGATTTTTCTAAGGAGGGACTAGAATCATGCCAACTAATGTGTGTCGTCCTCTTTTCATCAGTTCATACTATTTTGGAAGGGTAATGAAGTGGAGTTGGCGCGAGAAGATAAGCATCCCTTCATAGTGGATACATGATCTATGGAAGCCAAGTATATTGATTAGAAATTCGGTCTGATCAAGTTCACTAGTAGAAGGAAAGATGGGGTCCCAAGGAAAGCATACATGGACTCAAAGGGCTTTGTGAAAATCCAAAAGGAGGCGGCCAAACTCTTAAAAGTGACTACAATCGTGCCTTACAGGCCGATGAGTGATCCAATCATTAAGGAGATCGATGATGACTTATTACTCTCAAAAGGAAAAGGCAGTAGCTGCAATTACCATATTCAAAATGAAAATGCAGTAAACTGTGGAAATGATTGAAGAAGAGCACCTCCAAGACATTTGTGGGAATTAGATGATTTTTTGAATAGGATTAATATGAAGAAGATGAAGAGATACAAATGGAGGATTTAGAGCAAGCCCCTCCTAAGTTCGAAGACACGCAACCTCAAGTACACAAACCTAAGGAGGAAGTGAACCTCGACATTGTGGAGGAGCCAAGGATTACTTATGTTAGTTCCTTACTGCCTTCCAACTTGAAGGAAGGGATTATTATAATACTACAGGAGTTCAAAGACTGCTTTGCTTGGAATTATGACGAGATGCCAGGGTTGGACAAGGGCTTGGTGGAACACTACTTGCCTATCAAGTTGGAGTTCCACCTCTTTCAGCAACCACCTAGAAGAATGTCCAAAGAGGTAGAGCTAGCGCGAAGAGAGATCGAGAAGCTTGAAGGTCAAATTCATCGTACATAAGTGCATGTAGTGGTTGACAACATGTCCCTGTGATTTAAGAAGAATGTGAAACTTAGAGTTTTTGTAGACTTTAGGGATTTAAATGTCGTCACTCCTAAAGACATGTATGTAATGCCTATTGTTCACATGTTAGTTGACTATACTGCAAATAATGAATTATTGTCCTTCATAGACGGTTTCTCTAGGTAAAACCAAATCCAAATAGCTATTGATGATATATCTAAGACTACCTTTAGATGTCCTGGTTCCTTAGGGACATTAGAATGGGCGGTCATGCCCTTTGGTTTTAAGAACACTGGTGCAACTTACCAAAGGGCTATGAATGTCATATTTCATGATATGTTAGGCCACCACATAGAGATTTATATCGATGACATTGTGGTTAAATCTAAGAAGGTTGTTGAACATGTGAATCATTTAAGGAAAAAGTTTTGGAATGAAGAGACTCTATCAACTAAAACTCAATCCACTAAATTGTGCTTTTAGAGTTCAAGCCGAAAATTTTTTAGGGCTTTTGGTTCACTAAAGAGGAGTGGAAGTAGATCAAAACAAAGTTAAGGCCATCATTTCAGCCAAGGCTCCTCAAAATAAGAAAAAACTTCAAAAGTTCTTAGGTTAGGTGAACTATTTAAGGAGGTTCATCTCTAATCTGGTAGGGAAGACTAAGGTATTCTCTGACCTAATCAAGCTAAAGGAAGTGGAAGAGTTTAAATTAGAGGAACCTTTCTAAGCCCCCTATTTTAATGCCACTTCTGAGGGGTTGGCCACTTAAACTCTATCTGTCAGCTGCAAAAGAGTCTATAGGATGCCTTCCAGCACAAAATAATGTTGAAGGCCATGACCAGGCTGTTTACTATTTGAGTAGGATTCCAAATTTAGCAGACAGGTATACACCCATTGAAAGGTTGTGTTTAGCCCTATACTTTGCATGTATAAAATTGAGACATTACTTGATCAAGTCTCAAGTGTATGTGGTCTCCCAAATTGACTTAATCAAATACATGCTAAGTCGACTCTTAATCACTGAACGAATTGGGAAATGGTACCTTGATTTTTCAAAGTTCACCTTAGTCTATTTTCCACATAAAGGGGCAAGCTTTAGCTAACTTTCTAGCTAATCATCCTTCATTAAAAATCAAATCAAGAAAGGATGTGGAATTAGGGATATATGAAGTAGAAAAGCAACCTTAGGTTCTTAAGTTTGATGGCTTTAGCATGGAGAATTCCCCTAGAGTTGGGATAGTAATCATCTCACAAAAAGGGATAAAGACTACCCTATCTTACAACTTGGCCTTCATGTGCACCAACAATCAATCTGAATATGAAGCTTTAGTGATTGGTTTAGAGATCTTATTAGAACTTAGAGCATAAGAGGTACTTATCATTGGGGACTCTCAATTAGTGCTTCTGTGGCTAATAGGGGAATATAAATGCAAATAACTGTCGCTAAATTTCACATAATCGCTTTCACTAATTGTTAGATTCCTTTCACCCGGATTTTAATATAAAATAGGGAATCAAATCAGCTGACGAGCTAGTACAATGAAGCCTCAGTGTGAAGATGAGCAAAGAATTGACTCATAACTTCACAGATAGGAAGAAGAATCACCCCTAAGGATCATAGTTATAAGTCATCAAGATGAATACTCTTTAGTAGGAGACTGAGAACAGACTTATATTAGAAGGATCTCAACATGTCTCTGATGGTGAAAGCTCGATCATAACTAACAGAACTTTTGGAAAGAGAATTTACAGTAAAGGGACCTGGATGGGTTACTTACTGTATGCCTATCCTTCCCACAAGATGGTTATTGGTAAGCAAGTTCATGAAAGGGTCTCTGGAGCCGCATGCCAGGATAAAATGTATTATTTAGGAACATACATTGTTTAACCATCTCGAAAAATCGTGATCAATTACTCCAAGGCTACAAATGTCAAAGGTATGGCAAAGACAAAGAGTACCTATTGTGAACGATACTGAATTGTGGTAACGCGTCTTTTAGAGGAGGCCACACGGCCTTTAGAGAAGTGGGTCGGACTAATTGGGAAAATTTACTCAACTTCATCATACACTACTTCATCTTATTTAATGCATGACTACTTCACTAAATGGGTGGAGGCACACTTAAAGAAGGCAGAGTGAAGGATGTGAATCCATTTTATCAAGGATCCACTACAGATTTGAAATTCCTTCGTCCATTATAACTTACCAAGGCACTGATGTTTGACTGGGATGGATGACTATTTACAAGAACTATATGATTCCAACCCATCAGCATCCACTCCCTTTATGCTCAAGAAACAAGATAAGCTTCAATAAGTACTATTATGCTAACTCGCAGAGATGCTTGATGGATAACTTGTAGGACATACAGTTAATTCTCATCCTGCATCCTTACGGGTGATATAGCCCAAAACACCATTAATATATTCTGAATTTTGGTATGTTTTAGATCTTTTCTATGATTAATTAAGTAGCATTTTCGTTTCATATAATAATAGGTAATTCCATTTTGAATTGTAGGTCAAATTGAGATATTTTAGAGGTTAAAAAAGGAAAAAAATGAAGATCTTGCTCTAATGTCACAACGTCGCAACGTCGCCGGGCCTGTTCGCAAGTCTAGCCCTCCGGGGCCATAATAGGTTTTACTCTTTCAAGTGGGGTTTTTTTAAGGAAGGAGACCACTGTAAGGTTCAGAGATAATATGAGGTGATACACCATGGTGGAGGAGACACATGTAGATCTACATCGACTAGTTCTAGATCCTGTGAATCTGAGAAATAAAGATTTGACATCACCATCTTTTCAAAGATTATATTTTTCACCTTTTTTACTATCATGTTTCCTCTAGATTTTATGATGTACACTAATTTCATTTTGTTCTAAACTTACAATCTAGGTTTTTTGATGTATTTACATGAATTTATACTTAATTAGAATTCGACTTTTATTGTTTCAAGTGAGCAAACTGATTCACATGCTTGATTTTATTTGCATATTAAGAATCAAGCACATAGAATGTAAGTATGGATTTTCAATAGATCTCGAGGCTATATAGAGATAGACTTAGGTAGTGAATCAACCTAATTTAGCTTTGCAGTAATCATCTTAATTAGGAAGCGTGTAGGGCCTGGGATTCTAAGGCAATCGCTGTAAGTCGCACTGAGTCAGGAAGAAGAAACCTAGTATTAGTTAGTAGGTTACTTGACCTCGAGAGAGTCAGAATCAAATAATCAAGAATTGCCTTGAGAACCCCTTCTCACGAAACAATAATAGATTCTGGTTCAAATATGGCTGTTTGTCTAATGCACCAAAAACCCTAGAACCTCTTTGAGATATGAACCTCAACTTCATGTAATCAACTTAAGTGTTTTACTACTTAGTATTTTAATTTATATTTTTGTTCAAAATCATCACAACTATTCGTTTGGATATTAGAGAGGTAGTCCAATTTTAGTACTTAGCATCCCATTCCTCCATGTGGATCTATCTTTGTACGTTTTGTACATTATATTACTTGACAAGCGTATACTTACGCGAATAGGCATTAATTGCATATTTGCTCATGTAATTTTAATACAAAACATAGAAAACGCCTCTCAATGGGCTTATAGAACTTCTATAAGAGATTCCATAGGGGTAAGTCCTTATTCTCTAACTTATAAGAAGGATGTAGTGCTTCCGATGGAGGTGGTAGTTCCTTCTCTAAGGGAATCCAGACAGAATGACATTAATCCTCAAGAATACAGTGAGGCCATGAAAATGGAACTTGAGGCATTTGATGGGAAGAGATTACAAGCGCTCGACCACATCATGATCTAGAAAAAGAAGGTGGCTCGGGTCTACAACAAGCGGGTCAGAAGAAAGAATTTTGAAGAAGGGGAGCTCATTTGGAAGGTGGTGCTACCCATCGATTCTAAAGAAAGGTAATTGGGGAAATGGTCTCTTAATTGGGAGGGTCCATTTAAGGTTCACCAAGTACTTCTCGGATATGCCTATTGGTTATCAAGCCTTGAAGGGGAGTCACACAAAAGGTTCATCAATGAGAAGTACCTCAAGAAATACTTTCACACAATGTGGGAAATACTGGACATTGCCAAGAAAAGGTAGAGAATGAGGGAATAACAAGCACAAATGGTCCCATTGACCATTTTTGGATAGGGAAAACTATTCCTTCTAGTTACTTTGAGTGATAAAGTAGGTTGTTTTGGCCACTCACGGCTCAAACCTTTTGTATTCATCAATGTCATACTTGTTATACCCTCAATGTTTTATGAATAAATAAAGTAGGATTCCTAACCTCTTTAATCTTGGGGAAAATATGTATTAGCTTATGGTTTAAAAGGAAAGTAGGTTTTGTGATCCCTATTGATCCTAAATAAAGGCTTTTCCCCAAGAAGGGGTTTGTTGTGTCATAAATTCTCCAAAAGTAGGTTCCATGACCACTTTAGGATTGGAGAAATATGAGATGATCTAATGATAAAGTGGCTTCTTGGCCATTGCATTCGCTAGCACACTGATTTCTCCAAGGGTGTTTTGTTCCCTCTTCGGATAGGTCCTAGGACTATTTGGGTGATTAGAGAAGTAGGTATGAGACCAGTTCCTAGTAGGATTTTGAGGTAGTAAAATTGGCCTTTAGCTACTTCACCTTAAAAACACAAACTTTTTCAAGATTCCCTATTGATATCTTACAAAAGAATTCTTGACCACATCAAGATTGGGGAAATAAAGGTGAAAATATCCGAGTAAATTAGGTAGGCCTCTAGGCCACTAGGTACACATATTTCCCCAAACAAAGCACTTGGACAAGTTCATGAAAGGGTATCATAATCACTTTAGATTGAGGAATGAAATGATAGATTGATGAACAGGTCCCAAAATCACTCTAAGATTGAGGAAATAAGACCTCATTGGAGTAAAGGAAAGTGGGCTTTGTAGCCACTGTACATACAAATACAAGTGTTAGAAATGAATAAAACAAGACAAAAATCAACCAATTTGGACAAAGAACGAAGAAGTTATGCAAGCTGTAGTCATGGTTGTGACCATAGTATTCCATGGTCGTGACTATAACGCAAGAGATGGTTGAAGACTATGACAGTATCTTGCAATGTGGTCGCAACCATTGCACCCTTGAGTGATGAATATTGCAGTGTGGTAGCGACCACAATATTCCATAGTCACGACCATGGCACCCAGTGTGATGAACTTTGCAGCGTAGTCGCAACCACAGTATTTCATGGTTGCGATTATGACCTAAAGTGGTGATTGAAGACTATGGCACCCTATGTAATGAACTTTGTAGTGTGGTAGCGACCAACAAGATTTCTTGAAAGGATTGGACCTATTACATCATTGTACCAAGTGATAGGTAAACTTCACAACTATTCTGAGTCATAGCTACTTTAAGCTTGGAATGGGATCTAAGAGTTGAGGGAGTTAGGTAAAGTAGGCCTTTAGCCACAGTTTAGGAAAAGGGGTTTTGGTTTTTTTATCAAGCCCGTCCCATTTACAATAAATAAATAAAGTAGGTTTTATGGCCACCAAACTGAGGGAATATACCATCCTCAAAAATGTACCTGTCCCAACAATAACAATCATTTAAGAATTATTCAAAGTAAATTTTCAACAAATATCCAAAGGTAGGCTTAGTGCCACCTTGGTCCACTAGTTCAACCACTTGCACACCACTAGTTCAACCACATGCAAGAAGTGCGCTTGTGCAAGTGTTTGTCAAACACACACATCCAGAGGTAGGCCTAGTGTCACCTTGGTTCACTAATGCAATGTCATGGTTGTGGTGCACGTGTGTAAATGTTTAGTAATAACACACAACCATAGGTAGGCATAGTGCCACCTTGGTCTACTAGTTCATACACATATAGTAGTGCATCTGTGCAAATGTCAATGAGTTCCCAACATAACAATCAAAGAAGGTTGTCCAATAGCCACATAATAAAGAAAAGGTAAGATGTTGAAGGTTATTCAGCTTACCCAAAAGTATGATGGCAAGATATATAAGAGATGAGATAGTATGGGCAATGTTAAATGTCAAAGGCCATGTCAAAACCAGTAACCATGTTTGAAGTGTTGAGGGATATGATCTTAGAAAAATCAAAAGATCTCAAAGAGTCCTAGAACCCCAAGCACTCTTAGTGGGAAGCATCAATTTGCTGCAATTGGGAGGTCACATAAGAAGCCTTTCTCCTCATAGAGGATAGAAAATCACCTAAGGAAATAGTCTTTTACTGGTGCTTTAGGCCTTGAACATGAAGAACCTCACCCTCTCGCATCAAAGAAGACAACTTGGCTTTTTCCCTCTCCATTTCTTTAGCCAATAATTTGATTCACTCTTCATGGGCATGATACTCAACTTTTACTTCCTCTAATCTCTCGGGATGTCGAATGTAGATAGTTTGATTGGCCTATACTGGGATCCCTTAATTCCTCCAACTTAGACATCGCTTGAGCATTCCCCTTTACCACATGCTCAATGGAGGAAAATACTGCAGAAGCCTAGTTTATAATCTCAGAAATGAAAGCCCCAGCCTCAGGCTCAAGAGAAGCAGATTGTAGCACTGCCATAACAGCGCGAAAAGCATTTTTTTTGGATAGTGCATAAGGAGATAAGGTCCAAGCTCGACATATGGCTAATAGTGGAGTGAGCAACAGCTACATCTGATTCAGTAGGAGTCCTGGATAGCAGCTCAACATAAGGAGTGGCTTGGTCCAGAAATGAGAGATCCAATTAAGGAACTACTCCTGCCTTAAGATGCAAAGTAAACCAAGGAGAGACCTGAAAAAGGCAAAGGTAAGGAACCTGAAATTTGATAAAAAGGAAGTAAAAGAAAGGTAAAATACTCATATGAGGAACTGAAGGTAAAAGGGCCAAAGGAGTTTTCCAAATGGAGCCATGTCCACCTGAAAAATGACCTTCTTTAGATTTTGAAGGGTCATTAGAGAAATGACCTCCCTTAGATGCCGCTGAACTATCTTGCTTTTTAGATTCATCCTCAGTAAAGCTGATCTTTTCCCTTTACACTAATCCCTCCTCCTCGACCTATTCAATCTCTATTCTCTATAGGATCATCTAGTGTGCTAGAAAATTCAAGCTTGGAAGCTATCCTATGAGATCTTCGCTTGGGTTTGGAGGAGGTATTCTTAATTACAGCTAGTTTATATGGCTTAGGCTTAGCAGCAGGAGGTTCTTTTGTTTTGCAATGGGCCTACTGGAAGAGAAAGTGAAGCTTACACACGAAAAACAAAGTTAGAACTCAAGGTGAAAGTCAGAGAACTAAATGCAAGAAACAATGAACATAAATTCATATACTTGAGGAAGAAGGGCAGAAACTGATAAGCTCATCAAATATGATGGACCACCAAGTTGAGAAGGACTCCAAATATGACAGCATAATAATCTTCAGGCCACAGGTAGGAGTCTGGTAAGATTGGGTCAATTGCTCTACTAAGGGTGCAGTAGGTGATCCTGAGAGTAAGGAAGGAAATGAAGGGATAAATTGAGTAAATCCAAATTGGCGGGCCCATAAGTAGGATAAGTAGGGTAAGAAAATTGCAGAAGAAGAAGACAGCTGAGGGGAAAAAGCATAACAACCCCAAAGATCAGGACCTTACAAACTATGCTGAGGAATGTTGATGGATATTAAAAATACAACAAGGGGTGGAAGAACTCAAGATTTGCTGCTAAGACAGTTTGGAAATAGTGTCAAGTTTCAGGTACAGTTGAGGCAAAGAACGATCTGCTAAGCTTAAGAAAAAATGGTAAAAGGATTATGTAGATATAGTCCTAATGGATTAAGCAGCGCTAAGCCCCAACGACATTGAGGGGGAAAGAATCAACACTTGATAGCTCAGGGAAATAGGCAAAGAGTCAGATCTATACAAACCAAAGGGCTTATCCCACCTTATGGTAAGGTACCTGAGTCACATACTAGCCCAAGGCCTAGTACAAGGAGGCATGGAAAATGATACCCAAAGCATAAGGTCGCCCAATGGAAAAGGCCCTAGTCAAGGGAAGATACTCCATGGAAGGCTTACCCGAATGAGGAAAGAAGACAAAACAGCAAAGAAAAACCCATAGGAACTCTATATGATTTGTGGTAGAAGGAACCCTAGTAGAAGTTCACCACTTATGTATGGCGGATGAGTAAGAAGTCTGGGAGGTGGAAAAGACTTTAAGATGAGGAAGTGATGGATCATGGACATCTAGAAGGCATACGACCTCTGAACCCTCAATAGGCAACCCAGTAAGGATAGAAATGTCTCTCATGGTGATGGACGAGGGACCAAAATGGAAGAGAAATGAATTTAAACCCTTAGACCAAAACTCCAAGGCGGTGCTCATCAAATCCAAATCCAAATCAAGGGTTACGCTTACCTTGGTAAGCTTAATGAATTGGGTAACACCTTGGGATTCCTAGTGTTCCTAGAAATGAGGGGATAGTCTATCCACCTAAGTGATCCAATCCTCAGATGCCCTAGGCCATGATTTGCCCGGTAGAGCCATAGGTCATAGTTCTTTCCCAATAAGCATCTCTGTTGGCGATGTTAGAGGAAAAGAAAGGTCGGGGTTGGAATAGACACATCTCCAACTTCATGAGCAGTCACAAACTCTAACAAGGAAGGAAGAGATGACAATGCACTGGGATATAGGAAAAGAGAATTAACTGAATCCAGTGTGCAGATGAACATGGAGAAGTAGTAAGTAAAAATTTTACTCTTGCAAGATTGCCCGACCATGTCATGAAATGGAGTAAAACTTGCATAAGGAGAACCAAGAAGAAATCAGGCATATGGAATGCTAAAAGAGATTGACAGGATAAACTCTTTTTGATGGAAAATTTTCAAAATTTTCTAAAATGGTATACCTTATGATAACCCTGAAGCTCTAATCTATGTTGGGAAGGTATATGAAAAAATCTCAAATTACTTAGCATGACCGTTGATTCCCAAGTCGGGTTTTAGGCCTATCAAATGAGAAGATTGGCGATACTACAGCTTCCAGACCGGTAGACTAGGCAAAAAGATCGAGTAGAAGGAGAGAGACCGAAAGGAGAAAAGCTTCTATAAGAACCAAACTCTTTCTTTATTTTTTTTTTAAAGACTTTTTCGGTGAAGAATGAAGTATTTGAAGTTCTAGAAACTGAAAAAGGATCTTTCTCGATTTTTAAAGACTTTTTCGGTGAAGAACGAAGTATTTGAAGTTCTAGAAATCGAAAAAGGTTATTTCTTGATTTTGAAGGACTTTTTTTTGGTGAAGAATGAAGTATTTGAAGTTCTAGAAACCGAAAAAGGATCTTTCTTGATTTTTTAAGATTTTTCGGTCAAGAACGAAGGATTTGAAGTTCTAAAAACCAAAAAGACTAGTTCTTGATTTTTAAGGATTTTTTCGTTGAAGAATGAGTGGTTCAAAGTTCTAAAGACCGAAAAAGATTTCCTAGTTCTTGGAGATCATGTGAATACTATTTTAGAATATTAGATTTCTCTTTATTGAGGATGAATATTTCAATATCCCCTTAGAAGTCATATGGAACATTCGCCACAAATAACTTAGTAAAAAAGGGATGGATTTACTCACCAACATAAGAGGCGAAGTCAAGAAGTGGAGGATGGCAAAAAAAAATCAAAACTTGCGGTGGAAGAGAGGGTGGCGCAACTGGTTCTACAGTAGAAGACGGTTCCAATAGCCCTGACGATAGCCACAGTGACGCTGTCAGCAATGATCTCGACGTCATCGACTTTGATGGTGATGGAGACGAGCTTAAAGTGTAGATTTTCGGCGAGCTCGATGAAGAAGAAAAAAAAATGTGGCAGGAAGTTTCAATCAGGAATGAGGGGAGAAAGGAAGAGAATGTGGAAAGGTTGGTGAGTAAATCAAAGGGATTTATTCCTATGAACCTTTCAAATCCCAAAGGAGAGTCTTATGATGGAGAAGGAATCAGTTGTGTAGGGGGAAGGGAGATCAAAAGCCGTAGTTTGAAAGAAAAATTGACGAGAGGCTTTTCTCAAGGTATTACTCTAGGCTTCTTCAAATCATCCAATCGGGCTCGGGTTTTGGCTTATTCTTTCTGTTGATAATTCACATCCAAATGAGTAAATTGCACTTTGGGTCTTATGGTAAGAATGAGGAGAGCAAAAGAAACCCTTTTGACATATAAAAAGCTTTAATACATACAAACATTGCCCATGGGCCATATTGTATGCGAGGGCAATTGTTGACACTAAAATATTTTTTCGACCAAAATGGTAGTGGAATGGGCTGAATAGATATGCCAAGCCCAAACCATGCGAGCCCAACGCAATTTGATAAATCCTAAGCCCATGAGATTCAGGCCATGGAAAGGTCCAAGGACATTTATAGAATTTTTAAATTTGTTAAAGTTGTCAACAAAAAATATTAAGACTTTGTATCAAAGGCGAAACATGGAGGAGACTTTTTCTCCAAGTTAGGACATGGATGTGGGCAGTTATTTGATTGGTGGAAAGTCACTTGGGGAGCAAGACTCTTTAGTAGAGACATGAACAGTTATTAGAGAAAGTGGGCTAGTGCAGTTACTAAAAAATGCGTATAAAAGGAAATCATCAACCAAGACTCAAAACCGAGCAAAAGTATTTCAACATTTCTCTTATTTTCTACAAGTTTATCAACTGTCTTTTCCAGATTCTTAGCTTAGTTTACATGTTTTTCTTTACAATCATTTGTTACTTTAAAGTTTTCTTGCTTTAACACTTGATTTTTAGTCCAATTCCTACTGAACTTATTTTTCAAAACTAAATTCGTTAAATTTCTCCTTAACTTTTCAATTAAGTCCATGCAATATAATCTTTTGCCATTTTTTCCATTTAGAATCTAGAATAATGAAGAACTAAGTGATCCATTTTCGTTCAATGTAAGCTAAATTTCAAAGATAGTTTTTAAAAAGAAATCCACCCAAACAATTTTTAAAAGGAAATTAAAAAAAAAAAATCTTTAACTATAAGGACCTAACCAAAAATATGGTAAGAAGAAAAAATACTAGTATAATCTATAAAAATATAGCATAATATCTTATTTTATTAATTTAGATATAAAAATTGATAAATAAATAGAATTAACAATAAGAATGTGCTCTTCAAAAAAAGAAAAAAAAAACCAATAAGAATGTGTGTAAAATATAACACACACGTGTATCGATATAAAATCAAATATATGAATATTTATATATTAGTAGTAAATGACCCATATAAGTATTTAGTAATGTTTTGTTAGAATGTGACATTAAGTAAATACATTTTACATTAGAAATTAATTCTTTTTGATAGATTGATTGCGAGAATATACTTTTATTACATTCATTTAATGATTTGAATTTTTTAGGAATAATTTTTACGTACTGTAAAGTATTTTAAATAAAAATAAAAATATAAAAATTATCGTAATAATTTTTTTGGGTAAATTATTAAGTTTGTTGGGTGGAGAAAAAAAGGGGGTTTAAAGTAGTTTTAGGAAAGATTTTCGCAAAAAACAAGTTTTATTTTATTATATAAATGTCTATATAATGGCAAGTAAATAGTAGGTGCCTTGTAGAGGAAGCAGAACTCTCACGTGGTCGTTGGTAGACTTGGAACAATCAAAAAGAGAAGAAAGTCGAAAAAAGATAATTATTTTGCCTCTCCTCTCACCTCCGCCACAGCCCTCCGATGGCGACGTTGACTCAGTCTGTCTTCCGCCTCCTCTCCGCCGCTCTCATCCTTGGATTCCTCTCTGCTCCTGCCGCTGCTCGTCCCTGCAAGACTCTTTTTGTCTCCTCCTACTCCATCTCTTTCCACCCAAATTTACCCGATCAAAATAACCCTAATTCCGCCGGCACCACTGGAATTCTCACGATTTTCACCGAGATCCGGCAATTCTATCCCCGTCCGCGTCTCGAATACGTCGCCGACGCCGTGGATGAGCGCCCGATCGAGCGTCCGCCGCGCTTCGGACTTGGTCTAGGATTCGACTCTGACTCCTTCCAAGATCGCACCAAGGATGTGCTGAGCGTCGTGGTGGCGCTGCTTTTCGGTGTCGGCTGTGGCGCTCTCACCGCCGCAACTATGTACTTGGCCTGGTCGTTCTTCTCCAACCGCCACCGCTACTCCGACTTCGATTTCGATGACTTTGAGGACGATGACATTGACATGAGCCCGAAGAAGGTGGGCTATGTGAAGATCCCTCCCTCTCCTACGCATGCCCCTCCTGCTGATGCTTCTACTCCAGTTGCAAAAGAGGCGGTATGAGGCACCAAAAAAAAATTAGGGTTTTATTGTTCAATGCCTAGTGTTATATGATTCTGAACCGGGTGCTATTTACTATGTTATTAAGGATTATGTTACTAAAAAAACGTGGGTACTTTTGTGGATTTATGTTTCTCAATGACATCTATATTTATGCTTTATGTATATTTATCTTCTAATACATTGAATGCTTGTTTTATTTAATTTTTTTCTTTTCTCTCACTTGGCTTTGATTGTTTGGAAGGAGAAAGGAGAAATTGTTGTCTGACATATGTTTGATTAATCTTCTTTTTGTGGTTGAGATGCGGTTGAAAGATGGAGTCTTGGTCCTTTTTCTTCTTATTTAATTGCAGGTTGTATATCTAAGGTTGATGGTTCGGTGAGTTTGTAGTTTTCTTAAAGTTGATTACATAATTTTTCCCTTTTGTCTAAGTTGCTGGAACAGATGATGTTATGATTTTGTATTTTTGCGAGAATGATCAACTACTTTTTCCATCATCTTCACGTGTCGGCACCAAAATTTTAACATGGTTGGTTTTTGCAGTAAGTGTTTGTGAAAATGACAAGATTTTAGCTATGGTTGTTTCAGGGAAGGGTATTGCACTTTCAAATTACATTTCAGTCAATGAGGCCTAGCTCAATGGTTAAGGGCTAGGTGGGCACAGGGAGGGGTTCAGGCTGTGTGGACAAATTTGTGGATTTAACAAAAAAAAATTTACATTTCATTAAATAGGTGAAGTAGTGATTGCATCTTTTTGGGATCCAGGTTTGAGTCCCGGTGAGGACAGATTTTTGTATTTATAAAAAAATAAATTTACATTTCATTAAAAGGTGAAGTAGTGATTGCATCTTTTTGGATTGACCTATATTGAAATATACCTATTGGGATATGTTTTACAGTCACTTGATCATATTGTCTTCAATTTATTTATGAAGTTTTGTAATATTAGATGTTGTTGACTATCTTATCTATCTATCAATCCATCTATTTATGCTTATAATCATATGGAACATTGTGTATTGCCTTGTCAATGCCTATGGGTTAGTGATGGATGGCATGTGGGGAAACAGTATTGATGGACCTGTTTTCACTGAAAAATTCCCTTGGCTAATCCCATTTTTGTGGAGATGCAACCTCTCTCCAAATGTCAAAGGCTTTTGTTAAGCATTCAACTTTCAAGTAAAAGATTTTTTGTTGCATAAAAACTTGAGGATAGATTTTTTCTGTTGCATTGGCAGATGGTTTATGCTTTGTTTTAATCTTTTAAGAGATTATATTAATTTCCGTCTTTATGTGGTATAAATGACTAGGATTAATATGATTAGGGTTATAAAATATTGATATTTGTTTAATTAGGAACATACATTATATGTGATGATAGGCTTCTAATTGAATTAAATGACTGTCTAGAATCAAGGGTGGGAATCTTGTATGAATTAAATGCCATTTTAGTTGGGGGTTTGTTTGGTTGAGTATTCTTCTGGTCTTGTACTTGTTTTCCTTCTTTGTGTCAGCTCTAGTAGGGTTGTATCTTACAATAGCATATCAAAATCACAATTACATGTCTGGCAATTTTCATAATGCTCTCTTGTGTGGTTTGTAGTGGGAACATAGAAGGAAAGTGGCCAATCTTTATTGTAACAAAGAGAAACAAATAAAAAGGAGAAAAAGGCAATCAAGAAACACCCTGGTGTCACTGTAATGTGGTAACTTTCCATGACCATATGGTATATCCCATAAAAGTTTTTTTCCTTAGGGGGTGGGGGATGGGTAGTGGCTTGGCATGTAGAAAGGAGACAAAGGAAGCAACTTTCCACGACCAAGATAATAGCAGTATCTGTTGTGGGGTTTTAGCATGTCTGTGATCTATATTAAAGTGCTAGCTGTGTGACTTTCCAGTTCAAGATAATAATAGCAATATTAACACAATAATGTTAAGTGAAGTACTAACTGACTTCAAACTATTGTGATGACTCACTAAGTAATAGGGAGCTGGTTTTATAGTTTTACAACGGAGGCTATTATACTAAGGAAAGGTTTCTCTATCTTGAAGCAGTCAATAAGGCCTGTTTTCTTAATATATAAAGTGATGTTGAGGGAATCCGGGGGGATTTGTGCTTTAGATTGGAGGTTATGATCTGTTGGACAAGATGGTTAGATGATTGATTTAGAGATCAGGATATTTCAGACCAATCTAGAGAGAAATATGGTTGCATATTTGTAGCCAAATTAGGCACAGCTAGCCAAGGAATGTTATATGGGCTTGCTATTTTCCAAGTGGGGTCATTCTGCTGCTGCTTGCCCATGATCTCTTAGGCTGGGTGTTTCTCCATTCTTGATCTGTTTGGTATAGGATCTGGGAAATAGTATTCCATGAAGAAAGAAGGAAAAAGCAAGGACATCATGAAGTTTCATGACTTAAAATTTCTGTATAAATTTGAGGGAAATAATTAGCTTTGAGGCATGGAAATAATTAGCTGCAGAAAGGTTCCATTGGGTTTAGAATGAGAAGAATGCATTGAAATTATGTTCCATTGCTTAAATGGTTGTTATGCTTTCTTTTAAGTCTATTTCAGTCAGGATTCTATTGAATATGTAGTAAATACATCATTACACTCCTCTTGTTGGTGCTGAAATTCCTTCTGGGGTTTGTCCATTCAAATTAGATGTTGAGTTTTTTTTTTTCCTTGTAGGAGATATCAGGTTTTTTTTTTCTTCGCACATTCATTAGTTTGAGGTGTTGTTCACCTTTAATTAATTGTATTTTGCATTGCTTGTGATGTCAATGCAATTATAGGTTTTCAATAATCTGGAACTTGATCAGGAGTTGCTTACACTTGATGTGCAGGGTTAAACATTTTTCCAATATTTTGGTCTGTTTTGGCCCCCTATCTATTCCATACATGGGTAACTGTTAGTCTGATGTTGACCAGGAGTTGTCGTACACTAGTTTTTAATCATGATATGAATCTTGTCCTGTTTTTCTGTTTTTTATCTACTCTATTATAGATTGCAAATTTTCAATTATCTGTTCTATGCTGAGAATAACCTTCTTAGGGCAAAATGGAGATAAAATGAGTGGAGAGATCTACATCCTCACGTTTTATTTTGTTGACTGAAAGCCTTTGTATAATTGCTTCATGGTTGAGGCAATTCACAAGATCATTTCTGAGGTGGTGGTGGGTCCCCCGTCCACAATTTCTGTGTTTGTTTCTCCTGATTCTAAGCTGAATTTTAGAGTAACTGGTTGAGGCTAGGTTTGTCTTGAAGCAACAATCTGAGATGTGATCTGGCAAAATGAAGTGCTAGATTTAGGCAGGTGGTGAATTCATAGCGCGGCAGCTAATGAGGACACTTGGGGTTTGTTCTGATCAACTTTTATATGAGGTGTGTTATGGAATACTTTCTTGAGTTTCACTGATCTTCATATCCTATTTGGAGTGGGGGTTGGTGGTGGTGGATGAATAATTTGGATCTAGCATTTCCCTTGTATCTACTGAGAAGGCGCTTTTTAAGCTAGGATTGGGGACAATCTAGAGAGTTACTGTGTTCAATTTGGTATTTGCCTTTTGTCTTGTCTTGTTGGTGGTGCTTATGCCAACATAAGGAAAGTATGATGTAGTGTTAGGAATTGAATTGAGATGTAAATATTAGGATGTCATTTTGGAGTATAATGTGTGGAGAAATCTGCCTCCTCTTGACTGTGCTGACTTCAAATTTATGAGGTTGTTCAAGGTCAACAGGCTTTTGGTAGGGTGGAATGAAATAGACTCAAGACTCTGTTATTGTTCTTTCCTGTGTGGTCCTCCTAGTACCCAGACACAAATCCAAGACTTAGATCTGAATCTGTTGATGTAAATGCCAAAGTCTTGATGTCTAGCAAAGGATTGTTAGCGATTACATGTGTTGCATGCTGAAACTTCAATAAGTTAATTTATATACTCTGGGTAAATCATAAAGCAAATGGAGAAACAATTTTTAAACAGTTCCAAAAGCTCCACCTAAAAAAAAATATTCAATCTATTGAATATAGCAAAATATCCATCTTGAAAGTATCCATCTAATGGATTAAGCAAGTTATAGAAGAAAATGAGTTGTTAGGAATGTTGGTGGCTGATGAAAATTAGAGAAGGATGATTTTGGAAACTTTTGCATATCTGTTCTGAATCCGGAGGAAATTTTACTTGCTTATTTATAGTGTGAAATTTTGGTTGAATTTCTTTTTTCTCTGGATTTTCATGTTTTTATAGGGTAACTTAATCCAAAGAATCATATTATTGTAGTTCTGAATATTAAATTCAATATAGGTTGGAGGCCCAGCCAATACCAAAAGTGCCCAATTGTCTGCATTGTGTTGCTCACTATACTGTTCCAATGAAGCCTTTACGGAAGTTGGCACAGGCAATAGACTACTTAAATGTATGAACGTATGTTTTTAAAAATTTATTAGTGGGCAGATTCCATATTTGATTAGGGAAAGATGTTTTCATCATTTCTACTGGGATTTATTTATTCATTTAAAAAAAAAATAGAAGAGTCAAAGCATTCTACAGAGGCAAACATAGAAGTTCATTAATACATACATACATATATATATATATATATATATATATATATATATATATATATATATATATACTCATAAAGGTGAACCTTGAATCATTTTCAGCTTGTTAAGGCCTGTTGCCAAAAGTAAAGCATCTCTTCGAGCTATATGCTCTTGCCACCGCAGAAGCATTCTCCACACCCCTTGAATCTCTACTAATCCAATCTACTACTACACTGAACACTCTTACATCTGCCTCCCAATCCCCCCCATTGATTGAGTTCCATCTCATAAATAACAGAGCAGTCCCCATTCAATCCAATCCACATTTCCACCTATTAACGGTTAAGGGTTATAAGACAATCAACAATTAGAAACAAAATTATTGATCTTAACACGTTCTCTAGTAGTGAATTGTTTTAATGCAGTCACCCTTATGCCCAAATCTCTATTAGGATGTTCTCCTTCTTCCAAAACATAATTGCATTCTTTTCCAAGATGTAAACCAATCATTTGTATCATGATATGAAGAATGTTACAACAATGATACTTGATTTTTATCCCCAAAAAAATAACTAGAAACACAATTTGTGGGAATATGTAAAGTACTAAAACTAAGGAAAGCATCGAGTACTTTAAGAATAAGAAGAAGCCAACTCCAGTTAAGCATATCAACTTTAGAATGCAGCTTCCTGATCCATACAGCCTACTGGAGACGAAATTCATCTTTTCAGAGAACCCTATTCCACCTCTTGATTCTCAGAGACAAATCATCAACTCTGATCTCAAAAATTCTTGGCTTACAATGAAATCCCTTACAGAATCACATTGGGTTCAAATACTTTCTGAATCAAGCAGTAGGTTAGGCTTGAATTTAATTAAGACAATCACTTCCTTGATGTAAGAGATGAAATACATTCTAGAAATGGTGATTTCTTGAAGTAGAGTGCCTTGAACTCAAGTACCTCTTTGTAAGTATGATGCTGGTAAAATACCTCTTGCTGCAGTTGATAAGCAAGTTGTTTAATTGTGTAATATGCTAGAAAAGATCTCCAAGAAAACACTGGAAATGTTGATGCCTGATCCAGCTTTTGAGTCGGTTTTTCTTGCTGGTGCCGCCACTGCCATCGAAGATGCTGGAAAAGCCATAAACTTGGTTTTTGTTTCAGAGAGCATACATTTTATGTTCTTCATTCTAGCTGCACAAGTGGTCTACCACTGCTGATTATGTTCCTTACCACCACAAAAAATATCATCTTCTCAACAACTTATAATTAAATCTTTAACACATCCAAGGTGATTATCTTCAGGCAGCCTAAAAATTCAGAATGCAGGCTGTCTCAGCCATTCTAAGAATTTATTTTGGATGGTAATTTTTAGTTAATCAGTGTTAATAAATTTTAGCAAGTTTAAGTATGGCAAATGCTGCTTGGCCATTGTGGAAAGTTACTAGTCATGCCCTTGTAGAATGTCACTTCCGTTTTTTAAGTATCTACTTTATACCATATTAGTATTTTTCATGTTGCAATTTCAAGCAATATTCGGATTCTGGGAATTGAGTCTATTTTTGGTGACTCTCGAGGTAGGATTGTTCTTGTAAGTCTTTAATTTGCCTAGGAAGTTTGGAAAGTTGAATAAATAAGGTCCATGCCACCAAAATAAGAAATAATTTTCGAACAAATAAAATTGAGTTTGACCTGAGCTTGTCTTGAAATCCAAGAGCTTGTTCTTATAAACAATTTTGATATTCTCAAAAACAAAAAAACTGTTTTCCAGACTATAAAACACATATTAACATTTGTTTTGTTTTTCCCCCTTAATGTTACTTCTAATGAATCACTGCGCCTTTATCTAAGAAGTGCATAAAGTCACCAACAACAAATATTATGACATTGATTCACAACAAATATTGACAGTGAGACTCTGAACCAAGTTCCACTAAGGTGCTACTGGATTTAGTTTCAACGACATTTGTTATGCTTTGTCATTCACTTGATAGTGGGTGTAGGAGAGATGGAGGGGGGTTGAAATGACATAAGTTGCTAGGGGAAAACTTGAGAAGGTAGCTTTAGGAACACTAGATAATGTAATTCTTGGTTAGTAACCCTAGTTCATAGTAGTTTCTTGGTTCCATCATAGCCAAAGGTAAAGTCTGATTACTAACAAAATACTCCAATATCAGAATGTCTCAAGGTGAAATTTCAAAATGATTATCTCACACAAAAAATGCACACTAGAAGTCTAGAAGCAAAATTGTGGATTCAAGAGAAGTAAAAGAGCATTACCTCAAAAGTGTGCCAAGCTGAATGTGGAAATTAAAACTCATGGGATAGCGCTGGAATCCCTTCCTCTTATAAATTCCCCAAACCAACATCCCTCAGTGTGCATCTACTTCTAACCACTAGTAGTTTTATTCTAATTTCATGTCATAATTATCATCATCTTCAAGCTGAAGTGATTTCAAGTGCTTGTCGATATCAAGAAGCAACAACAGAATATCATCCATAAAAACATGAGACATATCTCCAGCAACAAATTCAAAAACCACACCATCCACTTCAATCAAGCTACAGCCTGGGACCTTTTTCACCTTTTTCTCTCCCATTCCCTTCCTTACCTTAGCTACACCCTCCCATTGGTTAGCTGAGGCGTAAATGTTTGAAAGAAGGACATGAACACCTCCATGGTCAAGACTCCTCTCTGCCAAGCAATCAACTGTTTCTTCACCTAACTCGACATCGCCATGAACCCTACAAGCATTGAGTAATGCACCCAATACATAAGAATCTGGCTCCAGGGGCATCTCCCTGACCACCCTCTTAGCATCTTCTAGCAATCCAGCTCTGCCCAAAAGATCCACCAAACAGCCATAGTGCTGAACTACTGGTTGAATTCCATAAATATTTGTCATGCTTTCGAAGATTCTCAATCCTTCTTCCACTAATCCAACTCGACTACAAGCACTTAAGAGACATATTAAAGTAACTTCATTAGGACGAACCCCTTCCTTTTGCATCCTTGAAAACATCTCAATAGCTGTGGCACTTTGACCATGATTGGCTAAGCCTGAAATTAAAGAAGTAAAAGCAAAGACATCGCGATCAGGCATTTCATCGAACACACGACAAGCTGTTTCTACACAGCCGCACTTTGCATACATGTCTATGAGTGCTGTCCCCAAAATTCTGTCCAATTCCATATGGTTTCTATCCGCATAAGCATGAATCCATCTTCCCTGATCCAATGCACCAAGAGAAGCGCAAGCAGTGAGTGCGCCCACGATCGCCCCATGATTAGGCCGAAATCCAGCGACCTGCATATCATTGAAAAGCTCTAAAGCCTCCTTAAAGAACCCAATCTGCGCATACCCAGTGATCATCGCACTCCAAGAAACCACATTCTTCTCAGGCATTTCATCAAACAGCTGCCTCGCTACCTCAACCTGCCCAGTCTTAGCAAACCCATTGATTACAGCAGTCCAAGTAATAACGTCTCGGTTCAAGCTCCCATCAAACAGCCTCCGAGCCGAGTCCATGCAATTACAAGAGGCGTACAAATGGATCAATCCGTTTTGCACGAAGTCATAGGCTTCCCACCCCAATCTGACCGCCTGACCGTGGAGTAAGATCCCAAACGAGAGGTCAGAGAGTTGAGTACAGGCTTGAAGAAGAAAAGAGAAAGTGTAATTATTGGGTAAGAAGCCAGTGCCAACCATGTGTTTGTAAAGAGAGAGTACAGTGGCGGATTTGTTTTTGTCGGCGAAAGCTCGGAGCATGGTGTTCCAAATGAAGGTGGTGCGGCGAGGGAGAGAGAGGAAGAGGAGGTAGGCGTGAGAGAGATCGCCATGGGCGGAGACGGCGCAGAATGAGATGATTCTCCCGGCGGCGAAGGGGTCGAAGAGGGTGCCCGAAACGGTGAGATGGGACTGAATCTGCTTGATATGAGACATGGTCAGGCATTGGTACTCTAAGAGGGAGAGAACTCTGCGACTCGATTTCAAATATTTGTAGCCAGCTGAAGCCAACATTTACAATCGATGGCATGCATATCTGCTTATCATCCCAACTTTTCAACTACTTATTTCCTTACACTGCATGTGTGAGATTGGTTTTAAGTCTGACTACGCCCCAAGGAATTTATACATACGCTTCATATACTTGTGGCCGTTTTAAATCTATACAATAGGGTGTATAGAAAAGTGCTTATTAATTGTAAATAGAATTTCTCTTTTTTTTTTCTTCGGTCATTGATGGCACAAATGGAAGTTGCTGGGTATAAGGGCCTGTTTGGTTTGAAAACTCTTCTCCATTATAGTTTTTGAAAATACTAAAATCACAATTTTGGTAAAAAGAGAATCAAACTTGTTATAGTAATTTTTCGAAGTAAAGTGCAGCACTTTCTGCGGTTTTACCGAATAGCTAAATTTGACCTCCGAGCTTTTTTCATTAAAATAGACTCTTTACGTTTTAAATTAGGATCTCGAGTGGCTTCTATCGTCTTGATCTCTTTCTTCAAAATTAATTAGTGTGTTAAAATGACAGTTTAAATATTGATATGGCAATCACGCGTCCATTATGGGACCATTTTCTGCTTTTTTAATCTCTCTTCCCTCTCCTCTTTCTTCCCTCTCCCCTCTCTTCCTTCCTCTTTTCTCTCTCCTCTCTCTCCCTCATCGAACCACACCCCCCATCCAATTGAATCAAAGTACCCCAACTACCCAATCCAACTAAGAGCATCCTACCCTAATCCAACACTAGTGCACTTGCCCAAGCTCCCAACTACCACCCTTCCAAGCAAATATTTTTCTATTTTTTTTAACTCTTAATTTTTAAGATTTATCTTAGTTTAAAATAAATAAAAAACTACTAAGCAGAAATAAATTCAAATTTTATTTTCAAAATATAAATGAAGTATTCATTATTTTAAATTTTTTAAATTTTACATATAGTTATTTCATTAAAATTAATTGGATTTCAATTAAAATAATTAATATATTTAATATAATGAGGAAAAGAACCTACCCTTTAGAGGAATAAACTTACCCCTTAGAGAAAAGGCACTATTTCTTGACGAACATTCACTGAACTTGCCTACATCACTCTCCCTTGGAGTAGTGAACCTAGCCCATGGAGGGGTGGGCCCTTCTACAACCTTTTCTATAGGAGGAACAAATTCATCTTTTGGGGAATTCGTCTTGCCTTTTGGTGAAAATTTCTTTTCCTTGGAGAATTGGTTATGCTACTTTGTTCCCTGATGTATCCCCTTCACTGAATTTCTCCATGTTGGAGGATTTGTGCAAAATCAATGCTCTTAGGTCATTGTGTAACAGCATGAAATATCTTGCTGATCGTTTTCGGCGTGTTTAAAAGATATTTTTATATGTATAATTGAGATTTTTCGTAATTATTTTTGCTAAATGAAAATTTGAAACCAGGAATTTAATACGAATCTGAGGGTAAAGTGGAATTTGTCAAACAGGGTATAAAAGTCATAATATAAGAAAATTATATCCTATTATAGAAATAGCATAAGTTGTAGTGCAAATAGAAGGGTATTTGAGGACCAAAGTTCAATAAAAAGGAAAATTAACAATCAAATGGGATAAGACCAAGTTGGTCTCTCAGTTGGGAGAGTGCTAGGAGCGTACGTGAAGAGAAAGGAAAGAAAGGAAGAAGAGAGAAGAAGAAGAAGAAGAGGAAAGGTATGGATTTGTGAACTTTTGTATGGATTCTTGGTTTATGATGTATGGGTACTTGTTTGGGTGTTAAGAAGTTAACCTAACTCATAAGTATTTGAGTTTGAGTTTGGAAAAAAACCCTATTTAATCTCTATGTTTGGTTTTAGTTGGGTTCATTACCCTTGATGTTTCACAGAGTATATGAGTTTCTTTTGTTTTTGGATGGTTTTAAGAAAAAGGGACGAAATCGGCATAAGGCTTTGGAGATTTTCGGGGTCTGCGCGCGGCATGTGTCCACAGCGGCGTGGGTGAAGGAGGTTTGGAATGGCCTGCCGGGTGCAGCAGAGGCATAGCAAAAACTGCATTGCGGCGAGCTATCTTTGTGGTGTGCAGTGCTATCTTGAGCATATCTACCGTTCATAGCATGTAGATTTTTGTGTTTTGTTTTGTTTTCCTATTCCGTTATTCCAAGGACTTGTCTATTGGACTAATGATGACTACTATGAAGTGTATGAAGAATTCCATTCATGTTTTGTAGGTAAAAAGGAGGAAAGAATTAGTCGTATCTGGAAATAAGCGCAGTAGCGAACTTAATGCCTTTATGATAAGATAGTAAGTTCCTGAACACATTTAATTGTAGGACTGCTTAAGATTGGATATTGAATGACACGACACCTCTGTTACGTGGGTAGGCACGTATAGTATTTCGGTACTCTTTGATTAGTAGTGCGACAACACTCTCTAACCATGCTTCGACACATTTAGTACTTCGGTACTCTCTAATTAGTGCGACGACACTCTCTGTCAGTGCTTCATCACTCTTGCTTTGTGCTACGGCACCTCAGTACTGTACTATACCTTCGGGTACTTATTGTGTTGTGTCCTACTCATTCTTTATTCTTGAGATACAGGTAATTAAGCAGTTATATGATAAGAACCTGAATGACAAATAAGAGTAAAGTAATGTATATCGGTCTGCTTTGAATGTACCTACGATTATCTCTGTATATGTATAAGCTCCGTAGCACTTGTAGATTTTCTCAAATCACAGTATAAACTCACGTAACTCCTATGGGAGATCACGAACAAGTATAAGTGCGCTATAAGTATAAGTATGTGTATAAGTTTGTTATATGAATTCTACTTGAATAAAATTCGTTCTCGCTAAGTAATACATTCTTTGTTATGCTTCACTTTATCAAAATGGGTATTTGTGCATGTGTATACGTATAAGTCATATGTTTCCCACTAAGCGTTAAACTTATCATGGGTTTTAATCCATGTAGTTACAGAGGAGGACGTCCACGATCTTTCGCATTTTCTTCCCAGGCCGGCACTTGTATGGGTTCCTTGACTTTTGATTATGCCGTACCAAATGTACGAGTGTATGTGTTTATGTAATGGGGGCTTAGGAATTTGTATGTATTGACATTGTAAACGCACCACTACGATTGGTAGTTTGTGCAGCATATTTGTATATAATATTGGTCAGATAAAACTCAAAACCCTAATATCAGGGTAAAGAGTCCCAATATGGTTCGCGCCCCTTCATCACTTTGGCGAGAGGTGTGGGGTGTGACCTTCATTAGTGTTAATTAAGACCCTTTGGTAGGAAAGGATCCTCATCAATTGCCATAACCTCTTTTTTGTCAAGGAACTTGAGTATCCCTTTGTTGATTATGTCCTGTATGAAATTTCTGAAACTCCAGGAAGAATTAATACTATGATTCCAGGAGTTGTGATACTTACAATAGACTTTTCCTTTAAGCTCATCTTTGCTAGGGAGCTGGTGATCCTGAGGAAAAGTGATGAACTTCTCCTTCATAATGAATTCCTTAGTCTCTGCCACATCGGATGTATATTGATCTTATATACAAATATCTTCTAACGATTTTATAATATGTTTAGAGGTATAAAATAGAGATTAAAATTGTATTCGTTGAAAAAAATGACATTTTTATGAAAAAGGAATGAAAGCAATTTTCTTCTTTGGAAGCGCAGAAAATTCTTTAGATGGGTAATGGCTTGATTTGCGCAGATTAAATTTGTCTCATGAAATCTAGCTACCTTTGTGAATTTCGTTAATTAAAGAAGACCGATTGGAATATTTTCACCAATTTCTATGCGACGGGTGTAAAGTGAAATGCGAAACTTGAGTTTAGAAAAATCTGAAAAATATAATGTTAAAGAATATTCAATTAGGATAAATGAAATTGAAACCGGGACGAAATGATTTGTTTCGGAGCTAAAACGGACCAAGAAGTAAAAGAAAAATGGACATGTGGGTCCCACTTAAAAATAAAAAAATAAAAATAAAATAAAAATAAAAATAAGGTCTCATACTAAGGAGACGTGAGAGGGAGAGAAGCAGGACCGAGTGTTAGATTTTTATTTTTATTTTTTTTCTCTCACTTCTCTTTTCGATGTATGGAAATCGGACGATCGGGGTTCGTCGGTAGAATGAAAAATCTTCTCTTTGATGAAGAACTCTGGCGTGATGCAAAAACAAAGGGATTTTGATGAGATTTTAATTAAGCCAAAATCCTAATTTTGGTATTTTTCTCAAGATCTAAAACTTTACGGCGGTCGAGAATTGGTCGAACGAGACAAAGTTGATCCACGCATCGCGAGCTACGCGTGGGTACCAAAATCTTGGAGTTTAGTCAAACTCTACGAGGTATGGAATTTTCCCTGCTTGGAATAAAAAGCCATGTAATGGCATATAGGTTGTTGAGTCGAAGGCATAGGCCATTATTGTTGATTGCATTGGTTACGTGAGAAAAGGCATGATTTTAGTCCCAATATTTGGGGCCGGACATGTTGAAATTTTGGAATTGGATTTCGACAGGTCTTGACTGTATTGAAGGATATAAATTAGAAAAAGAATAAGAATATATATGAATATATGAGATGATATGAATAGATCAATGATATGAACCATAGGAATATATGAAATGAATATATGATAAGCCATGAGATTAGGAAGTATACGATTAGACAACACATGCTAGAAATGCTGGAAATGATAGGAAAATAGTTACATGTATGGTAAAAATTCTAAATACAGTAAATTGAAGTTAAAAAAGATATGAAAAATGCGAATACGTGAGTAATTAGAGTACATGAAGATATAAGTTAGCAAAGATATAAAGATGTTAAAGTAGATAGCGGGAATATAGTCCAGATAGGTTATATGCAAATGTTACTTATGCTAATATATGAGATGAATATATGATAGAACATGAGATGAATACAAGAGTGAATAGATGGAATATGAATAGCTAAAACATGAACGAAATGCGATATAGAATAGACATATATGAAATGATATACATGTATATAAAGAAATAAATATGAGAATCGTGATATGAAGCTACAAATATGAGAGCAATTGGATTAAAAGTAATCATATTATCGCATATGATTACCGGATAAAAATATTTATTCGGGAATATGAGATAATATGCGAACATAAAACACACATGGATTATGCACTTAGAACTGTGAGGGATAGATGGAGCATGCTATGGGACACGATTGCGGCAACATACATTCTACGAATGTCGGCCGTTTGGAGTCGATGACATAGATCGTTTGGATCGTTATAAGCGTACGTTTGGGTCATATATTACATGGCATAGGTCAGCATCACCGGCTGCTGATGATATTCTGCTCCAGATATATACGAGATAGAGATCATTGTCTCGTACGGTGATAGTACCTTGAATTTTATCTGATTATTTCCACGTATTCGCTTCTAAGGTATTTGCAGACATGAAACCCTAAAGAAATGACCGTATATGCAAATGAAATGTATAGACTATATGACATGATATGAGAAGCATAACCTTTGTTATGCGAAAGATAGTAACGATTCTGAAAACGAAGTAAAGTACAAGATGACCGTATATGAAATATGACGGTATATGAAAAGTACATTACATGAAAGTATATGAAAGGATAAAAATTGTATATGACCGGTATATGGAAAGTACAAAAGTCTGATACATGAAAAATATATGAGCAAATACGGTATATAAAGAAAAGTATATGAGCAAGTATACAAAGTACAAGGAATAAGAGTGTCAATGATACGAAATGTATATGACATATTATATGAAAGTACGGTATATGAAAAGCACGAGTATATGAAAATCATAGGAAGTATAGTATATGAAAAGAGTACAAGATGAAAGAATATAGGGAATGAACATGGCGGGGTCCCTCTCGAATGTCATGAATGCGATTCTATAGTCGGAGTAAACATAAATGCAAAGTATATGACAATATAGAAAATATATGATTAAACAATATGTAAGAAATGAATAGTATAGCATGGGCGTGTAGCCACTACATGAAATGAGACATGATATAGGTACAAGATAAGAAATGATATATGTAATAGTACATAGAATGTAATAAGTCATAGAATTGAAAGATGAAAAAGACTAGAAAGCAGGTGAAGGATGAAAGCATACAAAAGTACCGTATATGAAAGTATAAGAATGTAAATAAAAGTACGGGACGGTATAAGATAGGTATATGAAGTATACGAGATATGAAAGTATGCCAATGCATGTGCGATACCATGAACATGAAAGGAAATGAACATGAAAGTATAGGAAACTTCGCGAAAATATGATATAAGAAATAATATGAAATAGATTAAGTATGCGATTAAACTGCGACGTCCAATGTTGTTAGATCCATGTATATGTTTTCCCAGCAGCGTAAAGAAGCAGCACGGGTTTAATCCCGTGTAGGTACGAAGCGAGAAGACAAGGATAGAGGACGGACATCCGCATCAGGCGGCCGCAGGCCGTCTCGGAAATAGGTGCTCACCGCACTGTGCGTAATCCTACGATTTTATATGTATAGTTTTGTAATAGTGAAATTGTAATAGTACGAGTAAAGGGACTCTAGTATATGTGTATATGTAAAAAGAATTTTTTTGTTATTACAGAAATTGTGCATATGAATGAGAAAACGAGGGGCAGTGTCGGCTACGAGAAAGAAAAGGTTAAAGAGTCCCAGTCATAGTGTGACACCCGCGCTTGACACCCCATCGGGTGTCGGGTTGGGGGCGTCACAATTGAGCTCGTGCATTAGAGGCTTGTGACTTCTTTCCTAGTTCAGGTGGTGGAGATGGTTGTATAACAAGTTGGAGAATTTGTTGTCCCCTATTGCCACTCTCTCCTGCAGGAGGCTACATGATGCCCCTCTGGTCTCTATTGAAAGAAAAGCCCCCTTCATATGCTCTAGGTTGTGTAAGTGGATTAGTTTGAGCATGCAAGGGTTGTATTGCAGATAATCTTCACTTTGTTACGTTCTCCAGTACTCTCTCTCTATGGGGAGAAAGGTATCTAACGCTTTGCGTGCGTAGGTGACGGTGAGAAATTCACCCGACTTCTTATAGGTTCGAATCTTGCTCGAGTTTGTTAGAAAATTGCCTTTTAGGCTTAGAAGCAACTTCATGCCTTGGTTGCCCCCTTTCTCTAAGGTTCTCCAAGATGGATTGAAATTCTTCATTTGTATAGAGCGATCATGATCTTCTGTTCTTTGTTTGTATAGGCTTGAAATTAGTTCGATTATTAGAGAAAAAGAATATGCATATCCACATTACTTTTTGTTCTTGCTTGTTCGATAGGGTTTGTGAAGCAGCGGTCAAATTTTCTGAAAGGGTAAAATTGTAATTTGGTAAAAAATCAGAAATTTTCTAGATCTCGGATGATGAAATGGACTTCACCGTTGGAATGGTCTCGTGAAATCTAGCTACCCGCGTCGAATTTTGTCCCAATTTGAGAGCGTTAAATTTCCGTTTTTGAGACATAGAACTGTGGGTCTTGAAGTAAGCGGCTTATGAAAGACATGTTGTAACGCCCCGTCTTGAGAGGGTGTACGGTATGTGTAACCGTAGGGTCGCATATGTGCACCAAGGGCTTCCTTAAATATTTTCGTGCCATAATAGAATTTTTGAAAGTCGTTTTAAGGGTGAAATTATAAAGTTTTCAAAGAATTGTGGCACTTTTGCAGTGGGAAGTGGATGGGTGAAATTCCAATTATGTAATTTTAAAGGATAATAATAAATTACCGAATTGTTCGGGAAGCTAGAAAATTCTCTAGATCTCGGATAATGGCTTAATTTGTAGCCAAATTAAATTTGTCTGTAATCTAATGGCCAGAAAAGTTTCGTCAAATTCTAAAACTGATCGAATATTTCACAATTTACGGGTGATAAGTCGTAGGGGACATCGGGGATGAGATTTTTACAAGGCTCTCGAGCAGGAAGTGGCTTGATTTGGATCGATTTACAATAGTGAGCGAAAGAAATAAAATTTTTCGGGATAGAAATGGACCCGAATAAGGCAATAGAAATCATATATGAAAATAATAATAATAATAAGAATAATAATTAGAAAAAAAAAACGAAAATCAAAAGGAATAAAAGCATGACGTGTTGGGGCGGTGTGGGAGGCGTCCACAGTGAGGAGAGGGGTTTTTATTTTTAATTTGTTCTTCTCTTTGTTTTTTGGATTTCACAGAAAATCGGATGAAGTAAGCTTTCGTCGGAGTAGAGAGCAAAGTTGGTATACGTGGCCAGAGAGCTACGCATGGGGTGCAAATATCTTGCTTTGCTTTTGTCAAACTTTAAAAGATGAAAAAATTTTCCTACTTGTGTTATTTCGATCCTAAATGCTATATAATGGGCAGAAATTTTGAGGCTAGTGAAGGTCGTAAACTTCAATCTCGAAAATTTTAAAGCTGAGTTTAGAATTTTAGGAATTTGGGGCTTGTCATTGAGACGGTCCATTGGTAGGTTGTTTTGGACAGTTTGGATTTAATTCGGGATTGTAGTCGAGCAGGTGAGCGAGTACCGAAATGTTTCGGGTATTTTAGACTCTGAGAAAGTCAGCCCAGGTCAAGTTGACTAAAATAGATAGTTTTTATAGGGCATTTAATGTGTAGGGACATTTTGGTCAATTTCACATCATATTATCGATGTCCTTATCGAATGGGATAACTTAGCGTGAGTTTTGTTAGAATCGAAGTTGATTGATATAGTCGACACAGAAAAGCGCGTGTATGTTTTATAGTTCAAAACGATTGAGCCAGAGATCATTTGTTGCATTATTGGATTGTGTGACATGATTTGAGGGCATCCGACGAGAATCTAGAGTGTAGCAGCCAAATTGTAAGAAATTAGTCGAGAAAGGTGATGCTAAAAATCACCATAGCAGTGTTTAAATTACAAATTTGTGCTTTGAAAATATAAATTTATAAAACATTTTTTTACCTCACTTGTTATATTGAGTAGAAAAGTTCGATTCGGTATTTAAAAGCAGTTTGGCTGGTTTAGCAAAACCCACAGATGTGCATTTCGGTTCGGTCGGATGTATTTCGGTTAATGCATTTGCTTGGATTATGAGATATTATGTGTATATTGCGCGGTCGTGATTAGGGTTAGATCATGAATATATAGTGAGTCGCCCTACGCGCATTAGGTATATAGTTAGCGCGCTGACTTAGTACATGGCGATGAGGTGTTGGTTCCGAGGTTCCATCACCGAGCATTTTGGTTCCGAGGTTCCATTATGTTATAGAGATCCCGCCGTGTTCACCGGACCATCTTAGCCGGGTAGTGTTCCAAGGTTCACTACCGATGTCAGGTTCCGAGGTTTCGTGGCATCACGTCTATGGTATTTCAGAAATGGGGCATAGTGGTTTGTACTTAATTTCGATGTAGCACTTTCGGATATTAACCCACTTGGCTGAAACGGTTTTCAGCGGTAGAAATAGTTTTGAGCAGTTTCGGCGGCGAAATAGTTTTGAGCGGTTTTAAGCGAGAAGTAGTTTTTCGAAATGGTTTTATGCGCCTTCGGTTTTTCTCATTACAACCATTTATGTACTGATTTTCATATTGGGAGTACAAGCCCGACGGGCAAACTCTTGTTTAGAACTTATAGTGCTGGCGAAGGCAGTTTGGCTCGCGGTTTTCTGTTTTTAAAATAATTTTAGGTCTGCAGTCTTTGAAGCCAGAAAGAACCTTTCAAGGATCCTCGGTCTTGAAGCGTTGTGTTGTGATTATATAAGATAAGGTGTAAATTAAAAATAGTAAAAGTTAAAAAAATGTGGCATTTTGTATATGTAAATATCTTTTGTAACATATGCATGCATGGTTTGAGAAAACGGGTTGCGTGAAAAAATATGTTCTGGTTGATTATATCTTATGTTTTGATGAGGACGAAGGTCCTTTATTGTGTAGTTGGACATTTGGAAAACATTGAATTATATATTTGTTATAAAGGTGATTTTGTGTTTGAGAATTTGGACCAGTGTAGTCGTTATCTTCTTGGGATTTTAGCTAAATCTAAAGGTGTGATTTTGATAGAAAATTGAAAAATTTTATAACCACGTTTTCAATACGAGTTTCAGCGGTTTCCCAGCGGCAGTTTCATAGTAACTTGTCGGTCGGCGAGCTTAGGTGGGAGGGTGTGTGGAGTTGCCCGACAATTTCTGTCACTAGGAAGGGTCTGTCAAAGTTGGTATCAGGCGATTTTAGGCGATAGTTCGCTGTTTTTTATACGTTCTGATATTTCCTATAGAATTGTTTTTTATAATAATTTTCTTGCAACCTATATTGTTTGCTAAATCCTTGCATGCATCAAATATTGAAAAGGAGTAATCCTTTGAATCTTTTAATCTTAGAAATTCACGACATTATGCGGGCAGTCGTGAAATTCGATCTAGGACTTAAGCAGGAGGCCTTTCTGAGAGAATATGTCGAGCACACCCCTATATATGAAAATTCTTCAATGAATCAGCCCCCAGCAGAACCATTAAGGGCCGCAGACCCAGGTGGCGGTACCTTGTCGATGGATCAGGTTATACGGATTATTCTGTATTGCAGGTCGAGCAGGGCCTCAGGAAAATGAGAGGGGCATGATAGAGCGGCTCGGTGGGGAGAAACAAAACTTATGATCGTGCCGTACCCGGAGGCGGGGGTGCCCATGTGGTTAGATGGGGTTAGCGTTCACAGCACTATTATGTGGTGACGTAGACATGAGGTCTTTCCATCATAATTCTGGGAAAGGTAGCAGTGGACACGAGGTCCTTCCACCCAGGCACGGTGAGACATGGGTTTAAAGTGTTTACTAGGATACAACAAAAAGCAAAGCGGCCGGCGATGTTATGAAAAGTTTGAAATTTGCACTAAGGGTAGAAAGACGATTCCAGTTCTTCGAGCGACCCGATAGTAAAGTACTCAGGAGCATTAGTTAGCCGGACACCGGTCGGTCAGTAGAAAGAAAGGAAAGAAGTGACGACGGTAGAGGCTGGAGACGACGACGACATCGGCAGGATCTGCTGCGATTGCGGCGACCCGAGGAGGTGGTGGGTCTTCGGGATCATCTTTTCCATTGTGCCTACATGTCCGGAGGAGGCATCTCGAAGAGTGCGGGATGAACATATTGGGATGTTTCCATTGCTGGGCGGAGGTCCTTTATCTGGGGCTTGTCATAGTGTAGTAGAGACCTGCGAGGTGGAGTGCAGTGGCATCTACCCCGAGCACCCGGCGGTCCGGTGGTAGTGAAGTGGATTCGAGCGAAGGTGGCGATGACACACACGTTACCGCAGTCGGCGGTAAAGTGCGAGGAGGCGGAGCGTACCCGGAGTCTTTGTTGAGTGGTACTGCGTATGCTCGGGCTCGAGGTATTTACAATCCTGGCGCGAGGCAGATGCATCACCAGGCGTGATTATTGGTATGATTTCAGTTTACGATCATGATGCATATGCATTGGTGGACCAGAGCCACTCATTCATTTATTTAGTACCATTCAGAGGCACGGATAGAGTCCAACTATAGATGGTCGTATGATGGTTCAGAGTACCCGATGGGGATACTATGATGATATCAGGATAGTTCGGAGTAGCCAGGTGGTGATCGAGAATAAGGATTTTCTGACCAGAGACTTGGGCGTCAGTGTTAGGTATCCATGATTTCGATATAATCTTGGGTATGGACTGGTTATCCAGGCATAGAGCCACCTTAGATTGCTATAAGAAAGAAGTAAGATTGGTTCAACTAGAGGAACCAGGCGTGATATTTCGGGGAATCAGAAGAGAGATCGCCCCTAGTCTCATTAATGCCATGACATACCAGAAAATGCTTAGGAAGGTTGCGGGGTTATTTGGCATTTGTAGTGGATAGGAGACAAGGACACTGGTTGAAAGAACATCCCCATAGTCAAGAGTTCCCGGATGTCTTTCGAGGATGATATTTGGTTTGCCCACAGGATAGAAGAAATTGAGTTCGTTATTGAACTAGTTTCGGGCGACATTGACACCTCCATATAGAATACGGCAGCCAGAGTTGAAAGAATTTAAGGCACAATTGGAGAACTGCTAAGCAAAGGGCTTCATCCGACCCTAGTACCTCACGAGTGGGGGCTCCGAGTTCTCCTCGTAAGAAAAGATGGAAGCTAGGTTGTGTATAGACTATGAAACGAGTTGAATTGGGCGATGTCACATGGCCAGTATCGCTTCCTCGTATGAATGATCTATTTGACCAATTGCATGGATCTCGGGTATATTCTAAGATTGACTGGGTCGGGCTACCATCGATTGAGGGTCGGGGAGAATGATGTTTCCTAAAATGCCTTGGGGCTGAATCACGGTCACTACGAGTTCCCTAGTGATACCATTAGTTATTTAATGCCATTGCTGATTCATGAGATTTGATGAGCAGATGTTGATGTGTTGAATAAGTTTGTGATCGTATTCATTGATGACATTCTAGTGTACTCAGGCAGTTCAGAGGAACATGCAGAGCATCTCCGGACAGTATTGCAGATTCTTGAGGCGTCGAGTTATGCGCTAAGTTTAGTAAGTGCGATTTTGAAGTTGGACAAAGTATCTTTCTTGGTCATGTCATTTAATGAGAAGAGTATTGAGTGTGGATCCTCAGGTCGAGCTATAGTGTCTTTGGAAGCCGCCCGCGAATGTTTACGAGTTATGGAGTTTCCCTTGGTTGGCGAGGGTTATTACAGGAAATTTGTTGAGGGATTTTCGAAGATAGCAACTCCGTTGACCAATCTATTAAAAAGGATCGAGTCGAGGTGGTCGGGATGCCTTCCAGCATGGTTTTGAGGAGGCCCCAGAGGCGGGATTGACTCAACGGCTCCAGTGTGCTCTCAGTTAGGAAGGAAGGTTATGTGGTATCTGGTGATGCCTCACAGACGAGGTTAGGGTGTGTTTTGATGGGATGGTAGGAGTGATGGCTTATGCTTCCCACGTCGGTTAAAAGAAGCGCGGCGAGAACTACCCGACCCTGATTCGAACTAGCAGCGATGGTTTTTGCTCTAAGATCTGGAACATTATCTATCGATGTTCCTTGTCGAGATATTCACGTCATACAGAGCACGCAATATATCTTTGAAAGAAGCTTAACTTAAGGCAGCGTCGGTGGTTGGAGTTGATTAGAGTTATGATTGCAGTGGTACCATCAGGGAAGGCCAATGTAGTGGCCGATGCCTTAACCGGAAGCAGGAGGGTTCATGCTTATCTGAGACATTATATCTCCCATTCTTTGATAGAGTTGAGATCTTTGGGAGTTCGGTTGCGGAGTGGCGATCTGAGGGGACCTTTGATGGCATCATTTGTGTTCGTCCTCTTCTCGTGGATCGAGATCAAGGAAGGTCGAAGCAGGTTTCGAGGAGATGATTAAGTTGAGGGGCGAGATTGAGGTGGTAGGAAACCGAGTTCGAGATCGAGAGAGCCGTGGCGTAATGGTTAGGGGAGTTGAATGTGTACTGAAATAGGTGAACTAAAAGGAAATCTGGAAGGCTCACTCTTCAACATATATGGCACCACACAGTAGCACTAAGATGTATCATACTACGAGGAGCATTATTGGTGGAAGGGCATGAAAAGGAAGTGCGATTTAAATGTCGAAATGCTGTAACACAATCGACGGGTAAAGCGAGCAGAAGCCTGAGGAAGATCGCCCCTTCGATTCTGTATGGAAGGTGGGATAAGATTACTATGGATTTTGTTCTGGGCTTGAGAACCAGAGCAAACTGACCATATGGGTGATAGTGGATAGGCTTGCGAGAAATGGTAGCATTTTACGATTAGCAATGATGACCCATTGGATAAGTTGGCCAAATTATATGTGGAGGGAGATAGTTTAGATTACATGGGTGTTTATATCGATAGTCTCGAGACAGGGCCAGTTCATCAGTTTTTGGTCAGTTTACGGATGCCATGGGGACTCGATTGCACTTTGCTTTGACTTTCCATCCTCGGTGATGGTTAGTCGAAAGAACTATTCAAACATTAGAAGATAATGCTTAGAGCATGCGTGATAGGATTGGGGAAAATTTGGGATATGCGTTTATCTTTGATGGAGTTATTTCTGACAAGCAGTTATCAATCAGTATAGGCATTGCTCCGCTGAAGTATGGCCGGAGTGTCGTACTCCCGTATGTTGGGATGAAGTAGGAGAGGGAGGCGATATGACTGAGTTAGTACGGATTACCTTAGATAAGATCTAGATTGTCAGAGGCCGATTTCAGATAGCCCGGGACGAGACGAAAAGTTATATGAAACTGGCAGCCGTCAAGGATCTATAGTTTAAGGTGGGCGATAGGGTCTTCCTCAAAGTTTCCCCTTGGAAAGGTGTTCTCAGATTTGGAAGACGCGGAAAGCTGAGGCCTAGATACATAGGGTCATATGAGATTATTGCCAGAGTGGGACCAGTAGCATATAGATTAGACCTTCCTCCAGAGTTGTCTAAGGTTCATAATGTGTTTCATGTATCCATGTCGCCCGTGCATTCGGATCTCCCGTGTACTCGAGGAGAGATCGGCCGTTAGAGACTAAAAGGATAATTTGACTGTAAGGAAGCGGCCAATGGACATTAGTCATGAGAGGAAGCGATTTTGGAATAAGGTCATTCCGCTAGTCAAGTTTATGGGAATCATGGGATTAAAGAGGCTACATGGGGTCGGAGGCACCCGAGATCTTGCGGTCGATATCGCCGATTGTTTAGTTAAGGTATCCTCTTTATGTTAGTTTTGTTCATTCCCGAGGAATGAGAAATGTTCTAAGGAAGGGAGGATTTGTAACCCCGTCCGAGAGGATGTACGGTATGTGTAGTAGGGTCGCGTATGTGTGAGGCTTGTGAGTATTTCGTCTTAATAATAGAATTTTTGAAAGTCGTTTAAGGAATTGAAATTATAAAGTTTTAATTGTGGCATTTTGCAATTAAGGAAAGTGGATGGGTGAAATTCAATTATGTAATTTTGAAGATGTAATAATAATAAATTACATATTGTTCGAGGGGAAGCCTAGAAAATTCTCTAGATCTCGGATAACCAGCAATTTGCTTGTAGATTAAATTTGTCTCATGAGAAATCCTAATGACCCGAAAAGTTTCGTCGAGTCACAAGACGATCGGAATATTTCTGGACTACGGGTGAGATAAGTCGGCAGGGACATCAGGGATGAGATTTTTACAAAAATCTCGGAAGCCAGGAAGTGGCTTGATTTAAGTTCATTTACAATAAAGTGAACTGAAAAGAAATAAAATTTTTCGGGATAGAAATGGACCCGAATAAGGCAATAGAAATCATATATGAAAATAATAATAATAATAAGAATAATAATTAGAAAAAACACGAAAATCAAAGGGAATAAAAAGCGCCAAATGGCTGAGACGGATGAGCGAGGAGGCGTCCACGGTGAGGAGAGGGTTTTTATTTTTAATTTGTTCTTCTGTTTTTTGATTCTGAAAATGGGCCAAATGAAACTTTCTAGTCGAGTGAAAGGCAAAGTTAATTATGCGTGACGAAGCTCGCATAGGTACCAATATCTTAGCCTTTGTCAAACTTTAAAGATAAAAAATTTTCCCTACTTGTGTTATTTCGAGTCTAAATCTTTATATAATGACTTTGAAATTTTGTAAAGCGTGAAAAGGTCGTAAACTTCAATATCAAAATTTTTAAACTAAGTTTAGGAATTTTTAGGAATATTTGGGATTGTGTTCGGACAGTCTGGGCTGAATTTTGGGACTGTTTTCGGACAGTTTGGATTGAAATTTCAGGATTGTAGTCGGATAGGTTGAACAGAATTTTCAGAAATGTTTAGGGTATTTTTAGACTAAGGAAAGTCCGTGAGTCAAAGTTGACTAAAACGGATAGTTTTTATAGGGGCGTTTAATGTGTAAGGACATTTTGGTCAATTTAGCATCATATTATCGATGTCCTTATTGAATGGGACTAGCGCGTAAAGTTTTGTCGAATCGAAGTTAGATTCGATATAGTCGCTTTAAAGCCTTGTGTATGTTTATGGTTAAAGCGTTGAGCCCGAGGCATTTCGGTACTTTGTGTGGATTATTGTGGCGATTTGAGCGTCAGACGAAGAATATAGAGTCTTGACAGAATTGTAAGAATTAGTTGAGAAAAGGTGAGTCTTTCAAAATCTTTTCCTAAAGCAGAAAGTGTTTAAATTACAAGTTTGTAACGTGCTTGAAAATATAATTTATAAAGCATTTTTACCTCCCACTTGTTATATTCAGCGAAAAAATTGATTTAGTATTTAAGAAAGCTGTTTGGCTGGTTATGAAGCCATAGGTAACTTTGAAATTTCCGGTTCCCGATAAGATGTATTTCGGATTGTGCATGAAGCGAGTTATGGGATATTATTACTAACTATATTGCCTGGTCGGCAATTAGGGGTTAGATCTAGAATATATAGTGAGTCGCCCTCTACACATTCGGGGTATATAGTTAGCGCGCTGACTTAGTACATGGTGATGAGGTGTTGGTTCCGAGGTTCCATCACCGGGCATTTTGGTTCGAGGTTGCATTATGTTATAAAGATCGTAGGTGTTCGGGACCATCTTAGTCGGGTAGTGTTAGGGGTTCACTACCGATGTAATCGGGTTCAGGGTTCCGTGTATCCGTCTAGGGTATTTCGAAATGGGGCCGCGGTGGTTGGTACTTGATTTTGTTATGGCACTTTTCGGATATTAACCACCATTAAGCAGTTTTCATCGGTAAAAAATAGTTTGGAAACGGTTTGTGAAATAGTTTTGAACAATTTTTGGCCGTAGAAAATAGTTTTCATAGCAAAAACTCAGTTTTTCTCATATGATTTACAACCATTTATGTCTGATTTTCATATTGGGGCTGGCAAAGACCAGTGTATTTAAGACATAGTACTCAGGCAGTTTGACTCACAGTTTTGTTTTTTTAAATAATTTTTCGAGGTGCGGAGTCTTTGAAAAGCCAGAAAAGATGGGATCCTCGATCTTAAAATGACTGTGTTGTGATTATATATAAGATAAGGTGTAAATTAAAAATAGCTAAAAGATTAAAATGTGGCATTTTGTATATGTAAATATCTTTTTGTAACATATGCATGCATGGTTTTTGAGAAAAACGAGTTGCGACAAAAAAGTATGTTGGATTGATCTTATCTTATATTTTGATGAGGACCGGAAGGTCCTTATTGTTGTAGTTGGACATTTGGAAAACATTGGGAGTGTATATTTGTTATACAGGTGATTTTGTATTTCGGGCTGGACCACCGTGTAGTCGTTATGCTGCCGGATTTTCGCTAAATCTAAAGGTGTGATTTTGATAAAAAAAAGTGAAAAATTTTATAATCCACGTTTTCCAAATAGGTTTGGCTTGATTTTAAACGGCAGCTTCATGGTGGCAATCGGTGAAGGCGACGGTGGGAGGTTCACGTAGATTCTTAGGCGAGATTTCTGTCACTAGGAAGGGGGTCTTTCACATGTGATGTGACAAAAGTCACCTACTACATGTACCCATGTGACACATGTTGCATGATTAGTGAGATGATGGAGATGAATGACTTAGATTAAGGCATGTGTCAAAAGTCAAATTGTCAAATGAAGGACACAATGGGAATTTTGGAAAAGGTTAAATGAATAAGACAAAGGAATAGTCTTCATCTTCTCCAAATAGGAGAAAACGTGCAATAGAGGGCCAAACCAGATTTTAGAGAGAGAAAGTGTGACTTCTCTCTAGATTTCCTAGCGTTCGGACCGTCGGTTCTCGATGGAGCAAAAAGCCCGAAGTCGGTCACAGGCGGCGAGGGCTGTGGACGATTTGAGGGTGGAGTTTAGGCAACTCCAGAAGGCGGAATATTTTCCTACTTGGTTTGTTCTTTGGCTAGAGCCATTTATATGGATGAGGATTTGTTGAAGGCACGAGACCAGTTTGTGTTTTCGGTCTGAATCTTTGAACAGTGAAGAAATCCCTACTTGTGTGAGGTCGTGAACGGTCTTAGGCCGAGACTCAGCGTTCACGTGATTTGATGATGTGATTTTGTGTGTTTTGGGTGATTCAAAATGAATTGCTTGATTGGTTAATTAGCCCATGTGAGCTAATTTTGGTGTTATTGTTGTAAATTGAATAACATGATTTATGTGAATTAATTGTGTTAATATATGCATGTAAAATATATTAGCATGAGTTGTTTGGGATTAGCATAATGCATTCCATATGCACTAGGGCACCCTAGAACGATAGGTGTGAGTGCATGACACGAAAAGGAAAAGAAAAATAAAAATGATTGTGAAAAGAATTTCAAAGAAGATTTTCCGAAGAATTGCCTTGGAGAGTTGTCCAACAGTCATCTCGGAGGCGGACCCATGACTGTTTTGGAGAAATATCCGGCTAGTGCTCGGAGAATGATCAAATGTATTTACTAAAACTCGGTAGTGTGTTTTCAGAACAAAAACTTTTGTTTTAGCCCCGTATTTTGCTCGCATTTGACTTGAACATGTGTGAAGAAGTAGGCGGACTCAGACGTGGGATTATTGCGTGTAGACATTAGTAGGATCGTGTATTTGCTTGAGTGTGATTGTTTATCATGGCGTAATGCCTTAGGTGGGAGTAGCTTGCATGTAGGAAATTATCACTGTGGGCATTGCTACTTTGTCGGGATCATTATTTCAGTGCGAGGAGTGTACGGGAGGGACGACACTCACTAGAAGTAGGGTTTAGAAGAAAGCTGACATATGGCTTTGGTAGATACTTTTGTATAACATGTATTAGAACTTTAAATTTTAATATATGTTTGAATTAAGAGTGATTTATTAACTTTTGATCTATTGTTATATGGTTGGATATATTTTGTGAGTATTGATGCATTGGCCCAAGTGACCATTTTTGCTATGCGTGGACGATGTGGTGGATTGTAAATGTTGGGACATGTTGTATTTTGGTGAAGCTGCATACAAGGAAGCTGCCGATTTTCATATTCAGTGTCGGGTTACCCGACATCCATGAATATTCTGCGGGTTGAAGGGTTGTCAACGGACTCCCGGGAAATGGGGCATCACAGGGTTGTTGGATGGATTCCCCTGTTGTCGTACTAGAGAATTCATTAGGTTTTCTATCTATTCCACCAAGGCTAGAACTCTTCCTTCTTGTCTTTGCTTTTGCGGCATCGAGATCATGAAGTCGGAGGGCTTTCACAGTTTATGCTTTACTCTTTAATTTTGGTGGCATTCTTCGACAAATGGGTGCAGTGGAACTATCTTGTGACTATATAAAAAAACAAAAGATGTGTTGGGTTTTTTTCACAGATGTATCCCACCATGGAATATGCACAATTATATAAAAAAACAAAAAGATGTGTGGATTTTCACAAAGATGGGTCCCATCGGGCGTGCCAAAAAATATGTTTATGTGGATTTTCTAGTGGAATTCACTAGAACATACAAAAAGAATGGAGATTGGTGAATGTGCGGGGGTGCCAGAAAATTATAGTATTTCCAAACTAAGCGTGTGAAAATCTAACTTATCTTAGCGAAAAAATTGATTACTAGTTAAGCTGACAGGTTCGCAGATTATAAGTGAAAAATACCTTGAAAATTAGATTGCAAAGACTAAATTGAAAGCTAAGAGAAAAACTGAATGAACTAGCTTGAAAAATAGCAGATTTCATTATAAAATTGGACTAAAATCAAATGCTGAAATAAGAAAGTTTTGAAGTGACAAAGTACTTGGAATGAACATATAAAACTAAGCTAGGAATTTGAATAAAATATTTCTTTGAAATTGTAAAAAGAATAAGAAAAATTCTTAAATGCTTTTGCATTGTTTTGAGTGTTTGAAAGTCAGTTTCTTCTTCTGATGATTTGATTCCGTTGTATAGGAATTTATGAGCAACTGCCCCAGCCCACTTTATCTAATAATTGTATTAACCTATTAAAGTCTTTGTTAAAGTAACACTTGTGATAATTGCGCGTACTTTACCATGTCCTGACTTGGAGAAAAAGTCTCCTTCATAGTTCACATTTGAGACAAAGTCTTAATATTCTTTGCTTGCAGCTTTGATAAAATTTAAAAATTCCAAAAATGTCCCTGGACCTTTTCATGGGCTGATTATCATGGGTTTGAGTTTTCTTAGATTGGGTTACGCTCGTATGGTTTGGGATTGACATATCTATTTGACCCATTTTACTACCTTTTGGGCCTAAAAATTATTTAAATACCATTTGGGCCCAATTTATTTTTTTAGTGTAAATATCTTGCTTTTTTAATTTAGTATTTTTTATGTTTTTCATATTTTTCATAAAAAAAAAAACTAAAAATTTTCTCCTTATTTTCCTTATTCTTCTTATTTTTCCTTATTTTTCTTGTTTTCTAGAAATTTTTTTTTTTTTCAAAAACTGTAAAACAAAAAAGCCCTAAAATGACTCTTCTCCAAACATGAGATACTACTTAATTTCCATGACGGCTCTTTGTCACTCCGTCCAACAGGTTCTTTTTGAAAACCAGACGAGTACTCGCCAATGAATGAATATGGCATGAAATCGATAATCTGTAACCATAGTATTAAAACGATTACAATAAACAATTAGAATTCTCTTCTTTACAGAAAGCATTGGTTTGACGTGTAGTTGTCCTATTAAGGTTTGTATTTACTTCTTAGTGGTGGGGGTTCATGTCAGGCATAGATATCGACAAACCTTGATTCCTTGTTTAGAAAATATTAGCCCAATAATTTTCAAGATTTAAAACCGAAAGCGTATTTGAGAGGGCCTCGCTTATATGCTTCAGATGCATATTTCAAGTTTTTGACTTGAAACATATCATGAAAATATACTTCCATGGAAACTCCAATAAAAGGCTCGGTTCTTTTTGAAAACCAGACTAGTACTCGCCAATGAATGAATATGGCATGAAATCGATAATCATGTGTTCCATAGCATTAGGGCAATTTACAACTAACCAATTAAGAATTCTCTTCTTTGTGAAAACATTGGTTACTAGTGTGTAGTTGTCCTATTAAGGTTTGTATTTACTTCTTAGTGGTGGGGGTTCATGTCAGGCATAGATATCGACAAACCTTGATTCCTTGTTTAGACAATATTTGTTGGAAAAAATGGGTTTGAGCATAAGGAATTAGCTATCTTTGAGCTAAAATTAAAATAGGTCATACAAACTTTTTTTTAGCTATCCTTGATTCCTTGTTTAGACCCATCCTTTTTTTTAAATAGTAGAACTGGCGAAGAGAATGGGCTAGTACTCGGTTTAATAATGTGAATCAACATTTATGGTCTTTCCAATCTTTGTTTTTATAATGAGGATACTTATAAGGCTGAACATTGATAGACTTTATGTTAGGCTCGAGATAGATATGATTATTTGTTTGTCGACGAGGAGGGAGTCCCACCGGAGGCTGAAAAACCCTATTATACTTAGAGAGCAACACAATAATTTTTGAAGGTACTTTGGGTGGAATGGATTCTAGAGTAGAATTAGAATCAATCGAAAAAATTGAATAAGGCTGCAACTCATAAAGGCTTTGAACATTATTATTGTGAAATAATGTTTGAAAGAGGTGGAGGGAAATGGGTGTCGGCGTGACGCCCTCAGTCCCTGTAAGTAGTACCTGAGCTCCATCCTTCCAAAATTCCATTGTTGATGCCAAATAATCATGGGAGATGCAACCCAACGATTGTAACCATTGAATGCCTAATACCACATCCAGTCTTTCAATGGGAAGGATAAAGAGATTAATGGTGAATGTATGGCCTTATAGTACAATTGGGACAGTAGGACAACGTTGATTACAGAGTAAGAAATCCCCATTTCTAATAAAGACCTGAAAACGTGGAGTCCCACTCACTGATAACTGAAGTTACTCAATAATGGCTAGTTTGACGAAGTTGTGGGTAATCCCACTGTCCATGAGCACATGGAACCGATGGGGACCGACAGAACCTTCAAGGCGCAAAGCACGTGTATACGGATGACCCATAAGAGCATTGAGACTAGAGATATCACCAGGAATGTCTTTGTCAGGGCAAGAATTGTCGGGTTCATTGCTTGTTATCTCCACTACATCATCATCAGTTCCCAACAAGAGTAGATGGTGACTACGACAACGGTGAGTCGCTGAATATTTTTTTATCACAATTGTAACAGAGGCCCTTCTCCCGTTTTTCACGAAGTTCCGACGGTGACAGTTGACGAATGGGCAGGGAAGGGGTTGGTAATAATGGTGGTAATTTAGGGGTCACACTAGGGGGGTTAAGAGAAGGTGAGGGAGCCAAAATGATCGAGTTAAGTGGAGGAAGTGGGGTTAGGTTCATGGGTGATCGTTTAACAGATGAGATGGGTATTTGGGATGGAAGACGTTGGGCCAGGGTTGTTGGACTGTAGGGACTGGGCTGGTTTTTTCGAGATCCAGTGAATTCGGAGCTTCACATATCTTCTCTGCGTGCTTCATACGCACGTGCAAGAACAAAGGTTTCCATTAGATTTGAAGGTCGATTGAATAATAATTCACGGCAAATTACAGGTTTCGAGTCAGTGATAAAAAAAAAAAACAGACGAGGAGGGGCTTAAAAATTCTTGTCACCTTGTTCAAGAGATCTTCAAAATCCGCTTGGAAATCAGAGACTTAGCCATTTTGAGTAAGTTTGAAGAGATTACCCTCAAAGTCTTCGTATATGGCCTGGATTAATGATTGTCATATTGCGTTAACATATTCCCAGCCAAACAATGAGAGCTATTGTGAGAAATGATTCAGACAGAAACATCACGTTGTTATATCGAAACTATTATAGTCGTAACCATCAGTGTTGTGGTAGTCAAAAAAGCTTCTACGAATATGACCCATTTGAGTAAAATAAATAGCGAGGAACATCGAGCTTCATCGTACGATTGAGGTGATATGGCTGGCCAGAAGTAGGGTTTGAGCATTTAAGTGACGTTAATTTATAATGAGTTGAAACAGTAGAGCTGAGCAGAGCAAATCGGGTTAACGGCGATTTAAAAAAAAAAAGGCATTGGCTGTTAGGCTCGTTTTTAAGTGTATGTTGACTCCGAAGCCTCATTGTCCCAATCTCGAGCTATCTGAGTTTTATATTGTAATCGTCATCAAGCTCGATTATATCTTTTTTAACTTTTATAATAATTTGATAACCAATCTGTCAATTAAGGAAATAATTTTACGTAGGTTGTTTTACCTTAGTTGATTTAGTAATTGATGCTAAAGGCATTAAAACCACCTCAGCCCGACATTTGTTTCCCTTTACGGATTACGCGATTCCCTTCTTGAAACAACTTACAAGAAAAATTATGAAATAGAATTAAAAGCAGTAGAAATTGAGTGAAGAAATAAGATACACGAAATCATTGAATAAGAAACATGATTGGTTTTAATCAATTATCTAAATAAAAGAAATAATATATCAACAAGATCTACCAAGCAAACTCATTAGTAACATGAAACTATTTAGCAATATCTTTACATGGTTAAATTGGCCACCGCCTCCACATTGCCAAGCTGCATGATTAATTTCAAGACTATAGAGCGAAACAGGATTTGGAGATCAGGAATGCGCCCACCATGTCGAGCCGGTGACCCAATTTTCCTACCAGGTGGCGTTCAGCATAGCATTACCGTCTGTTTCTTGGTCGGATCGGCTCGCGTTTCTGTGAAACCGCCCCACGATCACCCTTGATGCCTTTACCCATACCCACGCCTAGGTCTGTTGGGTTAAAGTCATACCCGGTATCGAAAAATTTAAATACCCTGAATTTAGAGATTGGATCCTTGTTTATCGAAATTTGATTGACCGTATCGATTGGTCATGCATTTACCCTCAATCTTCCCCACTTCCGAATCGGCAAACCTTGTCTGGCTCTGGCCACCGGCCTCTATCGTTTCCAGGGGCTGACCTCCTGTTATAATCGGATTCTTGTACACGGGATCGACCGATGTACCGATGGGTCATACCCAACATCCATGCCCTTCCCCGGCGTCCTTTGCCGGCACCTTCAACTGCGATATCACAGCGGAACATCGTCGTAGAGCACCTTAGCTATATTGGAATTTACGTTACCTCTGGCGGATCTGGAGATCTGAAATCGCCGATCCGGCCGACGGCGTGGGATTAGCTCGAGCTCGGCCGTCTTAAGTCGTCGACGCCTCATAGCGGCCGTGAGGATTCACGCATTTGCCATCCATATCGGCCCGGATCTAGAGCTTGAGGATCATTACGTGATATCCGGGACATGACACATGGGCATTTCACTCGGTCGCTGAGTGGATCTTCCGGTGAAGATATATCTATGACGGAGCGTGGCGGAAGCCTCGTTCAGACGGATGGGTCAGCGGCCCGGCGGGCTTTCAAGCCGAGGCCCGGCGAGGCGGAGTCGGGCTCGGGGTATCGAGCCTAAATTAAGACCAAGCTCGGCTCGTTTCAGCTCACGGCCCGAGCGGTAGCTTGGCTCGTTCGCGACCCTCGTATGTCGCTTTTGTGGGATCAGATCTGTTGCCATTTCCATCAGGTGGTAAGGACGTAGGAATTTCCGAACTAGATCCTTCGACGGTGCGAATGATGCCATTTGCTTGGAGATCGGCCTTTTTGCTTCCTGACATCATGTGTTGTTGGAGAGCATTTTATGGCAATGCGAATGATCGGAGCCAATTGGTCTTTAATTCTTGGCACAACATAACAAATTCCATAGTGAAAGAGATTAACTCAATGGACGCACCAGTTGATACGTCCAGGTACCTGCAAAACAGAGAATTAACCTAGATAGGGCACTCTTAGAGGGAGTGTTACTCCTGTAATAATCCAACACAATGGAAATAATTAGATTTCCCAACCAAGCAATCAAACAGGGAGAGATTAGAAAGGGGAAGAAGAGAGAAAAGAACCAGAAGGGAGGGAGAATAAAGAAGATCTCACAATTTTCTATTATGCAATTTTTTTTCCCCTCCAGACCCCGAACCACTTAAAGAAAAGAAACAAGCGCTCCCTCAACAAAACTTTCTTCCCCCACAAGCAAGCAACCCCACTAAAAAAAACCACAAAAAATATTCCTTTACATATAGTCCTTAAGCCATGCTGGCTTTTTTGAGACCTGCTTGGGTATATCCACCACCTGTTTAGTTTGGGCTTAAGTAACTAATTTCCTCATTATTTCTTGGGCTTCCTTATCACTGTCTTGGGCCACGGATTTGTCCTTCAAATCCTCTTCTATTGGTTCCTCCAAGGACAAGGCTAGTGTGTGACGCCCCAAACTCGGGGGTCCGTTGACAATCCGTCAACTCGTGGAATACATGTAGCCATTGAATGTCTCAATGCCACAAAATGAGTGTCTCTCTACCTGAGACTCAAACATAAGTAAAAATGGCTACGTCGGGCCCATACATCCATACTCACCAAAATATAACCAACTATATTACAACAATTTCAAGAGTTAACTACACTCCTGTACAAACATGTATCAATTAGAATGTTTCATATATGTTTCACAAAGATATAAAATCAAAGCCTCATGTCGGATTTCTTCTCAAGCGGCCTTTAGTGGCCTTGAGTCTTAACTGAATAGTACTGCATCTTGAAAGGGGATCATGACCGGGGTGGCTTGATGCCCGGTAGTTAGTTTTTCTACTTGAGACTATCTGCTCAAAATGCTGACTAGCACTAACAACCATACTCGTTCCATACAAATTTTAAATTTCACACATGGAATGATTTATATCATGCATGAGATGAGACCCTCCATGACATACCCAGTCAAAATGAGCTCCCTCACACATGCCATACGAGTGTGAAAAATAGTCACTGGTGTTCCACCCGTTGACTCACTCATTGGACTAACCTTGTGTTTGATCATTGTCCAAATTACGTGTGTTTATTTATTTATTTAGGGCCACGTCTTTTTGGGGTCACACCGGGATTATTTGTCTGCCTTCAGAGCCTTTATGGACTTTCCTTTGGGAGATCATGTTTAACCGCATGTGGTGGGACTTTCACCCTTGGGGGGGGATCTACCCCAACACTTTCGGTAACACACGTGATTTTATTATTATTTGCTTTCTTTGTTTCCAATTGGACCATAGGTCTCGACCTTGGACAGTTATCCCATTTAGAGGCCATCATGACTCTCACGAGAATGGTGAGATTCAACTTATCTAATTCTCCCTTTTAGGCTGATGTGATGCTACATGCCTATGAATGCAATCATGCCAATTCATTTATTCAATTTTCATGGTTTGTACGCAATTATATTTCATATAATTCAAACAATCATGTTAACACATCAATTTAGCATGCATTAACAATCTCATTCTCCACACATTCATGTTAACACATCAATTTAGCATGCATTAACAATCTCATTCTCCACACATCAAACATGTTATTCATATCAAGCAATAACATGCTAGCAATTTCACATGGACAATTTCAGTCCAATTAGTTTTGACTGCTTTAAACAGCCCCTTGACCAAGCCGCGTGAATCGCCCAAGGACAGCCTCTCATCAAGCATTCATCCCATTTCTCGAACAAATACACCTACCGTTTCTCGACCTTACAACTCCCAAACCCATTTTTTCATGGCATTTTAAACAAGAATAACCGAGTAGGAGAAAATCCCTACTTCTTGGAGTTTGTCAAAACTCCACAACTCCGGTCTCTATGCGAAGCCCTTTCGGTGAGGATGAACTCTTCCTCTCTGCCTCCTCCCTAAACCGCTTACTGGACAAGCCGAAATCTAAATAAAGTATCTCTTTCTCTCTAAAACTTTTTTCCTTCATTTCTTTTTTTCTATTCCTTTTCTCCCCTCTCCTTCCATCTCACCTGGGTTTGGTCCATAAGTCACAAAGGGAGAGTACTTCTTGCCACATGTCGCCTATCATCGCTCATTTGGATTACCTTATCCCTATCCATCTATTTTGGATTTATCCAATCCCATGGTGCCACATGTCTCCTATGGCCCACTTGAACTCACTGCTTGAGGCATCTCGCACTTGACACGCGCGCGCACGCGAGCCACTACCCAGGCTATACTCGCCACTTTTTGGTGCCTCGAAAAAAACGAAATTCCGACTATCTCGGAATTCAACAAAATTTGACGTGGTAGCTAGATTTTACGAGTTGAATTCAACGGCAAGGCCCGTTTCGTCATCCGATATCTAGAAAAATTCCAGATCTTCAACCGAAATTACCATTTTACCCTTTCTCAGGAAATTTGAATTTCCTCGAGTTTTACATAGTGTATCACTACGCAACTACCTTTTCGGTCTCCGACGTCCATGTCCTTCCCTTTCCTCTTCAATGTCGGTATTAGTGACATTGGCAACCCCTTTTCCTCTTCAACAATGAGCATTTGACCTTCCTTCCCTTCCGAACAAGAGACAGTAACAACAGTAGGATCTACCTTTTCCTTCCATTCCCACCAAGAGGCAATAACAGCAGGAACCCCTCTTTTCTTCTTCAGTGTCGACGGCTCATCCACCAAAGATATTAGGGCATCGGTAGAGAGAGATGTAGGATTCCCTCCTTTCTCCTTCGGCACCGACAGTTCATCCACGAAAGATATTAGAGCACGGTAGAGAGGGATTTGAGGGATTTTTAACCGTTTGATTATTTATAATTTTAATGTGATTTTAGATTACGATTTTTTAGGAATGTGATTTAATGCTTATGATTTGAATTTTTGTATTTCCATTTCAAAATAAATTTGTGATTTTAAAATAATATTTCTATTTAAAAGCTTCTAACTAAAAATAAATTTCTAAAATTTTCAAACTTGATTTTAACTTATTTTCTAATATATATATATATATATATATATATATATATATATATATATATATATATATATATATATATATATATATATATATATATATATATTCTACCAAATATATATTTAACTTTCCAAACATTATTTCTTGTTTCAATTACTAATTAATCATTATAAATTATCAACGAAATACTTAATAATTTATCATATAAAAATTTTACGATTTGAAATTCAAAATAAAGTTTCCAATAATTATTAATATTGTAAATCTTAGATTCTTAAGAATTTCTTAGAATTTATCGTAAGTATCAATGAAGATATTTTTAAAATTTCTATAGCATTTATTATTATTATTTTATTTTTATAATTATTTTAATTTTAATAATATATAAATTATATATTTATGACGACACCGGTTCGACCACGGTTCAACCACCAATTCGACCAGTGAACCATGAACCACTAATATTTTTGGTTCAATCACTGATCTAGTTTTTAAAACATTTAAAAAATGTATAAAAATTAATATCAACAATTCATGTTCAATTGTAATATCCACAATTTGATAATCCTTGGCAAGAGAAAATGGCCTTTCAGGTAGCTATTGTTTAGAACCATATATTGTTAGATAAATAATTTTGTGGAGTTAGCATAGTCAGTTACTCACTCATAGGACAAATTAATGTCATCAATGAGATCTGACTTGTTTACTATTTTGTAGTAGAGCCCTTGGTCACACACTATCTATAAGACTCTGGTTGGCCCATTGAGCTGGAAAATCAACTATCTTTAAAAGCCCATTATGACTTGCATAAACTATGAAAGGCCTAGAGCAAGTAAAAAGTTGTACGTTGTATTTTTGGTGATCTAGGATTTTCAAAAACTAGAGTAGTTTGAGAGTAATGCATCCATAGGCATTACTTTTATAGTGGTTTCTATCTCATAGGATTTCCGATATGAATTATCATTTACTGTGTTTGGAGGTTAGTATATTTTATGCTTTAAAGGAATTGTTATGTATGTTTTTGATCCGTATATTTAATATATTTCTTATAATTGGTATCAAAGCAAGGTTAATATGCAGAATAAATTCCTTTGTAATTTATCGTTATACTGATTGTGTTCCCGTTGTGTGTTCGACCATTGATCATTCATGTGTATATGTTATTTATTATTTCCTCAGGATGAATAAGAGATTTCATGTTATGCCTGAAATCTCTGTTAGGCATATATGTACGTGATTCAATTGTTTGTTTGTTTTTGTTTTGCCTTTTGCTTTCTTTATTTTGGACCCGAGCACATGTTAAAGATCAAACCAAAAACAAAAAAACAAAAACAAAAAAAAGGTGGGAATATGTGCTTACATTATCAGTGAACTTGAAAAACGTGTAGATCAATTTTGTGAAGGAAGACAAATTGAAACTATACTTGAAATATATATACATATATATATATATATATATATATATATATATATATATATATATATATATATATATATATAAAATAAGTCCCTAACATTAGTTTTAATTGTATAAAAATTGGTGTGATTGTGTTTTTTTATGGAACGAATATTTTATGAGCCTTGATTTTGGTAATGAAACACAAATTTGGAATGAACTGCTATTTATTTATTTATTTTCTTATTATTCAATTCCAAATTTATTGAATTAAATTATCTAGGTTCATAATTGGATTGTGTTATCTTTCAATAAAGAAACTTTGTACCTAGTTGGTATAGTGGTGTGGGATTTTAGGTACTCACTTGTCGTGAGACTTATTTTTATTTTATTTTTTTACATGCGTTATGTGTACCAATGTAATGTGTGTTGGCATAGTGGATATTTTTACCTATTTCATGAAATTGCTAATATGTTATTTTTCTCCCACTTATGAACCAAAGTCTACATGGGCAACAGAGTTGCCCTATAGGTGGTTTTAGTTGTTTTGTATGACACTTGGAATGGAAATGGAAGTTGATTGAATGCCATAAAACTCAGGTTATGAGTTTCCTTGTTGATAATTTAGTTCAATGCATTTGATTGTGATTATTTGGTTGACGATCACTGGCCCACGAAAGGGCATCTTTTGTGCTACAAAGACCCTAGCGATATTGATTTTATGTTTTTTGTTAAGGGGTTGGAAAATAATCATTGTTTTATATATTTTAAATGCCTTGTTGTGTTGGCTATTTTTATAGCTAGTAGCACCCCAAATGTTTTGCTGATGATTGCCATGATGAAATTAGATAAGACCAATTATCAGAAGTGGAAGAGTACTTTAGTTATTAATATGAAATTTATGAAATTGGATTTGGCTTTGGAAATAGATCCCCTAGAGAAACCGACTGATAAGAGCAGTGCAACTATTAAGAAACTTCATGAGGATTGGAAATACTCTAACAAGTGTTGTATGATGATGATGGAGAATTGCATGGATGAAGTTGTATATGCTAGCATTCCTAAGGTGGATACAACAAAGGGACTTCTTAAGGAGATAGGAAAGAAGTTTATCAAGTTTGATATGAATGAGAAGCATCATTACTTGTGCCTTTTGAATAATACTAAATATGATGGAGTTAAAGGAGTAAGGGACCATATTATGTTACTTTCTTCCTATTGTAATAAGCTGAAGAGCCTTAAGATGGACATTGGAGAGGTGTTCATGACCTATTCTATAATGAAGAGTCTTCCATCTTAGTTTGATAATATAAGGTCTAGTTTGAATACCAAGAAGGAAGGTTGTAGCTGTTGGGAACCACAAATTCCTTAAATGAATGAAAAGATGTGTCCCTCATCGAACAAACACTTTGCTTGGTTCATACCTTTTCAAACCGACATGTCTGCTCGTGGAGACACTTCCTGGGTTATTTATACTCCTGTTTTTCCCATTTTTTAAGATAACAAAAAACATTCTCCTCACTTCATTACATATCATTCATTTTTTGTGCGATTGTTTTGCTAGTTGAGTTCGTCGGGGTCCTCCGATCCATACCACTTCGGAGGAACGAGATCCGTTCTATCCTGGGAGACGATTGTCCACCATCCCCTATTACAAGTCGAGTCAAATTGCCTTAAGGACACAACGTTATAGTTGGGCTCTGATCTGCTTAACTATTGTTTGGGGGCCAGGTTTGTTTTCCAAATATTTTTCTATTTCCGTTTTAAACGAACACGGGAACTACAGTAGCTTGGAGGAATTGACTGCTATCCTTGTCAAGGAGGAGGATGACATTAAGCTAAACAGGCCGAGATTCATTGTTATGGTATTACATCAAGTAGACAAGTCTAAGAAGTTTTTCTAGAAGAAGGGACAAGGATTCAGGCCTAATGGGAAGAAATTTTCTAGGATGAATCTTAAAGGGCCTAAGGATGTTGCTCATTACATGGGAGAAAGGAAGAAGTACTTCAATGAAAGGTTTAGCTACTACAAGAAGGTTGGACACAAGAAGATAAACTATTGGAAATTAAAAGGAAAGCAAGAGAAGAAAGATAATATTTTAATGATTGAGATCAATATTATTGATGTGCCTATGAATACTTGGTGGTTTTTTTTTTTTCGTGAAGGAAGACTACAAATAAGGCATTCTACAAATACGATTAAAAGAAGTTTCACAATAATCTTTAAAGGCAAATTTTCTAACGTCTCTAGGAAACTCTAACCACCAAATAACTGAATTAGTACCGCAAATACCTTTCTTGCTTAAACAATTCGCTGCTCTATTTGCTTCCCTATAAATATGACAATAATTGAAAATATTTAGATCCTGAGCAAGTCCCTAAATATCCTTAATTAGAAGAATAATTGAGCTAGGTAAACTACTTTTCTTATTATAATAATCTATAATTACTTTAGAGTCCCCTTCAATCTCCAAGTTGAAAAAGCCATTAAGTCTTGTCGCTAGAACCCCATCACTCAAAGCCACACATTCTACATTAATTATCAAAGCATTGCCTAGATGTTTGCTTCCAGCCATCTTAGTAGTTCCACTGGTGTCTCTAATAACCCATCCTGAAGCACTAATACTGTTAATCCTTGAACGATCAAAATTTAATTTGAATCTTCCATTAATTGGAGGAATTCATCGTATCCATTTTTCAACTCTACGAGGGACGTCCCTCGTTGTTAAAACAAGATTCATTCATAAACTTATTAAGATTTTGGAAAGTTGAAGTAGCTTTCTCAATATTAAGAAATGGGTTGGGTTTATTTTCCTAAAAACAACATGGTTTCCATGAGTCCAAATATTCCAAAGAATGATAACAAATTTTTCCATAGGATGTTTGAAAATTTTACAATTGGTTTTATAGTTTTTATAGACCAATTCAAGCCAAGAAAGGAAATTACCTTCATAAAGAGGAGTGAGATAATTATACTTAATACGATCCCAAATTCCTTGAACAAAATGACAATATTTAAAAATATGATCAATATTTTCACTACTCTGATTGCAAGGATAACAAAAATTTGTATTTTCTAATCTTCTACAAGTTAGAAATTCATAAGTGGGGAGCGCTTCTCTAAGAAGCAACCAAAGGAAAACCTTTATTTTCGGAATCAAATTTAAATTCCAGATCCAATTTAAGAATTTATGTCTAGAATGCTCTAAAGGCTTTCTCATTCCTCAAGTTGATGACTTAAGTGTAAACTTTCCATCTTAAGAGCAACCCTACAAGATTCTATCCTCAACACATCTCAAGGAATGTAGATTGCTTTAAGATTCCACTAGCATACTGAGGGAGATAGAAGAAAATGTAATGGATATTCCATTCCTTAGTATCATGATTTATAAAATCATGCACTTTGGCATTCAATCAATGTAATGTACGATTCTCATTCACGAAAGAAACAAAAGGCATCATATAATCCCAATAATCTGTCCAAAAGAAAACTTTTCTACCATCTCCTATACACCACTTTAGGTTGGCCCCAATATACTTTCTATGATTAATAATTTCTTTCCACACAATAAAATCTCCATTCTTCTTTTCAATTCTGAAAAAGTTTGTCCTTAACATATTTATCCCGCATGATTCTCGCCTAAATGCTATCTTTATCTGTGAGAATTCTCCAACCTAATTTAGCTATTGGAGCATTATTGACATTATTTTTGCTGATTCCTAGGCCTCCTTTAGGCTTAGGTCTACAAACATCATCCCAAGCTACTAAAGGAAAAACTTTGTTTTCATTAATCACCATATTTGGAAGCCTTAAGAAATTTCTATTAATTCTATCTAAGTCTTCATCATTTATTTTTGTAAGTTTAAAACAATTCATCACATGAAGAGGGGAACTTGCCATGTTAGCCTTTATAAGCATTATTTTACCAGCTCTTGAAAGGAAGCGGGCTTTCCATGAAGCTAGCTTTTTTTGGGATTTAAGAATCACTTCAGAAAAGGTGCTTCTTTTAACCCTATCTTGAATAATTGGACATCTAAGATACTTGCTAATAATTAATAGACGCTGAGATAATAGAGCTTCCCAGTCTTCTTCATACTCCCTTAAATGTTCAATATCAACTCAAGATCATGAAAATTAAATGTTGGACCTTATTATGGCACAAAAGAAAGATATGTAAGATTTTGATGATATTAGATAAGCTTTTGAGAAGCATTGGTGAAGGTGATACAATCATCTGCAAACATAAGAAATGGAATTCTAGGCCCATGCCGATGAGTTTGTATGCCTAGGTGATTCTTACGGTTCTCTAATTGTATTACTATGTCACACCCTGATTTCCAAGGTGTGATTTATGTTATTTTACCATCTCTTTTTTTTTTCACAACTTGAGTCTCTAACATAGGACTCTTTCAAAATCCAACACTTTGCATAAAAGGGGCTACCACTAGCCCTACACACCATATATATATCAACCTGTATTTCTTCAAACCCGATCCAAAACCCCGTACTTGAGCAATCGCCTAGAAACGTAAATTAAAACTCAACTCCAGGTCTCAAAACATATATATACATATTTCAGGCCCGAGGTAAGTCCTCAATGCACCAAGACTATACACTTACACTTGATCAAAATAATATTTACAATAAAATCCCAAAACTTTGCCAAAGTGCGTCCCAAACTAATCATAAGCCAAATATATACGACCTATGATCGATAAGGAATCGTCCAAAATATAGCAGGAACCTCCACACAACAATTAGGATGTTCCTAAAACAGGCTCACCACTCAAGATAAGCTGACGACAATTCCCTAACCTCCAAACCCCGCAAGTCAAACTCTCAAGTCATGCAACTGTCCCCAGATCAGATCTAAGGTGGAGTAGGTGAGTTCGACAACCTGTAGTAGTGAATCCTATAACAAGCCATGCTTATAAAACATTTCAAAATACAAATAATTCAACACATCTCAAAACATGAGCATTTTCAATTAATAGGCTGGATGGAAACAAATGGATGCAATACTACCACCATCTCGAATTTCATCGTTGACTCTTGGCTTTCACCCCAGTGGACTAGCCGATCATCCTCGAACAACGACAAATTGTCGGGACTACCACCCAGTGGATATGCCCACATCCCGATAACTTAATAAATTGTCGACTTACCACCTGTGGATATGCCCAATATCCCGTACATTCGTGGACCTTCTCAGATTCTACAAACCCAGGACTAGCTCATAGTCCCGTGTCCACTACATCAATCCCGACTCACACGCCCCATACCCATGTCATGCTTTAAAACACTTCACAAAGCATTCATCCACATGGATATTTAAAAACATCATGTGCCAAGTAATTCAAAGAATTCCATAGATATAAAATATACACATTTATATATATCATTAGGAAAATCACAATACCAAGCATGGAATGGCATTAATTTCAAAGAAACCATGGTATACAGAGAAGGTTACAAGATCCCCACTCCTTGGATTCAAAAATCCACACAAGTCTCCCCAAGGAAGTCAAAATGGTGGCAATTCCAAAGGATCCGCACTAATGGTTTCATAAGATTTCTTAGCCTCAAACAACCGGTTACATAAAATTACCCAATTGGTTTATTACTACTTCACCACTCGAATCACACATATTCTTATATACCTACCAACATAAACCTTGATCCTTAAAGAGCACTCCTTTACACTTACAAATATCAACATTTAACACCCCTTATTAGGGTAACACTAAACAGCACACACAACACTTGTACCCCTTTTCTTTTTTTTTCAGCCTATCTCAAGACCCTTTTTTTTTTCAACTACAATTTTTGACCAGCCATACATGCTTTTTGTTCATTGTGGTCTCTTGACTAAAAGTCTCTTATCTCTTAGCTTTCCACAGCCTCTCTAAATCAGGTGTCATTCGATCTCAAAATCAAGAGTTATGGTTTTTACAATATGACTCCTCCCGGATCAAGCTCCTAGGGACAAAATCAGGCCCTCTCTCTTCACCCTTTGACGAAATTATGGGAACAAATGAGCCAATTTGGCCCTACTTTCTTCATGAAGTTACTCCTCTATAGGTCTACTTTGAAGATTTTGAATCAATGCATTTGATCAATATAACTCAACTTATGACTAAAACAAGAACTCCGCTCCTGCAACGTGGGACGTAATCCGCACCTGACTTTCAACCTCAAATTCAAGGGTCTTGTTTAGTTTTAGTTCTTGGTTGCTTCTAGACATTCGAAGGTCCAGGTCTTGGGCTTCCAACTAGAATCATCCAGTTCGAGTTCTCTTAGGCCAAATTATGGCCAAACACTGTCATGGGGTCAAGGGAAAGCTCTGGACATCACCTCGACACACACACACACACATGCAATCTTCACAAACTCGGCCTTACAATTTAGGGTTCCACCAAACACACCTTTCATCAAATCTAGGTTAGGATAAATCCCAACAAAACCCAAGAATATAACCAAAGTCCATAAGAAATACAACTAAGGCCCCAAAGATCATGTTTACATACCTATGAACTTTTTCCACCAAAACCTGCTTTCCTTCAAACCTTTTTCTCCTCCTGCTCTCTAGCTTCTCTCTAGAACTCTCTCTCACTACCTAATATTCCATAATTTTCCACTTCCTAGCAAGAAGTTGGTCTAGCATCCAAAACCAAGAGGAATTGGTTTGCTTGGCACATGGCAAGCTTCTTCTCATGCACTTGCCATGTGTCAAGATCCTACCTTGCATGTTTGAGGTGTCATGCCCTCATGATGCCACATAGCTCACAAGGATATTGCACTTTAGTCCCTCTCCACTAACAAGTTTTTCAAAGTGGTCCTTCAAGACATACTTAATTTCAAACCCTAACAAACCACTTCCAACCACTTAATTGCATAATTGACCCACATATAAATGCAATCTAACACACTTCGCTAATCCTCTAATTAAACCAACCATTAAGATTGCTAATCTTAATCACAATTTAAAATATCATAGGGCATAAGTTGCATTTGCTCCCTAAAAATCCTTACTTGAATATAACAAAACATATACCAGGTGTTACATACTAGTTCTCTACCTAGAAACTCAACACATAAAATGAAACTATAAGGGGATAGAGGATCTCCTTATCTAATACCTCTTGATGGTTGAATTTTCCCTTATGACTTTCCATCTATTAACAATGAGTAAGGGATCGTGGAAATACATTCCATAACCCATCCAATCCATTTGGAATGAAAGCCTAATTTTGAAAGAATTGCCTTGATAAAATTCCATTCTAATCTATCATAAGCTTTTTTCATGTCAAGTTTAACAGCCACTTTTCTTCTGTTACCACTTTTATATGCTCTTTATTTTCTTCTTCAGTAATACAAGGAATGAAGGAGTCAAACAACTCAAGATTTATCCTATGATTTTTTGATTTAAACCTTTTAGTGAAATCATTAATGAAAGCCTTAGAAATTCCATTTTGATCATCAAACCAAATTCCCTACGAGTCTCTAATCCTCCAGATTTTGTTTTTTCTTCTACTATTAAGACCTATCATTTGGAAATAACGATTATTTTTATCACCTAATTGAGTCTAAGCTTGTCATGATTTTTTAGCTCACTTAATCTCTTCCAGTTTGAGTACTTGATTGAGATTTTGAGATAGATCAACATTCTTCTTCTGAAGAGAAACATTGTGTGGATCAGTCATTAAGAGACCTTGTACCATATCAATCTCTTTTTCCAATTGCTTTATGTTTTCTTCCAAATTTCCTACATCCTGTCTATTCCAATCTCTCACTTTCTGTCTCAAAACTTAGATCTTTTAACTAGCTGAAACCCATTAGACTCTATAAAGGTTGTATTCCAAGAATCCCTAACAACATCAATAAAACCCAGAATGTGGAACCAAAATTCCTCACATCTAAAAGGTTTGGTTTTCAATCTACATTTTTTTTATCTAGGTACAAAATAATAGGTCCATGATCAGACCTAATGATGGGGAGATTTTCAACCCTTGCATCCCTAAAGTGAAGGATCCATTGATCATTTATGAGAACTCTATCTATTTTTTCAAATACTGAAGAGGATTCTCTCCTCTTATTAAACCAAGTATAGGGAAGTCCAAAGGATTCTAATTCCATCAAGTGACTATTATTAATAAATTTAGCAAAATTATGCATTCTAGAAGAGTTGCCCGTGGATCCACCTATCTTTTCATGAAGGTGTAAAATCTCATTAAAATAACCAATAATGGCCCAAGGCCCAACAACATAATTTTTAATATATAATAAATTTTCTCATATCTCTTTTTGTTTGTGATATTGAGGATAACCATATAAGAAAGTGATAAAACAATTGATATTAAGATAAGAGAAATAGGCCATACAAAGAGGAACACTTCTATTATTTTTCACAATAATATTCAAAGATACTACAGTAGAGTCCTAGCACAACCATAAACCTCTGAAAAACCCAACGGATTAACGAAGTCAAAACAATCAAATTGAAGTTTAGGCAAAATATCTAATGGTCTACCAACATTAATTTTTATTTATGATAAAAAAAAAAAATTAGGATCAAACTTCTTAACTAGTTTCTTTACTTGAGACAGAAAATCAAGACGACCTGCCCCTCTAATGTTCCATGAGACCGATTTAGTTGTTTTATGGACACCTTGACCCACTTCTACCTTTTTGTTTCTCATTGTTATCAAAAATAGAAACAACCTTTTTCTTTTTCCTTTGAAAAGTCCTCTACGGTAAGAGATTCGGCCCAAATTGAGCAATCCTTCCTAGAGTTAAACCATTCTTCAACCTAAAGAATCGGGTCTTCCTTTTACTGACTCTAGTCCAAGAATCTCGCCCCTTCAATTTTTTTTTTTACTTCAACAAGACCTTCAATTTCATCGCCATCATCAATACAATCAAACTTTCTTTTGTGAAATTTATTCATAGTTATTAGGACATTCATCCAAACTAGGGTATATCCTTAAAGAAAATTTTTATCTTCCAAATTAGGACACTCATCAAGTTTGCGATCACTAAATCTATAACCAAAGTATCTTTTAGGGGGTTTGAAACTTGAATTAATAAGATGCCTTAATTTCACATCTAGGTTTATTCTTAACAACACCAACAGTAAAAATATGTTCCAACTAAACATAAAAAAATATCCAGTCCAAAACATCAAAAACTGACCAAAAAATTTAGCTTTTAAATATCTCAAAAAACTTTCATGTTTAGAGGATAACTCCAAGATAAAGAGTAAGAACAAGAACCAAAGACTTTGAACTAGGGAATGAGATGTGAGGTTACTTGAATTAGGATCTAACCATTTCAGAATATGGCTTGGAACTTGGCGAAAGGAAAGAAAAATCATATCTCATCGGATCCCTTTCCTTAGCACTAGTTTTCAAGGAAAAGATCTCTCATTTTCTAGTTGACACCTGCACACACAAAGGATAAAATAAGCCTTCATCTCCATAGATAACAAAATAAATCTTTATTAAACCTAGGAGGGTAATATGATCTCCAAAATAAAGCCAATGATTAAAGATCCATATGTATTTCAAAAAAAGAAGAAGGAGATCATAAGAGAACAAAACCCCACAATCTTTACATTTGCTTGAACCCTAACTAAAAAGAGAAAGCCATCAAGGCTCTGCAAAAGCCCTAAGCTTCGACGCTTTTGCATTCAAATTACGTAGATTTTACCATCTTATTCCTCTATTTTTTCTAGTTGCGAGCCTACCGTCCATTTCACTCTCTATAGTTTTAGAGAGAGAATCTTCCTAACATCGATTGCAAGGGATCATAAGCCAACAATTCATGTTACTAATTCATTGCAAGGGATGATAAGTCATAAAGCACCAACCTTAGAGCACCATGTGAGAGATCGCTAAGAGCGAAGGTGGATATTATGGGAATAATCAAGTTGAAGCTTGCCACTGGATATGTTTTGGATTTTCAAGAAGTTTCTTATGTACCTTCAATGAGAAGAAACTTGTTATCTATTTCTTTTCTGGATAGTCAAGGTTGTACTTTTTGTTTGAAATAACAAAGTTGAAATGTATAAGGTTGGTAAAGTGGTTGGCTTTGGAACCTTATGTGGCAATTTATATAGACTTTAGTTATTTAATAATGATCTCAATTATTCTGTTAATTATGTTGTTGCTCCTATTGTTGTTTCTAAATGCCCAAGAGATAATGATAATTCCTCAATGTCATGGCATAAGCATTTGGGACATATTTCTAGCCATAGAATGGAAAGGTTAGTGAATGATGGAATACTTCCTAATTTTAACTTCTTTGACTTGTTGACTTGTGTAGAATGTGTGAAAGGGAAGCTAACTTCCAAAGTACAAAAAGATAAGATAGCAAGGTGTGGAGATGTTTTGGAGCTAATCCACATTGATACATGTGGACCTTTCACACCCACTGTTTTGGGTGGTTATAGGTATTTTATTACCTTCATTGATGATTTCACTCACTATGGACATGTTGAGCTTATATGAGAGAAGTCGGATTCTTTGGTTGCCTTTCAGGAGTTTAAGGTAAAGATGGAGTTTCAAAAGAATAAGAAGCTAAAATATGTAAGGTCTGTCAAAGGTGGTGAGTTTATGGTAGATATGATGAGACTGGACGAAACTCGGGGCCATTCGCAGTTTATTTATGTGAGTGTGACATTGATGCACAATATACATTGTCCGTACTCTCAACATAATGACATAGCTATGGAGAAATCAGATTGTGAAGATGCTTAAGGCGTATTATGTTGCAAGTACCCATTGCTAGATTACTAGTGGGGAGAGGCTTTGAGGGCTAATTACTCTATATCTTGAATCAAGCTTTAGTAAATATGTTCCTAAGACTCCTTTAAATTGTGTTAGGAAGAGTTTCACTGCACAATTTTCAGGTATGTGGTTGCAAAGCCGTATGTGAATTTATAATCCCCAAATTAAGAAGTTTGATTCTATAACCATCAGTGGTTATTTTGTCGGCTATTGTATAAGATCTACTGGTTTAAGATTCTTTTGTCCATCTCATACCACCAGAATTGTGGAGTCAAATAGGGCTGTTTATTTTAAATATGATTTTGGATTTGATGATAGTAATGATCCAAGGAGTTTCACTTGTAGAAGAAAGTATTCATTTTCGTGTTATTGTTTTGATAGAAATGTTTTTATTCAAAGGGTTGGATGAACAAATAGTTGGTCATAATGATCTTATTGTTGATGAGTAGGATATTTCACTCATTGCTGATGCCGTGTGCTCTTGAGAAGATAATAAAGGATCAGATATCGCCTATTCATGACGACTAGCGAGGTTTACTTCAGAGGGAGCATGATTTTGACATAAGTGATGATTCAGATCCAGTAACTTAAGAGGAGGCCATAAGCAGATCGCACTCAAATTTTTGGTAAGATGCAAAGGAAAATGAAATGAAATTCATGGTATCAAATGGTGTTTGTAATTTGGTTGAATTACCATATGCTAGCAATCCTATTGGGTGCAAGTGAGTTTATAAGACTAAAAGAGACTCTAATGATCAAATGGAGAGGTATAAGACTAGACTCGTTGCAAAAGGGTTTAGCCAAAAAGAAGGAATTTATTACACAGAGACATTCTCTCTCGTATCCACAAAGGATTCTTTTAGAATCGTCATGGCGATTGTAGCGCATTATGACTTCGAGTTGTATCAGATGGATGTCAAAACTGCTTTTTTTGAATGGTGATTTGTTTGAGGATGTGTATATGGTTCAACTAGTTGGCTTCCAGAAAATGAGGAATGGTAATATGGTTTGTAAGCTTAAGAAGTTGGTTTATGGTCTTAATCAGGCTTCGAGGAAATGGTATGTAAAGTTTGATGAGGTTATCATTATAAATGGCTTTAAAGAGAATGTTGTTGATCGGTGCATATATATGAAGGTTAGTGGGAGCAGTTTTATATTTTTGGTGTTATATGTTGATGACATACTCTTGGCTACTAATGACAATGACCTGCTGGCTGAGACAAAGTTGATGTTGTGCAACCATTTTGACATGAAAGATCTTGGTGAGGCTTCTTTTGTTTTGGGGATCAAGATTGTTCGAGATAGGACTAATCATGTGTTGCAGTTGTCTCAGAGAGCTTATATTGATTGGATTCTGTTGGACTTGCACCAAAAGACATATACAAATGTATGACACTATTACCAAAGGACTGTTGTCTAATCCAACCGTAATGCCATGAAACTTGTTTGTTATATTTCTTTGCAATTATGCGATTAAAAATGGTTTCCTTAAGACTAGATAAATTTCTTTCTGGTTTTGATCTGCATGATTACGCAAGTGTGCGGTCGAACAAGTAATAAAGTGGATTTAAGTCCGGATATCGATCCCACACAGAGATCTCAGGAGTCAATCAACTACCGACTACTCGAGCTCTATACTATTTGGACTATGATTTGCAATTGATATATTCCTAGCAACCTTGAAAATAATGAAAGAATAAAGATATGTAAACTAGAACAAAATGAAATAATGCTTAAACTAAAATAAAAAAATTAAAGAAATAGACCAATCAGTTAGTTTTTAAAGGGAGCATTGAAAAATACAAGCATCGTGAAACATCGATTCTGCAGAGGCATTCTGTAGCTTTACTTTATGAACTTGGTTAGAATCCGTCCAAGGAAAGAGAGTAATGCCATGTGGATCTCTCCTTAATGACATATTTCATCATCCTAATCTTCCTGTTCTTTTGAGATGCAGAGAATTAGATAACTACTTTTAATCTTAGTTGCCTTGTTAAGGTATTTTTCTTTTGTGCCGTACCAGGCATGGATTGTAAACCTTGGCTCACAGACATATTTAAGCATGGGTTTACACTATCTTGGTTTCTCATGCTCAAAATTGGAGCAGTTCATTCTTTTCCGCCCGTTAGATCCTTGCTAACACGGATTGAACTTCTTGTTCGAATCGAGCGAACTCTCTGCTCATTTTAATTGATAAGTCATTCAACTCATTCTCGGGTTTTAGTGAGAGGGATTTATCGATTAAATTTACAAAGCCCATTAAGATGCAATATTAGTTCGCATACCCTTGGATATTGTTCAGCTCTGAGATACCTTCTACGTATCCTTTCGGAGGACCTCACGGAAATCGAGCATGAAAGCAATCCTATTACGGGTATAGGACATGCTAATATTTGGATCAGATACAACAATAAACAAAACCTGGCAGCAGTTAGGCGAGTTAGTGGAGCTACGATAGATTTATGCGAGAAAAGATAAATTCTAACATGAGTAAATTCAATTTAGTTTCTAAAGTACTTCATTACACTAACGGTAGCTCCTTGATCAAAAGATCTGTAGATCGGAAAAATTTGAGTTTGAATTCCAAAATTTATTTGGACTTGGCGAACGAGCGTAATTTGAAGAAATAATTGCATTCGGCTTAAACTATTCAACAACTAACATCGGATCCGAAATTTAAAAGCCAACAATCCTACTCTAATCTAATATAAAAATAACGGCCATGAGAAAAAAAAGTGAAACTACCACGAGCCTTGACTGCAGACTTCTCTTCCAGGCATGCTAAGAAACAGTTCTTTTCGGTATGACTGCGTATTTATAGGGTTTGGAAGTTGAGCCCTAACCCGATGCACCTATTTGTGGATTTCAAAATAAGCTGGCCCATTGTTTAAATTTCATCGCGGCTTCCAGGTACTGAACTTTATCCACGACCTTGACTTGATATGACCTCTTCGCGTGTGTGACTTCTTGTTGCGTTTATGAGCTGTCGATGTAATGATATAACTCACGTCAGCGACTTCACTATTACGTTTATGGCATTACGATTAATCGCGACTTCTCTTCCCACGTCGCGACTTCAGCGATCGCATTGATCTCTTGCAGAGTCGCGACTTAATTATCAAGTGGCGACCGTTTTTACGTTCGTCTTTAGCGAAGCTTTATCACGGTCGCGACTTACCTTTAACACCGCGGTTACGGTGTGCTGACGGTGGCCGATATCGTGACCTTCATTCCTTGTAATTGATGTCAGCTATTTGCTGAATGGCGTGTGACTTCTCCTTTGCATTGTGAGCTCTTTTGAGTCGCTACTTCAATCATACGTGTCGCGCTTCACTGTTATTATGCTTATGAGCTCTTTGATTAAGTGGAAGTTTTTCTATTATGCGTGACTTGTCTTGACATCTGGGTATGATGTCGCGGCGACTAAATGATGTGCGACCTCCATTCTTCGCGTGATATCGCGCGACCAGAAGGGCGTCGTGACCTACTTTCGGTAGCTTATGTACGCGACCACTAAGGGCGACTTCACTTTTACTTCAACTGATGTGACCATTGTTTATGACATCTTCGATTGATGTTTGATGTCTCTATCTATTCTAACTGTGGCGACCTCATGTTCGACCTCTTTGAAAATCTTTGTTGCTACTTCTAATAGTGTCCACGACCTCCATGTCTTGCTATTTCAAGATTAAATGACCACCGAAATTGGTGTCGCGACATCTTCTCTGCTTCTTCATTAGTTCTGATCGTCTGATTTGGGTTGTTCTGCGACGGGTATTTGTCTTCATTGCTGTAGGTCGCGACATCAAGTCCCCTTTCTTTGAGTGATTGACTTTACTTCATGAGAGGGCTTTTCTTGTGGCTTTATAGTCAGCTCCTTATCTTGGAAAATCATGGTGGTATCTGCTTCTTTATCTCCGTTTGGTGTCGCTTATATGATGATGTCCCGACATGAACCCTGCGGACTGGCCCACTTCTTTTAATCTTGACGAGTCATATTTGTCTCAAATTCCTTCTTGGTGCTGACTTCACTTATTCACTCTTGAGTTTCTTCTTCAAGCCAAATTTGTTGAAATTCGTGACTTGGAATTCTTGAGCGCACTTCTGTCCGACAAGTTCAGTTTGACTTGATTCTGCTGCAGGCTGATTTCTTATGATTTTTTGCTAAAATTTGATTTTACCTTTATTTTCACCTGCAGAAATTGGAATTTGGGTCATTTATCGGGTTTCTGCCACGGACAATTCATCATTATTCTCTTTATAAACTGAAAAATGTAAAATATCTGAGTTTTTTGACTCATCCTTCAGCTTAGAATTTTGTCCCAACCCGAAGAAAAGACATTGTTTGTCTCGAACAAATAAGCTTAGAAATTTTTAGACATTTTCGATTTATTCCACATTCTTTCATTCCACCTTTCGATATAGATTTAAAAAAAACACAGAGATATCAATATTATTTCAAATTTGGTTTGATGCAAAAACGAGCATAGTATACTTTTATTACAAAATTTCTTGATAACTAATGTATTTAAACAGTTTATTTAACAAGTCTTGTTACGTATTAATGCGGGTCATCAATCCTTTTCAACTTCATGTTGAACTTAGTTGATCTTCTAGGAGTTTTCTTAGACTGTTTATCAAAGTCCCATATGCTTGTTTTTCATATTGATCTCCACTAATGTAGATAAATTCAACCTTCAAAATCAATGAGGTCTTTCAGGCTTGTAATGTTGGGCTTAGGTAATTGGGTAGATAATGGAAAAAATTAGGTTGTAAATTACCAATTTCCATCTTGTCTCACATTGTTGCCTCAAACTTTCTTCCTTTTTATTCTTTGTTCCTTTAGGTTCTCTTAATCTCCAGCAGTTCATCTTTTGAATTCTTTGTGGAATCTCATTTTCCATATGTACTTGATTGAGGGCGGATTCCTTTGTTCTTTAACTCCTTTGCCTTTATTTCTCTAGTTTGGAGATAGTGCAATGGCTTGTCTTCTTAGACTTTCTATTACTCTTAGAACTTTTGGTAGCAACTCCCATACCGGTTAACGTGTAGGGTGCTAGGTGTTAAACACCCCTCTCAGGCTTAATTATTCCAGAAATAGGCCCACAAGATAAAACTTATTCCTTATTTCCTAGTTCTCCTTCTTTACTTCTTCTTTGCGCCTTTGAAAATGCAGGAATGTGTGTACTGAGCTGTTCTTCCTTTGCATGCTAAACTTTCCCGAGTTGGCTGGATAATTTGGGTTCTTTCTTTGCGGGTTTATTGCAAAGAGAATTCGTTTCAATTGATGTTTGTTGAAGAAGCTAAATATTGGCTGGAAATCGGGAACTATAGAATGTAAGCATATTTTGGTGAGCTTAAGGCTCAAGCTACCAAGGATGGCCTCTATCATTTCCTGTTGGTTGTTTTCACCTAGGATTTCACCTCAATCAATAATCAAACAAGTTCTAGGACTGTGGATCTAAATCCTGAATTCCCCAGAAGATGTTCCTAATTCCTGTCAAAAGTTTCATACGTTTTGTTGACTGATATTATTATTTCTTCAGACATATATTCTGTATGCCATTATTTAACCAGTATTTTGTTCCCTCAGCCAATAACCAATTTTCCAATTTTTGCGACTAAGCCGAATCTAAGCAGAGCAGTAAATACTCCTAATTCCGGTTTATTTATTCATGCCACTGATTTGCAATTATTTGTATTCAAGTTTATCTCCTAGTCAAACTACTTCCAACTAGTTCAGATTATGACATTTCGCATTTTCATTCTTGAACTAAATCCCAGTATCATTTTCCCGGCAAGTCAGCAAAAATAAAAACACAAATAACGCAAGCAAGCAAACCTTTCCTTTTCACAAATTTTCTTGTTTTATTAATGATGTAATGCAACGATTGAGAACAACAATAAAGAGAAAAAGAAGGATAAATCAATGGGAAAGTCTATTTTTTCTTTTGAGGAAGGAACTGCCAAAGATGTTTGGGGGATCCGAGATCAAGGGTGGCAGGTGGGATTGAATTTAGGAAATTTCATTTGGGTTATCTTCTTCTTCTTGACATTCTCCTTTGATCTGCTCTTGAGGATCAATTCATTTGTGAGATCAATCTTCTTATTCAGATCATCTTGTCTCGTGCCCAGTGTGTTCGTTGTGCGTTCCATTTCAGTCATGACTTCTAAAAATTTGGAAAGATTGTTATTGATCAAATCCAATTTTTCAAGTGGGGACTTTTTCTTCATAGGCATCCTTATCGTAAGCTCTTGATCTGTATTCATCTTCTTTTCAAAATCCTTGAACATTGAAGTGTATAGAACTTGAATCCCTTGATCTGCTCCTTAGTCTTTGCTTTTGATCGCATCCTGTCGCTATGAGTTTGAGGAGTTGAAATCGCGATCTATGCGATTGTTGTAGAATGATTCATGTTATTTGCTTCTTGTTAGATCTTGATCTCTTTCTTCCATTTCCTTTTTAAAAATTTCTCCTCTTCTTTGCTCAGGGGATCTTTTTAAGCGCTCCTCCTTTATGCTCATCTCTTCTTCCCATTGTTGATCCTTTCTTTTCATCTCAGCTTCATATGCTTCTTCTCTTCTGTTGATCCCTTCTCTTCAATTCTTTTTCATAAACCTCTTCTCTGAATTTTTGCTAGAGGTTCCATTGCTCTTCTTTTTCTTCATGCTCTTAGATTGAACTGAGCATTTCCATTATTGATTATTGCCTGGGCTCCTTAGAGCTTTCGCTGAGGTTCTGCGAAATCTTGTTCCTTATTGGGGGAGAGCTGGCCAGTGGAGTTGAGAAATCTATGGAGCTTCTATCTTCTTGCTCTCTATCCTCTGGAAACATAAAGTATTCCCTTCTTGATGTGCTTCTAGATTTTCTTCTCACGCTCTGCACTTTGAAGTGTCTTCTTCTGAATTGCATTTTCATTTCATCTCTTGAATCTGATTCTGCAAAACACTTTTTCTGATTCTTTGGTCACTTGCCTCTGACTAAAGGTGAGTGGTGAAGCCTTAGGACACTCTTCATCTTCTTCCCAAGTTCCCTTCACCAGCCTAATACATAACCTTATGATGGTTCTTGAATTTGAGGATCAAACCCTTTATTACCTTCATGATACCTCGTGCAGAATTTTCAATAATTGTTCCAGCATCAATCTTGTATCCCTTCAGTATGGCATAGAGAAGGATTGCTTCTTGTTCTCTTCACGTGCGACGTGTAGTGGGACAGAATAGAGGATAAATAGAACCACCTTTGCCTCCTCTGTGAATCTCACACTGCTCGAGGGTCTTTCTCTTTCTTCCTTTCTTCCTTTGCCCTTTTAGATCTTGGTTAATTTTCTATAGCTTCTCTGGTTGAGTTGTTCATCGACTTCTTGAATTTTTGATCCATTTTTGTCCTTCCATCATACATCATTAATAGTCTTCACTCCACCAGGCACCAGATCTCAGGCATATGGGGATTCTCTTTCTGACGGATTGAATTAAAATTCTCGGACGGCTGGCGCATAGCGAACTTTTGATGTTGAAGTGCTCCACCCTCTTTGCTCTATCAATTCGTGAGCGGTGAGATGAGTTGGCTAAACCTCTTTCTCCTACAAATCCTTTCGACATAGTGCTTTCCCGGATGGAAAGCCTCTTACGAAAGAGCAATTTCGTCTTCCTCTTCTCTCATTGCTTTTCCTTTTCCCTTCTTCCTCTGTTGCTATGTGGTTGAACTTCTAGTTGTTGTGACTTTGTTCTCCCTTCCCGGGTTCCCAGATGAACTTCCCCTTGATGCAGTATACTCCTCCACGAATTTCTTAGGTTTGGAATGAGGTTGAAGGTTCGGCCATTAGAGAAATCGGAAGGTTTTTAGGAAGAAGTTCGGGTTTAGGGTTTGCAAGAATTGAGAACTAGAGAATATGCGAAGATGAAAGGTTGTATTTGCTTCAAGGAAGGAGATGGTAGTGGAGGGAGTTTCTCAACAGTTGCAATTCAATTATTGTGTTGTGGGCTCTTTATTACTTCATTTATTTGTGCTTGTCGCGACTTTAATTTCATCTTTGCGATTGTGTCTTTGTCATTAAATTTAGGAGCAAAATCAAAGCATCGGTAGCATATATCTCGATGTCGCGACTTATTCTTGTTTGTCGCGACATAAGTAAACTGTGGGAGGACAAGTTATCATCAGGCTGCGACATCAGGTATTTGATAGTTGAGTTGTCACGACATGAACCCTTCTCTTTTGAAGGAATGGTTCTTGTCGCTGACCTCGAAGTTGATCACCTCGGTATATGTGTGACCTCACATTTATGTTGCGACATAAATATTCTGATCCTTCTGTGCCTTGTTCCTTTCTTGGTCTGAGACTAAGTTGCGACCTCGGCAATCGCGACCTCGATTTACGTATGACATAAAATCTGATCGCGACTTGATGCACTAACTACTGATAAATTTGATAATCAGACATCTTTTCATTCCTTATTAATTTGCACCTTCTTAGCATCCATTTAATCATTCCCACACAGCAATTCAAAAAAATGCATTCTATTCAATTTTCACAGCATCTATGTAGGGAGAAAAGTACTCCCCTTTTTCGAGTTTCTCTGTCTTGTGAAGTCTTTGCGGTAATCACAGGTTGTTCCTTCTCTCTGAGCCTTTGATTCTTAAATGCATATTGTAACAATTCAAAAAGTTAAATTAATCTGAAGTATAACCTAGCAATTTCTAACAAATCCCTTGACTAGAACTAAAAATTTTCAAAAATACGTAATAAAAATTTCGAAGTGCAAATAAAAGAAACTAAAAAAAAATCTATATGGGTTGCCTCCCGTGAAATTTGCTCCATTTTGAGTCTTTAATTTGGACTAATTGTTTCAAGTTTCTCTCTTCCAATTCACGGTACGGAGTTCTTCTGTTCTTTTTCCCTCTTGAGATAGTGTTTGAGTCTTTGCCCATTAACTTTGAATTCTTCCCGGCCTCCGGTCTGAGTGTTCTTTGCTTTCAAGATAGTACTTGACACCCTTGTATAGTCCACTCCATTTTGATTTCAACCACAGAAATAATCTTGTCTGGAGTTCATGGCAAGACTGATCCACACTGCGAACTCTTTCCTCAGAATCCTTTGATCATGCCATTTCTTTGTCTTGTCCTTATATATTTTAGCATTGTCATAGGCTTTTTTTCTTAGTTCTTCCAATTCATTCAATTGGAGAAGTCTCTCTTCCTTTACAATTTTGAAATCGAAGTTCAGCTATTTGATGGCCCACATGGCTTGTATTCCGGTTGAAGGGAGGTGACATGGTTTTCAAGACAAATGCATGTGGGGACATTCAATGGGAGTTTAAACGGAGTTCTGTATGCAGTAATGCATCATCGAAGCTTGAGAAGCGAATCTTTCCTACTAGAACTCACAGTCTTCCGAATTTTCTTTATTTCTCTGTTGGAAATTTCAAGCACTTGTTTGTTTGGATGATAAGCCAAGCCATAATGTGTTTGATACCATATCTGCTCATGAGTTGTCAAACACCTTATTTACAAATGGCTTCCTCATCACTAATTATAGTTAAGGTGTCCCAAATGCACTAAGAATATTTCTTTGTAAAACCTTGCATGTGGCATCATTCTTAGGACAAGGCTGCTGCTTCTACTCATTTTGATACATAATCCACAAACTAAGTATGTATATATTTCATAAGTGGAAAAGGCCCGTAAAATCAATTCCCCATACATTGACAAATTGCACCACCAGGGATGCCGCTGAGGGCATGTCATGCTGCCTTTTGTTCCCATTCTTTAGCATTGATCACACAACTTTACCCATTCAAAGCAGTCCTTAAAACTTGTAGGCCGGTAAAATCGACTAGAAATTTTGTGGGATGTTTATCACACAAAGTGTCCTCCGTAGGTGATGCATGACGTTCTTGTAAAATCTTGCTGCTCACTTTCTGGTACACATCTCTTATAATCGAATCAGCTCCTCTTTTAAACAAATATGGATCATCCCGGTCTCTTAGTACCTGCTCTCAGGTCCTTAACCTTTTTCTCTGTTGGTATTTGAATTCTGGTGGCATAATTCCACAAGCTAGATAATTCACAATATCGGCATACCGGGGTGGTGTAGTGACGATGAAATAAGCGCTCATGCCCAGAGAAAATTTTACGCTATTTCGCTTCCTTTTTCTTGTCTGATGGGGTTCCTCTACTCTTGACAAGTGATCGGCTATCACATTGTCTGCCCTTCTTAATCTTTAATTTCTAAATCCAATTCCTACAACAATAGCTACACAGTCAGCGGCTTTGCTTCCTTCTTTGCCATTAAATATTTAATTTATTGCATGATCGGTGTGTATAACAACATGGGACCCCAAATATATGGCTGAATTTTCACATGCAAACACTATTGATAGCATCTCCTTTTCAGTAGTAGAGTAATTTTCTTGTGCTTCATTAAAGGTTTTGCTGGCATAGTAGATGGCCTTGAACACTTTTTCATCTTTCTGTCCCAATACAGCTCCCATTGCAAAATCACTGGCATCACACATGATCTCAAATTCTCTGTTCTAATCTGGTTTTACCATGATGGGAGCTTCCACTAATACGGATTTGATTTCTTCAAATCTTTGCGGCGAGGATTCATCAAAATAAAATTTACTATCTTTCTCCAGCAATCTGCATAGTGGTTTGGCAATTTTTGAGAAATCTCTGATAAATCTTCTATAAAATCCAGCATGCCTTGACTGTAGTGGGTGGCATTAAGTCTCTTATAATTGAAACCTTTGCTTTGTCTACTTCAAGCCTGTGCGAAACCATGTGCCCAGATAATCCTTATGTAACCGCCAAAATGACATTTTCCCAATTCGAGCTAGATTTTGTCTTTGCACCTTTGAAGTACGTCCCCGAGGTTATGCGGGCATTGTTCCAAGCTGGATCCATACAACATCAAATCATCCATGAAGATCTCCCTGCTTATACGCTAGATCAGAAAATATAGACATCATGTGAATCTTTGGAAGGTACCGGGAGCATTACACGGTCAAATGGCATTCTTCTAAAAGCAAAGTACCGAATGGGCATAAAAGTGGTTTCTCTGATCTTAGTTTACAATAATGACCCCAGTTTATATCGAGTATCCATCGAGAAAACAAAAATGAGGTGTCCTACCAGCCTATCCGATTTTGATCGATGAAAGGTGAGGAAAATGATCCTTCTGGGTTGCGATGTTCAATTTTACGTAGTTGATACAAACCCTCCGTCAATCACGAGTTCTTATTCAGGAATAAGTTCATTCTTTTCATTTCTGATTACAGTGAATCCACCTTTCTTGGGAACCACATGTATTGGGCTTACCCAAGAACTGTCTGATATAGCATATATAAAACCTGCATTTAACCATTTTAGAACTTCTTTTTAAATGACTTCTTTCATATTTGGAGTTGGCCTCCTTTGATATATGAAGTTTTCCATTATCTTGACAATATTTGTGCATACAAAATAGAGAGTGATCTGCTGGTCTTGATTGTTGTGTCGCTTCCTTATTATTTTTCTCAAAATTACAGCAACACATTTCTTCGAGAGAGAGAGAGAGAGGGAGAAGCAAGTCGATGCAGCTAATATGATACTTGGTTTTCTCTTTTACATTTCACAAACTCATATTTCAAATTCTTGGGCAACTCCTTGATATTTAACCATACACTAGTTTCTGCTCCTTGAGTTTGTTGTTTGACTCTCACTTCATCTTGGCTTTGTTTTCATTATCTTATTGTTTCATTATTAAACAAATTTGGCCAGACTTCATAATCAAAACTCTCGAAATCTTGAAAATTCATCTCAATTTCATTGATAGAGTTTTGAATGATCTGTCAAATTAACTACATCGACAGAGAAGAGTATTACTTCTTAATATACAAGCTTGTCTTCCTCCATTAGGATGTTCGAGACTCACATTAATATTAAAAATACCTTTGCTATTTCCAACCACAGTGTCCGAGTTCACCTTTCTGTGCGTCAATCAGGCGACTCTGTTCTTAGAAGGTCTTCCCGACACAGAGAACGGATCTTCCTCTATCTGCATGATAACAAATCTTTGGAAAATGAATTTCCCAACCTTAGCCAGTACATCTTCGAGAATGCCTCTGGTTGTGCCATTGATCTATCATTGTAAAGTAATTCTTTGTTGGGGTTGGATTCCCCAAACTAGTCTCTGCCACCAGTGATAAGGGCATCAAATTATACTTGCTCAGAGTCACATAAAGCTTTCTTGAACTCACATTTCCACATAGAACGGGAATAATTGGCTTGCCCGAAGTCTTTCATCTTTCTTTGGGAGCTTACGTTGAATAATAGCCTTTGCATGAAACCGATCGAGTTAACTATACCCTCCTCGGTATCTTTCTTTTTCTTACTGGCACCTCGGCAAATTTTTCATAAAGGGCATTTGGTGATCACCTGCGCAAATGGGATATTTATTCTATTTTCTTGAAAATATCGAGAATTTATTCCCCATTCTTCTCTTTTGGCTTAAAGTCTCACGTGGGAATAGCCTTCTTGAGGAGCATAAGTGGTACTCCTTCTTTTCGTCATTTCTTATTTCATCACATTCCCGATAAAAATTTGTTCTTTCTTCTTTCTTTTCAGTCTCTTCTTTCTCTGCCTCAGTCTCTTCATTTCTATCTGTCTTTCTATTGCTGCTCAAATCCTTCCCTTCTGATTAAATTGTGAGTCTTTAGTGTTCTTACGGGTGTCAGGAATGTTCCCTTGTTAGAATTGTTTATGTCGGGGCAATTACCTACTGTGTCCTACAGATTTTTAGGTGAGGCAGCATATTTTGAAACATCTGGGTATCGGACTACAGAAAGTTTCCAAGTCGGATAGTTTCTGATCATGGGTAATAGCCTCTTGTTATCCCCATGAATGCGACATTTGATCCTCAAATGGTTGGGTTCTCGACCACACAAGGTATTCATTTACGCCCTCATCTCCCTTGCTCTTTGCCTCTTGGTACCTTGGTGTGTGATATCCTTGTTGAGGATCTTTGTCACGCGCTTGGGCCATATAATGCCCCTCAGCGTATAGAGAAATTTTTCATGGTTCCTCGGTCTTGGATTGTAGTGTATGGGCGGGTGAGACAGCGAAATGATAACTTCTTTGCTCGTTCACGTACTTAACCTCCTCAGCATCATAAGAATCTTCTTCTTTGTTGGCATCAAACCTTCTTCCCTCATAGATTCTCTTTCCTCTTGCTTCTATTTCATGAGCAGTGTGCAACTTCCTCTCTTGTTTGTCCATCCTGCCATTCTCGCATCCAACTTAGCCTCATGGCTGTCATCTTACTTTCGCTCCATGACCCTTTTCTCTGCTACTACCTGCGGCTTCGGATGGAGCTTTTTCATATTCCATTTGCAGGTCCTCTATGAGATCCTCTTGCCTCTTGTACTTTTTCGCTTGAATGCTCCACAGCAGGAAGCATCAATAATACCCTTGGATGTATCATTAGTGTGATGCATCATAGGGTCTTCAAGAGTCTATTCCATGCATTGGGCACCTCTTGACAATCTTTTGAATCTTTCCCCGAGCAACATACAGGCTCTCATCTTCCCTTGTTGGAATACAATTATCTATAACCGTCTTTGAAGTAGGAGATAGGAAAAGAATCACTTCGTAACCACTTGGCTGCACAGTATGTGAGGAACCATATGGTAATGATTCATACCATGTGGCTGCTATGTCTCTCAAAGAAAATGGGAAGAGATGTAGTTTTATCACCTCTGGTCTCACACCGTTCAGCTTCACTGTATTAGCCATCCTGAGAAATCTTCCCAGTGCTCGTTTGGGTCTTCATTAGGATGACCGATGCTTGATGTTCTTTGAACCATTGTAATTAAGGCGCTTTAGTTCAAAAATTGTTTTGCACATTCACTTGTAAGTTTGTCGATTGCAGAGTCTCTTCTTGAATAATAGGCCTCGAAATCCTCCATTGTGCCGATGGCGGGGTCTTAATTTGGCAATCTGTTCCTCTGTTTGGTCATGTCTCTTACCGCCATATTTGGGTTTTGCTCTTTTGTCTTTCTTAAGCTCTGACGTTCTCTCCAGTCGGTGTCTGGCTGGAATCGGGTCGGATCCTGTTTCCTATGCATTAAGGTTCTCTGATAAAAGCATACTCTGTGTAGGATTAGTCAAACTGCTTTCATCTTTTCAACATGAACTGATTAAAATTAGTGTCTAATGTAGTCCTTTGCTTGAAAAGCTATTTTGTTCTTTTCTTAAAAATTGTCCAAATTAGTATTTCCTTCTTTCATTAGAATATTGATCCTAATTAATTAACCGATGCGAGCGTAAAAAACTTGTTGGACTTGCACCCCGAACATATCTGAGTATGACACTAATACAAGGACTATTGTCTAATCCCGGCCAATAATGCCATGACTTGTTTGTTTCTTTGCAATTATACTGATTAAAAATGGTTTCATAAAAATTTGGATAAATTTCTTTATGGTTTTGATCCATGATTACGTAAGTGTACGGTCGAACAAGTAATAAAGTGGATTTAAGTCCAGTATCGATCCTGAAGATCTAAGAATTCTCAATCAACTACCACATTCTTTCAGCTCTATACTATTTGGATTATGATTTGCAATTGATATATTCTTGCTTAACCTTGAAAATAATGAAAGAATAAAGATATGTAAGCTAGAACAAAATAAAATAATGCTTAAACTAAAATAAAAATTAAAAGAAATAGACCGATCAGTTAATTTTTAAAGGGAGCATTGAAAATACAGCGGTAGTGAGCATGATTCTACTTGAGACAACTCTGTGCTTTACTTTATGAGCGATTTGGAATCGATCAGGAAGAAGGTAATGCCATGTGGATCTCTCATGTGACATATTTCATCATCTAATCTTCCTTGTTTCTTTCGAATCACGAGAGAATTAGATAACTACTTTTAATCGAGTTGCCTTGTTTAAGGTATTTTTCTTTTCAATACTTCATGCCGAACATGAATTTGTAAACATAGCTCCTAAGACATAGGCTAAGCATGGGTTTACTATGCAGTTTCTCATCCTTAAAATTGGAGCAGTTCATTCTTTCGCCCAGTTAGATCATACTAACGAGTTGAACTTCTTTGTTCGAATCGTAGACTCTCTGCTCTTTAATTGAAAGTCATTAGCTCATTCTAGGTTTCAAGTGAGAAGAATATTTATCTATTAAATTTACAAGCCATTAGATCCCCAATATTGAGTTCATACCCTTGAGGATATTGTTCAAAAACTCTAGGAATGCCTTCTGTGTCTTTCAGGAGGTCTCTGGAAATCAAACGTAAAACAATCCTATTACATGTATAGGACACTAATATTTGGATCAGATACAACAATAAAGAAAACCAGCGGCGGTCGGGGCGAAGTTCGGTAGATACGATAAATTTATACGAAAAGATAAATTCTAACAACGAGTAAATTCAACGGGTTGGATTTCCTAGAATTACTTCATTACTATGGTGGCTCCTTGATCAAAAGAACTACGCGATCAGAAGCTGAGTTTGAATTCAAAATTTGTTTGGACTTCAAACGGGCAGAACGATAATTTGAAGAAAATAACATTCACGCATTGGCTTCAGCTTCAACAACTAACATCGGATCTAGAAATTCAAAAGAAATAACAATCTACTCTAATCTAATCTAAAAATATGACAAAGTAAAAAAAATTAAAACTACCGAGCCCATTTGAGACTTCTCTTTTTGAGCCGCCAGAAGTGCTTTCTTTGATAGCGTGCTTGGAAGTTAGACCCTAACGATGCACCTATTTTGTGGATATCAAAATACATGACCCATTTGTTTGTTCATGTCGCGGCTCCATTTGTTTATCCGACCTTGACGATGTCGCGACCTCTCTTCCACTTCGCGACTTCGCTGATGCATTGATCTCTTTTGAATTCGCGACTACAATCATACGTCGCGACTTCCGTTTTTCTCTGTTAAATCACATGGCTTTTATCTAGTCGTGACACGCTGCTCCTTGGATCGATGTAGCGGCAATTTGTGATGTCGTATTCATTCGCCTTAATTGATGTCGCGACGAATTTGAATAATATCAGCGACTTCTCCTTTTGCGTGGCGAACTCTTTTGAGGTCGCTACTTCAATCATCGTCGCGACTTCAATGTTATGCTTATGAATCACGATGTCATAGGAAGTTTTCTATTGTAGTGACTTGTCTTAGCATCTCTTGGGTATGATGTCGCGATAGCTAAATAGTCATCGCGACCTCCATTCTTATGCGGCGATGTCGCGACCCTTTGAAGGCGTCGCCTTCTTTCATTGTAGCGATCTTCGCGACCACTAAGAGGCGTTCTTGACTTCACTTTACTTATTTGATGTCGTGACCCTTTGAAGGGCGTCAGCGACATCTTCGATTCGATGTTTGATGTCTCTATCCATTCTAAGCGTCGTGACCTCTATGTTCAGCCTCTTTGAAAATCTTTTGTTGCAACTTCTAATCAGTGTCACGACCTCCATGTCTACTGCTAAGCTTTTAATTATGTCGCGACCTCGAAGTGGTGTCGCGACATCTTCTATTCTTCTTCGTTTAGTTCTTGGTACGTCACGATTTGGAGTTTACGTGCGACGGGTATTCTTCATTGCGCTCAAGGTCGAGACATCAAGTCCTTTCTTTCAAATTAGTTCGACTTCCTTCGCGAGAGAATTTGTTCTTGTGGCTTTATAGTCGACTCCTTATGGCGACCTCATAGGCGATCAAACTTCATTTATCTCAGTTTGGTGTATGACATCGCTGATGATGTTCTGACATATTTGCATTTATTTGCTTCTTTTAATCTTGACCAACTCATATTTTGTCTCAACTTCCTTCTTCAGGTCACGACTTCACTTATTCACTCTTCAGTTTCTTCTTCAAAGCCAAATTTGTTGAGAGTCGTGACTTAGAATTCTTTGAAGCGCACTTTAATCGCGACTTAAGTTTAGTTTGACCTTCAATTCTCTTTATGAAATTTGTTCTTATGATTTTGCTAAAATTTGATTTTCTGTGTATTTTCACAAATTGGAATTTGATTCATTTATGAGTTCTGAGACAATTCATCATTATTCTCATTATAAACTCAGAAAAATGTATTAAAAATCTCATGAGTTTTTTGACTCATCAGATTCTTAAGAGGTTTGATATGCATAATTGTTCTCATGTAAGTGTACCATTCATGAAGGGTGAAAGATCAGTGTCCCAAGAATGATAGAGGAAAGGATGGTGATGAAAGATGTTTGTTATTCTTCAATAGTAGATAGTTTGATGTATGCTCAAGTTTGTACAAGGCCTAACATATCTTTTGCTCTGAGTGAGCTTGGAAGATTTATGAGCAATCCTGGTCTTATTCATTACCAAGCAGTTAAAAAGGTCTTTAGGTATCTTCAAGGTACTAAAGATCATATGTTGACATATCGATGCACTAACTCCCTTGATGTAGGGGGTTATAGTAATATAGCTTTTAAAGGCTGTGTGGATGATAAGAAATCTACCACTGGTTATATAGTTGTCATGACATGAGGAGCTGTGTCTTGGTGAAGTGTTAAGCAATCTGTGACATCCCTGACTATGGAGGCAGAATATGTGGCGTGCTATGAAGCTACTCATCATGCAGTGTGGCTTTGGAATTTTATTCGTGATTTGGGAGTAGTTAACTCCATTGAGAGGGTTATTATGATTTATTATGACAATACTGCAGCAACGTCTTTCTCCAATAATTTAAAAGGTACCTCGGATGCAAGGTACATTAATGTAAAGTATTTTGTGGTAAAGGAGAAAGTTGAAGAAGGCCTCATTACTGTTGTTCACATGCCGACTCATAGCATGGTGGCAGATCCACTGACCAAGGCCTTACCGATAGGCATATTTGAGGAGCATGTTTCCCATATGGGATTGTTAGGCAGTTAAGAATATGAAGCTTTCCTCTTTGCATTTAGAAGCTTTCCTCACTATTTTCAAGCATGTTATGAGCACATTTTGTGGTTTGTTACAGGTATGCTTGGTGAAGCAAAGAAGAGGAAAGCCCACATAAGAAGGAAACTTTGCTGCTAAAACTGCTTGCTACAACGAAGGTCTAACCGCTACAGTGGGCGAGCTACCCGTTAAAGTGGAAGAGAAGCTTGCTGGAACATCTAGAGGAGCATATGAAGGAACTCTAAATCACTAGAACCAGCTGCAAAGTCCAGAGATGAGGTTTTTGACATGCAATGGTTATCCGCTACAATAGAAGATGTTCTCGTTGAGGCTGGCCTTCTATTATACAATCTTGCTCATTGCGGGGAGGACGGAAGGCCAGCCCATTATGTGCGAAAGTGTGAGGTAAGAGAGGATATAAAAGAATACATGGGTCTGAGAGAGTTGGAGGACGGTAGACAAAGAGTGCGCGAGAGTGCGAGAGGTTAACGTTCGGATGAAGGAGACAACGGAGTGGTTGGATCGAGACATCATGTGCACCTTTGTTTCTTTATTCCCTTCTCTAAACATTTGATGATTTTGATTCCCATGGCTATACCAACTTATATTATGTTATAGTTTTATTTCTAGGGTTTTGACATAGCCTTACTACGCTGAACGAATTAATTGTTAATTTTGTTTTCATTCAATATAAGCATTCATTTCATCTTGTATGGACATGGTAATAGTGCTCTAGTAATAGTGAGAAATTTTCATAATCAAAATACTTATCAAACTTTGCATTCATTGTAGATGGCCAACAATAACAACAACAATTCTACTATGTCAACTGCGATCAGTCCTTGAGAAGGATAAACTTCTTGGGTTAACTTCCTTGGCGGATTCGAATTTGAAATTGTTCTCAAGCAAGAAAGGAAGCATGTCTTGGATGAACCTCTCACGAGAAGAACCGGCGAGAGAATGTTCCTAGAAGTGAAAGAATGCTTGTGAAGCATCATAATGACTCTATTGATGTTGCATGCTTGATGCTAGCTACCATGAGTTCTGAACTTCAGAAGGATCTGGAAAATATGGGAAAACATGATATGATCTCCAATCTTAAGAAATGTTCGACCTTGACGAGAAATGAAAAGGTATGAGACTACCAAGAGCCTTTGCATTCTTGTAGATGGTGAAATTACTTAGGTTAAGTACTCATGTTCTAAAAATGAAGGCTATATTAATGACTTTTTATGATAGGCTTGGATTTCCATTGAGCCAGAGTTGGCAACTGATTTGGTCACACAATTCACTTCACAGTAGTTATGTGATTGTCATGAAGCTATAGCATGAGTGAAATGGACAAATCTATCTCTGATCTGCATATGTTGCTTAAAACCGCTGAGCAAAATATTAAATCCAAGCATGCTGTTGATGGTTCAAAATAGAAAGGGATTCAGGGAAAGGGCAAGGGGGCAAAGGAAAGTCCGTCTCAACGAACACAAACCTCAACCCAGTACAAAGCCCCGAGAGGGTGTTGTTTCTTTGCAATGAACACAGTCATTGGAAGAGAAAGCGCAAAGCATATTAGAGGATCTAAAGAAAAAGAAGGCGGTGAGACTAGTTCTTGGTGTTATGTTATCTGAGATTAATTTTCTCCCTTCTAGTTCACAGGTGATAAGATCACGGATGTGGATCTGCATTTGTACCAAATGTCACGAGGGACTCGGGTAGACAATGAAAGAAGGGCCCAGTTGATCTCATTAGGCAATGGAAGCGAGTTCTTTGCTGTTTGTAGGAAGTTATGAACTTACTTTGCCCAGTGGGCTTTTGTTAGTTTTGAACAATTGCTATTATGTTCCTACAATGTGTAGGAATGTTATTTCGGTTCTTGTTTGGATAATGATGGTTTCTTTTATTATTAAGAATAATAATTGCTCGTTTTTCATAAAGACATGTTCTATGCAAATTAACCTATTCTGGATGGTCTTTATGTTATGAACCTTTAAAAATTCAAGCAATTCTCATGTCTATAACATAACTACTAAGAATTTAAGTCCAATGATTTAAAATTTAAAGCCTATCTTTTGGCATTATTAAGCCTTGGCGTATAAATGAGGAAAGCGCATCTCGAAACTCCATCGAGTTGGACTTTTAATTCATTTGATTTTGAATCATATGATACGTGAATCTTGTCTATTAGGTAAAGATGACAAAGGATCCCTTCTTGGACACGAGTGAAAGGGCCAATGGTGTGGATCTCATACATACAGATATGCGTGGACCGTTAAGTTCGGATCTTCAGGAGGTTACAAGTACTTCATTACATTTGCGATGACTTGGCCAGTTATGTTTATGTCACATGATGAGACATAAATGCGAATCATTTGAAAGAAGTTCAAATCTTTCAAAATGAAGTACAAAATCCAACTTGGCAAGACAATCAGGCGCCGATCTGATGTCGGTGGCGAATATTGAAACGGGAATTTGATGACCATCTTAGAACTTGTGGAATCATTTCCTGATTAACTCCCCCTGGAACACCACGATTGGAATAGTTGTAATGCGAGGAGGAGCATCAAACTTTGAAATAGATATGGTTCGATCTACCAATTGAGTCCAACAGATGTTCCATTACCTTTTGGGGTTATGCACTTGAAACAGCTGCATTCACACTAAATCGAGTTCCATCCAAAGCGGTTGAAAAGACACCATATGAGATGTGGATTGGTAAAAGGCCCAATTTGTCTTTTCTTAAGATTTGGGGTTGTGAGGCTTATGTAAAACGTCAAGTTTCAAATAAGCTAGAGCCCAAGTCTAATAAATGTCTTTTTGTGGGGTATCCTAAAGAGACTAAGGGATATTTGCTTTATAATCCATAGAGAACAAAGTGTTTTGTTGCTCGGAATGAATTATTGTCTTTTCTAGAAAGGAATTTATTTCTAAGGAACCCAGTGGGAGTAAGATACAGCTTCGAAGAGGATTCGAGAACCCACGAGATAACATGAGCTTGCCTATGGATACTCATAGTCAACAAACTATTGTTGACACACCTCCTCTCTTCACAAAATTTACGTAGATCGATGGGATACGTCCTTGAGCAGAATGGTTCTTGTGGTGATAACTATGATGTATTGTTGAGTGGATCAAAATGAACCCACTACACATCAGAGAGGCTATGTGTTGGATCTGAGACTACGAGAAATGGTTAAAAACCATAAGTCTGAAATTCAGTCCATGTATGATAATCAAGTATGGATATGATTATTACCTGAGGTACAAAAACCATTGGGTGCAAATGGGTTTAAAGAAAGCGACATGGATGGCGAAGTGCATACTTAAACGAGAATTTGGTTGCAAAAGGTTTCAAACAAACTCATGGTATAGACTATGATGAAACTTTTTCACCTGTAGCTATGCTTAAGTCTATTAGAATTCTTATTGCCATTGCTGCATATCATGATTATGAGATTTGGCAAATGGATGTTAAAACTGCGTTTCTTAATGGAAACTTACTTGAGGATGTGTACATGACACAACCTGAGGGTTTTGTACAACCTAAGAATTATGGTAAAGTATGCAAGCTTCAAAGATCCATTTATGGTTTGAAGCGGAGCCTCTCGGGAGTTGGAATCTTCGTTTTGATGAATCGAGTCAAAGGTTTTGGATTTGTCAAAAATGAAGATGAGCCTTGTGTTTATAAGAAAATTAGTGGGAGACCTGATTGTATTTACGGTGCCCATATGTTGATGACATTTTACTCATTCAGGAATGATATCCCTACCTTGCGAGTGTCAGAGTGCTTGGTTAGGGAAGTGTTTCTCAATGAAAGACTTAGGCGAAGCTGCCTATATCCTAGGGATAAAGATCTATAGAGATAGATCTAAGAGGTTGATTGGTCTAAGTCAAAGTGCTTAAATAGACAAAGTACTGAAAGCAGTTCGGTGTCACGAATTCAAGAGAGGATACTTGCCCGTGTCTCATGCTATTACTCTTGCAAATCTCGGTGTCCTAACACTAAAGATGACGAGAAGCGGATGAGTTGGAATTCCTTATGTACGACAATGGGATCTATCATGTATGCCATGTTGTGCACTAGACCAGATGTATCTTATGCTTTAAGCATAACAAGTAGATACCAGTCAGATCCCGGTGAGAGTCACTAGACAGCTGTCAAGAACATTCTTAAGTATCTGAGAAGGTCTAAAGATATGTTCTTGGTGTATGGTGGATTGGAAAATGATCTGGTTGTAAATGGTTACACAGATGCAAGCTTCCAATCTGACAAGGCTCGTTTGATCGCGGTCGGGATATGTTTTTGTTTAAATGGTGAGTGCGATTAGAAAAGTTAAGCAAAGCACTTTGCTGCTTGGATTCTATAATGTTGTTGATCCGTGACTAGCCTCTACCACAAAAGCATAGCATGATTGTCATGCTAGAGTTCATAGGTATTAGATACATTGATGAATGGGCTTAGCGCAAGTGGGAGATTGTTAGTAATAGTGCTCTAGGCCTATTGTATGGACATAGTATTTTGACTGTTATGAAATTTATTATTATGATGATTTGCATGTTTATTATATATAATGTCCTTGAATAATATTATTAATTATTCTAGAAATGTCCCTAATGGGATTATTGTTATGGGAATAACAATGAATTAAAATTAGTATAAAGTTTGATTGATATTCATGGGATAAATATATTGGCGCGAGATCACAAAATCAAATTTATATCTATTTATTTGAGAACAAATATTGAACCAGAGACCAGTCTTGAGATTAATACATGGATCAAAGTCATAAGTTAATCTCTAATAGTTGTAATCATTAAATCCTTTGACCACAGAGATCGCTATAGTTCTCAACATAAGGAATATTGTGTTTAGTATAATCAACGTTGAAATAACTGTCGGATATTCATAAAGGTTATACTTGAACATAATAAAATTATGTGAAGTGAGATATGGCGATTAAGATGGAATTTGTCCCTCTTATTGCTCAGGCTATCTGCGGGTCCCCTCGACAATTGAGGCCGAGAAATGCATGTGCTCCGTAGATGATGGAGATCAATGTCATTTGTTTAGTCGATCCTAATTGGGTTTCGAGTAATCAAAGATAGAAACGATATAAGGTTCACTTTGTCCGTACCTTATATTATCAAAGATATCATGAAGCAAAAGTTATGTCATTAGCTATATTAAGGTTGTCTCGGATCATGAGCTTTTTCATTTAACTTGGGTGTCATAATGTCTTGCTAGAGGCCACTTATGACTTGTGGGATCAAAATGTGATTTGGGCCTCACTTATTATTGAACCTATAGGGTGCACATTAGAACAAATAATAGCAGGTTGTAGTTTTTCACTCTACATAATAAATTCATTTATTACATACTTGATTATGGTTTTACGTATGTAAATTCGTTTATTACATAACGGTTATGGTTTTAATAATAAATTCGTTTTATTACATAACGGTTATAGTTTTAAGCCAATAAATTCATTTATTACATACTTGATTAGGTACACGTAATAAATTCGTTTATTACATAGCAGTTATAGTTCTGGAGTTATGGTTAAATGTTAATTGGATTTCCTTATCGGATAAGGATTTAATTTAAATTATTATTATTTAAAGTGTTTTAAATATATAATAAATTAAATGTTTGTTGAAACCCTAGAAGACTTATATAAATATATATGAGACATATGGTATTGGTGTGTGTAGTTGTCTTTCAAAAGTGAACCAACACAAAAACGAGAGAAGAAAAACCCTAATTTCGTTTTGAGAGAGAAGACGAACTTTGAACTAGCATTCAAAAATGCGTTGTATTTGTTCGGTGTGGATACTTGTAGAATTGGTCGTTTTTCGGGAAAGGCAGCACCTTTGAAGATCGAACAAGCAGAAATATGAACTTTGAAGGCAATGAATCGATCTACAGAGGTAGAGTTTAGTTTACCCTTCCTTGGTTTTATGAAGCATGTGATCTTTGGTGGGTTAATGGATAAAAATTTTTAAATTCCGCTGCATTTATGTTCCAATCAGATTGGATATTCATCCTGTAACCCAATAGTGGTATCAGAGCCACTTGTGTTTTCATAAAAATCGATAATGCCATATTTGATCATATGTATGTGATGTATATGATTATGGCATGTTTTGCGTTTTTTTAATATATGTGATATTATGGTTTGTGCGAACGACATAGTTAACAGGTTTTGTTAAGGTATTAATTGATTGAATCCGAAACCTAAAAGGATTCGTTAATATGATGAAATCCGAATAGGATATTGCCATTAAAGTGTTTAATAGCATGTTATATGATTTCTAACTGTCTTAATCGGATTAATACATGGTAGTTACTTATATCAAATTAGGTTATCAATGATTTTATGGTGGTACGAAAAATACTTAGGTATGTGTGTGAAGTTACATAATATCTTTGTTTTAATGTGATTTTGATGGCACAGAAACATTCAAGAATTTATTGATGAGATCGATGAAAATTTTTATAATATCTTTGTTTTTAATGTGATTTTGATGGCTTTTCGGCTTGTTCAAAAATTTATTGATGAGAATTTTAAATTTATCAATGAAAATTTTGAGACGAAACTTTCTAATGTTCTTAAAGAAAAAAAAAAAAAATTTTCGAGACGCGCCCGATCGATCCGTAACCGGCTAAGCGGGCAAGTAAATAACATTTCATTGTAGCACCTTATAATTTAATTGGTTTTTAAACATCAAGCCTATTATAATTTTTTTTTTAATGCAAATTGTTTATGCTATATGATAACATAATATATTTTGCATGTTATGTTGCTTCACATGGTGCACAATATGTCTTTTAGACGATGTGTTTGGCGGGTTATTATTATTATTATTTTTTACAAGGGTTGTAAATTATTAAATACGGCATGCCGTTTTGTTCATTATAATTTTATTTTACTATTAGTAGTATTTATTTAATTGTTGTAATAAAACAGAGACAATGCAAGCCATTTGAGAATCATGCAATCAACCATGATGATGGAGGAGCTAGGTGTCTATGCTTTCGAGTTGGTGGTGAATCGACATCATGGAGCTACTTATTACAACCTAGGCATGTTGATCTTCATATTGGCTTATGGAGATCAATCTAGATAAAAACCATCTTGTGACACATTTATTATATGCATGTATGTGTATGATGTTACATGGTATGTGATACTAGATGTGATGAGATCTATTAATTGAAATTAAAATCAATCAAGATCCTCATAAAATTTAAAGTTAACATACCATCCATATTTAAACACTTGTCAAACCTTTTATCCACCTTAATGTGGGTTCTACCAAAGTAGAAGTACATTAGGTTGATAGAACAAGATGAGTAATAATTGCTTCTCATATGTTTAAAATGGTTTAACTTTATTAAGTTATCAAAAGCGGTTTTGGGCCTAAGGCATAAGATGAGATTTAAACATATTAGGGACATATGATGTCAAAAAATCCATAAATATACAAGTTGCATGAGGTGTAATTGGTAAGGTTACCTACCTAAACAACTTATTTAAGTGTCATGCCAAAGTGACTTAAAGTTGAGAGTAAAATATATGGATCTTAGCTCACTAGATTAATATGATTATTCACTTGAGGTTGTTAATTTAGTGAGAATCTTTCATAATCCAAAATATTTATCGAGAACTTTGTATTCGTGTAGATGGCCCGACAATAACCACAACAATTCTATGTCGCTACTGATCAGTCCTTGAGAAGGATAAACTTGCGGGACTAACTTCCATGTTTGGTTTCAATTTGAGAATTGTTCTCAAACAAGAAAGAGCTTTATGTCTTGGATGAACCTCTCCACGAAGAACCGTGAGAATGTTCTAGTGAAAGAATGCTTATGAAGCATCATAATGACTACATTGATGTTGCATGCTTGATGCTGCTTCCATGAGTTCGAAGACCCCCGGGGGATGCGGAAAATATGGAAGCTTATGATATGATCTCAATCTTGGAAATGTTCGGCCAACAAGCAAGGCAGAAGGTATGAGACTACTAAAGACCTTTGCATTCTTATAAGATGGTGAGGGTACTTGGGTTAGTACTCGTGTTAAATGAAAGGCTATATTGAGCACCTTGATAGGCTTGGATTTCCATTGAGCTAAGAGTTGGCAACTGATTTGGTCACGAGATTCACTTCCTGGTAGTTATATGGCGGTTGTCATGAACTATAACATGAGTGAAATGGACAAATCTATCTCGGTTGCATATGTTGCTTAAAAGCATTGTGGAATATTAAATCCCGAGCTGCCATGTTCGATGGTTAAGTAAAATGGCTTCAGGCGAGAAGCGAGAGGCAAGGGCAAGGGCAAGGAAAGTCCGTACTCAAGCAGAAACACAAACCTCAACCCAAGGCTAAAGCCCCCGAGAGGTGTTTGTTTCTTTCTAATGAACGGTCATTGGAAGAAAAGCGCAAGAATTTGTATTTAGAGGATCCTAAAGAAAGAAGAAGGCGGTGAGACTAGTTCTTGGTATTTATGTTATCTGATTAAATTTTCTCCTTCTAGTTCTGGGTATTAGATGCTGGATGTGGATCCCCATTTGTACAAATGTCGGGACTCAAAGGAGTAGACAGCGAAGGGTGAAGTTGATCTACAGTAGGCAATGGAGAAAAATTTCGTACTTTGGTGTAGGAAGTTATGAACACTTTGTGATGGGCTTTGTTAGTTTTGGACAATTGCTATTATGTTCCTACAATGTGTAGGAATATTATTTCAGTTTCTTGTTTGGATAATGATGGTTTTTCTTTTATTATTAAGAATAATAATTGCTCCAATTTTCATAAAGACATGTTCTATGCAAATGCCTATTTACGAATTAGTCTTTATGTTATGAACCTTCAAAATTCCAACAATTCTCATATACATGAACATAACTACTAGAAATTTAAGTCGATGATTTAAATTCAACCTATCTTTGGCATTGTCGCCTTGGCCATATAAATGAAAGCATCTCAAAACTCCATCAAGTTGGACTTTTGAATTCATTTGATTTTGAATCATATGATACGTGTGAATCTTAATGCAGTGGGTAGATGACAAAGGATCCCTTTACTTGGACACAGTGAAAAGACGATGAATTATTGGATCTCATACATACAGATGTATGTGGACCATTAAGTTCGAGCAGCTAGGAGGTTACAAGTACTTCATTACATTTCTTGATGAGACATAAATCGAGATCATTTGAAATGTTCAAATCTTTCAAATGAGTACAAAATCAACGGCAGGAAGCGATCAAGGCCTTGATACGATCGAGGTGGCGAATATTTAGCGAGAATTTGATGACCATCTTAGAACTTGTGGAATCATTTTCACAATTAACTCCCCACAAGAACACCACGGTCGAATGGTGTGTCTAGAGGAGGAATCGAGTTTATTAGATATGGTCGATCTATGATGAGTCAGCCAGATCTTCAATTTACTTTGGGGTTATGCACTTGAAATAGATGGATTCTATGCATCAGGTTCATCGAAGCGGTTGAAAGACACCATATGAGATGTGGGTGGTAAAAGGCCTAGTTGTCTTTTCTTAAGATTTGGGATTTGTGAGGAGACATATAAGCGTCAGTTCAAACAAATTTGGAGCCCAGAGTACGATAAATGTCCTTTGTGGGGTATCTAAAGACTAAGGGATATTACTTTAATCCATAGAGAACAAAGTGTTTGTTGCTCGGAATGGTGTCTTTCTAGAAAGAATTTATTTCTAAAGGAACCGATTAGGAGTAAGATACAACTTCGAAGGATTCGAGAACCACGAATAACATTGAACTGCTATGGATACTCACCAGTCAACAAACTATTGTTGACACACCTCCTATAGCACAAAATTTACGTAGATCTGATAGGATACGTCATGAGCCGAGAGATATGGATTTCTTGTGACTGATAACCATGATGTATTGTTAGTGGATCAAAATGAACCCACTACCTATCAAGAGGCATGTTGAATCTGACTACGAGAAATGGTTAGAGCCTTGAAGTGCGAATTTAGTCCATGTATGATAATCAAGTATGGACCTTGATTGACCCACCTGAAGGTACAAAAACCATTGGGTGCAAATGGGTTTTTAAAAAGAAAACTGACATGGATGGCAAAGTGCATACTTACAAAGCAAGGCTAGTTGCAAAAGGTTTCAAACAAACTCATGGTATAGACTATGATGAAACTTTTTCACCTGTAGCTATGCTTAAGTCTATTAGAATTCTTATTGCCATTCTTTGCATATCATGATTATGAGATTTGTAAATGGATGTTAAAAGCTGCGTTTCTTAATGGAAACTTACTTGAGGATGTGTATGACACAACCTGAGGATTTTGTACAACTGGGAATTACGGTAAAGTATCTGACTTCAAAGATCACGTATGGTTTAGGCAGGCCTCTCGGAGTTGGAATCTTCGTTTTGATGAATCGGTCAAAAGGGTTTGGATTTGTCAAAAATGAAGATGAGCCTTGTGTTTATAAGAAAATTAGTGGGAGCACAATTGTATTTTTGGTCTTATATGTTGATGACATTTACTCGTGGGAATGATATCCACACGCTGCGAGTGTCGAGTCTTGGTTAGGAAGTGTTTCTCAATGAAAGACTTAGAGAGCGAGAAGCTGCCTATATCCTAGGGATAAAGATCTATGAGATAGATCTAAGGAGGCTGATTGGTCTAAGTCGAAGTGTACAAGACAAAGTCTTGAAATGGTTGATTATCTGAATTCAAAGAGGATACTTGCCCATGTCTCATGGTATTACTCTTGCAAAATCTCGGTGTCTAACATACGAGATGAGCGGGAGAGCGGATGAGTAAAATTCCTTATGCATCAGCAATAGGTTCTATCATGTATGCCATGTTGTGCACTAGACCAGATGTATCTTATGCTTTAAGCATAACGAGTAGATACCAGTCAGATCCGGTGAAGTCCTTTGGGCCAATTTATCGAGAACATTCTTAAGTATGAGAAGGTGCAGGATATGTTGTTCACGGTGTATGGCGGATTGGAAGATGATTTGGTTGTAAATGGTTACACAGATGCAAGCTTTCAATCTGACAAAGATGATTTCCGATCGCAGTCGGGATATGTATTTTGTTTAAATGGTGGTGCAGTTAGCTGGAAAAGTTCAAAGCAAAGCACTGCTGCTGATTCTATAATGTTGTTGATCCATTGACTAAGCCTCTACCACAAGCAAAGCATGATTGTCATGCTAGGTTCATAGGTATTAGATACATTGATGAATGGGCCTAAGCCTTAGTGGGAGGTGTTAGTAATAGTGCTCTAGGCCTATTGTATGGACATGGTATTTTATTATGAGAATTTATTATTATGATGATTTGCATGTTTATTATATATAATGTCCTTGAATAATATTAATTATTCTAAATGTCCCTAATCGGTTATTGTTATGGGAATAACAATGAATTAAGATTAGTATAAAGTTTGATTGATATTCATGGGATAAATATGTGTATGAGATACAAATCAAATTTATATCTATTTGTTGAGTAAATATTAGACGAGACCCGTCTTGAGATTAATACATGAATTGAGAGAGTCATAAGTTAATCTCTAGTTGTGTCATTGTTAAATCCTTTGACCTGAGATGCTATAGTTCTCAACATAAGGAATATTGTGTTTTGAAACAATCAAGCGTTGTCTTTAATCGGATGACTATAAAGGTTATGCCCAGACAATGAATTATGTAGTGAGGATATGAGCGATTAAGATGGAATTTGTCCCTCTTATTATAAGAATATCTCTGGGTCCCTCAGGCAGTTGAGGCGAAATGCATGGCATTCACTCAAATGAATTGATGGAATCAATGTCATTTGTTTAGTCGTCTAATTGGGTTTCGAGTAATCAAAGATAGAGGAAACGATATAAGGTTCACTTTGTCCATGCCTTATATTCTATCAAGATATCATGAGACAAAGTTATGTCATTAGCTATATTAAGGTTGTCTCGGATCATGAGCTTTTCATTTGCTTGGGTAGTCATAATGTCTTGCCAGAAGTACTTATATGACTTGTAGGATATCAAAATGTGATTTGGGCCTACGCGATATTAATTGAACCTATGGTCGCACATTAAGAACAAATAATAACGGTTATGGTTTCCTCTCTATAATAAATTCATTTTATTACACTAACGATTATGGTTTTCTGTAATAAATTCATTTATTACATAAGCAGTTTATGGTTTTACGTATCGTCGTTTTATTACATAACGGTTATAGTTTTAAGCCAATAAATTCATTTATTACATACTTGATTATGATTTTTACGCCAATAAGTCGTTTATTACATAACGGTTATAAGTTACGGTTATGGTTAAATATTTAATTAGTTTCCTTATCGGATAAGGATTTGAATTAAGTATTATTATTTAAAAGTGTTTTAAATATATAATAAATTCATGTTTGACTGAAACCCTAGAAGACTTATATAAATATATATGTGAGACATATATATTGGGGTGTGTAGTTGTCTTTCAAAAGTGAACCAACCTAAAAACAGAGAGAAAGAAAAACCCCTAATTTCGTTTTGAAGACGAACTTTGAACTAGCATTAATCGTTTATTATTTGTTCGTGTGTGGATACTTGTAGAAGTGGTCGTTTTGGAGAGAAAGCGGCACCTTTGAAAGATCGAACAAACGAAGGCGCAAACTTTGAAGGCTTGTGGTCGATCTACAAGGGTAAGTTTCGTTTACCCTTCCTTCGGTTTATGAAACGCATGTGATCTTTGGTGGGTTAAGGGATAAAATTTTTTTTTTAAATTCATGCATTTATGTTCAATCAGATTGGATATTCATCCACTTAACCAACTGACATTCTTCATCTTGACTTGCTCTATTTAAGCACCTTATTTACATGGTAGTGTTTGGCAAACCATTGGCATGTTTTGCTAGAATTACGAGAGATCGAGAGATGATGACCCCTAGGGTTTTAATAGACCAACACTTGGTCAATAAGTGAATAGAAATATCTTGGTTCCAAGTATGGAATTTAGGGTTTAAACATTTAAGCGTTTTGGAGTTCAGGGTTGAGGCAAAGATATAATACACCCTACTGGCGTAGTTATTTCACCAGAGAGAATATCTTGTAGGCATGATCAACCTGCTAGCGTGGATCTATTAGTATAATGAATGAATAATCTATCTAGGTTGCAATCAATCGAGTGTGGCAGGTGAAGGAAAAAACCCTAGATTTCATCAATTGGTTTATCAAACAACTTAGGATTAGTTTTTCTTTCTGTTAATCGGGATTCATTACGATTTTAGGTCTAGATAATATTTAAAGTGTTAATTCAATAATCAACACACTTCTCCTTGCGAGACGACACTTGACTAGTCATTATGCTACATAAACTCGACGCATATACTTGTGCGAATGGGCATACATTTTCATACCAATTTATACATCTATTTGGCGCTCGTCAAGTTTTTAGCGCTGTTGGCGGGGAGAAGTGTTTGTGTTGATATTGACAACAACATACTTATATATATATATATATATATATATATGATTCGTGCCACAGTAGGCTGGCCCAAAATCAACAATTTATATACACCTAAGTTCCTACCTCTTTTGCCGTGAATCCAAGCTACTTGATATAGTGGTCAGGGTCGAACTGAGGGGATGGGTTTTTCATCCTAGAATGATTATAAGTGCAAGAAGGTAAGGCTTTATTTGGACTTTTTGGATTTTTTGTTTCAAAACAGTAGATGGTTTAATAACTTTGGTGTAAAAATACGATAAAGTGTGAAAAAGTTAACTGAAGATTTGGTCACTAACTTGGTAGTTAAGAGACGACAAGTGTCCTGGGTTTTATCTGTTATGACATGCAACCTATAGTCAAGGCATAACTTGGGATCTATATTTAACAGCAAACCTCACCTAACAGCAACTCCCCATTTGGTCGACACGGGTACTTGTCTGTTTGTATTACTTTTCGGTTTGAAACCACAGCATTAAAATATCATCTCGGAGGCTCAGCCAAGACCATCCTAATGAACCAGTGCATCACTTAATAAATGACTTGCAGTATCCTAAAAGCATGGAGTATTGGCCAAATCAAATAACATTCAAGCTATTCCAACCCCTAATTGAGAAGATGAGACCATAAATGTGACACAGTGACTTTGGAGCGAGAGACCCAGCATACCATGCCCCACCACCAAGCTACTTGCCTCCCAAAGGAAACACCCCATATCAGAGTTGTGTCATCCTCGAGGGGTCATTTCTAACAAACAGGAATGGAAAGAGGAGAGAAGAGGAAAAATATTTAACTAAAAATCTGAGGACTTTGTTACAAAAATGAAAACTTACAAATTCTTCTCTCCCCCCCAAATTGTTGCTTCCCCCAAAATTCTATATATTTCTCCTTATTGATTACAAAAAGAGGGGTTTACCATAAGGCCACTCAATACATGAAAATACCAAAAACCTACAAATTTGGCTAAATTAAGGACAAAGTAATACCTGCAAATTTGGAATTAGGTTGGCATTAAATACAAAACATGTGACGATGAATTTCGCTAGGAGTGAAGAATTCATGAGTAGCGAAATCACCATCACATAAGCGAAATAGAAAAATTCGCTAAAGCTTGGCAATTTAGCTAGCTAAGCGAAATTTAGCTAACAACGAAAATTTTAGTGATGGCGAAATCATGAAATTTCGGCTAGGAGACGGTGCCCTAGCCAACTACGGTGTCAGCGAAAATCCACAATTTATTTGAACTTGAAATTTTAATAAAACTGCATTTTACGCAATCCCAGCGAAATTTTCGCAGGCTTAGCGAAAATTGCTGGTTTGTTGATTTTCACTGCTTTGCCTCCTGTCTTCTATTGCATCAAAATTTTTCTTCACTTTGCCTTGATTTTCATTGATTCTTGGGGCAGTTGATGGCTGACTACTTGAGTTCAAACTTCATGATTCATCATACATCAGATATTGAAGCGCTAAAGTCTTGTAAAACACAAGCTTGACTGAAAATAACCTCTAGCGGCATAGGGATACTGAAGACTTGGAACACTACAATTGGCATTAATGACATGATTAGTGCGCAAAAGCACTCAAAACCTATCTAATATAGGGTTCCAAATTGTACTTTTGGGCATTAATCACACCCCCAACAGTTGTAGTCCCTTAGCGATGCAAAGCGAAAAAGGAGATGCATGTAGTGATTTTGAAAAAGGTTATGGTTAAAAGGTATATGCATATAAACATTGCCTTTAAACTGAAAATTGACATCAAAATTGTAAGCGATATGAAAGAATTAAATCCATGCAAGAACAATTCTAGGTCAATCTTGAATCCTGATTCTCAACTTGAATTTCCACACAAGGCTAATGGTTCTTTATATAACCAGTTAAGTAATAAATTGCAAAATTGTCCCTCCTAGCCTAACTACTTGACATGGCTGTAAAATTGTTGAACAACCTAGATAAGGATAGTTCTGCACTTCTTTCTTTATTCAACTACAACGTAGGATGCAATGCTTAAATTGAGCTTCACCCAGTGGGTGTAACGGGATTCACCGATGACTCCCGACCTTGATTAAGGTTTAGGGCATCAGGCCAAAAGGATCAGCGACAACTAACTCCAAGGCTTCACCGGACTCGAATGACGAAAGGAATCAAGCACCTACAAATTGTTAGGCTCTACCTATCCACCCATGTAGCGAGCACTAAATCGGTGGCTCCCGACCAGATTAAGGCATAGGCGTCGGGTTTTGAGCTAGCCATACACCCCTCGGACGTGTCTTTCGGGTTTGGCGAAACTTCACGACTTTATTTTCTTTTTCTCTTTTTTTTTTTTTTCTTTTCCTTTTTGAAGACAACATTGGTCTTGAATGTGGGTAACAAAAGCCTATCTAGTTTCCAAACATCACTTAAGGCCGGCTATCCTATGAGCGAAGAACAAACAAATTCTGACCTATTGAAATAATCTGAGTGCGGTGTGTGAATTAGCATAAGGGAGAAATTTCAAGTTGACATCTTTAGGCTGTAATTGACCAAATTGTTTCAAGCATGGAATTTGCTCCCAACATAAAGATGACAACGGTGATTCAATCCTCCAACTAAACAATTCGATTGTCGATTGTAGCAATTCAATTGTTCAATTGAAAGAAAAACTGTTACATGGTAAGGCACAAAACATGATATGTACAAAAATTTGTATATATATAAAGCCCGAATAGCTTTGATATAGCCAAAATGGCTAGTACATGCATATCAAAACTAAACATACAAAACCTGCGCATAACCTCTGTAAACTAATACATGAATCCTAATCAAAATTAGTAGGCAGTTGATAAAGCTGGTAACTATACAAATCATAAAGAACCCAACCACCTCAACTATTTGTGGTGGTGGTGGTGGAATGCGAAGAACTCTTCTTTGTTCTTTGCGAAACATCCCGAATAAAGGCTGCGTGCGTGGTGGGCTCCTCTCTCGATGGGACTTTGAGGAAGACCCGGATGCGTCATGATCTCTTTGCGAAGCATAGAGCTGGGTCCAACCTCGATCTGGGATGCTGTGTAGGCGCTAGTGGCCGGATGTCATCACACAGTATCTCTCTCGGTAGCATATTTGTACTTTCCCGTGAATGGTGTCTTGAATAGGATGGGCCCGAGTATCTGTACTGTTTGCTGATGTAGTCTGTGGAGGAGGAGGGATGGAGGTGACATCGACCGGAACTTGGGACTCTGTATCTCGGGCTCGGGGCAGGTATATCATCTATGGTGGTCCTCGGCCTCTGACCGGTGCACTCATCTTTGGTCTGTGGTCGTGGGTGGAAGATGCGGGGCGAGTCTCACCGGCTCCAGCGACATGACCCGGAGATCGGACCCTCATCTCGATCCTGGGCTCCGCTGGAAATCCTAGATGCTCGAGAACATGGCGGAGGTCTCGGCATAAGTAATGGAAGGCTCTGCTCAGGTGAGGTCACTCGATGGACCTTCTCCTCGGCTACCTTGAGAGAGGCCATCCCCACCATTTCAGGGTGGGCAAAATCCCCCAAGATCCATTAAGAGCCTCCCGAGATGGCTCCTCCTCTGCATAATGCTGCGAGAGAACATTATCTGGAAATAGATGGTCGTCAGCCCGGCATCGAGGCGGGGCCTCTGTAAAATCTTGGTCAGCCGGTGGTGTCTCGGCGGTGCTCGAACCCATCTCGCGATGGGGCGGGTGGAGCCCAATCTGTAACTCTGCATTGGCCGAGGCGGTATATGCAGGCCAAGAGGAATAACTGAAATATCGGCGCTCTGAGGTACTCGCGGCGATCATCATGCGGAAGCTGACTCACGGGACTAGGCGATCTCTAGATGTCATCGGTGGTAGAAACTGCTTGTGCCCTCGTGGGTAGTAATCTTGCCACCCGGGGTCATGAAGGCAATAAGCGAATAATCCTCGATCAATCATGGACTCCGGTATCTAGGATCGACCCTTAGTGCGCGAGGCGTCGTAATGCGACTCTGATGGAGCGATCTACGATGGGTCAGACATTCCAGGAATAAGGGTTCCCTACAAACAATGGCCTCTGAATCCTCGAGCGGGTGGCAGAGGTGATGAAGTGGCCTCATGCGTGATCTTATTTGGTGACAATTGCGGCCGAGGATGTTCGCTGGGCCCGATGTCACGGGCCGCCCCGGGAGAAACTGGGCCTCAGACTCTCTGCAGTGCAATTGATGGGGCACGGGGTCCCATCCGTGTCTGATAGCGTCGGAATCCCTGAGGCTCGTCAGGTACTGCCTCGGGGACCGGTGATGGTACTGGAGCTGGGACCGGAGCTGGGGCCTCCCTCTCGGGTGTACTGAATCTCACCCGCGGCCGAATGCGGGCCTTTGGTCTGAACCATGCGTATCGAAATAAAATGCGGATAAGCCGACGACTCACTGAAATGCGTGAGACTCTGTATCTACAGTGGGCTCTCACGGAGTGGCCCCGAATCATACGAAGCTGATGACGAACGAGCTCCTTGTTGCAAGCGAAACCGGCTCTGAAATAATAATAGCCAAATAAGGCTCGGTAGAGGACGAAATCTTTGATGGCTTGTCTTGGCGTGGTGGAGGCTCGGTCGGGGCTCAGACCGGAGGTCACCGGTGGCTCTAGCGAGGAAATGCATAGGCGAGGCCCGGGAGAAGCCTGGGACTGGCAGAGTGCAGCTCCCAGTCCTGGTAACGGCGACGATGGCGGTCAATAGGTGTCCCACCAGTGAGCGGCGGTGGCGGGGCTCGAAACAACTGTCTTGGGGTGCAGAGTGAGAACCCAGCGGCAGCGGCTCCCGATCGTGCGGTGGGCAAATCCGAGCGTCGCGAGGCGGTGACCACGGCGACAGTGGATGGGACTGGGGGCTTGTTGGAGGCTTAGCTGGGGAGGGGAAATATGAGTGACTGTTGGCTATCCTCTCCCGGTTTATATAGAACCAACGTGAAGCGACAGGAAGGGTCTTCACCTTAATTTTCGTATTTTGGCAATTTGGCTCAAGCAGAAGTACACTACACTTGCATTTCAAGAATTTTCAATTAGTGTGTATATAAAATAAAGATTATTGTTATAAAATTTACTATATGTACTGTAATTAAAATTTAAAACGATGTATGCTATATGAGCTAACTTACTAGAAAATGAAAAATGCTACGTTAAAATTTTTGAAAAATAAATGAAACTAACTAAATTAACTAAATTAAGACAGAAAGTAAAATTGTGGAGCCCTGGTCGGTTTACGAAAGCAGAACAGTTCAATCCCAAAATTACTCGAGGGGTCAAGGAGAATGATCTCCTCAGCCCACTTGATAGCACAAGGTTGACTCCATGGTGTTGGGTGCCTGAATGTTGATATGCTCCTGCATTGGCTTACAGGTGAGCAATTGGCTTGTAGTTGGTGATGGCAAGACTAAACTTTCTTCATCTTCTTGACTGATCTCTCCCTGCAATTCCTAGACATTTTGCTTTCCTGCACACTGACCAATTGAAACAACTTCATTAGTTCTTTGATTTTCATTTTCTAGCAACTCATGTTTGTTGTTCAAATGAAAGATGTTTAACTCCAAGATCATGTTACCAAAGGTAAGTTTGCATGACTTCATTCCGGCGATTATGATTGCATTTCTTTGTGGCGATGGTCTTCCTAAGATGATGGGTACATGATTGGGTTAGCTTCTGGTGGCTCCGAGTCTTGCCCTTGTAAAATGGGATAGTAAAATTATATCTTCTTAAGACATCTCAACTATCCCTTAGGGATTTCAGCGTCTATCGACCCGATGAGTGTGATGTTGGTAGGTTTAAGTTCACTAAACTAGCCTTCCTGCTCTTAGATACGACGATAGATTCACACTGGCTCAAATCAAGCAATGGTTGTCTAGCAATTCCACCAATATTGTTGAAATTGTGGGAGATCACGGATCCTTGTATTTGGCCGATTATTTGCTTTGGATTATGGCAGAGCTTGTTCGGTGAAATGCCTTCTTCTGATGCACAATCCTCTTCTTGATTGTGCAAAGATCTTTCAAAAATTTTGCATAAGCAGACTACTTATTTGATTATGTCAATAAGGTATGTTAACCTTCACTTGCCTTAAGACCTCTAAAAATACACCGCTGTGAGATGCCTTCTTCTTACCTCTAAGTGCTTGTAAATGGAGGTGGTATGCGGTATTTCATTGAATCCTCCTTTAGGAGAATATGCTCGAGCTAGATCTCTTCTCCTTGCATGATTCTTCAACGGAGTTTAAGCTTAGGCTGATCAACCTATTTCCACTCCTCGGGGTAATTATAGCCCTTAACTTCATCCATTCTGAATTGTTGGATGGCCAGGCCTCATGGATTCCTTGGGATTTGGAGCTGTTTGTGATGGAAACCTCCCCTTTTCTTGTACCTCCAGCCAGCTTGTTGATCTTGGTGATTAGTCTTTTGTGGGTTGTTAATTTTTGGTTGAGATTGCTCTCAAGCCCATCTATTCTCTTATTCGATGTACTTTCTCTGAGTATCAATCCTTTGTGCGGTTGCACATTGATTCCTTTTGTTCCTCGACAAAGTTGCCCACCACCTTGTTTCAGGTCGATATAGAGATGTTCCCTTTGGAGAAGAGGATGATGGTTGTTGTGGCGTGAGGTACAAAGCGAGTTCCTTTGGGGAGTACATAGAGCGGGGTTGGGTCTGCATGCAGGTTGGGAGTGATTCCTCAATTAGATTGTGGGTATTACCATATGGAACGTGGATTGTTGTGGCTTGTGTTGTCACTACAGTGTTTGCACATTCGACATCAAATCGAGCCCCTTTGCGGGGGCCATGGGCCATGGTTCTCTTGGGTGCACGAGTTAGGTGGTGCAAGTTGGGCTAATAAAGTTCAGTCTGCATACACCTCTTGGGACATTTGCCTTCAAGCTCCTCACCTTCTAGCTAGGGTTGGAAATCAGCTCTCAAACTCCTATTTCACTACAGCGGTGCATACATCAGCCTTTTGGTTATTGGTGGTCTCCATCCTATCAATTCTCTAGGGTTAGGCTCATCCCAACCCTTAAAGTTTCAGCCACGTAATTTAAAAAATCATGGCTTCATCAAGGATGTTTGGTTTAAAAGTCTCCTCCACACATGGTTTCAAGGCGCACTCATGGCGGGAGACATACCACCATAGAAGTGGTTCTTTGACATCAGTGTGAGCCCATGATGTGGACGGGACCTTGATGGTTTCCATAAATCTTTCCCAACCTTGTTTAAAATCTCTCACCATCATGAGCTGCAAAGTATAAATTTGTCTCTTCAAATTGTTGGTCTTATGAGCGAAGAACTTCTTCAGGGTGCGCTACGGCTGGTATTCTAATGGTTCTAGGCCTCGATGAGTTCAGCGAGCCATATCTTGGCCTTATCCTTTGAGTCCAATGGAAATGCTTTTAACCCCGGCAAATCCATATCCATCATACCTTCCTTAAAGGTAGACAGAGCCTCCTCAAAATCCTAATATGAGTGTATGGATTTTCATTTTCCATACCATGATATGTGGGGAGTAGGGTGCAAATATGGCCTCACGGCTACATCTTGTGGTGGAATGATCTGAGGATGGGAGGCACTAACTCTAGGAGGATGGATGTGATCCCTCATCAGTTCTATGGCATTTGGATTCATAGGGTTCTGGTTGACTTTGTTGTTCCTCAGGTACTTATACTGGGATCCATGGTATCGGTGTGTACAATTCCACTTGGCTGGAGTCGAGGTTGTGTCTTGATTCTATCTTAGTCTGCACAGTGTCTGTCCCACTTGTTGCATAAACACCTATTACAAAATTTATAGAGACAACGAAACACCAACAAAGCTTGCAAAAAGGTTAAAGATTAACTCTAATTAAAACTCCTTTGTAAGCGAAAACAGTGCGATTCTTGCAAAGTGATGGCGCGGGTTCTGTATTTAGTGACAAGGGTAAAAGGTTACCTCCACTTGATGTTGATCACAAGTACCTTCAACTTACCATTAATAGTTTGGCACACCATCCCGACATGCCATTTGATTCGTGCCACGGTAGGCTGGTAAAATCAACAAAATTTATATACACCTCCGTTCCTACTATTGCGGTAGTCAAGCTCTTTGCCGGTATAGTGGTCTAGGGTGAAACGGGGATAGGTTTCATCCTAAGAATGATTTGCATAAGTGCAAGAAGGTAAGGCTTTCTATTTGGACTTTTTGGATTTTTTGTTTCAAAACAGTGGAAGTAGTTTAACTGCTGAGAAATTGTAAAAACTGAAAGTAAAGTGTGAAAAAGTTAACTTTGAAGATTTAGGTCACTAACTTGGTAGTTAGGGCAAACAAGTGTCCTCGGGTTTTATCCTCGCGTTATGACATGCAACCTATAGTCCAAGGCCATACTTAGGATCTATGTTTAACTGAAAACCTCACCTAACAACAACTCCTATTGAGTCAACCGAGGGTAACATCTGACTATGGCCCTTTTTCAGTTTGAAACCCTAGCATTAAACCATCATCTCGAGAGGCTTTCGTAAGACCATGTGAACCACGGTGCATCTAGCAATAAGTACCTTTGTATCCTAAAGCATGGAGAGTATTGGCCCGAATCGATAACATTCAAGCTATTGACCCTAATTTGAGAAGATGAGGGCCATAATCACAATTTTCAATGACTTTGATTACAAGAGGACAACAGCCATATGCCCCCTGCAAGCTAGCTTCCTTCCTCTTCAAGAAAGGAAGCAGCCAAGCATCTCTTGAGGTTGTCATCCTCGAGAGGGGTGTTGGCAGCCAGTAAGGAAAGAGGGAGAAAGGAAGGCAAAACCACAACTAAATCACGGACTTTATTTACAAAAATGAAAACTTACAAATTCTTCTCTCCCCAAATTGTTGCTTCCCCCAAAATTCTATATAAATTCTCTATCTATTCTCCTCTATTGATTACAAAAAGAGAGGGGTTTATATAGGCCACCTCAATACATGAAAATACCAAAAAGCCTACAAATTTGGCTAGAATTAAGGGCCAAGAAAGTAATACGAATTTGGGTGGGTTGGCATTAAATCTGTATGACAGAATGATGAATTTCGCTAGGGTGAAGAATTTGCTAGGCAGGAAATCACCATGCATAGCGAAAATGAAAGAATTTCGCAAAGCTTGGCGTTCCCTTGAAGCTAAGCGAATTTAGCTAGCTTAGCGAGAATTTTAGGTAGTGCTGAAATCATGAGGTGACTATTAGGAACGAGTCTTAGCGAAAGCCCTAGTGTCTACTTGAAAATCCACAATTTATTGAACTTCTTGAAATTGCCGCTAAACCTGCGAAGTACCGCCAATCCCGGTAAATTTCCATAACAAGCGAAAATTGGCGGTTTGTTGATTTTCCTTTGCTTTGCCTCTTTTGTCTTCCTCTTGCATCAATTTTTCTTACTTTGCCAGTTTTCATTGATTCTTGGGCTGGTTGATGGCTGACACTTGAGTTCAAACTACGCTGATTCATCATACATCCGAATATTGAGCGCTAAAGTGCGCAAAAACACAAGCGGCAAAATAACCTCTAGCGGCATAAGTGATATGAAGACTTGAACACTACAATTGGGATTAATGACATGATTAATGCGCCAAAAAGCACTCAGCCTCTAATATAGGGTTGAATTGTACTTTTTGGGCATTAATCAATATATATATATATATACATATATATACATATATATATATTACTTTGGATCATTATTTTTATTTTATTCAATTTTATTTATTCTACATTAGTGCTTGTGACTTGGTTTTCTCTTGTTGTTGTTTGTATGCATTTTAGGAGGTTAATCTACATACATATGAAGACAGGGTCAAGGTGAGCTAGTTCCTTTCGATCCTGAGCCAAAGAGAACAACAAATAGACTACGTAGAGAGCAAAGAGAAGCACAAGTGAGACATCAAGCAGCCTTGCAAAATCAAGAAGAGCATAATCAAGGCCATGAGCGGAATGAGCTGCAAGGGGAACACAATGGTAATAATGGTAGGAATAATGTCCCTAGACCTTTTATATAGCCGAATGACCCTCATACGTTGCTTGAGAAGTTTACTATACCACCAACAGTTGTTCAGTTTGCTATAAGAAGACGCCCATTCAATCTAACAATTTTGAGTTGAAACCAGTGACTCTTCAGATGCTTCAGAACATTCAATTTCACGGGTTAGCAAGTGAGAACCCAAATACACATCTGACAAACTTCATAGAGGTATGTGACACGATTAAATATAATGGAGTGACAAATAAAGCTCTCGAGGCCCAAGATTGTTCTGTATTATTTTGGTATGAGAGCCCGGCTGATAGTTGATGAGTCCAACCACCGACTTAAATCACTTCATGGAATGTTTGGTATAGAAGTTTCTGACCAAGTTCTTTCCCCCCTTTGAAAATTGCACAGCTGGTGCAGGAGATTAACACCTTTAGGTAGATGGAAATAGAGAATTTAGCTGAAGCTTGGGAGATGTTTCACGGTTTTTGAGAGATATGCACTGCCATAGGTTATTCAGGTGGATGTAAGTGCATACATTCTATAGCAGTTAGTGAACTCCACCGGACGGTTATAGATGCTTCAATTGAAGAGTGCGGTGATGAAAAGACCCTGGTCCCGAGCTGCGGTATCTTAGAAGACATGGCAATGAATAGTAATCAATGGCCAAAGGACAGGGTAGTAGTAAGGAAGACTGCTGGAGGCCCGGATTTAGATGGGTTTAACAACTTGGCCGCCCAAGTCTCTTTGCTCACTAAGCGACTACACATAAACAACAAGGCGAGTGAATCTTTATTTAAAGAACTCTTGGGAGATGTCACGATTGCTTCGAGGGGCAACCTGAGTATGGAATATGGTCGGGACATATGAGCGTGGGCCGAGGGCATTTTGTGGCTAGATATAACCACAGCAACAACAGAGCCCATATAGAGGCAATAGTTTCCAGAACCAAGGGCAAGGATGGCGTAATAATGATTCGTGCCGCAGTAGGGTTCCGGAATCAACAATATTTATACCTAAACTACTCCTACTGCCGTAGCGTAACTACTGCAGTATAGCGGCTCTAGGATCGAACACAGGGATGGGTTTTCATCTTACAAATGATTTTGTAATGATTCATAATGGTGAGGCTTTTGTTTGGATTTTGGATTTGTATAACAAATAGTGGTTGTTTTCCATGCTAGCGAAGGTGATTTGAAATAAGATGTAAAGAAGTCATGAAGTTTTAGGCCACTAGTTTGGTATGATAGGGTTACAAAGGTGTCTCGGGTTATTTCCTCGCATTAGGGAAGATGACACTGTAGTCATTTCCAAAGCAGTTTGTTTAACTTTAAAGACTAACCCTTAGTACCATTTCTCTTTGAAACATAACATTTACTGAGCATTCAATGTTCCTGAAGTTGAAATCAATCATTTAACCTCCTTCAAATGGCTCATAAATGACAACTAATGGATGTCAGTGTATCTAACACTAAGAATACACTGAACCACCAAAAAGCTTTACCAAGTATTGTGATGAGAGTACATCAAAATAAGCTTTTAAACCTAGTTTTGAAAGTTTGAAACATAACTACGCGATTACCTTAAATTAATCTGGGGATCACACACCAAACACATCAACTTATCTATAACCCTCCTCTTCAGGTTTAGAGGCTTTAGTAAACATCCTTTGAGTTGTCATCCTCGAGGGTGTGTTTAGTTCTTAGAAAGTGAGAGAAGAGGAGAGAGAAGAGAGAGAAAGTGAAGGCAAAACGGGGGGCCACGTCTTTTGGAGAATGCTTGAATTAAAGTTAGGTTACAAATTGTTCGAAAATGGCTTATATATTGCCCACAAACATGTGAAAATACCAATCTAACCTAATAGTATAATTACGGTGAGGTAGAAATGAAATTAACCAAAAGCGAAGGTCGTTTGTACACAAAAGGGGAACATAGTTTTTAAGCTATAGGGAAATTCGCTATAGTAGCAAAAAATTAAACTATGTAAGCGAGAATTTCCAACAAGTAGTGAATTTCGCTATTGTGAAATTCGCTATTAGAAAATTTTCAGCTGCCCAGTGGCGAAATTTTCTCTCTCTATAAGCGATATTTCCACCTTGTTCCTCATCGATTTCTTCACTACATTGGCTTGATGTAGCTCGAAGATAAATCATATGATTCGTCTAAATCAGCTCAACTTCGATATGCCTAGCTTGCCATGATAGAAAAGGCCTGCAAACCTGTATTACCTGAGCAGCCTCGAAATACAATCATTTAGTACCCGAAAGGCACTGCACGGTGTCAATCGGTTTAACTAATGTAGTTAGTACACAAAAGTACTTAGAACCTATCTTAAATAGGGTTCAAAATAGCACTTTTTGGGCACTAATCACTCCCCCTAACCGACACATTGCTAGTCCGTAGCAATGCCAAAATAATCCAGCAAGTGAGAAACGATAACATGGGAGGTCAAAAAGCACATGCAGTGTGCGCTGCGATGAGAATCCGGCTTAAGCTAATAACCCGTCTCGAAAGAATGGCTTATCGCGTTGAGGTAATCCCATGACTCCCTCTTGAGGGCATGAACCAGGCTCTTCTACATAAAGCTACTGGTTTGTTTGATTAGGTCTCAATCATAAACTCTGGCCCCAATGCGCTCCCCACCTGTAGAGGGCTAATCTTTGGTGCGCTGACCGCCTAGGCGAAAGAGGGCGCGAGGCCTGACTTGGGACTCTTTACCTGTTTTTTTTTTTCTCAGAGCTGAACTTGTACCCGTGGGTATACAAACAATTTCTGTAATAACAAAAATCATTTACATATACAAAAGAACTACCACCGGAGTGGTGTCCATCAAAATCTATACACATATACTGAGTCCCATTTACTTATACATATACAAAAACAACTTTACATTTCAATTACATATTCAGAGCGCAGAACCTACTGTGATGAACCTCTACTAGTGTGCTGGCCCAGCAGTATGCGAAAGTTTTCGGACGTCTTCTCCTATACCTACATGGATTAAAAACCCTTGCTAAACTGCGCTTGGTGAAACATATTTTGCAAAACATGCTGGTACACATGCATTTATATTGAATCATACATCTAACAATAATAGATATTAGAATCTTCATAAATTCATATAACACATTTACATACATAATTATCCTTGTAACCAACTTATGCTTGTTCAGATCTCCCATGTACGGTATTGAACTTATACTTATGTATTATACTTACCGAACACACTTATGGCAGACTTATTCTTATTCCGATCTCCCGTAGGATACATATTTATACTTATCTCCCGTAGGACACATACTTATACTTATCTCCCGTAGGACGCATACTTATATAGATTTCCTTGTATGCGTTATTGAACTTATACATATACTTAAGAAATTGCCTTCACGTACTCATACTTCTATCTATCTTATGCGTTCGGATCTCCCGTAGGAATTCTGAGTATGCTTATACGAGATACTTATACGTGCGGTACTTATATCTATCTCAGATCTCCCGTAGGAGTTCACAGAACTTATGCTTATACAGAGGTACCCTTAGTTACTACAAAGCTGATACTTATACCATAGGGCTTATACTTATACGATGGAGATTACACTTGTTTGGAGGTACCCATAGGTACTACAGGAGATGGGAACTTATTCTTATACGGAAGTGCAGTAAAGTACTACTTGTTGACTCTCCCGAAAAGACACATACTTGTACTTGTATCGGACGTATACTTATTCGGATCTCCCGGACATCTGCCAGACTACGTCGAGACTAATACTTATCCAGATCTCTCTTAGGAGTTACAGTATAGGTACCCGTAGGTACTTCAGAACTTATACTTGTACTTCGTATCTTATACTTATACTATGGAGCATATCCTTGTCTTACGAAGCATATACTTGTCTTATGGAACTTATACTTGTATTATAGAGCATATACTTGTCTTACATATCTTATACTTGTACTACGGAGCATATCCTTGTCTTAGGGAACTTATACTTGTCTTAAGACTTATACTTGTGACTGAGCATATACTTGTCTTGGATCTTATACTTGTACTACAGACATATCCTTGCCTTCTGAACTTATACTTGTATTCTGAGCATATACTTGTCTTCTGAGATCTTATACTTGTGTTACAGAGCTTATTCTTGTATTTCGGATCTTATACTTCTATTTCTGAGCATATACTTGTATTACGAATCTTATACTTGTATTACGGAACTTATTCTTGTATTACAAAACTTATTCTTATATTTAAGATCTTATACTTGTATTACTGATACGGAAGTACCCGTAGGTACTATAAAGATTTTACTTGTACAAAAGTACCCCTAGGTACTATAGAACAGATACATAGGTACCCGTAGGTACATTCAAATCTTTACCATATTCATGTCTTTCAGAGTCTTATCATATAACTGTTGGATTGCCTTGACCAATAATAAGAAATGAAGTGAGACCGCAACCTGATAAGTACCGAAAGGTCTGTTATAGTCTTGAGGTCTGTAGCCAAGCAAGAGTGCTGAAACGACTGATCGGAGGCATTTTTGCCCGCATTAACGAAGTGTTGTAGCACTAGCGGGTCTTGAAGCACTAAAGTGTCGTAGCACTAATCGGGGAATAGAAGTACTAAGCGAGCGTGCTGCCCACATAGCGAGGAAGTGCGTGGCACTAGCGGGTCTTAGAAACTTGATAAGAGACATACACGCTTACGTCATGGCGAAGTGCGTGTCATTTAATACTTGGTCTTAGGCATTCCTACAATTATATGGAGTTTGATAACTTACTATCTTATAATAGGTCCATTCTTAAGCCCACATTAATAATGATTCATGTCATATTGCCTTTCATATGTGGGTTCATGTTTCATGCCTATTCCATATGGCATATACTTATACGGTATGACCCCTATATATTCACACCTCATTCATGTATTCTTGTTCCTTTATGAATCTACTTTACTTAGAAATTGGAATCATTCCAATTGGATCATCGAACTCAAGTGCATGGCATTTCTTGCCAAACTAGTCATTTGCCCATTTTACACTAAGGCGGTTGAAATACTCATTTTTCAGGGGTCTTAACTCCATACCCAACACTAGTTCTTTGTAATCCTTTGAAGCTAAGGTGCTAAGGGTTATTCTCCAACTGGAATCACCCAAATCGGAGCACCAAAACTCAAGTGATGTCCTAAACAATCGGGACTACTCTATGTTCAAAACTGAACCAGAAATTGGCTTGAACATATCCCCACTTTGAAATTAATTTACGGGCCACTTAGAGTCGGGGTGAAGGTACCTATTTCAGGGTGTTTTGTTCTCCTTGAAGTCTATTTTAACCATCCACTTGAATATCTCAAATCGGATAAGAAATGGCCAAGTTATGGCCAAAATACGAACACTGGTCCAAAATACGAACACTGGTCCAAAATAGTTGATAGAACACTTATAATTTGCAGGTGCCACTACATTTGAATGCAGAAGTACCACCCTCGAAATGCTTGAAATTGTGTTTTCTCTTCCCTTTTCCATATATTTTAGCAAATCCATAATATATTCACACATCAAAAGAACCACTCCATATTCATCTTGTAATGGTAGTTTAGAACTTCATGCAAGCCCTAGGTAAAAGTCCAAGAACCATACCAAGTCACCATCTTTATACAAACATAGAATTAAAAGGGATTCAGCCTTATATTAACCAAGCTAAGTTTTTCAACTCAATTTCATTTCAAACCTAGGGTTAGGATCAATTCTAACTAAACCCTGGAACTTTATAAATCTACCAAGGTCAAAATACCTTATGATTCCATATTGATAAAAATCCTTAAGAAATCCTTACCTTAAACTTGGCTTCTTTTCTTCCTTCTTCTTCTTCTTCTTCTTCTCCTTCCCTTCTTCTTGTTCTCCACGGTTTGTTCTTCCCAAATGAGACCAAATTTGGTCTTAAATCAAATATCTCACCTTAGGCCTTGTTTGGCTCCCAAAAACCCATTTTTGGGTTAAGTTTTCATTGATATCACTTTAGTCCTTCAATTCCTCTCTTTTTGCAAATCAAGTTATGCTATATTCTAATTTATCCCACACTCTTCTTCTCTTGCCAATGACTTCATATCCTTTTTTCTAAATTACAAATTTACCCTTGTATCTTACAAATTCTGAGTTTTCGAATTTCCATGTTTTGCATTTAAATTACGAAAAATTCAAATTATGCCTACGAAATACCCTAAACATGTCGAAAACGACTAGGGTATATTTCGGGGTGTTACAAATGCCATAACCTTGTATGTTAACCAACCTAAATAGATCAGGACCTGCCCTTATTTTTAATTCTTTTCTGTTGTGAGCAATCTTGAGAATTCATTCATTAAAGGCGCCGTGTAATGGGGATGTGGCGGCTCCCGACCGGTGAGTTTGGGCCTGAAGCCATGAGGATCTTTGACCACAAACTCTATCGTTCACCCCGGACTTGAATGATTTCAAGCCTCCCGGCACCTACAACTCGCTAAACTCCACCCGACCACCCGTGTAGCGACACTACGTCAGTGACTCAGCCCGAGTTAGCTTAGGGCACCGAGGCTTTGAGGCTTTCTCCAGCTATGCCCCTCGGACTGTACTCGGGTTTCAAGGCAAAATAAGCGATTCTATTCTTTTCTTTTTATTTCCTATTCTTTAATGTGAGACATTGGCCTTCTTTACATGAGATCCGCCTTCTTCAAAGGGAGTATTAAACAACACTAGGAAAGGGTTTGCATGCTTCGTAGGGGTTTGTGCTGTTCCTTAGCATCGTGAGACCCTAACGTGCTCGGTGTGGTTGTAAGGTAGAAGAAAGCAGGGTTAAATACAACAAGAATTTGACTGATCAGCATCCCTCAGCTACGGCATAGGACTGCGCCGACACCAAATTAGAAAGGATTTGAGTTAATCGAATTGCAAGGCTAAACATTATGCATTTACAAAAGTTAATTAAAAAAAAAAAAAAAAATGTGGGTGCAAAAATAGGAAATGTAAATACTGTTATAAAGCTTTTAATATAACCAAAAAGGCTAGTACAAGCTTATAATAGGCCGAACACAATACTTAAGCTAAGCAAAATAAACCTTGCTACTATTGGCTATACATACTAACGAATAGTCCCATACGAAGACAAAGTAGGCGGTTGATAAAACTAAGCAACACAAGTATAAAACAAAACAAAACATAAGTATGATAAATGCCACTTGGCCTTCTTTCTCCCCCAAGCAAAGCATCTTGTGTCCTCCTTTGGTAGGATCGGAAGCTAGAGAAGTGTGACCTTCTCCTTTGTCTTTGGTGGTGTAGGAAGGCGGCGGATCGAAGCTCACTATAGTGGCTTGCGAGCACATCAAAGTCTTGAAGGCGATGATGGACATCCATGAGTCAATTGGGGTACGTATAGGTCTTTATGTCGAGTATAAGCGGTGGGAGACCAAGGTGTGTGTCTGAAGAAGAATACTTTGATTACGTGCGGCTTGAGCCTCAGCGCTGGGCCATCGTCGACGATGTTGTCACGAGAAGCGCGAAGATGCAGTGGCGACAAATGTGCGGGCGACATCCATAACGCGAATCCCTATAAGTGACGAGGATGTGCTGGATCTTTCTTTATGGCGTGAAGAGACGGGCTGCGATCTCGGGAGGAGGCGGGGGCGTGGGAGGCGGTAGAGGGGATGGGTCTGGGTGAGGTTCCTATGCCTCCATCCTTTGGGTTGTTTGTAATTTCCTAGAGCGGGTCTCGCATAATCATTCTCGACATCCTCCTGTGGCGAAAAGAAAGAGTGTGGCATAGATGAGGTTCGCCTTTCGTGGGATATAATCATAGCATGACTACGTGGCTTTCAATGTGGTTCCTCAGGGGGCAGGAGTGCTGTGCATTAAGCAACAATCTCGAAACATCAAAGGGAATAGCCTCTACAGAGTTGGGCCCTTGCGGTGGACCTTTTCTTGAAGTAGTAGGAAATCATGATAAGCTCTGTAGGATTGAACCGGAACCCTCGGATGTCAGATAAGAGCCACCCCCAAGATAGCTCATACTACTCGCAAATGGTGCTGAAGCAGAGACAGGATTGGCTCGCGTTATGTGATCACGTGAGAGCATATGTGGAGGAAGTTGCCTCCCAGCACAAGGATGGGCTTAGTCGCTGTATTTCGAGAGGCGAGCGAGACCATCTCTCTAGGCGAGGGTGGGGGCCGTGTAGATGTCTCTTGGGTTAGCCCGGAACTCTTGGAGGCTAGGCGGTGATATGCGGGGCTTCCTTGATAACCTAGGACGACCATCTATACTGAAGTGAAGCTGCATCGGATTGGACACTCCCCGGGATGTCATGGTATGGTAAAACTCAAGAACCACCCGGGGATAGAAAAATTGCCTCGGAGTCATAAACGACAGTAGCGAATACCTGTGGACTAACCGCATAGAATCTCGGTGGGTCCGCTACCAATGCTGGTATATCATAATAGGACTCTCCGTGAAAGTCCTTGGCACGATAATCCACATTCCCGGGTATCGGGTCACAGTGAAATAGTGGACGCCTAATTCTCGAAGAAGGGGATAATTGAGGCGATGACCTTGCAGGACTCTGAGCAGTTGGAGAATGTGAAGGCTCGGGCCTAGAACGTGCAGACTCCCCTGGCGGATGTCAGGGCCGGCAGGCGGTGCCCTCGTGGAAGCCGTGGATGCAGAGGGGGTCGGGGCCCACAGGGTGTTGTACCATTTGGATGGGGCTCGGCACCACAGCTGGCTCCTGCAGGACTCGATAGAGGCTATGGCTGTAGCAGGAGACACAGAAGGAGGTGCTTTGGCACCCTGAATTGGAGAGATGTTCGCGTGACCACGGAAGTGCAGGTGGCATCTCTAACAGGAGGCAGTCTGAACCACAGGCACGTGTCGATGCCTCTTAGCGTCAGAACCATTGTGGGAGGTTTGGGTGTCTTGACGAGGTGAGATCTGCAGGGGCGTGCGGCTGAGGGCAAGATGCGCGTGCGGCAGGGGTGAGATGTAGGGGTGTGCGGGGCTAAAAGAGAATGGTGGGGGGTCCTTTTTATGGTGCTTGTGAAGAGGTGCGAGGAAGTTGAAGGGTCATTCTCGCTCCAGAAAAATATTCGCTACAGGGGGCGAATTTTTGCTACTGTAGCGAAAATTTTGTCCCTGCACCAGCTTTTCTCCTGCACAATAAAAACAAAAATAAAAAAAGAAGCATTAGGCTGAAGATATAAAAAAAAGATTTTAATTAAAAACTAAGATATAATAAAAATACTAAAAATAAAATAAATTAAAATTGACCGATGGAAAAAACAAATTTTAGGCTGCAGTTTGGTCCACCAGGTGGAGACCAGAACCAACTCGATGGCTCGAATGTCAATCATGGAGGATCAGGAGGGATCTCCTCCTCTTGTGTAAGTGGCGAACAGCATAGGGCTTAACCGTTGCCCGTTAACAGAATACTCTCTTGTCTTTCGGGTTGAGAAGGTCAACTGAACCATTCAGATATGCTTGATGGATGATAAATGGGTCCGTCCATCGCGATTTGAGCTTTCCGGAGTAAGATGGAGCTTGGAATCATACGGAGGACTTGATCCCCACGATTGAAGGTTGCGGTTATGGCGATCATGCCGCTTCTTACGCTTATCCTTTTGCAATTTTGGAATTGAAGTAGGCGTCGTTTCTCAGCTCTTCTATCTTGATCTCAAGCATTCTTTAAACATTTCGGTTCATATCCATGTTCAAATTTACGTATTGCCCACCGCCTTGTATTCGATTCTAGCGGTAAATGGCAAGCCTTGCCATAAACTAAGCGATACGAGGACATGCAGAGGATGGTGCGTATGTTGTTCTGTGTGCTTACAATGAGTCTAGAAGCCCGAAGACTAGTCCTTCACATTAGAATTAACAACTTTCATCGGGATGGTCTTTGTTTCTACGTTGGCGGCTCCACTTGACCCTTTGGTTTGAGGATGTTAATAGGGGTGGCTACCTTGTGCTTAACACCATATTTGGATAGAAGGTTCTTAAAGGGGTTTGTTACAAAAGTGAGATCCTCCATCAACGATAATTGCTTTGGGAACTCCGACTGTGAGAAAATGTTCTCCTTCGTGAATTTTAGTATCGGGCTTGCGGGTCACCGCCTGCATGGCACTCGTTTCAACCCACTGACACGAGTCCACCCTCACAAGGATGCAGGCACAGCTGGCTGAAGTAGGAATGGTCCTAATGAAGCCGATGCCCCATACATCAAAACATTCAACTACTAAAATGAGGTTCAAGGGGCATCATGTGACGATGGAACTTTCCCGCTTCTTCGCAATTTATCACACTACTTGCACATGGTGTAGGTACTTTAAACAATGATCACCAATAAAAGCCCCGAATGCAAACACTTCATGGTCAAGTCATGGAGACAAAATGCTCGCCACACGCACTATCATGGCAATGGAATAGAATTCTCCTCGTTCTTCTCGCTCACATTTCCTTTATTATCCGATCAGCAATAACATTTGAACAAATACGATCATTCCAATAGTACTAATGAACCCTGTACGGAATAACTTCTCGGTCTCGCGCTGTCCACTCCACTCGTAACTCTCCGCTACTCGTGGTTCATAAGGCAACGTGAGCATACCATGGTGCTATACTCACCGTCAATAGAGACTCTCAGAAATTCATCAAACATGAGGGTCGCGGTATTGTATGCTATGGTTAACTCGAGAGATGATCACAAACAACGCTCTCTACACCCTTCATTCTTTAATCCGAGGTCAACTCAGAGCAATAGAACCTATCTAATGCTTCATTTGTTTTAGAATTCTATTTCAGAGTAGATATTTCAATGTCGAATGATTCGTGAGTGATTACAATATTCGACTCAACAAATAAGATCTAGAATCTCATCTTAGAGCATAGACCATCATAAAGAATTCTTTCTCCGTAGTAGTGTAGTTTCTCTCGAGTCAATTTAACATTTTGCTCGCATAATACAATTACAGCTACGGCTTCTCATTCTTCTGTCCCAGAACCGCCTCCATAAAGAAGGTCACTAGCATCGCACATTACTCAAAAGGCAAGTGAAGGCCAGGCTCTTGGCAATGGGTGTCGAGTCAAATATGCCTTAAGCTCCTCGAACCTTTCGCATTCAGATCCCATTCAAACTTTGCATCTTTTCATGAGCCAGAGCAAATTAGTAAATTTTCGAGAAGTCCTTGATGAACTCAAAGGGAGTAGAAGCCCGTATGTCCCAAGAATTGCCACACCGTCTCTGCTACATTAGTAGGAGATGGCACTTCTGAGATCAATTCTACCTGGCTTTATCCACTTCAATTCCCTCTCTAAATGATGTGCCCCAACACTATGCCTCGATTTACCATAAATGGCATTTTTCCCTAGCTTTAGTGATTGTGTTCTTCAATGACATCTCAGGAGAATGGGGCCTAAATGGATAAGGTATCTATCGGCTTCCTCGTAAACTCGTTATGTCATCCATATAAACCTTACAATACGCCCACCATATCAACAAAATACTGAAAGCATACAAGCCGCTGGAAAAGTGGCTGGGGCATTGCATAGACCGGGCGGGCATCCTCCCATAGGAATATGTACTAAAAGGACAAGTGGCGGTTCTTTTTCCTATCATCGATGACGATTCGACTTGAAATATCCGGAATAATTTGTATCTAAAGCAATAGAAGGGATGACTCGACACTTCTAGGAGTTGGTTCGCGAAGGGTAAGGGAAAGTGATCCTTCTCTGGCCACCTCATTCAGCCTTCTCAGAGGCCGATACATACCCCTCCAAATTCTCGTATGTCGGGCATTTCTCCTCCTTTCTCTCATTGAGCACCGTAGTAACCCCTGATTTCTTGGTACTACTTAGGTTGGACTACCCAAGAGCTATCTACACAAGTATATGATGTCGGGGTTTCAGAGTACCCCAACACTTCCACTGCATCACCTCTCTCGTGACATGCATTCACCTCGTCACGAACCGCTGATTCCTCTTCTAAGTAGATATGATGGTGCATACGGTCGGGCTGATGCCTTTCAAATCGAAATCTTCCATCCGAATGCTTTCTTGTTCCATGGAGGATTCAAGCAAATTAACCTTCAAAGGGATTGCTCAATAAAGGAAGAAATCACTACTGGACAATGCATTTTTCCTCCTAAAAATGCATATTTCAATTCAATAGGTAGGGGCTTAAGATCTAACTGTTGAGGACCATGTTCCTCACTTCCAGTAAGTAGAGGTAAAACTTCAACCTTTCTTCTCCATTGCCCATGCAGTAGGCTCACTTTCTGAAGCTCCTGTTGGTCTTCATTACTGTCGACCAACTCCCTAGTTAATACATCTTGCACAAGCAGCTCATTTGCTTGTTCTTCAAGGATGGCCTCTATCACACAAACCTCTTCACTGTCATCCTCCTATTGGTGCATGTGCTTTTTGCTCAGATGGAAGATATTGAGCTCTAAGGTCATATTTCCAAAGGTTAGCTGCATCACCCCATTCCGACAATTAATGATCGATCGAAGTGGCCAAAATGGCCTTCCCGTGATGATTGGTACATGGTTAGCCCTTACCGCGATCGTTCGGTTTCAAGCACTATAAAATCCACTAGATAGTAGAATTTGTCCACCCGAATCAAAACATCCTCAACTCCGTCCCTTTGGCATTTTGATGGACCTATCTGGCTGTGGAGGACAAAGGATGGTTGGCTTAAGTTCCTAGCCTAAGTCATTTATACATGGAAAAAGGCAAAGAAATTAACACTTGCCCCCAAATCTAGCAATGCCTTTTCCACACAAGTGCCGCCTATGTTAACGGAGATTGTAGGACACCCCGAATATTTATACTTCACAGGAGTCTTGCACTCAATGATGGCATTCACTTGCTTAGTCAAAAAGGCCTTTTTATTCACATTAAGGATTCTTTTTACCGTGCATAGGTCCTTCAAAAACTTTGCATAAGTGGGGACTTGCTTGATCATATCGAGAAGAGGGATGTTAACCTTTACCCGCCGTAGTACTCTAAAATTTTAGCTCAATAATCTGGACTTTTTCCTTTTTCAAGTGCCTGTGGGGAAAGGAGGGGGTACATTGTGGTTTTACCTCTCTCTCTCTCTCTTCCTCGCTTGTTGCTCTTCCTTTAGTGGTTTAACCACCGTAGGAGCCAGCCGGTCTGGGACCGGGTCTTAGCTCTACCACTTCTCAACGTTACTATTGCTTTGACTCTACCACCCCGCATTGTGGGATCACTATGAGCTTATCTCATGCATTCCCTGGTTTTGCTATACCTGAAGGAACTTCCTTCTTTCAGGACTAAAGGCTGGTTAGACAACCCGAAATGGAACTTTGCAAATTGTCATATTTGTTGAGATCTCGTAATTATATATTGTCTATTTTCTTGTTGGAGTGAGCTCTTAATTGCCCCAATTTTCCTGATTAGCTCAACATTCAATACCTTGCCTCCACAAAGGTACCTACTACCTTGCTTAAATCTAGAACTGCTTACCAACAGAGAAGAAGATGGATAATTACTGCGGCCAGGTGGAGCTGAATCATTTTACTGTACTGGGAGCATATGTGGGATTTCGGGCTTCTCCGCCCATGATCCAATGATTCCTCCAATTGGGTTATAGGTGTGCCGCTTACACGGAGCATTTGTTGATGGCTTATTTTGACCCAAAGAGCACATATGTTCTCACCAATCCTTCTCACTCCTCCAATAACACCATAGACAACCTCCTAAGATGGCTACTTGATTGACAATTAAAATAGTCAAGTGAGATGCGTAATTCAATCAAATGTCAGACTTGCGTCGATTTTATTTCAAGCTCCTCCAACCTTCGGTCAAATGCCAGTTTTATTTATCCCCATGTTCTAAAGCACATAAATGCCTCCCCTTTGGTTGGTCGAAGGCCTCATTTTTTCAGCCTCTTGGATCTTGCTTGGTCCCATGCCTTGGAGGTTTCTTTACTCCACATAGTTCAAAAGTCCATGGCTTCATCCGTGCTTCGTCAGAAGTCCCTCCACACATGGTTTCAAAGAGTTGCTTCATGGCCGGAGACATACCACCAAGTGATTCATAAGCATCCATGTATCGGCCATGGTGTGGAGCATGCACCGATTGTCTCCATAAACCTCTCCCAACATTGATAAAAATTCATTATCGTGAGGCCGAAAGTAAGTGTAGATTTTCCTCTTCAAATCATTGCCTGGGTCAGATCGAAAAATTTCTTCAAAAATTCAAAGCCTTGAAGTTCGCCCACTTCTAATTGTTCTCGCCTGAATTGAGCTAAATCTTGGTCTGACTTTTTGTCACTGAAATAAGCTACCTAAGCAAGTCCATTTCAGATACACTGTCTTTAAAAAGTCATGGGCAAACTTCCTTGAACTCCTGATATGTGTATATGGATTTTCATTCTCCATTCCATGAAAAGTGGGAAGCAAGGGCATCAAATAGGGTCTTACTACCACATCATCAAAGCAGTGGTATGATGCAGAAGGTGCACACTCACTCAGAGGGTGTATGTGGTCCCCTCATCGACCTATATACCGTGTGAGGGATTAATCGAGCCCTCACGACTTTGTCAGTTCTTCGTGCAGGATCCATTCGCTTCACTGCGGTACACCGACTTCACAACCCTTTGTTCAATTGGTGTACTAACTCTTTGCAATCTACTCCGATATATCTCTATCCCGTGGTACATAAACACCGTGAAATCAAAAGAGACAAAGAAAAGAACAACAATGTGGCTTGCCAAGATCAAGAAAGGCTAAGAAATAAATGACTGCTATACAAAAAGCCCCAAAGAAGGATCATGGAAAAAAAAACTTGAAATTCTAAACAATGGAATTCAAAAAGGTTTAAAAGGTCACCAATGCTTGTAATGAGGATTACAAGTACTCATCAACTCATCATCTGTAATAAGGCACCATCCCCGACAACGACGCCATTTGATTCGTGCCACAGTAGGGTTCCAGAATCAACAATATTTATACCTAAACTACTCCTACTGCCGTAGCGTGAACTACCGCAAAGATAGCGCCTAGGATCGAACAGCTGTGGATGGGTTTTCGCCTTACAAAATGATTTGTAATGATTCATACTTATGAGGCTTTGGTTCCTTGGATTTCAGATTTGTAAGTAAAAAAATAAAGGGGTTGTTTTCACTATGATAACTGAAGGTAATTTAAATAAGATGTAAAAAGAATCCTTTGAAGTTTTAAATACTAGTTTGGGTGATGATGTGGTTGCAAAGGTGTCCTCGGGTTATTTCCTCGCATTAGGAAAGAAGACCTATAGTCATTTCCAAAATCGGATCTTTGTTTAACTTTAAAGACTAACCCTTAGTACCATTTCTCTTTGAAACATAACATTTATCGAGTATTCACTACCCCCCTGTTGAAATCAATCATTTAACCTCCTTCAAAATGGCTCATAAATGACAATTAATGGATGTCATGTATCTAACACTAAGAATACACAAATTCAAAAGCTTGCCAAGACGCCAATGAAAGTACATCAAATAGCTTTTAAACCTAGTTTTGAAAGTTTGAACATAACTACGCAGTACCCGCTCTGAAATACAAGAGGATCACCTCGCAAATCACATCAACCTACCTAGCAACCTCCTCTTCAAGGTTTAGAGGCTTTAGCAAACATCCTTGAGTTGTCATCCTCAAAGGGGTGTGTTTGGTTGCTTTGAAAGTGAGAGAAAGAGGAGAGAGAAGAGAGAAAGCGGCAAAAACAGTGGCCCGCATCGAGAATGCTTCAATTAAAGCTAGGTTACAAATTGTTCGTAAATGGCTTATATAGCCTTGCAAACAAGTGAAAAATACCAATCTAACTTAACTAGTATAATTACGTTGAGGTAGAAGTGAAATTAACTAAAACGGGTCGTTGTACATTAAAAACAGTGGAACAGGATTTTCACATAGGTGAAGCAAATTTCACATCGTAGTAGCTTAAAATTCGCTTATGTAGCTTAAATCTCCTACAAGTAGTGAAATTTTGCTGGAGTAGCGAAATTTTCTCTCTCCTGTAGCGATATTTCCCTGCTTGTTCCTCATTCAATTTCTTCACTCCTAGCTTGATGCAATCGAAGATAAATCATATGAACTCGATGTAAATCAGCTCAACTTCGATATGCCTAGCTTGCCATGATAGAAAAGGCCTCTGAAACCTACAAAAACTACCACAAATAGCCTCGAAATACAATCATTAGTACCAAAGGCACCTGCACGTGTCAATCGAAGGTTTAATTGGACATGATTAGCACATTAATACAAAAGTACTTGAACCCATCTTGGGATTGTGGGGTCTGTACAGCACTTTTAATTAATCAAATAATTCGAACTATGGATGGAGAAATAATCAAAATAATATACCACCACCCCAAGCGAGCAAACATCCATAGGAAAAGAAGGTAGATTTGGAAGCACTAGCTCAGATGCTCACTTCTCATACGACCTTTATGAATGAGACTAAGGAAAATATTCAGAACTAGTCAACCCAACGCATAATCAGGTAGCACAGTTGAGGAATTTAGAGGTACATATGGGGCAGATGGCAACCTTACTAACTGAGAGACAATAGGGTTCACTACCCAGAACTTCGGAAGTGAATCCGAGAAGAGAAGGTAAAGAGCATGTGAAAGCTATCACTTTGAGAAGCGGTAGAGAATTGGTAGCACCGGGACCCCCACCATTGGTGATAGAAGAAGAGACTGAAGCAGCAGATTAGGGGATAAGAAAAGAATAACTAGAAGGGGAGTAGAAGCCCTAAGAGAAGAAGCTCTGCAGGAAATAAAGAAACATGAAAGAGAACAGAAACACATGACAGATACCCAACTCCACCAATCCTTATCCTTAACGCTGAAAAGAATGTCGACAAGTAGTTTACTAAGTTTATGAAGTATTCAAAAAATGCACATCAAATATTCGATGCCCAGCTATGTGAAATCTATGGGGCTGATCATCAATAAAGAAGATAAGGTTATCGATTATGAGATAGTAAACTCACCGAGGAGGTTTGAGCGCTATTCTTCGAGGAAGCAACAAACTTAAGCATCCAAGCAGCTGAGTAATCCCGTGAAAGATAGGGAATGCAATTTTTGAGAGAGCCTTATGCTACTTAGGAGCCAGTATCAATCTCATACCCTTATCGATATTCAAACAATTGGGGTTGGGTGAAGCTCGACCTACAATTATCACTCTTCAATCATGTATCATTGAAGCACCTAAGGTTGATAAAATGTATCAGTCATGTGGATGTCTATCTGCTAGTTGATTTTATATTGTTGAACATGGAAGAAGATCGGGAGATACCCATCATATTGGGTAAACTGTTTCTAACAAAAGGAAGAGCCATGATTGATGTATAGTAGGGGGAGTTGAAACTGAGAGTTCAAGATGATAAGGTAAAATTCAGCATGTTTGATGCCACACGACACCCAGTAGAGAGTGATTCATGTCTGTTGAGATAGGTGGCTATAGGTGTTCAGCCAAATATCTCAATCAACCTTGAGACTAGCCTCAGGCAAGATGATGAGCAGGACTAATTATGTGAAGAAGTCGAGGGGTGATAGGCGTTTTCTGGTGTAGCACCAAGGACTTGTTAGTCCTCGGCAACAGCTCTAAAAACTTGGTAGGCGTTTTTGTGTTTTTGTATTAAAATTACGTGAAAAGGATATGCAATTACTGCCATTTCACGCAAGTATATGCATATCAAGTAATATAGTGTGCTAAACATACACAGATCGATCCATAAGGAGAAACAAGATGTTAAGTACCGAAATTGAACTACTTCTCTAATATCAAAACAAATAGTTGTGATATTTTGAATAGGAAAATCTAAATTGAAATACTAAATAATAAGATTAGTAAATAGATTACGCAAATTGAGGGTTCCTAAGATAAAGATGTTCTGTGGTTTTGAAGCAGGATTAGACAATCCACCTATATCTGAACTAGAATCCTATTCTATTGTTCCATTGGACATTTCTCTAAGGCATTCTTGATTATTTTAATTACGAGCCCTTCTCGAGGTCAAGTAACCTACTAACTAATACTAGGTTTCTTGCTTCACCTCAACCCTGCCACTGCTCCAAGAAGGCCTTAAGTTCTAAGAATCCTATGCGCCTCCTAATACCAGCACTTCTTACACCACCGAGGTAATTAGCTGATCTACCCAAGTCTAATTCATTACTCCCTTCTCAGATCTAATAGAGAATCACACACCACATTAATATTGGCCAAACATTAATATGCAAAAAAAATCAAGAATAAATCAATAGAGGTTCCATCCCATGAGACAATAAAATGAAGAATTCTATGAAGTAGATATAAGTTTCATGTTTGACACAACCAAACTATAGCGCTAAGCTTTAGAACATACGAAATTCGTGGTACATCATAAAATATGGAGAAAACATGAAAGTAAGGGTAGAAGAACTCTAATGCTGAAAGATTAGGCGATGCGTAGTCTTTTTCCCCCGATTCCCGGTCCTCAAAATCGTTGATGTCAATTTCTTTGTCCATTTTTCTTTGATCTCATCAGCCGTCGTCTCTCAATGTCCGAACTCCCCATCCTTTCATCGTTCTTCCTTAAAAACCTTTGAAGAGTGCATTCCCCGACCGCTAAAATGGGCTGGACCCACAACAGGCCCAGCGATGTCGTGATGTTGGGACAAGAACTTGATTATTTTCTCTCTTAGCCTCCAGAATGCCTTCAAAATGCTGAATGTTGACCAAAATGCAAAAAGAAACTACATATTAGTATATGAAGCAAAAATGCTACTAAACTAATTATAGAAATGGTCTAAAACATACTAAAACCCAGGTATGTAATGAGTATTTTTAGACACTCATCAAGGGGTATGTGAAATGGATGGACTCTTTTGAACCAAATAGAAGAAAATACTATGAACCCTTGGGAGAGAATACACAAAGATCAGAGCCCTCATTTGAAAAACCGCTACAACTGGAGTAGAAGCCATTACCCAACCATTTGAGGTATGCGTATCTGGGGCAATTCTCAACTTTACAACGATTATCTCCATATCTTTAACAGCAGGGGAAGAGGAGAAATTATTGAGAGTACTTCGAGGCCATAAAAATGCTATTGGGCGGTCCTTAGCAGATTTGAAGGGGATCTGTCCCTTTATGTGCATGCATCGGATCTTGTTGGAAGATGGTCACAAGCCTTAAGTGGAAGCATAAAGAAGACTTAATCCGACTATGAAGGAGGTGGTACGAAAGGAAGTATTGAAGTGGCTAGATGCGGGAGTAATGTACCCCATATATGATAGTTCTTAGGTGAGTCCAATGCAGGTAGTGCCTAAGAAATGAGGGATGACAATAATCAAGACAAAGAACAACGCATTGATCCCTTCTAGAACAGTGACTGGATGGAGAATCTGCATAGATTATCGAAGTGGAATAAGGCAATCAGGAAAAGATCACTTCCTACTTCTACGGCGCACGATGCTGGATAGCCGGTGTGGCATATACCACTGCTTCTTAGATGGTTATTCCTGTTGAACTGATTACCATAGTGTTCAGAAGACCAGGAGAAAACCCCTTTCACATGCTGATTCGTGCCACGGTAGGGTGATCCGGAGTCAACAAAATTTGTTTCCTATTTTCCTCCTACTTCCGTAGTCAAGCTACTGCAGCATAGCGGTCTAGGGTCGAACACGGGATGGGTTTTCATCCCACAAATGATTCGGGACATGATTCAAAATGGTGTGGTCATATTTGGATTTTTGGATTTGGGTAAAAACAGGGGAGATTGGTTGTTCAATGAGTAACTGAAACAGTTTAAATTAAAGTGTTAAATGGTGACCTTGAAGGCTTGGGTCACTAGCTTGATAAATGGAAGCTATAAAGGTGTCCTCGGGTTATTTTCAGAGATTAGTGGCAAATGACTTATAGTCATAGCCAAACCGGACTTTGTTTAGCTTTAAAAAACTAACCCCTTAAAACACTCTTATTTAAGTCAAACATGTACTGAGGCATTTAATGTTCCAAAGAATTGAAAGCATAGCATTTAACCTCATTTCGTGGCTCAGAATGACATCTAAAGATCGTCAAAGGTATCTACCCTTAAGAATGCATGAACCCTAAAGCATGACAAGTATTGACCAAAAGAAACACATTAAATGGCATTAAACCCTAGTTTGGAAAGTTTGGAACAATAAATGCAGTACATGTTTCATTTAAAACTGAGGACCACCTGCAAACCACCATTAACCAACCTAGCAACCCTCCTCTTCAAGGTTTTGAGGCTTAGCCAAGCATCCTGAGCTGTCATCTCAAAGGTGTTGCTTGGATACCAAGAAAATGAGAGAAAGAAGAGAGAGAAGAGAGAAAATCAACCTAAGACAAAAAGCGCTGCAGGAATGAATGCTTGAATGAAAGTTAGGTTACAAAGTCATAAGGTGTTTATGAGAGGCCATACAAGATGTGTGAAATACCAAAATACCAAGAATATATGATTAAGCAATAGATAAAATGGGAATTACACAAAACGGTCGCTTAGATAAAAAATGCAGGGGGACAAATTTCGCTATGCACGCTGAATTTCGGCTATCATAGCTTAAATATAAAGGCATAGCTTAAAATTCAAATTTTCGCTATGCATCTGCATCCTCGCTATGATAGCTAATTTTCTCTATGATAGCGAAATCTCGCTATTATAAATAGGTCCATAGCGAAATTTCGCAAGGATTGCGAATTCGCTAGGTTGCCACCTCGCAATCCTTACGAAATTCGCATCCTTGCAAATTTTCGCAATGCAGATAAAACCCAACTTCCCGCATTCCTCCATTTCTTCAATTCCACTTTAACATTTCTTCAACTCGCTCTGATGAAATCACGAGAACTCGCATAAATCAGCACCGATAATGGCCAAGCTTTAATGAAGGATGAGGTCTCAAAACCCGCAAAACTAATAAAACAACCTCAAAACAAAATCGCAGTACTAAACGAACCTGCACATGTCAATCGGCTTAATTAATATGATTAGTACGCAAAAAGCAATCAAAACCTATCTTAAATAGGACTCAAAATAGCACTTTTTGGGTACTAATCACATGCCCCTATGATACATTTGCGTTTAGATGTTTCTCAATTATGGGGAAATATTTTGACAATTGTCTCGAGAACTTGAGAGATGCTTTGGTGAGATGTGAAGAAGCCAACTTGGTATTAAACTGGGAAAAGCGCCACTTCATGGTGAAGGAAGGCACAGTACTTAGGCACAGGATTTCCGTAAGAGGAATTGAGGTAGATAAAGTAAAGACTGAAATGATAGAGCAGTTACCTCCCCTATCTTTAGTGAAATGGATAAGAAGCTTTCTAGGGCATGTAGGGTTCTATAAGAGATTCATAAAGGACTTCTCCAAAATTGCCAAGCCCTTGTCAAATCTTCTAGTCTAAGGAGCTCCTTTTGAATTTGACGAACAGTGCAAGCAGGAATTCTCAATTCTAAAGGAGAAATTAATTTCAGCCAGATTATAGTAACACCGGATTTGGACCTTCCTTTTGAGCTGATGTGTGATGTAAGCGACTTTGCAATAGGAGTAATATTGGGCCAGAAGAGGAAGAGAATATTTCAAGTCATCTATTATGTAAGTAGAACCTTAAATGAAGAATGATTGAATTATGAAACAAAAGAAAAAGAGCTTTTGGCAATTGTGTTTGCATTTGACAAGTTCCGACCATACTTGATAGGTAACGAGGTAATTGTGCATCCTAACCACTTTGCTATAAAGTACCTAATGGCCAAAAAGGATTCTAAGCCAAGATTGATTAGATGGGTACTACTATTGCAAGAGTTTGATCTGAAGATAAATGATAAGAAAGGGACCGAAAACTTAGTGGCAAACCACCTCTCACGTTTGGAGGGACCAATTAAGGAGGCTCAAATTAATGATGATTTTCTTGATGAACAACTCTTGGTAATTGAGGATCTAAAGCCCGTGCCATGGTTTGCTTATTTTGTAAATTACTTGGTAGCTAAAGTGATCCCACCTAAGTTCAACTATCAGCAGAGGAAGAGTTCTTTGCACATTTGAAGCACTATTATTGGGAGGAGCCTTTTCTATATAAGCATTGTGTTGATAAAGTAATTAGAAGGTGTGTGTCGGATGTGGAAATGGAAAGTATATTAAACCATTACCACACTCTAGCATGTGGAGGACACTTTAGGGGTCAGAGGACAACCGCAAAGGTACTTCAATCAAGGTTCTATTGGCCAAGTTTGTTCAAGGACGCTCACTAATTCGTATCTACTTATGATAAATGCCAACGAATGGGGAGTATATCACAAAGTGATGAGCAACCCTTACAGGTCATCCTAGAAGTGGAGTTATTTGATATATGGGGAATGGACTTCATGGGACCTTTCCCATCCTCATTCAACCATAAGTACATTCTTCTGGCAGTCGACCATGTTTCAAAATAGGTGGAAGCAATACCAACTCGTACAAATGATGCTAGAGTAGTAGCAAAGTTCATTTGTAGCCATATATTCACCCGGTTGGGCACTCCATGAGCTTTGATCATAGATGGGAAAATTCCACTTATGTAATAAGGCTAGCACAATAGCCGGGAAAATATGGTGTTCGGCATTGCACATCACTAGCCTACCACCCGCAGACTAACGGACAAGTCGAGGTGTCCAATTGAGAAATAAAGTCTATCTTGGAGAAGATTGTTAATAGTTCCAAAAAGGACTGGGCTAGAAAGATCGATGACACACTCTAGGCCTATAGAATTGCATTTAAGACACCTTTGGGAATGTCACCATTCAGATTAGTTTATGGGAAGGCTTGTCACTTACCCGTGGAGTTAGAACATAAAGCATACTGGGCGACTAGGTAGCTGAATATGGACAACAAAGTAGCTGGTGAGAAACGACTATTGCAACTAAGTGAGTTAGAGGAGTTCCAAAATGAAGCCTACGAGAATGCAAGGATATACAAAGAAAAAACAAAAGCTTGGCATGATAAGCACATTGTGAGGAAGGAGTTTGAGCCGGGTCAGTAAGTTCTTACATTTAATTCTATACTTAAACTCTTTCTGGGGAAATTGAAGTCAAAATGGTTGAGACCCTTTACAGTCACTCAAATTTTTCCATATGGCGAGGTGGAGATCATGCATCCTAAGAAAGGATGTTTTAAGGTGAATGCACAAAGGCTAAAGCCCTACTTCGGAGGGAACTTCCATACAAAGAAATCATCCATTACATTGAGCACTTCGGAAGCGGGGAAATAAGCAAAAAGAGTGGGTCTGAGTGTTAAGATTCATTGAGATGTAGGGTCGTGCTAACGACAATAAACAAAATGCTTCTTGGGAGGCAACCCAAGGAGGTGAAGTGTCTTCACCAGATTCACTTACCTTTTATTTCTTTCATTTTATTTTCCAGTATTTTATCTTATTTTACCAAATTCACAGCTATGTACTTGATCCTTGGAGAGGTTTCTTTAGTGGTTGGTGGTATGTTTGTAGGTTGAAAAGAAGAGGAAGTCATGAAAATCTGTAATAAAAGGTGGGAAGCCTGGCGTAAAACCAATTCTTTGCCGCAATGGGAATAGCATCCAATTTTTCCGCGCTCCAAAGTAGGCTGTCCTCGTTAAATTGAGCCACCGTTGTAATGGATCCCATTACCGATGTAGCGGGTATCCAAACCTAGTGCCATGTCACTTAAGTTGATTGTTGTAGTGGGAAACACATCCGTTGCAGCGGGTTCGAGACTTTTTAAACGCCCATACTGGCGTAAGAAACCATTTATTATGCAAACGTTCCTTCTTCTTCTGCACATCTAACTCTCCACCCACACCTAAACAGTGCCTCTTGCCTTTCCAAGACAAGAACCCTCCACATTCTTCATTGATTTCACATTCATTCCCCATAAGTATTCTGCCTCTCCGTCTTCTCCACCATCCTATATAAACCCTAGCCCATTACCTGTTTCATCCACACCAAAGCTTGCAATTTTCCTTCCATCTCCTCAGAAAGATTAGCAAACAACAAGAATGGCACCATAGAAGTGCCAATGGCAGTCTGGGGATGCAAGATCGTCATGGGAGTAGGATTATGACAGAAGCAGATTTATCAAGTTCTCTATAATGGTGTTGTTTAATAGCAGTCTGCACACAAGAAGAGTTATTGTAAAAAGGGGTGGGAGAAATTTGCAAGTTGCCCTCCGATAAGTGTAGGCCAGGTAGTCCAAGAATTGTATGCTAATGTCCTTCATCGCCGTGAGCATACCTATTGGGTGAGAGGGAAATGGGTGCCTTTCAATCCAGAAAACATCAACAAATTTTATGCCCTGTAGAGAAATGGATGAGTCTCTGCCCGAGCCCCGAGAAAATATCAACCGGCATGAAATTTGGCAAAGACTTGACAACCATCAAGAACATTGAATAATATAAGGAAGAGTGAGCTCACTTGGTTCCCTTCCTCACTTATTTCTTTATCTGTAAAGATTTGGTTAGATTTTGTAATTACCACGTTGTGTCCTAATATGAGGTCATAAAGGAGAAGGCATTATTTGTGTACGCTATTTGTCATGATATCCCCTTTGACATCGAAAGGGTTATCAATGAGGACATTCCGAACGAATGGAGAGGACCATAAACACAACCCTAGGATTCCCATCCTTAATCATCGAGCTATGTCAAGTAAGCCAACTACCGACATTGAAATGAAGAAAAGACACCAGACCCTATGCCTCTCTTCGTTAAGAGTTTGAAAACCAAGCCAAAGAAGTCAGTAAGAAGACAGGTGCCTAGGGACGTGCCTGGCTTTGATCCGGGGAGGGAAGCCTTAGAGGAAGAAGAGGAGAAGAACCAGACGAATAAGAAGAAACAACAGCAACTAAACTAGAAGAAGAGAAGGAGAGTGATGAGATGCCACCATTAGGGCATCAGGGCAAGATGATAATCCAAAATGTCAGCGACATGCTCCACGATCACCACCAGACTTTACATGAAAGAATGGACAAGCAAGATGAATGGCATAAGAATATGTATAAGACGCTAGCCACAACAACATCCAGCTTGGCTCATAGACAGGATATGTTATGGGAAAGTGTTGCTAGCTTGGAGGGATCCATGATTTGCTTGCTCATCCCTCTATGCAGGAGAGACATAAAGGTGTTGTTCCACCACCAGTGATGAGAAAGATGCTAGCATGGGAGGAGCAGTCGTACCACCACCCTACCCACCACTACAAGGAAATGGTGGTCAAGTTTGACCGCTTGAAAGGAAGTGTCTTGTTCCTTAATACCATTTTACATTTGTCATATCATTGAGGGCAATGCTCGGTTTAGGTTAGGGGGAGGGGGTAAAATCTGAAAATTTTTCACAATACAAGTTGTGAGTTGTTTAGGTTGTGTTGGGTTTACCTTAGTGTGTTTCTATTTGGTTTGTTTTAGTTGTTTCAGTTGTCTTAAGTATGAGTCCTTTTTGTTTTAGTTGGCTTTATTTATGTTTAAGCTTGTAAGCTTTTTAGTAGTAATTTATAATTCAATGAAAATTTTCAAATTGTTAGTGCACTTTAACCTAGTTGATGCATGATTAAGATATTGAGGAACTAGACTAGGCTGTGTGGTAGCAAATAGGGGTTGTTGTTGATACATCGAAAAAAAAGGAGAAAAGAAGAAAACGAAAACATAACTGGTGGCCACCAAGAACTGGAATGAGAGTTCAAATCAAAAGAACCAAGCTTAATGATAATGACTATAGCAAAATAATAAATGGAGCACAGCAATGAGATCCTCGTATGGGAAGCCAAGGGTTTCAAAGACTAAGCAACTATGGGAGACCGAGCTTAGTAAAGCTTCGCATCTTTCAATGAACTATTTCCCATAGGAACCCATTCACACATACACACTAGGCCTCTCGTATGTCGAGACAATCGACACTCTTCAAGGAGAATAATGTAATCCACCACCTCTTGCAATGTATTGAGACACATAGAAAGAGGATTGCTATGTGAGTCCCAACTTGAAAAGAAAAGAGTGTGAAATCAATGAAAATAAGGAGCAATGGAACTACTAGGAACTCCGAGTACACTGAGGGTCTATCAAAGCCTAATGCCTCAAGCAACCGGCCGAGTCATCGAATTTCATCAGTTGCCACAAGGGATAAAAGATGGGATTGAATTTAATGTAGGTGCTTTGACCTTTAGAGTGATGTCCGGGTGAAGTTTGAAGGGAATTGAATGATGGTGCCCTTAACCAACTGATGGGGAGTCACCAAAGGATCCTCGCTATAGGGACATCACACGAAATGTCTCAACATAGCATCCTAAGCTAAGCTCAAAAGAAAGAGAGAAAAAACAACATGGGTGTGTTCTTAGCATGTATAGGAAGTAGGGGAAAAAATGGTACAATGAGGTGCGATGAAGCTGTTGCCTACTTATATATGAGGGACCTAAATTATACATTCATTGAACTCTTATGGGAAAGGATCAATTGAGAGTGCGACATTTTGAATAGTTCTATTCACCATGTTGCTTGGATCTTAAAAGCCTTAAAGCGACCAAAATGCATGAGACTCATGAATTGATTTGCTGATACGGAAAATAATGCTATAGTCTGATAAATTCTGCTTGTAGTAAGCAAAAATTAGCTTTCATCTTGTCTAGACAAATGATGTAATTTCCTCATGTATTTTCTTTGCTTGAGCACAAGCAAAAGTCTAAGTTGGGGAGAGTGATGAGAGCTACAAAGTACTATGAATTGCATATGTTTCTTTATGCATTTAGAAGCTTTCCTCGCTATTTTCAAGCATGTTTTGAGTACATTTCGTGGTTTTGTTACAGTGTTCTTGGTAAAGAAAAGAAGAGGAAAGTCCACACAAGAAGGAAATTTTGTTGTTGCAGTTGCTCACTACAGCGGAGGTCTAACTGTTGCAATAGGTGAGCTACTAGCTGAAGTACAAGAGGAGCTCACTGCAACGTCCAGAGGAGCAAATGAAGGAACTCTAGCTTGCTACAACAAGCTACAACCCATTGCAACATCTAGAGAGGAGGTTTTGATACGTAGAGCATTCCGCTTATAGCGGAAGATGTTCTCGCTGTAGTGGGCAAACACTATAATGTGCAACATCAAGCCTCCCTATATGGACATGGAAAGTCCAACCCATTATGTGCGTCGAGTGGAATTCCAAGAGAGGATATTAAAAGAATACTTGGGACATAAAGAGGGAGAGTTGGAGGCGGTAGACAAGGGTACGAGAGCACGGAGGTTAACAATTGGAAGAAGGAGACGATAGAGTGCTTGGATCGAGACATCATGTGCACTATCGTTTCTTTATTCCCTTCTCTAAACATTTGATGATTTTGTTTCCCATGGCTGTACTGACTTACATTATGTTCTAGTTTTATTTTCTAAAGGTTTTCATACTTAACCTTACGCCGAATGGATTAATTGTTAATTTTGTTTTCATTTAGTATATGCATTTATTTCATCTCGACTTACTATATTTCTGCACCTTATTTACATGGTAGTTAGCCAAAGATTTGACATGTTTTTAATGTGAGTCTAAGATCGAGAGGATGATGACCCCCAAGGATATGAATAGAGCAATAGTTGGTCAATTAGTGAATAGAGATATCTTGGTTCCAAGTGTGGCATTTAGGATTTAAACCTATAAGCGTTTCTGAGTTTAGGGTTGAGGAGAGATGCAATACACCTTACTAACGAGATAGGCAATTATTGCTCAAGAGAGAATATCTTGTAGGCATGATCAATCCGCTAGTGTGAATCTATTAGTATACTGAATGAATAATCTATCTAGGTTTCAATCCATCGAGTATGGTAGGTGAAAGCAAAAACCCTAGTTTTCATAAATTGGTTTAGCAAACAACTTAGGATTAGTTTTTCTTTTGTTAATCGGGATTCATTACGATTTTAGGTCTAGATAATATTTAAGGCGTTAATTCAATAATCAACACACTTCTCCTTAGGGGACAACACTTGACTAACCATTATAAAAAACTTGTTCGGTTGTTTTTGTTTATATATAAACGCAACCTAATCTACAAGTGCATGGATCACAAGTAATGTAGTGGTTTACAAATTAAAAACCTCGTTTGTCGAACCCATAGGGAAGATATGGCTTAAGTAAAGATTAATTACCCCGGTTACTTAAGAATTTTACTATTCAAGAGAAATAAAATATTATGAGGGGTTGTTAACTAGAAATAAAACTAATTTAACTACAATCTACTCTAAAATATTAGCAAATGCTTGGGCTAAGATGCAAGAATGACTTTACGGAATGACACTAGGGCCGATTGTCTCCATTGGTGCATTGACGGCTTATGTCCATTAAGCGCTGATTAAGTGAAGATACTCTTGTGCTTAGCCAAGGAACTCTGCATGAGGATCACTCTTTCGAGTATCTCCTCAATTTCTCACACCCTAATCCTTATTCTCCTTTTAGTCCATCTAGGTTAAAGGATGTGTTACTTGTGCTAAGGTAAATCAGTCCTTAGGAATTTCCATTGGTCACCTTTTGATCCATGCAATAGCCTCTCTGGGTTATGCTAGATCATCACCTTTCAACTATTATTCGATCATCACATAAGGTTAGATGATGTCCCTCCTAATAAAATACATCTAGTACTAGGCATTCCTAATTTCCTAGACTTCTTTGATTAAGTTAAGTTGATTTTATCAATTATGAACATTAGGGAATGGAAATCAAGTCCCAAGGGTATACTTCCAACTGTCACTTTGGAAACCCTTTGAGCTATAGGGCTCAATCTCACTACCTAACATGCAACAATTGAATAAAAATCTGGAAATTCATATAACCACAACATAAAACCTCAACACATGATACAAACACAAAATTCATTCAATATATTACAAAATCCAAACACCAATGTCAACAACCAGCCCTAGAGGAGAATTTAGCCACTCATAGCAACCTCGAAACCCAACAATATCATGTCTACAACAAACATAATGCTAAAAGATTAAGAGAAAGAGAAGGGCTTAGGGACACAAAACAAATATGAAGTAGAGGTCCCCTAAAGCCGTGCTCTACCACTACAAAATGTCCTATAGCAGCTGGATCTTGCAATTTGGCTCCAAACACAAGCTAAAAACTAAGAAAATATACAAACCCTAGAAAAATGAAAGCTTAGATAGAAACCCTAGATATGCAATGCTCCAAGTTCTCCAAGATTGTCTATATGTTCTAAAATATTAAAAGGTAGTATTTGTGTATTGAAAATGACCAAAATGAGGCTGAGAATAAGAGCATTTTTTTCCCAACCAAACATCCCTCACCTTGGTGAAGACAAGTGTCTGCAATTAGAGGACTCTTCGCCTTAGCTTAAGGTGTGTGCTTAGCCTAAAGCTCGGGCAAACCCAGGCCTTATGTTCTCGCCTTTGGTTCGCCTCGTGAAGCTTCTTTACCCAGCGATCTACTGTTAAGACCATTTTATATACTTTAAATAAAACTTGACAAAGCACGAAGACTACTGCCTAATCCTCGACAACAATGGCCAAAACTTATTAAGACCATTCATAAAGACTGCTTTTCGCTATTATTTAAAATTGCTTTATCTAATTCACTCGCAAGTGCACAGATCATACAAGTAATAAAGTGGACTCATGTCCGTATACTGTACCTACGTATATTGATGAGAAATTTTAAAATCAACTGACTGATTTATTAGTAAGAAATGATTAATTTTAATAGGTTTAAACTATGAATTTAAGGTGAATTTTATTTAACTACAGAACAGAGATTCTCCTGAAATGAATTAACATTTGAATAAATTATGTTATGATTTCGCTTATGGTTATGATTAGCGCAAAGTATATTAACCCTGTTTATTTCAAATTTGAAGACTTTCGTACTTTAATAATATCCTGATTTCACATATTCCTGACCATTCATTTGATTGCATTTACACTTAGTAGTTTTGTAAGCCATTTATGCCAAAATTGTCGAGTTGATCCAAGCACGGTTAATCGAAGTCAAACCCACAGGCATCGTGACCCAAGGAAAAAGAAGAGCGTAAAATGCAAGGAAAGAGGAGCAGTAAAGTATGAAAAGGGAAGCAAATGCAATTTAAGATTGCGAAATTTCAGAACCCGCGTAAATTCTTCACAACAACCCGCAAAATTCCCGCAGCGTTGCGAAACTCGCCCATTTCCCCGCCACTGCTCATCCTGCACCACTGCTCACTCTTCCCGACTTGCTGGTTTTGACTTTTTTTTGTTACATTTTCGCTCTTCGCCATTTTATCCCTTGTAATAGCTTTGATTTTGGTTCTTTTGTAATTTTGCTCGGGCCGTAAGGAAGATATAAGCTCCTATGCACTGTAACCAAAGGGAACTTTTTGCTCATTAATAAATTTGGAGGGAAGCTTTGTGCTCTCCCGCTCTTTTCCAGTTTCTCTCCTTTTCTCCCCTTTTCTCTCACTTTCTGGGCAGCCAAACACGCTCCGAGGATGACAACTCGGAGGATGAGCGGCTAAAACCCTCTCTTCCTTGAAGAAGAAGGCTACTGGGAAAGGGAACTAGGTGTAACAGAGGGTTCCAAGTTCGTCACGTAGGTACTTAATGCGCCAGGTTCCCTTTCTAATCCTTAGGTTTTATCCCTTTCGAATCTCCTAGAATGGTTATTATTTGGTAAGCTTTTATGGTTCAGTGGATGCTTATTGCTAGATCCACTGAGATTCATTAGTTACCCTCTATGACCCATTGAAAGGTGAGTCAAGGAGACTTATTTTTCATTGTCGGTGACCACTGATGCTCAGTGAATATCATTCTTTAAAAGAATAATTATTTTCGCAAGTTGTGCTTATAGCCTAAACGAAGATCTAATGTGAGATGACTATAGTCATCCTCCCCAACGCGAGGAAATGACCCCAAGAAACCCCGCTGCCCTAGATCCTAAGCCCAAGATTCCGATACTTTAAGGAGATTTCTTTTATTATTTTTCTTATTTTTCTTCAGTTTATTTTCAGTTTCCAACCATCCAAATCCCCTGTTTTTTTACCAAAAAACCCTAAATCCAAACTAAAATTCACCTTTTTGAGCCAACTGTAAATCATTTTCACAAAGAAAACCCATCTCTGTGTTCGACCCTAGAGCCACTATACTACAAAGAGTTTTCTAAGTTACTAGCAGGAGGAATTTAGGTTATAAATTTTGTTGATTCCGGAACACCTACAGTGGCATGAATCAACAGGTTCAAAAACAAGTATTGTTAAGGACAAGAATTCTTGATTTGTTCAAGAGTAAGGTACTATAGCTTTGGAATACCTCCTAGCACTACCCATTTCACTAATCAGCTAACCATATTCCTAAACCAGGTCAATGGGTCTAAAAAGCTAATTTTATGACTTGATCCTCTTTAAGATCTTACTGTTTTTCTTAAACTAGTACTTCACAACCATCTCTTAAGACTGGAAACTGCTTGCCCCCATAGACATGATAACACAATCCTTCTCCAAATCAATTGGTACCTCGATCTGCAATTCATTATAATGCTCTATCTCCTTGATTAGAATCCATGCTAACAGGGATCAAGATTATTCTACCAAATTGAGATGAGACCTCTAAACATTAAACTGATATATCAACAAATGGTTCTTATGCATTGGGAACACACTTTCATTGTCACACAGAAGGGAACCTTGAAGTCAGAGATTAGAACTTCACTAGTGATGTATCAAAGTGATCTTTAGAGTGTATTAGTTCAAGTCAATGCAATTTACTCCCTAACTCGCTTGCTCTCGTGTCAGCTTCATCCTCATACCAAAGGGGATCCTGGAAATTAGAGCACAGATACAGCTCTTTCTGGGTACAGAACACTGATATTCAGAACAGCTCATTAATAGAGCAATACCAATTAAATTAATAAAGTTTTCATACCCACAACAACATTTAAATCTTCAATGAAAATCAAAACAACATATTCATTCCCAGAGGGAGCTCATCCTTTCATAATTGGATTGCAAATAACAATGACTAGTTGATCAAACAAATTCATTGAAATTGAAATCAAATTGAAATAACTGAAATCCAGAAAAATATCTAGACTCCACTTCAATTCAAACATAAATGAAACTTGATAGACAATAAATTCAGCTCGAGATCTCGTGTAACACTCCGAAATATACCCTAGTTGTTTTCAACATGTTTAGGTATTTTCAGAGGCATAATTGAATTTTCGTAAATTCACTTAAAATATGGAAAGTTAGAACCCGAAATTGTACAAAACTTAAGGACAAACGTGAAATTGCTCCAAAAGAGGCATCAAAGACATGGATTATCAGATTAGAGGCCAAAGGAGCACACAGGAATTGTAGGGGAAGGATGGAAGATGGAGGACTATAAGGCAAATAAGAGAGAGATTAATTATAAATAGAAGAGGGAGACCAAAAATGAGTTATTTTTGGTCTCCAAACAAGGGCTTACTGGGAGTGAGAGGAGAAGAAGAGGAAGAATGAAGAGAAGAAGAGAGCGATCAAGCAAAGGTATGGATACATGACTTTTGTATGGATTTTGGTAAGATTTTGTCCAAAATCTACTCGGGGTATGGATTGCCAGGTTTGCTTTGACATTAATTTGATTCCCTTATCTAGGGTTTTATTGGAATACATCCTAACCTAGATTTAAGTAAAAATGGTAATCGAGTCCCCGAGCTCTGCCTCCCAAGCCAGCTTCACTCCGAAAAGCTCGGCCTCGAGCCTCGCTCGTAAGCCCATCAGCTGCTTCAGCCTAAAATTAGGCTTGTTTCTTAACGAGCCGAGCCCGAGCCCGAGCCCGAGCCCAACCGAGCCCCAAACGAGCCTATCATAAACGCACGCCGCTAAAGATTTTCTTTTTAAATAAATTATCGCGCAAACGACGGCCGCTTTTGCATCAGAATACCAATATATAGAAAAAACCCCAACCACAAATTCGGGTCACTTCCATCGCTCGACGTCCGCATTCCGACCCCACTCTCCGCACGGCCGTGACTCGATCGATCACGGCCCGCCGTCGCCCCGACTTCCTCGCTCGACATCGCGACGCTGGCCGATCACATCTCGACCTAAATCGACCGCCTCTCTCCCAACGCTGCGACGCCGACCGTAAGTCTCGCATTCCCAACCTTTCTCCCTACGTACTCGACCGCGCCATCATTTTGATTTTCTCGCCCCATATATATTTGAACCGGCACGGTGCGTAGGAGTACGAGGATGCGAAGATAGAGTTTGGGGGTCCTCGCTGTTCTCTCAAAGAACAAATTTGAGAAGGATAAGGTTTGTTTTTCCTTAATTTTGTTGATTCAACTTATTTTTTAGTCCCTTTGACATTTTGTTTATTTTTTTCGTGATGTTTGAGGATTTAGGATGATGAGAGCTTGAGGAGGTGGGGCTGAAACAGCCTTGGCAGTGTGGATTTGAATTTGCTGGAGGTAATGTTCTTCTTCCATTTTTCCTTGAAGTCTGTTTGTCGCGAGAAACAGAGACAAAATAAGTAAAAATGTGATCTTTCAACCATCATGTTGACCCTTTTTTCCTCCTAATTCCTGTGCTATCATATTTCCACATTTTTCTGTGAAGGCTCTCAGAAGAAGGAAGGTTGAAGATAGCAGAGGGATGAATTTGAACATCCTTTGGGACAGAAAGTTTGACTTTGACATATTTGAAATATATGTTGATGTTGTCTGCTGTTGTGGACTGTTTTTCCCTAGTAGAAGTCAAAATTTATGCCTGATTAATGTCTTGAACAATTTTTTTTGGGCATACACTTCTGAATTTTGTCAACTTTCTCCACATTTTCTATTCAAGCAACCATCTTTACCTGTCAAAATCAATTTTCACCATTTTCTCTTTCTGTTCTTGAAATCAAATCCTTTCCCCATTTGGATTAGAAACTAACTACAGATGATCCTTTTTCTTTGGTTTATTCTTTTGTCTACAATGTCTTGAAACAATTTTTTTGAGCAAAGAGTTCTGAATTTAGTCAACTTTTCCCACATATTCTATTCAACCAACCATCTTTACCTGTTAAAATCAATTTTCACCATTTTCTCTTCCTGTTCTTGAAATCAAATCCTTTCCCCATTTGGATTAGAAACTAACTACAGATGATCCTTTTTCTTTGGTTAATTCTTTGTCTTTTAATGTCTTGAAATAATTCTTTTGAGCAAAAAGTTCCAATTTTGTCAACTTTCCACATTTTCATCCAACCAACCATCTTTACCTGTCAAAACTGGTCTTTCACCATTTTCTCTTTTGTCCTTGAAAATTCTCAAATCCTTTTGAGGACTGTTGTTGACTGTTTTTTTCCTAGTAGAAGTCAAAATTTATGCCTGATTAATGTCTTGAATCAAAATTTTTGGGCAAAAGTTCTGAGTATTGTCAACTTTCTCCCACGTTTTCATCCAACCAAACCATCTTTTACCTTTCAAATCAATTTCACCATTTATCTCTGTCTGAAATCTCAAAATCCTTTCCCATTTGGATTAGTAATAATCAACTACAGATTATCCTTTCTTTGATTAATTCTTGCATATACACACTAATCACATCTCTATCTTTTCTTAATGGAACTGTACTGACTGCCTTGCATTTTTTAGTGTGGAATAATTTTGTTAAAACTCATTTCCTTGTAGAAACTTCTAGAACCAGATGCCAAGATCCTTGAACTTGCGGTCAAACTCTGGTAGACCAGACATCGTTGGTTTCACTCCGAATCGGTAACCGGCGGGCACATGGTTTACCTTGAAAGAAGCCAGTCGTTACAGAATGAAATTCACCTTCCAAGTCAGTAATAACATTGTATCAGGCCTCCAATACAGCAACACTGTTTGGAAAACTGGTGTCAAGGGGTAATTCTGTCTTCCTCACTTTAGCGTTCGGCTTAACCCAAAGTACTAGGGAAAGGAAAAAAATGCTTATTATTTTTAAATTTCTGTGAGATTTATACGATGTATAAAACAAATAAATGAAGCCAATAAACAACATATATAATTAATTTATTGTTTTAAACTATTTTTATATTTTCCTTCATAAAAAAATTCCTCACTATTTCCTTAGTACTTTCGGTCTTTAAATGGAGCTGCCATATATCCCTTGAACTTATGTTCTTCCTTATATATTTACCTTGCTACTGTTTTAACAGTTGACAACACAAAGAGATGCTTGGAACTTCAGTCCTCAGCTAAACTTATACTCATGAGATGCCCTGAAGAGACAAACCCCATCTGGGATCTTTGCAGGAGGATCTTACTCCAGCTAAACCAAGGTAAAATTCACAAACTCGGGTTTTCTCAGCTGTAAATGTGTTCTTCATTACAGCACATAATTTGTCATATATGGAAAAAGAAAATTTGGGAGTTGGTTTTTGAGTCCTACCCTTCATTACACCAAAGGGTGCTGGCCCTGCTGGGCCACCCTCTTTCATTACTATGGAAAACGAAAACACACAAATTCAAGAAAGTTTGAATTAATTTTGTTCCTTGTGATGCAATTGCCCTTCTCCTATTTAAGCAATCAATTTGTTAGTTGGGCTGCCATAAATTTGAGAATCAAAACAAGATTTAACCATCAATCTTAGAACTCTGCCTTTTGAAATCATTCAAGTATAGCAGTAATAATCTTGCTGATTCATTTTATATTTCGTCTCTATGTCCAGTCATGATGATGATAACAAGTGCTACTTGGAGATCTATTACTGCTTCAACATCAAGAAAGAATGGCAGTTAAACATGAGAAATCTGGAATGCCATGCTCTAAGTTTTGGAACTGAATTCAGCTCATAACCAGAGGTATACAGCTCACTCTTAAGTTTCGATTTTCCATCAGCAAACGATACAGAAGTTAAACATGTATCTGATTTCATCATGTCAAAGCTTGAACAAGCGGGTGGTGCTGAAGCTTCTGGGCGAGTTTCCACAGCTAGATTGCCTTAACGAGAGGAACTCAACCAGTTGAATCTGCAATGGCATACTCTTGGCAGCGTTGTGCGTTTTCCTTTTTTTCCGTTATATTTCATGCCACCAAGATCTGACTGCAACACTTATTATTTAATAGACTCGGGGTCCCCCTATTCGGAAAGCTCTCTTCGCCATTTGGGTGATCGTCCATCTCTACCCTTTCCTGAAAGGTTTGTTGTCGCCAAAACCAGACCCGACAATCGTCATTGTCTGGTCTATTTTCCGTTTCCATATTCTCTTGCTCTGGGTGTGGATAGACTCTCGCCACTAGCAGCAGCTCGAAAGCGGCTGCCGGTCAATGTGGCATCAACTGTTAGTTTCTTTTCTTTTTTGGACGGGGGAATCTCATCTTTGTTGTCTGCAACTCTCCCCATATGTTGTGTAAATAAGAAGCTGTCGGAGATAATTAAGGTTGTATGCAAATTTATGTTGACTTATATAATCTATTTAATAAATAGGATAAATTTTCAGTCAAATTTCTACATAATATGAAGTTATGATTATATATATTTTTAAATTATTTATTTTTTTTTAATAAGCAGATTAATTGAGTCATATATATATATATATATATATATATTTTTTTTTTTTTTTTTTTTTTCTCATTTTTTCTCTTATACCTCATTTTCCCTGCCAGCGAAGCAGAATTTCTGCTATATACGCTTATCCCCAGATTTTAATGGTTACATAATAATGAGATTATCTCCAATTTTTTATGCTTGGTGTTAAAAAAAGGTCAACCCAAAAATATTATTTGATCAAAAAGCTCGCATAAGCTCGGGCTCGGGCTCGAGCTCGAGCTCAACAAGCTTGAGCCTAAAAAAAAGCTTGACTAGAGGCTCGGGCTCGGGCTCGAGCTCGGTTTAAAATAACAAGCCCAGGCTCAAATGTTCAAAGCTCTAGCTCGGCTCTACCGCTTACACCCCTAGATTTGGCGGCGTCATTGAAACTTAGTTGATAATAAGTAGATATGGAATCCTTCACATTCCAAGGTTTTGTAGAGTTGGGTGAACTCGGGTATGAATCCTGATTCTTTGGCTAATTAAAAGTATCGCTGAATAAGCTGGCGATTCCACAAGGGCTAATGGTAAGAATGTAATGTTGATCTGGCAAAGAAGTGCACGAAAACAGGAAATTTACCATTTATGGGCAAAATTCGAGACCGTACCGTGCTCCCTTTAGAGCGGGCACCGTACCGCTGATGCAAAGAGGGGCAAAACGGTACCGTACCGGGCCTAATTCGCAGATCGGTACCGCCTCCGCAATCGAACCTGCATCACCGATCGAGCGCAGATCGTATCGATGGCTCGGCACTCTTGTTATTTTTGTTTATTTAAGCTAAAATTCACATGCCAGAAGTATAGAAAATGATGAAATTAAGTGAAAACGTATCATACGCCTGAGAAGCTTCGCCCACCCTACGAGTCTCGATGTATGTTCATCCCAACAACAAGATAGGAAGCTCACACACAACAGAGGGAATGCTTGACACTGTGTATTAAATGACACAAGATCTCTGCTCTCGATTAGTGCTTCGGCACTCCTGTTAGTGCAACGACACTCCTGTTTTGATTAGTGCTACGACACTCCCGTTCGACATACGACACTCTTGTTCTCGATTGGTGCTTCGCATCTCCCGCCAGGCTACTCAGACTACAGATCGTATAGTATCTTTCTGATACTTATTGTGGGCGTGTCTACTCAGCTTATTAGTACCGGGTCTAGGTATTCCCCCATAGTTATAAGGATAATAACCTCGAATACCGAATAAGTATAAACGGCGTATCATTCCGATCTATAATACCTACCCAGATTTCAATGACGTAATGTTCTCCGTAACTCCTACGAGAGACCCCGAATAAATATGAGTCCTGCAGGCATGTCTCCACACGAATAAGCTCAGAATCCTAATGGAGACTAGAATAAATATGAGTCCTGTTATAAGTATAAGTTCCGAATACGACAAGTCATATAAGACAAGTACTGATAGTCCAAGGATATGAATGCTTGAAATTTCTCGATATCCAGTTGTTATATGCTTATTATAACCGGTGTATATGCATATTACCTATGTTTCCTTAATTAAGCTGCAAGCTTAGCACGGGTTTTTAATCCGTGTAGGTACAGAAGAAAGAGACAATGATATTCCGCATTCTGCCGGGCCAACACACGAGTAGGGGTTCATCACTATCACTCGCACTTTGATCGCAAGAATGTAAATGCATAGCTTCAATATAGAAATGGGACTCGCATCGATATGTGACATCAGAACACCACTACACTATGGTAGTTTTATTTTGGACTTCTATACATATAGTTATAAGACTTGGATATACCAATGTCCGATAAAGGTAAAGAGTCCCGCATATGTTCCCGCACCCCGAACCCTGGGCTTCCGATCCGCCATCTGGCCTGAACTGGGAATCGGGGTGTGACATCTCATCTTAGATCCACTACTCTAATCCTAAAAGAAAAATAAATCTAGAAAAGCAAATAAAGAGAAAAGAAAACAAAACAAAAATAAAGAAGAAAAATAAAAATATTTACAAAGGAGATTTAGAGTAATTTAAAAGCTACGCAGACTCCTCCCTGCAGCTTCTATTTATAGTTTCTCCCAATCATTAGGCCCTAAAATCATGGACTTTGAAAAGCCTAAAAGTCTACCCTAGTCGCCCTCTGATTTCGTGGCTGATGTCACGACATTGCTCTTGGTAAAGCAATTATGAGTTGTTGCCTCTTTGTGCAATGTCGCGACTCTAAATGTCAATGTCGCGACATTGCTTTTGGTGCATTAGCTTTTCACTTTACCGATGTCGCGATTGACGTATTTGATGTCAGTGATTGAGTCGATGTTCGAGTCCATGCTACTCGTCGCGACATTGCTGGTGTTGCACATTCTTTGTATCGATGTCTTCGCTTGAGGCTTGCCTTGATGTCTTATTACTGTTACCGTGATGTCGCAACATCGCAATTTGTATCTTTACTACTAAAGTCGTGCTCTGATGTCGCAACATTGCTGTTGTGATGTCGTGACATTGATTTTGGGTTTTGCATTCTAATGTGATGTCGTGATATCTAATGTTGATGTCGTGACATTGCTCTTTTTTGCTATGCTTACTTCAGCCTATGTCACAACATTGATAACACGATGTTGCTACATTGAAATCATGTCAAGGCACTCTCCACACGATGTCGCGACATTAGTTAGTCAATGTCGCGACATTGGTTAGTTAATGTTGTGACATTGCTACTTTTGCTGCACACTACTAATTTTTGCTTATTTTCTTTAAATTCCTGCAAAACATAAATTAGGGTGAAGACTCCATAATTTTTTCATTAAATTGAACATTTAAGACTTAAATATACATGAGAAATGGGTTTAAAAATAGATGAGTTTTAGACTCATCAACTTAGCTTTGGCGAAGACATTCATTTGCCTAGGCGAAGCAGTGCCTATTGTTAGGTTATGCTTTCCTACTCTTTTTGCCCTCTTCTTTGCTTTCTTTCTTTATCATTCAAAACTCACAAATGTGTGAGGGATTAGTGTAATATTTGCGCATATGGTGAATCTATATTTAGGTTAAGAAACACATTATAAATGCTTATATGATTCACTTTATCAAACACTTAAATCTTAACGTTTTTGCTTGTCCTCAAGCAAAGACAAAAACATATTTTCCAAATTTATTGGACTGGAAACATGTGTTCGTGGAGATATGCACTTTGCAATAATTTTCCTCAAGAAGTATGCATTATAACACATGAATAATATTTCAAGACATTGTTCTTCAAAGCAAACAAGCTGACCACAAGCTAGTAACACCTAGATCAAGGTTCTAGCGTGAGTGTGTGTAGTCTCACCCTCGTCGGTCCAAATGCAGTATAGATGAAATTAGGGGAATGCATGAGACGTAAGTTCTCTCACTCATAAATAGTTTACATGGATGAAAATTGATTGAGACTTCATAGGCTTGATTTGCATCCCATTCTCCACTAATGTAGGCATTACATTCTATAGGGATCAAATAGGCCTTTTCAAGATTGTAATGTGTGGCTAGGGTGAGAGGGTAGTTGAATGAGTCATTTAAGTTCATATTTTACCTAAAACACTCCAACATTTTCTTCTTCTACTCTTATGCTTCATCCTCCAAAATTTGACAATGTTTTCAATTGAGTCATTCACTCAACTCGATTAACATCATCGTGCTTTTCACATCACTTCACCCCTAAATTTGGTTGTGTCTATCTTTCTTCAAAATTACCAAGACTTTTCGCTTTTTCGAAGCATCAAGGTAGAGAGCGGTGCGATACTCAACCTCCTTAAGCTTCTACCTACCCCATGTAGTGAGTTTTAGGTCAATAACTCCTAAGCCAATTGGCCTTAGGGTATTAGGTGTTAAAGCACCCCTACAAACTTACTAGCTCAAGGTAGGAAGGCCACGAGGTTAAAATTTGCTCCCATTTGAGTTATTTTCTTCTATGCTCTTTTCAACACCCCTTCCTCGAACTTTTGTACTTATCAAATCCGCTTCATTTCAACTTCCCACCGCTACATGTCCTTCTCTTAATCTGTGCTTTTTCAAAGACATGTAAAGGATAAAATGTGGGTCCTTGATAGAAGGGTAAAACAAATGGGCATGTGTGTTCATTCTTGGTTTCCAGGAGAGAATATGGCTATTACGGCTCAAATTGGGTGACTATGGCTTGATTTCCGTATGACAAATTCTCATGATTTCTTAGCCCGGAATGATAATGAGATGGCAAATTGTTGTTGGGGCGAAATGTATAACTCATATTATTGACATAATTAACATCTTCAATCTGAAGCGGAGTATTCGCCATAAGAGCATTCTTAGTTTGCATGTATGTAATCTCTCCAAGAGTTAGTTCTTTGGGAGCTTGTTGTTTTAATCTAGTCATCAAAGCTTCAAATTTTGCTTCCAAAGATGACATTCTGTCGACTTCATGGATTCCCCCTTGTCTTCTACTATCACCTCTCACAGAAGGAGGTCGGTAATTGTTCTTTGCCAATTCTTCAAACATTAGGTTAGCTTCTCTTGCTGTTTTCATAGTGATGGAACCTCCACATGCTGCATCAACTAGTGTCCTGGTCGAATAGTTGAGACCATTATAGAATATTTTCACTTGAGCACTCTGCTCATATCCATGATGTAGGCATTTTCTCAACAGCTCTTTGAATCTATCCCATGCATCATAAAGTATTTCTTGATCACCTTATCGAAATTGTGTGATTTTAGCTCTAAATTGTAAAGTCAATTGTGGCGGGAAGAACTTGGTCAAGAAAGTCTCAATGAGAGTCCCCCAAGTGTTTATTGAACCTGGCATCAAATTGTTGAACCAATTCCTTGCTTTATCCGTTAGTGAAAAAGGAAAAAGCTTAAAATTAATCACATTGTGGTCCACTCCACTCATCTTTATAGTGCCACACAATTGTAAAAAGTTCGACAAGTGCTCATTGGGATCTTTTGAAAGGCTGCCCCCAAATTGCTATTATTGAACCATGTTGATTAAAACAGGCTTTAGCTCAAAATTATTGGCATCTATGGGTTGATGGCGAACCCGAATATTCTTCGCTCATCATGGGCCTCCAACACCACCTGTTGGTTCCCGACCTACATTTCATTGTGGAACCGACACCTCACTAAATCTGGCTACTATTTGTTTTCCATCTCTATATTATCGACTTTGATCTTCTTAAGTCTGAACAACATTCTTTCTATTTTTTGATCAAACAACAATAATTCAGAGTTATATCTCCTATGCATACAAATTTGGTACTTGAAATCAACAAACAACACTGGAAAAAGGAGTAAACACTTAAATACAAAATACAAAAATAATAAAACTAAACAAAAACGGCGATAGAATAAAAATTCCCCGCACAAAGAATTTTTGCTCTAAGTAACAAATGCCTCTTTGGCTGGAAATATTAATCAATTCCTAAAGTCGCCACTTCCTATCAACGACGCCAAAAACTTGTTCATTGTTTTGTTTATATAAAAGTTTGGTCAAAGAAACCTAATCCGCAACTTCACGATCACAAGTAATATGCTGGTTTTCAAATTAAAAACATCGCTTGTCTAATCCACAAAGGAAGAGATGGTTTGGCAGATTATCAATTCCGACTACTTAAGAATTTTACTATTCGGGAGGAAATAAAATATTGTGAGGGGTTGTTACGTTAAAAAGATGGTAGCACGCAGCGGCAGATCTAGCGCAGCAACCAGAGTGTATCGTTTCGGGTCTAATCGTTGCGCCCACACACCTCAAGTAAGGAGGGCGGAATTGAAGACCCTGGTGCAGGGAGTTGTTTCAACCCTACTAGCCAACAAATCTCCTATACGCAATGTGTATAGATCTGATCTTCACCTTTGGATATTAATATGTGTTTGCATAGGTTCCTGCGAAAATAAGATTTTCTAGAAAAATTTTAAAACCTAATTCCGTTGCGTTTTGATTTTATTTCCAACAGTTAACTAGGAATAAAACTAATTTAACTACAATCTACTCTAAAATATTAGCAAATGCTTAGGCTAAGATGCAAGAACCCACTCACGAAACGACACTAGGCCGCTGTCCACTGCTACTGACCCACCCTGCGTCCATTGCTGATTATGAAGATACTCTTGTGCTTACCTAAGGAACTATGCATGAGGATCACTATTTCGAGTCTCTCCTCAATTTCTCACACCTAATCCCTATTCTCCTTTCGATCCATCTAGGTAAAAGGATGTATTACTTATGCCAAGGTAAATCAGTCCTTAGTAATTTCCATTAGTCACCTTTTAGTCCATGCAATGGAATTTCCCGAGTTATGCTCAAATCTATCACCTTTCGATCCATATGATCATCACATAAGGTTAGATGATGTCCTTCCTAATAAAATACCCAGTACTAGGCATTCCTAATTTCCTAGACTTCTTTGATTAGTTGGGTTGATTTTTTATCAATTATGAACACTGTGAATGGAACAAGTCCCAAGGGTATACTCTCCAACCTGGTCACTTTGGAAACCTCGAGTTTCTAGTGGCTTCACCTCACTACTTAACATGCAACAATTGAATAAAAATCTGGAAATTCATAGAACCACATCATAAAACCTCAACACAAGATATATTCACAAAATCATTCAATATATTACAAAACTAAACACCAATGTCAACAACCAACCCTAGAGGAGGATTTAGACACTCATAGCAACCTCAAAACCCAACAATATCATGTCTACAACAAACATAATGCTGAAAGATTAAGAGAAAGAGAAGGGTTAGGGATACAAAACAAATATGAAGTAGAGGTCCCCCAAAACCATGCCCCACCACTATAAGAAGTCCTTGGTGGAGGATCTGTAATTGCTCCATACATTTAAAAACTAAGAAAATCTACAAACCCTAGAAAAATGAAAGCTTAGAGAGAAACCCTAGATATGTGCAATGCTCTAAATTCTCTCCAAGATTGTCTATATGTTCTAAAATATTACAAGGTAGTATTTGTAGGTTGAAAATGACCAAACGGGAATGAGAATGAGGGTATTTTGTCTCCAACCCCGACACTCTTCTCCCAGCGAAGTGCCCTTTCGCTCGGTGAAGACAAATGGTAATTAGCGGACTTCCTTCGCCAATAAAGGTGTGCTTCGCCTAGGCGAACCCGAGGCCTTCCTACTTCTTTTGTCTTTGTCTTTCTACAAGCTCTCTCTCTTCGCATAAGCCGAATCATTTCACCTGGAGAAAGACATTCCTTCACTTATGCAAAGCAATGCTCTTGTCAGGTTTTGCTTTCTTGCTCTTTTTGCCCTCTTCTTTGCTTTCTTTTCTTTAATACCTGCAAAACTCACAAATGTGAGGGATTAGTGTTATATTTGTGCACAAGGGGGTGAATCTAGAATTTAGGTTGCATACACACATGAGAAAAACGCTATAAATGCTTATACAATTCACCCTTATCATGTACCGACTTATATTGTGTTCTAGTTTTATTTATAGGGTTTTGATGTAGCCTTGCTATGCTCGAATGGATTAATTGTTAATTTTGTTTTCATTCAGTATACACATTCATTTCATCTCGACTTGCTATATTTTTGCACCTTATTTACATGGTAGTGTTTGACCAACATTGATATGTTTTTTCTAGGAGTCTGAGATCGAGAGATGATGACCCTCAAGGAGATAAATAGAGTAACACTTGGTCAATCAGTGAATAGAGATATCTTGGCTCCAAGTGGGGCATTTAGGGTTTAAACATTTAAGCATTTCAAAGTTCAGGGTTAAGGCAGAGACGCAATACGCCCTACTGGCGAGATAGACAATTATTTCTAGAGAGAGAATATCTTGCAGGCATGATCAACCTGCTAGCGTGAATCTATTAGTATACTGAATGAATAATCTATCTACGTTGCAATCCATCGAGTGTGGTAGGTGAAGGCAAAAACCCTAGTTTTCATCAATTAGTTTAGCAAACAACTTAGGATTTGTTTTTCTTTCTGTTAATCGGGATTCATTACGATTTTAGGTCTAAATAATATTTAAGGCGTTAATTGAATAATCAACACACTTCTCCTTGTGGGACGACACTTGACTAGCCATTATACTATATAAACTTGACACATATATTTGTTAGCTGGTATAAGATTATACTAATATATACAATCTATTTGGTGCTCACAATACACATATTATTGCTCCTATAATCGTGATTGCTTGAGACTTTTTAATCAGATAGTGTGCACATTAATCAACAAGGTTATGATGAGTCCACACGGTCGAAAGATATTGGTTATTATGTCGATACACAATATGCTTGAATGAAATGGTATTAAAATAGGATTTTGACGTTAGCAATCTTTACTACATAGACCTGGCTTATGTCATGCAGCACTCGCTGAAATGGCATCATGTTTGGGAGATTTACTAAGAGAATCTCTACTACCTAGTCTAGTATATATGTTGTTGTCCTTGTCAGCATGCAATATATATTTAGATAAAATGGTATTTTGTTTTGGGAGATTTTGTAGTAAGTGAATTTTGTATGATATTTATGTGTTGGTGATTATGTAGTCCAAGTGAGATAATGTTAGATAAATAATTTTATGGACTTAGCATAATTAGTTACTCACTCACAAGGCCAATTTATGTCATTATTGAGACCGACCTATTTACTGTTTTATAGTAGGGCTGTAGTGTCCGATGCGCTACCAATACTTTTACTTTTACGATATAATCAATTACCAATGCAAATGCAAATACGTTTCCAATACCGTAGCTCTATGCTACTTGTTTTTGGATACCATTCAAATCAAATTGCAATTTTCATTTAAGACATTTCACATGTTCACAATATATATACACTAATTAACTTAAAGTGGGCCCATAATTTTGTTTTCAATATTTGTCATTAAATATGGCAAGATATGCCCATTTGGTCCATTTTACACCTTTTATATATTACTTATTATTATAAACTGCTTTCAATACTAAAATTTACAAAATAAAATCAGAGTTCACTTTTTCGAATTATAGTTTCAATACAAAAAAAAAAAAATCAAATCAAATTCATGTATGCATGTGACGGAGCTTTACTTTTCCTCTGTGTGGCTTTGACAATGACTCTGAATCTCAATGGCCCTTGCCCGTACCTATTCCAGATTTTATGCAAGCACAGAAATAATGCTCAAGCATTCATGTTAGTGTTTTATAGTTCTCATTCCATTTCGCTTAATTCAAATCATGCAACTTTTCTAAACAATGCTTTTTAACCTTTTGAATGATCAATGCAATATAATACATAGAGTTCTATTTATATTATCCAAGGCGCTTTATTGATCATTCAAATATGCACTTTCATATGCAATAAATCAATCAAAACACAATTCATGCATTTCCAAAATTTTCTTATCATTTTGCCTGTTAATCTTAACCCTATGCTTTTGCATAGATAATCAATCACTTCCATGCTCGCTTCGCCAAGGTGTCGGTACAAAAAAGAATGAGCAATTACAGCATTTGCCCCGCTGGCCGACCAGCTATTAAAAATCAATTCGTGAACACTACCACACCGCTCCGCTGAAAGGCCGGATAAGAGTAACACATCATTACGCTCGCGCAAGATCGCCATTTGACCCTTATCGGGTATACCAATCTATCCCCTAACTCGAATTTTAACTGCTAACATTCTATTAAGGCATTCAAATCATTCATAAAAGAGAACGTAGTATATACATCTTTATACAAATAATTAATTTTCCAATACTATGTAATGGTCATATGCAACCATTTCACACCATTATTTCAAACACTAAAACACTTCAATATGCGCCATTGAAAATCATTTCCAATAATAGAACACGATCGTGAAGATTTTAAATAAGAAGAGATCAATGGAGAATAAACCCAAACAAAACAAATATAGAGTTAAGAACAAACCAAAAAGTTTGTTTCACTGAGATTCAATCTCGAATTCGATCAATCTGCACTCCTTCCTCCTCATCAGCCCCTATTCCAATACAATTAATAATCATATTATTAGTCGGGTATTCTAGGAGTTCTATTTAGGTTTACTTTTACCCGACTCCAGTTCAATACATTTTCCTTTCGTTTTTTTCCCATTTCCTCATCCTTAGACATTCTTATCATTCTATTAGCTAATGAGGCATAAATATTGCTTGTTTAACGACTGGATTGCTGAGAAAGCTTGCAATGTAAATACTACATAACCATACTTGTAAGAACCTCATTCAATAATAGATCCTCATTAAGTCCAATGGGTGATGGTTAGAATTAACTAAAAGAGAACCAAAATCCTGATCTCTGTGGGTACGCCTAGCGGCATTGCACGCCTCAGGCGGAGCGGCCCACCTAAGGCATAACAGCACGCCAGTGCACTCGGGAAACGCGTAAACCCCGTCCCTGGTCCGCCTAGAAGGAGGCCTCCGCTTAGGCGGAGCTCTACGCCTAGGCGTGCACCCACGCCCAGGCAGGGTGTCGGGTCGATGCAGAAATTGGCTGGCTTGGCAATTTTCACCGTAACTTTATCTTCCAAACCAAAATACACCACGAAATCTACCCACACAACCCAAACGAACTACAACCTTTGAAAACACTTTGATACCGCACTGAGCTTTGGCAACCAAACACGCGTAAAGGTCAGGCTATTTTTCACCCAAACCTTGATTCTCTCTCTCTTCTTATTCCTCCTTATCAACTCAAGTTCCTTAATTACATGGAGAAGAAATCACAAACTCCTTATATTCTTCTCTCAACTGCTCCAATTTTTCTCTCCCTCTCTTTTTACTAAGTGTAGAGAAAATGATACTTATTAGACCAAACTTGGTCTAAGTCTTAAATTTCATGCGGCCTTGTTTGGTTTCTGCCATATTTCCTATTTCCTATTTTTCTCATTTAACTCTTCATTTTATTTCATTTTCCTTTAATAATTTTACACTTTATTTATGACCCTTAGGTCCTCATTGGACATTTTACCAAATTTGTTTGGCTCTTGTAAAATTTTGTTTTTATCATTGCTGCTGTCATTTAAAAGCCAAAGTTAATATAAATATAATTTATTTTACACCACTTAATGTTTATAAAACCTGTTTTGATATTTTCTGCGCTACAGGCGCCTCGTCACACACTCCTCGATAAGACTTGCTGACCTATTGACCGAGAACCGTCCCTCTTTAAAAGCTCATTATAACTTCTGCACAAACTATAAATACAAAAAGAAACACCTGTACATTACTTTGGGTGATCTAGGTAGAGAGTGGTTTGAGAGAAAAGATTCATGAAAATTACTTACGACATGTTTTTTATCTCATAAGACGATTATTTGGAGGCATATATTTGTGCCAAAAAATTGTTATGTATGCTTTTTATCCATGTATTAATATATTTCTTACATAAACTTAGAAAGAGTTTCCTTCATTCATTTAGGCACCAATTGATAATAACAAGCCACCTATTAGACTTAAGCTACCACATCTTGTCACAATCACTAATAGTCATGGATTGAATCATTTGAATTTTTTCCTAATGGTTTACATTCTAACCTTATGTAGAGGCTGCTCGAGGGTCAAGCCCATCATGCCAGAGTGTTCTTATGAAAAGATATCAACATTAGCTCATTGAATATAATGGCTCAACTATATGGCTCTTTCTCGTGCTGTAATTGTTATTTTCTAATATCATTATTCTGCAAAAGTATGATTATTATTGCCGTCTATAATTAATTTCTTTCTTCCATTTATAAGGAAAGTTATTTTATTTTATTTTATGGTAAGAGAGAGGATGATTTATAATATGTAGCCATGTTTAACCTCGAGGATAGAAGCAAGCCCTGGACAGTTCTGTGCTCCTTTTCAGCAATTGGGGATTTCAATATAAAAGAGAGTGTTACGTACTTTCAATATGGAATTCAGCAAGTTTAAATAGCAAAGAGGAGTACATAAATTTGTTTTTGCTCATTTCCTCCTTCTTCAACTATTCTATCAACGCCAAGCGGTTCCTACATTGTGATGCTTGAATCCTCGGCTTCTATAGCTTAATCTTATACAAATAAAGGATATCAAAAGTTAGTTGCAAAACTAGCATATTTTTTTTAAATTAAGGAGGTAAAAAAAACACAATTTTAGATAAAAAAATACCTCTAGAATTTAGTTATAATAAAGAGATAAAACAAAATATTAGTTAGAATAAGGAACATTTATTAAGGACATTTTTGTTAGGATGGATTATTTTTGCAAGTGATCATTTTAACAAATATTTATGGCATTTGTCCATTTTAATCCAATTTATCCTAAATGAATGTATACATACATATATATAGTGACATGCGATATTCATCCCTGTAATGATGGAGCAGCAAAGAGAAACGTTCTTTTTGCTCTCCAAAACCCTAACAACCCCGTCTCTTTCACTAAGAAATCTTCATCTTCTTCAGGGCCGAAACGTTTCGTGAAGAACCAGATCCCTGAATCCATCATCAACAATGCTGCTTTCAACGCCGCCATTGCTCTTCTCCCTTCCAACTACAACTTCGAGGTCCACGCGCGTATGATAATCTTGTCCTCACGCGCCAAGCGCGTCGCCCTCTCAGTTTCGAAGGTCTCCTGGCGTACCCCTCCACCTCTCTGACATTTTCACCTTCGCCGGGCGATCACTGTCTCATCCGCACGTCACCATGGCGCTCGTTGCAATGACGACCCTCTCCGCGCCGCCCGAGGCTGAATCTTCCTCATTCACTACGGCCACAGCTGCCTCGTTCCAATCGATGCTACCTCCATCCCATGCCTATATGTTATCGAAATCGCCATCGATGTCGGCCGCTCATCGGAACGGTGAAGCTCAATCTCGCTTCCGCAAAACAAATCGTCCTCGCCGGAACAATTCAATTTCGTCCGCCATCCGTGCCGCTATTTGGTTTGGAGAAGGCGGGTTTAGGTTTTATTCACAATTTAAACCTGTCGCGGGGAGGTCTAGGCTGCACTGCCCTGAAGACTCAAAATGATCTTTTCACAACGATGATATTCGGTTGTATTTGCTGCGGATGGCGGTTTCATCTGAGGCTTTCATGATCGCAACCGGGGATTAAAGCTCTGGATACAGATCCTTATTGGGCGTCGGTTCTGGAGTGAATCATGATCACCAGGAAGAAGATTCAAGGAAAAGGCCATTATAAGTTGAGATGGAAGAATTGGGGATTGTGCTTGGGACATTGGGAGGTAGGGGAATCCGAGGACTTTATAGGTTGCAGGGTAAAACAAAGGAAAGGGGTTTCTCTGGATCATTCTTTGAACTGAGATATCTCCCATAAGACAGCCACTGCTGGGGACTCTGTGGATGTTGATTCAGATTGCTTGCCCCTATTCTCTAATGATTGTGGGGATGCTTTGTGAAAGCCGCTATTGAATTCCTTTTGAGCTGAGATTGTTTTGGCGATACCTGCCAGGGAAACAATACACACAGATTGCAACAATGGACTGGGTTGTAATGATAACTGTGATAAATGGTGTTTGTGCAATAGACAAGATGATGTTTCTAAGAATACCCAATGATTATTATGCCCAGGATGGAGGGAACAAACTCCTTCTGCAAAAAAAGCCGGAAGAACCGGCCTTATCAGAGAAATGTTTCATCTTGTACGGGTAACTGCGCTATCTCCTCCTAACTATTAATCCAAGAGGCCACAGTTAATGTTATATAGATGTTATTGCAGCTACTGTCCTGTCCTGTGCTTTAATAGAGTATAACCCAAACTCCTAATTGTGTTTATATACTTTTTTTTAACATTAGTAATGATATTATTGTTGATATTTTTCTGCCCCATTTTCATATTTGGATTGTGAACTCGAAGTTGTAGAAATGGTGTCTTTCCAATAATTGATTGGGAATTTATTTTGGATTTCACTGACTGGGAATCTTATTGGTGGATAGAGGAGTTATGCAAGTCAGTTTCTTGTAGTAGATCGTTCAAATTTTCCTGAAACTTGTCCAATTTTAGAAATGCCAAAATTCTTGATAATTTTCCTGCTTATTTTTTAATCATGTTCAGTACTAACAATTCGGGTGACATTCTTTCTAATTCCTTGAGGGTCTGTGGCTGATGTTTACAGAGAGCTTTGTTTTTCATTTTATAGTGTATTTTCCATGAATCAATGAATAAGTGTAAAAGACTTCATCATCATAAATTATTATAATTCAATAAATCTGAAGAATACTTTGTTAATAATCCCTCTCTTTACAATATCTATCTTACCTTATGTATTTATCTATTTAAACCACAAATCAGGAATGCCATAGCCAAAGAATGGAGATTTGTCATCAATATTTTGTTTTTGGCAAGCTCAAGGAACGAAGCTGCTTTCCAAAGCACCTAGAACATACAAAACTAATGTTGTAATAGGTCTAAAGGCCCTTACTCATAAAAAAAAAATAGGTCTAAAGGCCCTCAAATGTTGTAATAGGTCTAAATGCCCCCAAATGTTGTAATAGGTCTAAAGGCCCTTAAGCGACGGGCGCTTATCCGATCGTTAACTTGCGCTCAGTGATACGCGACGTAATCGGATATCAATAGTTACAAAGAAAAAGTTTTAGAAGGCTAAGGGTGGGCTTGTAGCATTTTGCCCAATTGAGGTGAGGTGTGGTTTGATTGATTCTCAATGCATAATGAAGCATAAGCCTCAAATTAAACAAATAAATTATTCAAAAAAAAAAAAGTATTCATATATCCAATAGAGATATATTAGAATGGTTCATATATTAAAAAAAGACACAGAAAGCAGATGGTAAGGACAATTTATAACGCGATGCTTGGGGTCGAAGAACAAAATAGGTAGAATAAAAAACATGTAAGGAAGGATAATCAAGACCAAACGCATACAACTTTTGAAAGGATGAGAAACCTGAGTAATGTAGATTGGAATCCTATTGGTCAATCAAATAGGGGACTGTGAGAGCCAGCTAGAATGGTGTTTATGGCAAATCTAATGACTCCATTTGCATGTAGATGATTTGACCAACGTTAAACTTTTGGGGTAATTCATCGACCTGAGAATTGAGTAATAGAGGCAGTGGCATTCGAAGCAGAGGACCCTGTAGATGTGGGGAAGTGTCTCCATGAGTTCTCTTGCCCGATTCTACGAAGTAGGCCGAGTTGGTGGTTCACGACCACCCTCAACTGAGAGCCTTTGCTGCGTAGCAATACAACTATTCCGATTATGGTTATCCCAGATAATGATGATTGAGTACATCAAAGCAATCTCATGATTTTCTTCTACTTCAGCTTCATATTCCTCTGGTCTGCTTTCATCCATCAGCTCCAAATGCTTTTCATCTTTCGTACAGTTTCCATTGCCATCCACCCACAACTAAATTGCATCGTAATATGCATTTAAAGCAAGGCTTTCACCCCACCAGGCCTAACAATTTTCACATTGTTCGTTGTTTTTTTAAATTTCACTACTTATCACGAAATTTTAAAAGCTAATGTAAAAGAAATATTCTCGTACTTTTCTTATTCGTAAAGTTTCATTTTCCATAAAAATAAGAAAACTCAATCATCGGGTTCAACGCTACATTGTTCTTAAATAATTGATAATGACTTACGGTGATGCAGAATCGTGAGGGAGCTCGGATCATGGCCCCCATCCCCGACTCCAAATTTCGCTTTATTTCTTTCTTTCAATTCCAACTCTCGTCTCTACTTTAAAATTAAATCGTAATCCGTGGCCATACAGGAAAATTCTCAAACTCGCCCCGTTTACATTTTATTTTTGTTTTTATTTTTAATTTTAATTTTAGTTTTATAAAATTAATATTTTTCAAAATAAAATATTATAGAATTTTTATAAATTATTTATTAAAAACATTATAATAATAATAATTATTTATATTTAAAGAGAAAATAAAATAATAAAAAATTATTTTTAAAATATAATCGTATGACTTTATTATTATTATTTCGATACATTATTCATATTGCTTCATTTGGGTCAAGCTCACCCCTGAATTTATTTTCAGCTCACTTATTTTAAATTAACTGTTCAAGACATTTCCTAACTTTCGAGATTTTTGTAAAAATCTGTCCAATGAGTCACCCATAACTGACACCGTAAAATCTAAAAATTTCCGCTGTCTCAATCTAACAACCCTTTTCTTGGTCACTAGATTTCAGGAGACGACTTAATCTGGGCAGCAAAATCTGCTTCATCATCTCTAGATCTAGAGAATTTTCAGTTTATTTTAACCCTTATAAGAACTATTACTTTTATTAACATTCTGGTCATTTTTAAAATTCTTAATTTTCTAGTTTTTAAAGAGAGTAACAATAATTGAACTCCGTCTGACGGAGAAAAATAAACCAAACCCATTAAAATTTAAATTAAACCTGGGTGGTCATTGTTGAAATGGTATGACGGGAACCCAAAATAATACGTCCCGCTATCCCTACTTACTACTTAACGTTAAAACAAACAACTTAATACTTAACGCCATTAAGCAATATTCGTAAGATAATCTCAAAAAAGTTCTATTCAAAGATAGTAAAACACCACCCAGTACACGTTATTTGATTTTATTAAGAAGAAGTGGTGATAAGCCTATTTTTGCTTTTTTTAAATTTTCATTAATTTATCACGAAATTTTAAAAGCCGCGATGTAAAAATTTAAATATTCTCGCTTTTTCTATTCGTAAGTCAGTTTCACAAAAGAAAATTCAATCACGACTCCAAATGCTACAGTACGAGCTACAATATACACTATTATGGATGACAACGGGAGGGTTTGGGATGGGGCGGTCCCATCACGACCTGTCTCATTTATTTTTTTCAATTCACAAACTCGTCTTATTTAAAAATTCAACAGTATGGACTTTGAGATGGAAAATTCCTAAAACTCATTCCTCGCTTTACATTTTATTTTTAATTTTAATTGTTTATTTCTTTATTTTATTATATTAAAATTAATATTTTTCAAAAATAAAAATATTATGAATTTTTATAAATTATTTATTAAAAACATTATAATAATAATTATTATTTATATTAAAGTATAAAAATAAAATAATAAAAATTATTTTAAAATATAATCGCTGACTTATTATTATTATTTTGAAGGCACGCTCATATCGCTTCATTCGGATCTGCTACTTATAATTTATTTCTTTCGGGCCACTTTATTTTAAAATCGAACCCACTCAAATTCGCTCATTTCGACTTTCGAGATTTTCGTAAAATCTCGCCACGTGAGCCATCGACAACTTATCACCTTTAGAAAAACGGAAAATTTCCGCTTGTCTCAAATTTTAACGAAACTTTTCTAGGTAATCAGATTTCATGGCATTTAACTTAACTACAAATTGCTGGCCATCCGGCATCTAGAGAATTTTCTGCAGCTTCTCTCAACCCTCTTATATCAATTTATTATTTTATTACCATTTGCCAGCTTCTTGAAAATTCTTAATTTTTCGGTTTGCATATGAGAGTAACAATAATTCGGGACCCGTCTCTGATTTGAGAAATAAACCAAACCTTAAAACTGATTAAAATTTAAATTAAACTTGTGTCATTATGAGTAAAGGCGGATGAATCCCAAAATAACTGGTCCTGCTGTCATCCCTACTACCATCTAATGCTAAAAAACAAACAACTTAATACTTAATGCTTATTAAGATTATTCAAAGATTATGTTCTCAAAAGTTATATTCTATTAAGTAAAAACAAACACCATCTTAGTTCAAGTTTCTCTAGAACCGCAGAACTTTAGAGTTATATAAACACAGATAATTAATTTATTAAATTTAAATCTATTTTTATTTTCTCAAAATTTATTTCCTTTCATTTTTATTATATTTTCTTTTTATTTTATTTTTCTTAATACTTTTCGTTCCAAACCCGGAACCTAAGACATCTAAGGAAAACCACTACAAAGTACGACCACTCAGATATTCGCTCTAAAGTATTCAACAAGTGTGTCTGTCCTTCATTTGCTATATCTAGGACTCCGCTTTATGATTTCAAGGATCTATTAATTACAACATGAATATACACGCCTATGTCGATATTATCGATTCTCGCAGAATCTTTAAAACTATCATTGCTTAAAATAGCCTAATATTTATATAATGTTGGAAACATTCCTCCTCCTATCCGACATGAGATGTGACACCTCAAAAACATAGCGGGTTGCAATATAACTACACTGTTCCTCGAGGGGGAAACATCGCCTAGGAAGAATATTATCGGGATTCGTGTCACAGATGCATGATACATATACGTGAATTCTTCATGATAGCAAGTGCCCCTACTGCACTAGGCCGGCCCTTACTTTATAGGCCCTAGGCTATTTTTTTGGGGCCTCATTATAATATAAGAGAGAGAGATAGGAGTATATATATATATATATATATATATATATATATATATATATATATATATATATATATATAAGTTAAAATAAAATTTTATTGAACAAATATATTCAACATTACATAAAAATTTAATGGGTGAAGTTTACTCTACAAGCATTTTTAGATAAAAAATCAATAATTAAACTATTAAAATCAATTTGTTCAAGCATATGTTTTTCATCAGACAAAGATGTACCTAAACTATCCAATCTTTCAGGATATCAAGGATCAAGGTATGACGGATTAACTCAACTTTGAGAAACTTCTTTCTCGCAAAGTAACCATAACCTCCAGATAGCTTCCATAGTATTCTGTAGGTTAACCATAAATTTGGAAAACAGAATCCATCATTTCCAACAAATTAACATCAATTGCTCTGTCTCCTTTATAAAGACTTTCACACCCAACTTAAAATAACTCATCCCCATCAATATCGTAGTCCATGTTATGTCCCAAAAATTTTCAAGCTTATCACAACAAGATCAAACAATCATCATCTGTATTATGTAACTTGTGTAAATCAAATAAAAATCCAAAATATCTTCATATTTTTGAAATTAACAACTCACTATTGAGTGAAGAAATAGCTTGATCAACTATATATAAGAAATAATCAACTCTATGCGATTTTCAGCTGAACGCGTAATCTCTTCACTAGCATTTTCATCAACCTTTATGTAAATAATACGCTTTTCACAAAATGTAGGTTCACTTTTCATCCGAAAGCAAAGAAAATTTTTAGTAATAATCTTATCGCATTCAAATCCAGCTTTCTATAGGTCCAAAGAAAGAAATAGCGCTTAAACTAATTAATAAGAGTATCAATAACTATGTCTTTACTTTGCAACATTTTGCTCACTCTATTAATGACAGATAAAATATTGTACCAAATAAGAATTCAAAATCCATGATATCCGGCCAACAAACTTTTAGTAATCCTCGAATGTCTTAGATCATCACTGCTTCCACAGCGAGTTAAAGTTTTAATTTCTCGGAGCTTCGAATCTTATTGTCTTAACATATTCAACTTGACTTTCCTCTAACGTAACTGGTGATAGTGCTTAAGGGTCAAATCTTACATTATCTTGCAAAATTTTCCATCGCTTTAGCATGAAAACAATATATATATGCATTGCACAATTCCAAAAAAGACGAAATTTTAGACGTGAATTTTCCATATCAATGGCAAGATTAAGACTAAGGACAACCACATGGTGTGGTGAAAGCTTTTGGATTTACTACTACTTTTGTACACCTTTATGCTTTCCTTTCATATTCGAACCGTTATCATAACTCGACTCTAAATCACCAAGATCAAGTTCAAGTGTTCTGTTACATTTATTAATTGACCAAATAACTTTGTCCAAGAGGTATCCTCCACTTTTAAACTGTTAACTCTTCATCTAACTGACTTGCATATCCACACATCGTATTGTGAGAGACATTTGTTCTTCAAGACTTATATCCGGTGTACAATCAAGTATAACCGAAAAATATTTTGCTTTCTAACTTTTAATAATTCGTGCTTTTATTTCACCCAAAGATAAGTATAAATTCATTTTGAATTTTGTGACTAAGATAACATACTGCACTTCCTTTTCCTGAATCCACTGGAGGTGTTCTTTCATTATTGGATCAAACTCAACAATCATTTCAATTATACCCAAGAAATTTCCATTATTTTCTTCATAAATTTTCTTCACAAGACTCCTGAAATGCCAAATTATTCTTGCAAAGGTTTACCTCAAGAAACGACTCTCACAAAAACTTGTCTCCAATGTTCTCTATCTTTGTTGATTTGATCTTGCAATGCTTTATCACTGTCAAATTCCTGTAATCTCCTTCAGTTCAATCCATCTTCATGTTCATATGTGCTCATTACTAGTTTCATGACTTTTCAGCCTATAATTGATATTTTTCCAATCATTAGTTTCTTCATTAGCTAATTGAAAAGTATTTTCCTCTTGCTTAAATAACTACACAAAAACAAAAATGATTATCCAATGAAATTGAGTAAACCAACCACTTCTCATAGTCTTCACCATTTGATAAATAACGAGTGTAATGTAGAAGAGAAATGCCTTATTTTTCCCGGTGCCCTTAGAAAGTACCATCCACTTTTACTTTGTAGCGACCTCTTTCACCAACATGTCTATTAAATTTTGATCAATAATTTTCCAATTTCTCGGATCCAATGCTCCAAAGGCAAAGGAAACAACGATGTATCTAAATCATCTTGTTGTTCATTCACATTTCTCCAAATTATCATGCGCCTGTCTGCATTTTCCACATTCTTCAAAATTTCTTGTTCAATCATCCAAATCTTCTTATTTACTAAATTCTCCCTTCATTAATATCTTTTCATTCTTGAATTTTTCTTTATATTTTTGTTAATATTATTAGATATAGCAGAATGGTCTATAGTTTCATTTAGATTAAATCTCCTGTGCTTTTCTTTTTTTCTTCTTTTTCATATCCAAACAAATACTTTCTAGTAGACATAATAACTCAATTCAATATCAATTCAAGATCAAATCCTTAAATTAGATCAATAATGATAGAACCCGATGAGAGAATCTGGAGCAATTTGATCAAACGAACATGTCTTCTTTCTTCGATTAACCCGTATAATAAAAATATAATCAAAATTATTATTTGATAAAATATAAATAATCAAATAAAAAATGTTAAAAAATAAATAATAAATTATTTCATACTTATGATCAGACATCAAGATTTTTGTCTGCTTGTTTTTTTATCAAAGAAAAGGAGGGAACTCTAATCTTTTTTCAAAGAGTAGTTTTGACAATATTTTGAACTAGAGAGAAACTTTATGTTTGAAAAGAGTGTTTTAACTTTTTTAACAAAATAAAAAGCAGTTTCCATCGTACGTAGCAATCGGCACTAAGTTAAGCTTCACAAAAAGACATATCATTTTAAATTTTAAACTTTTCATTTGTACTCCTTTATTGCATTTAAAGTGGGAGTCTTTGAGAGCTTGTTTCTGCACTGACTGGTCTTCTGAATGTTAATGTAACAAATTTTTATTATATTTGAATTACACTCATAAACTATAAACAGATAAACAACACTATTATCAAAGAGCCTCATTACATGCATCCACCATAAAGTAGTCTAGGTACTCACCCTATAGTAAGGTGCAATGGGCGCTGGGTCAGACTAACAATTATATCAAGTCGTTGTTCCAGCTTTTAAGAGAGCCTTCTTTCAATCTATTCAAGGACTTACACAAGATTAATGCATAAAATTTGCACCCTTATAACCTGAGAAGGATAGCTTAGTTGCAGATCTTGGGATTTAACCTGGCCATATGGCTTTTCCACAGTCCTCTCGTCATTGAAGGTTTATTCGGTCATTAACTTCAGGGTCGACCCATGGGAGATGTTGAGGTGCACATAAGTTGGCTCTCATACATCCATGGTTATCAAAAAATAAAAAATAAAAAAGCACCTCGATCCTCATGATTATCAGCTGGATCAGATTAACTTACCAGATAGGAATTTTCCAAGACTGCTATTGGCCATGTACTCGTAAACAAGAAGTAATTCTGATCCTTGCTGCAACATCCAAGAAGACGAATGAGATTGCGATGATGAATATTGCTTATAAGCTTAACTTCTCTCTCGAAATATGCTTTTGCTATGTTTGTTGAGACTCCATAAATAGTTTCTTAACTCCAACTATTTTCCCATTTTTCAATGGGCCTTGTTCCAAGTAAGGTATAAATTAATACTTCTGCCCAAAAACACAAATATCACACAGTTTTATAAAATATGCATTGCATACTATTATAAGAGAATTTTTCTACTATTATTACAGAGTTTAGGTATATATATATATATATATATATATATATATATATATATGTTATATATATTCCTAAATAAGGACAAAGTAGTAAAGATAAATCCAATAAAAGGGAAATGCCCTAAAATATTTAATATCGCCCTCAAGATGGTGTGCTAGAAATAACACAAATCTTGCTACATAGGTAAAAGAGGCGAGGTCGAGACAGAGATTTAGTAAATGCATCAACAAGCTGGTCAGTACCAGTGGAGACATGAACAATACGCAACTCGGACATTTGAATCAGGTTACGAACAAAGTGATAACTAACGCAAGGAGCTTCATGCAATAAATAGATTAACTAAAAGATAAGTGGCACCAAGGTCGTCTCGAGAACAAAGACTGCAATCACGATGAGAGGCGTTTTACAATAGCAATTTCACCTATCATAGCTTAAGGAAGAGGTAACTACATCAGCAGTTGTTTTGTAGAACCTGTGAAATTGATTAACACTAAGGAAAATAAGAAAAGTCCTTATAAAAGTGACTCATCGTCTCAGTCTTCACTCATAACCATGTAATGTCTATATTCACAACAGTTTGATACCAAGATGTTCCGGTCGCCAAGATAATCAATATGGTTGAACTGCTTCCCACTGTCTTCTTGACACGCACTGTTCAGAGAGTTTCTGATCAATGCAAAGAAATATCGCTGCGTCATTCGATATGTTTGAAGGCCACCAACCACCCGACAAGACATGGCAAGGCTTAATCACTTAATATCTTCTTTAGCAAGAAGAAAGTACCTACTAGCAGTTTGCTGTAAAGACAAGTTTGGAGCCTAGCATCTTATGTTTGCTCAAAAGATCAATAAATTACTTTTGTTGATATAGTAGAAGACCCGTTGGAGTGGCCAAAACTTCAACTGTGTTTGCATAAGATCTGTCAGGAGAATTCTAGAAATGAGCCATTTAATAATAATGTCGATAAGTGAGGGTCACCACTTGTAATAAATCAAATCATCAACATAAACCAGAAATAGAGGAGCGTGACATCGTGAAGTAAACAAAAGGACGAGTCCGCACGGGATGTGACAACGCCAAGAAAGAGTAAGAGTGCGTTTTCTACTAAGCTCGAGGAGCTCCTAGTACCAAGCTCATGGAGCTCTTGGTACCAAGCTCTCGGAGCTTGTTTGAGACCATAAATAGCCTTGTGTAATTGACAAACATGATGTGGATAATGAGCGTTGTGCATGCCCTACAGTTACTTCTTATAGACCTCCTCTGTGACATTGAGAAAGGCATTATTTACATCAAGTCATGGTGTCCCCACCCCTTATGATCGAGGGCAATGCCAAGCATAGTACGATTTAAGATGTGATTTATCACTTGACTGAAGTCCTTTTGTTGTAATCGCCTAAACATCTTGAGAATTTTTATAATAAATTTATTACATATTTTAGTATGAATTGAGTTAAAACTGGGTTTTTCTTGGGAAAACCGATAAATTGTTAAATCGTGAAAAGTGAATAATATGGAGTATATGATTAAGTATTATATACAAATGAGAAATTAATTAAACCCGAAATAAACCTAAGAAAAAAGGGCAAAATGGAAATTTGTAAAATGAGGACCTAAGGGTCTAATGAGAATGAGAGCTTTAAATGCCAAGTGAATTAAATTACGTCTAGTGCTGAAACACATAAATGCCAAAATAGAATGATTTTATTGTGTGCTTCAAACATGGCTCAGCATACTTAAATATCAGGGAATAAGACCAAATGTGGTCTTAGAATTGCTCATGCAGACAAACCATATTTGGAGAGAGGGGAGAGGAGAAAAGGTTAGTTTTGGGAAAATGGTTGAGATTTGTAGAATCTATCCATCTTTTGTGCAAGATTTTTATTTGCCAAGAAGAAGGGTAGGCTTCATGATACAGATTTAAGGTAAGAACCAAACCCTAGATTTCAATGATGTCAGTTAGAAACCATAATCCATCCATGGGTTTTGCTCATGGTTGGTTTAGGATGACTTTATAGAATGTTATCGAGGATTCTAAGGATTTGTTTTGAGATTTTGATTGATTTTTGGAGGAAATCGCGAAAAGAAGCAAACCAGGAGGTCTGGAGATCGAGCTCTCATGCCACAAACAGAGGAACCCACGCATAGGGCACCCACGCGTGGCGTAGCCTCTACGCAGCCAGGTCGCCAATAGGAGGCCAAGGCCAAAGGCCCTGGGCACGCGAGAGATATTGGTTACGCCGCTGCAGACATTTATCTCACACTGATAACTTGATATTTGTTTCAACATCTCTAGATTTCAGATGACTGATAGTTTAAAGACCTGTATTAAATGATTGTCATGTGGTTCAAATAAGATAAAACCTAATGAAGGTCAGGTCTCATCCTCCGCTTCACTGCTTGATATGTCTGTATATGTGATTGAAAAAGTTATTTACTTAATGTACGTGATTTAGCAGAATCATGAGGTGACCACCATCTGTAATCCCAGAGACTGAGTAAAAAAGAGCAGATAGATCAGTCTGTTCCATCCCTTCCCATCTGTCAAGATTTGAAAACTATTCTCAAATGCACAAAGAAAATCCTCATAGTTGATCCTCCATTGTAAATGCTGCATATGAAAAATTATATGAGTATTGCAAATGAGAATTTCTTTATATTAAATGTACATATTGTAATCGTATTTTGCTATATAGATTTTTAACACCCTTAATAGAATGTTAACCGCTAATTCAATATATGATAGATTGGTATACCATTAAGGGTCACTAGCAAGACGCGAATAAACGTATTGATGTGTCACTGGGATCCGTAGCCTGATCGTGATAGTAGAGCTCTTACGTAACCGATTTTTAACAACCAAACAAAGAGCCCCAAATGAACCGCACTGCGGTTATAAAAACAAAATGTTTTTATATCGACCGCAGCCTATGACTGCGCCGCATTTCGATATCATGTATATTGAAAACAAAGGTTAAATTCATTAAGGGCAGAAATGAATTGATTTGAGATTATCGACATATTGGAATTGAAAAGCATGCTTGAAAATTGAAATGAAAAGAGCATTGTGAAATGCATGATTTGGTTATGTTGATTTAGTTGTATATGAAAGTGTATATATTTGGATGATCAATGAACCATAAAATGATTGTATATGAAATAAGTATATGTATTGTATTGACATTGGATCATCTAAAAATTTGAAAGCTTTGTTCATTAAATCTTCAATGATCACTTAACCTGAAAACTAAAGAATGGAATCAGATGTAACCACTACATGAAAATGTTTAGCATTGGTTTTATCACGTTGTGCACGAGTGATTGATAGTGATCAATAGGAATGAAAGGCACTATGAGTGTCGAGCCATAGAGAAAGAATTTAAGGATATGCCCGACATATGTATCTACTCATTTATTTAACATTTATATTTTTGTAAAACAATTTCAATCTAAATATCTATTTTGTAAATCATTTTGAAAAGGCTTGATATGCCTTTATAGAAAGTTTACTTTTTGTATAAATGTAATGTTAATAGGCCTAGGAATTAAAATTGAATTTGTAAATGTTTAGCGGGCTTGCCTAAATTGAAATTCATCATGACGCGTATGGAATGATTTTGATAAAGTGATCGAGTTGGTAACTCGAGCATCCCGAGACCTAGCTTGGACCCGCCAACTGAGCCGGGCCTAGCGTGCTACATCATGAAAGTCAATGCGCCCGACTGTTGGTGAAAGCATGTGAGATTTATACCTTGCAATAGAGCCGTTGGGATATTATTTGATACAAAACACCCATTTGTTGCCCACTATTCTCGCCACAGGTCTCTGAGGGAACTGGCTGTTATTGTTCCGGTATAGAGAGCACCATTCTTTCTATATCGCTCGAACCCACTCTGGGATCTCGGAGTATTTAGCCACAAATGTGGTCTGTGGATAGCTGAATACGTAAGAGCCATATTCGGTCGACTGAGGATGGCCTTTTGCAGCAAAAAATTTGGTATGGGATGATGGTTTGAATGCTGTGGAAAGGAATGGCAAGGGTCGGAGGATGACGAGGTGAGGGTGGGGAGGGTGCTAGACCCAAATGTCAACAGAAGGAGAGGATTGGTCGGAATGGTGCATGGGTTTGGGATGTGTGTCGACTGAAGACTCGTAAGGATGGGAATTCAAGAGGTTCGAGGAGGTTGATGGTACGAGCGTTAGGATGCAGTCTACAGGAGGATCTCGGTGGGATGGGGATGATCTTGGTAGTTCAGGTGAGGTCGATGGAATGGGTAGGTGAGATGCAGCTTAGTGGGAGGACAGGTGGGGTGATGGGGAAGAATTCACATTCGGGAGGTTAGCGTGAACGCGTGGAAGACGTACTAGCTGTGGTGACTCGGACACTTCGATAGATCGAGGAGGTCGATCAAGATATGTAGGTGAGATGCCAGTCAAGTGGTGATTGTGACAGGCCTAGTACTAGATAACCGAGGAACGATAGCGGAGGCGTAGTTTATGGCTACCACCGGTGTGTGGAGATAGGTAAGACGGAACTAGATAATATTTCCACAAACTTCACATGACAGACACAAAAAATTTTATTTAGGATAGAGTCAAACAGAGAAAGGCACTTTGAGTATGAGTAACTCACAGGTGCAATAAGGATTGGATTTGGGATCCGCCAGGAAAGAATAAGGACACAAACTGGGCGAATGATAAACAATCAAGACACTGAAGCCTGATAGGTCGAGCTTGCGGAAACAACTTCTAAAAGAGGAACCAAGGGAAATTCCTAACTTTAGGCGTTCTATTAATAAATAGATAGTCATAGCAAAGGCATGATCGAAGGTGAGAGGGAGCATTGATGCAGAGAGTGAGACCTATTTTCGACAATATGCCGATGCTATCGTTCAAAATACCGATTATGCTCTAGAGTATGGAGTGTAGGAGATGGGCTATACCACGGGTCACGAGAATGACCATAATAAAATTTGCCTCCATTATTTGTGTAAAGTATTTTAATGGTGGTGGTAAAATAATTTTCAACAAGTTGCTTGAATGTGACAAAGGTTGATTGGACATCCGATTTTCGACGTAACGGTAATGCTAGATATACTTTCTACAATGGTCAACAAAAATAACATAGTAGTGAAAATCATCAGAAGATGAAACGGGTGAGGTCCAAACATCAGAAAAAATTACATCAAGAGGAGAGGAAAAGGTAATGCTTGATTGAGAAAAAACGAATTTCATGCTTTATTACGATGTTGCAGAGTGAAAGGAAACATAAATGGTCCTTAGGAAAAATATTTAGAAACACTTTACAAATCAGAAAAATATGTAAAGATGGATGATCGAGAAGACTATGCCACATGGAGATAATGGAAAATGAGGATCGAAATGAAGAAGACGGTAATTAAGGCGAAGACCGGGCGGGGACGGACTTCACCATTAATGCACCTCGCCTCTACGCTTACCCGCGGAACCATAGTGACTTCTCGAGTGATCATCTCGGCATTTTGAAAGAAAGTATAAAAATAGGACATTAACAAAGTTATCGACACAAAGGGAAAAGACCGGTCAAAGCTTCTGGGGACATGGCAGTACATGTAACATTGGTAACAATAAGGGGTTAGGCAGAGATGGAAGTGAAAGCGCTAATGTTGCGCAATAGATAAACCTATACCATCATGACGGTCGGGGTAGGTATGTAAAATTGCGTGAAACGTAGGCTCAGACGCATAAGTATACGATTGGAGTTTACGCAAGATAATGGTTAGTCAAGTGTCGCCCCACGCGTAAGTGTGCTAAGTAATCGACTTTACGCTTTAAATATTATCTGGACCTAAAATCGTAATGAATTCTGATTAATAAAAAGAAAAACTAATCCTATGTTATTTGCTAAATCAATTAATTATGAAAACTAGGGTTTTGCCATCACATGCCACACTCGATGGATTTTAACCTAAAAAGATTATTCATTAAGTATATTAATTGATTTACTATGACGGGCTGATCAGGCTCACAAGATATCTCTCGAGACATATCTGCTCATTTCGCCGTAGGGAAAATCAGATCTCACCTTAACCTCAGACTCGAAATTAAATGTTTAAACCCTTAATGTCACACTTGGAACCATGATATCTCTATTCGCCAATTGACCAAGTGTTGCTCTATTCATATCCTCGGGGTCATCTCGATCTCAAACTTCCTAAACACGCCCAATGTCACAAACACTACCATGTAAATAAAATACGTAGATAAAGCAAGTCGAGATAAAATCAACTATGTAATGAATGAAAACGTAATTAACCATTAATCCATCTCGAAAGTATCAATACAACAAAAATCTAGAAATAAACTAGAACACTTCTAAGTGAAAGAAAAGAATAAAAAAAAAGAGAAACATAGAAAGAGAATGAGAATAAACGACTGAAAGGAAAGCCCTATCTCATTTTCTTTCAATCTTCTTCTTCTTCAAGATTTTCCCTTCAAGATGTGTGCCTTAGGTGTTTCCACCCTAAGAGCAGGGCTTCTCCCACCTTAAAAAGCTCCAAAAAATCCGTCACAACCGCCTCCCTTCCGGCTTGGTTTTTGAGCTTAAACCCTTAATTATAAACAGCCATAAAACAAACCCTCTCGAACGTCGCAATGTCATTTGGAAAACGCCGATCGCCGGACTCCTTTATTTCGTGACTCTCTACAACATCGCGACGTTGGTTTCTCAACGCCGCGACGCTGTCGCCTCCCCTCACAGAACACAACTCAGAAGACCATAATTTTGACATCCAAACTCGATTTTGGTGTTCTTCTGTACTGCTTGGAAAGATATTGGAATCAGGTAATCTAGATATAGGAAGGAGAAACACTTTATAAATGATTATAAATACTGAATATATAAAATAATCCAACTGGTCACTTTTGATCTCTCTTCTCTTCTTCCTTCAACTACCAAGAGTCATAACTTGGTCATTTGAAGTCCAAAAGGAGTGGATAAGATCTCTTTGGAAAGCCTGAGAAGTCTCCTATCCATATATATCAATATTGTAGCCATTGGGGATCATTGTGTACCTTAAAACATCAAAACACAGTAGCTACTGTTGCATATGTTGTCTGTTGATTTTTAGGCTTTATCTCTTTGTTTTTTCTCCATATTGGCTCATGGTTAACCTAATCACAAATTGAAAATTTAGAGCATTAGATCACTTATTTATATAATAAAACTACTAAAAATATAAGCAAAACATAGGGATAAAATGAGTATAAAGTATACTCATCACACCCCTAAACTTAAATCTTTGCTTGTCTAAAGCAAAGGAAATGCAAACATAAAACAAAAACACAAAAATAGATGAGTATGAGTATGGTGCTAGTACAAGTTAAGAGAAAGCTTGGAAATGTTCTAAGAAAACATGTTAGCCAAAAATGGGATCCCAAAACATTTATCATCTCTAAAAGACGAGGCATTCAAATGGTATGTTGATCAAGACAAGTTTGCCCCTGCCTCAATAGATCTTTCCTAAAGGGACTAGGGTGTAAAATGATGTTTTTAGGTCTCAAATATAGACTAAGGTCCCAAAACACTCTTCAACTAAACTCAACTTCACTCTATTTGAAAGAAAATTAACTAAAATAGATAAGAATCAAGACTTTATTCAACAACTAAAACTAAAAAGTAGGAAGCAATGCTAAGGAGTTTTATAAAAGTGTCCATGTAGCGAGGATCCATTGGTAACTCCCCACCAATTGGTTAAGGGCACCGGCATTTGAAGGTTCTCCTCAAACCACCCGGGACTTCAATTCACTAAAACTAGCACTGATTAGGGTTTCTAATTAAAACCAAAGCACTTACTTGTGAGTAAACCCGCTTATTTATTTTTCTTCTTATCGTTTTCTTTTCTTTTTCCTTTAGGTTGGGGCATACCAATCCTCTTTATCGAGGTGTCCCATCACTATAAGGTCCCAAAGGAGTCTAATTTGAGAAAGAGGTTTGGAGCCAAAGTGTATAAATGAGACCAAGTGTGTGTGTGCATGGTAGTTTCATTAAGAAATGATATCTTGAGAAACAATGGGGCTATTCAAGCTAAGTCTCTCACAACTAAAAGATACACTCAAGTCCTAAATCAAACAAATGCAAAGGTATACAATATTTGACTAAGAAACAATTTAAGCACAAAACCAATGCATTCTCAAAACCATTACTAAGCACCAACCTAACTCATGTGAGACACAAAATAAACAAAAGAAAGAAAGAAAAAACTCATGCAAACGACAACCAAACAACTAAAAAGAAATAACTAAAACAGGTAAGGAGATACAAAAGCTGACTTGAAAATTTTTTTTCCGACCACCCCTTCCCTAAACTTGAATTAAACATTGTCTTCACGTGAAACAAAATAAGAATGGATAATGAGTACTCCCTCGAAGCTGATCAAGTATCCGGAAGGTTCAACGAATATGACTTGCTTTGGAGGCAAAGTTGTTAACAGGGATTAGACTTTAGTTCCAAATGAGAGGAGGCTTGAAAATAGGAAGCATATATGGAATGAAATGAGGGAGAATGCTGAAACTGATTTCCTAGTTCAAATTTTGTTCTTTGAACCTCCAAGATACTATAGACTTCCACTTTTCAAGATTCTCCACCTCCATAGCCAACTTGGAACTCCAAAAACATGAAAAACAACACTAAGAAACACAAGATCAAGCAAGAACATTTATTCACAAACAAACTTAAAAGTAACTAAAAAATAAAAAAAAAGGGAAAAGGAAATTTTTTTAACTTCGGTTGCCTTAAGAAGGTTTGCTGAGTCCAAATTTAGACTCTACCAACTACTGATATGTTGGTGATTCTTGCTTCCATCCTTCATGAGATGATAATCGTGCCTAACTCCAAAGAACTCGAGCACATACCTTCCAAGATCATTATTTTTTTATTTCTAATATTTACTTTGTCTCACAATGGTAATCTACAACTTAAAACTTAATAGTAAAATTCCTCCTGTCTTAGGAATAGGGGTCGTCTTCTCATTTTTCAACTCCTCATGCATCTTCTCCCATGGAGCCATCTCCAGAATAGTCTTTACAATTTCATCATTTATCTTTTCATGTGATTTCAGAGAAGTTGGCTCATCTTCCTTCACAACTAAGGTTTTCAAAAGTTTTACATCATTCTCCACTACTTGAAACTCCTCAAGTTCTTCATTACCTCTAGAAGTGATTTATTCATTGTAGCTCCAATTTTCTTCTTCTCAGATTCACCAAGAGTGTATGGAAAACTTCAACGGCCCTTCAAAGGACAAGCCATTATCTTGTTCTTTCATTTATTTTGCCACTAGTTCTTCTATACTCATGCTCTCCTCTTCTTTAGGTTGTTCTTTCTCAAATGTAAGTTGAGTACCAAGAGTGGCCATTGGAGCCATCTTTTCTTTCAAGCTCTTGAATGGCGAGTCGAATTTTGAATGATAAATTTTTGTCAATTCCATGAATTGAACTTGAGATGTTGCACATTTATGCATGAACTCTTTCAAATTCAGCCATGGCTACCTCTAACTTTGTCATTCTCTCCTGTGGAGGTTGACTTATCTCATTTGGATCAAGAAACCTAGGCAACCCAACTTGAGAGTGGTCCATTTCAGCCATTGATCTTGAAAACTTAGGTTGTTCCATGGTAGATTCATCTTGAGTTCTTCTTAATTCATCCATAGCTTCTTCAAGGCTTGATCTTTGGACTTGTGGAGATTGAAGAGTGTTATATCTTGTATTCCATGAGGTGCTAGGTCAATGTTGTCAACTCGGATTATAATTGTTCCGATATGGGGTACCTCTATACTAAACTTGAGCCATGTGCATATGTGGGTTCCCCACTTGATTTGTCACTCTTTGATGATACTCATTGTCCATTTGCCTCTTTCCTAGTTGTTGATTAAGAAGAGCCAATGAATTTGTCAACTCGATGAAAGGATCCATTGTGATTTAAACTTTTGCTTATCTTTGCCCTCTACGTAATATATTTGTGGTTCTCTCTGCTCGGGATCAAAAGGAACTAGTTTGCCTTGACCTTGTGTTCGCATGCACATAGATTAACCTCTTGAAACCACAAACAACCAACAATAGAGACCAAGCCACAAGCACTAATGTAAAATGGGTAAAATAAAATAAAAAATAAAAAATTGATCCAAAGTAATATTTGGTGCGCTGTTGTCAATATCAACACAAAAACTTCTCCCCGGCAATGGCGCTAAAAACTTGACAGGCTCGGGGTAGGTGTGTAAAATTGATGTGAAAACGAGGCCTCGTAGAGCACATGCAAGTATACGCCGCACAGTTTGATGAGGATAATGGATAGTCATATCGTCCTACAAGGAGAAGTAGGCCGAAAATCGACTTTACGCTTAAATACATTCGACCTAAAATCGTAATGACTCGATTAATAAAAAGAAAAACCAATCCTATATTATTTGCTAAATTAATTAATTATGAAAACTAGGGTTTTGCCTTCACCTACCACAGTCGATGGATTTTAACCTAAATAAATTATTCATTCAGTATATTAATTGATTTACGCTGACGGGTTGATTGTGCCTACAAGATATTCTCTCTCAAGATATATTTCCCTATCTCATTAGTAGGGTGTATTGCATCTCTGCTTCAACCCTGGACTCTGAAACGCTTAAATGTTTAAACCCTTAATGCCACACTTGGAACCGAGATATCTCTATTCGCCAATTGACCAAGTGTTGCTCTATTCATATCCCTGGGGGTCATCATCTCTCGATCTCAGACTCCTAGAAAAAACATGTCAATGTTGGCCAAACACTACCATGTAAATAAAATACAGAGATATAGCAAGTTGAGATAAAATCAATCCATATAATGAATGAAAATGAAATTAACCATTAATCCATTCGAAAGTAGCAAGGCTATAACAAAAACCTAGAAATAAATCTAGAACACTTCTAAGTGAAAGAAAAGCATAAAAGAAAAAGAGAAATAAAGAAAGAGAATGAAAATAAACAATTTTGAGTGCAAGTGCCATCTCCTTTTCCTCAATCTCCTTCTTCTTCAAGCTTTTTCCCTTCAAGATGTGTACCCTAGGGTGTTTGCACCCTAAGAGAGGGCTTCTTCACCTTCAAAAAGCTCCAAAATCTATCACAAATTCGTCTCCCCTTCCATTTTTCGGGTTTGAGCTTTAAAACCCTCAATTATGGGCTAAAAATGGGCTAAAAATCCACCAAAAAACCAACCCCGAACGTTGTGATGTCGTTTGGCAACGTCGCGACATCGGACTCCTCTATTTCTGCACTCTCTGCAACATCGCGACGTTGGTTCTTATCGTCGCGACGTTACTGCTACTCCCCTGTTTTTGCACCATCTTTGTAAGGCCATAACTTTGTCATCCGAACTTTGATTTTGGTGTTCTTGGTACTGTTGGAAATATATTGAAGTGTAGAATCTAGATATGGCAAGTAAAAACACTTTATAAATGATTACAAATACTAAATATACAAAATGATCCAACTGGTCACTTTTGTGCTCTCTTCTTGTAAACCCCCACATGTCTAAACTATCAACAATCGTCCAATTAGTTTCATTTTACATTTAACGTCTCTGTTTACATCCTAAATCAAATTACAAGAATAATAAGTATAGAATAATCAAGAAGTCCGACAGACTACCTTTCACCAATTTGACATAACTCTTTGTTGGAAAGTCCAAATGGCACACCATTATTTCTTTTAGAACCCTAACTCATGCATCTTTCCAACCATATAGGTAACACATATTAGAAATACTTGAGTTTCAACTAATATTCTCCCTGCTTAATCAAAAATCAATCAGTTCTTTGTAGTAATTTTAATGTCATGTAACTCATTTTTACTAATGTAGTTTTGAAATAAACTAGTAGAAACAAATTCTTTTTAGGTTGAAATAATATTTAAATTTAATCCAATAAAACCCTGACAGAATATGATAATCAAACTATGATCATAAAACAATACTGAGAAAACCAAATTCATGAAATAGTGAAAATCTAGGTCGCTGTGGTTTAAACCCATTTTCCTTATTTCCTCTTTCACTCCACTCCCACCCCCTTACTAATCTGGCACCACTTGCAAGCCATAGAAACCATTCGAGAGGAAGAAAATGGGCAAGAAAAACAAGAGATCATGGGTTAATTTATATCAGTTAAAGATCTTCACAAACCAGTGACTTCATGAATAGTTTTCCCTACTCACCCACACTATATTGGGTATTTATATATGTATATTTGGGCTACCACAAGTTATATATTTATGATATAAATCTATTCTCTCTTATATTTTTCTAAAGATTTATATGCTTTAAACAAAGTATGATTGACACTATAAATCTTTTTCTTGTCTCATGTCCCATTATTTGCGAATGATAGATTTTCTTTCTCTAATGTGTTCTTTTTGGGATTGATTTCTAAATCATAGTGATTTGTGTCGAGTAGAGGTATTTAACGTGTTACTTAATTCCTTGTATTCTCCTTAATTGTTTATTGAAATTGTCTCATAACGGATTTTGTGACCTGAAGCGTTTTGCAAATCTGGGATTTATGAACCATTAGCAAATAAGTGACTTTAGTTGGTCGTGATATATTCCTGGTTTGGCTGCTGAATAGTGATTGGGTATAGAGGTCCTTGAAGGATGCTCAATCAATCCTCAAGAGGTCCTCACAGATGCTCTAGAAACACTACCATGCCAGTGAGAGGTACCTTGCAGGATACCAATTCATTCCTCAAGAGGCCCCTAGGATTTATTGGAAACACCTGCCCACGAGTGAGAGGCCCCTCGTATGTCAAGCCATTCATCTCGTGAGGTCTGTGGTGGCGATGTTTGAGAAACGAAGATAACATGAGGTGGAGGCTGCACTAAGTACGCGCATCGGCCAAAGAAAAACCTTGAGGGGCAGGGTTACTGCAAGATGTCGCCTCGCCCAAAAGAATTACTCCAAAATTATGCTGGGCGGTGGAAATCTGCTATTATTTCTTTTTACGTGTTGCTCGTTCATTCATTTAACTACTGTTTTATTTTACATAAACCTGAGATCTATTTGAAATGTCACTATTTTATGTCAAATTGTATGTCTATATTATTGATTAGTGCCCATAAAGTGCTATTTTGAACCCTATTTATTATAGGTTTTGAGTGCTTTTTGTGAACTAATCATTCTACTCTCAACTTCGATTTGCACATTAAGGTCCCTACTTATTCATCGATCGCATTTTGTATTAATTTTGTAGTTTTTGCAAGCTAATTATGCCAATTGCTGAGCCTTATCCAACATGAAGAATTCAGTCAAACCCAGATTTGCAGACAGAGACCAAAGGAAAGAAGAGGGCAAACAAAACTTTCAAAACAAAACTGAGCACCCACAGAATTTTGCAAGGTGGCGAAATCGCTCCCGCCCGCCACACATTCCATCCCGCTCCCACTCGCTCACTTCTCACACACACTGCCTCACGCCCGCTTGCACTTTTTGAATTTTTTTGTTATTTTTTATTTGCTTCCTAAATTACCCCTTTTGTAATAGTGATAGTTCATTTAACTGGCACTTTATTATTCTCGCCATTTAAGCCATCAGAAACACCATGAGAGGGACGCTTGGCTGTGAACAAAACTGAAGGCCCAGCCTTCTTCTGCTTTTTCCATTTTCTTCCCTTTTCTCCTTTCGGTTACAAAACACCTCTGAGGATGTAAACTGGAGATAATGAGTGTTTCAAAGCCCTTTTCCTTGGAGTGAAAGGCTATCGGGTAGGGGATAGAGGCAATCGGTGGGCTTTTCCATGCTTTAACTGAGGTATTTTCTACCATTTATGGTTTCACGAACGTAGGGCTTAATCCCTTCGTCGCTTTTAAATGATCAATATTTGATAAGATTCGGGGTTCGATGTTTATCGTTAGATCCATTAACAATAATGTTAGTTACCATCTATGGGTTATCAAAGGCGATTCAAGGATATTTTTATTTTCCAAATTAATGATCTCTTCGTATCACCTAAACGTTTGATTTTGGTGTTTTTGTGGTTCATTGTATACTTATTGTTAGATACGTTGACATTAATTAGTTATCAGCCATAGTTGTTGGAAAGTGAGTCAAGGTAGAGGCACCACCGCTCCAACACCATCAATGGAGAAATACCACTTCAAAGACATACTGAAATGGCTACGCTAAATGAAGAACCGGCTTAGGAGATTTACTATATGTCATCCTCCCTAACGCGGCAAAGGACCCTCGCAACTCGCTGCTCCCAATACCCCAGCCCAGTGACCTAAACACTATAAGGAATTCGGCTTACATTTTAACTTGTTTTTATTTTCAGTTTTAAACCATCAACTCCCCTGTTTTTACCAAAACCCCAAAATCCAAACCAAATTCACCATTTTGAACCTCACTGTAAATCATTTGTACGAAGAAAACCCATCCCTGTGTTCGACCCTAGAGTCAAGTATATCAAGCAAAGAGCTTTGCTACGACAAATAGGGAGGAATTTAGGATATAAAATTTTGTTGATTCGATCACCCTACCGTAAGGCAGAATCAATTATATTAAAAGAAAAAACAGACCGACCATTTTTCACAATCCCTCTAAACCCTCGTCTCGAGCCGTATGACTCCTTTCACGTGCTGTGGCTTCACCCCCAACATATGACCCTTTTCAGATTTTACCCTTGAGGAGGAGGCGAGAGTCAAGGAACTCGTGCATTGGGAGCCTTACTCGAAGCGAATCTAAATCCTGAGGTTCATCAGGTGAAGGAACTCATCTTAGACCATAGAGCGAGGAAGGAGGCCATATCCTAGCTTATTTTCCGGTTTTGTAATATTCTGGATAGAATAACTAGTTTTGTATGTGTATAGGAGAAGTTTTGTAATAAAAAGCTTATTTTTGACTATCATAAATGTTATGCTTCAAATTTAGTATTGCCTCGCATAATATATATATATATATATATATATATATATATATATATATAGAGAGTATATATAGAGAGAGCAGAGAGAGAGAGAGAGAGAGAGAGAGAGAGAGAGAGAGAGGCAAGAAGAGGAATTTACTCAGCTTATGAGAGAGCCAAGGTGTAGAAAGGCCTAAAACAAAGAATGTTTATTGTTTAGGTCGTGGACAGTTTCGGTCGCTGACATAGTTTTTTTGCCCTATGTCATAGGGGTCTCCTTGTGTCTCAACATAGTTCTCAGTTTTCTTGCTAATGGAAATTGTCTGCAATATGGCCTCAAGATAGGTGGCACAAAAGGATGTGCCTGGGTCTTAGCCGAGATTCTAGGTCATGGCTGCAACTTCCCTTGTCGAGTAGAGAATTGTCAAGACTGAAAGGTTTCTAGTCAAGGATATATGTTTTATGCATTTGATAAGAGTTTTGAGGTCGTACTAGGCTAAAGGTGTCGCGGGAGATTATAGCACTCCTCGGGTCACAAACAGACTAGCTATAAAGAGATCTTCATGTTGTGATAGGCATGCGTTGTCGTGATGTGTAAAAGTTGTTGGTTAGGCTACTCCATGTTACTTACGTACATGGAGGTTAGAAGGTTTAGTGTCACGACAGGACTTTCCGTGTTGTGACAGAGATTGTCTTAACTAGGGGATATTTTGGTCGCAACATAGGCTTTTAAGTCGCGATAGAGAACGGGCGTGAAAGAAAACATCATGTCGTGACAGAGTTTTTCTATGTCACGACAGAGGACAAAGGCAGTAAGGAACTTTATGTCACGATAGGACTTTTCCCTATCACGACAGAGAGGTGTGTGTCGTGTTCAGGTCCTCGACATGAAAATTTTAGGTCACGACAAAGTTCAATGGCGGTGTTAAGATCCAAGTTGGCGATGGGAGTTCATCGATGTCGGATAGGAACAACATACAGAGTGGCAAGCCTACGCGATAAGGCACAACTCTTGTGAAAGAGCTAGCATCCAAATGACACGCCTCAGCCCGCACACGACAAAGACAGCAGGCGCTGATAGAGTTATTCTGTCGCTTACGCAGGACTTATCAAGATCGACTCTACATAAAGTGTTTAACAAAGGCATTGTGTTGTGCACTCGTTTGAGCAACTATTCACTGACACTGCTCACACATGGTTTCCAAATTTGGTTTCCAATTCAAAGGGGGACCCAGACACTAAAAACATGATCCCTGTAGATTTGGGTGTTAACACTTCTCTTCTTCCTTCAACTATCAAGAGTCATAACTTGGTCATTTGAAGTCCAAAAGGAGTGAAAAAGGTCTCTTTGGAAAGCTTGAGAAGTCTCCTATCCGTCCATATCAATATTGTAGCCATTGAGGATCATTGTGTAGCTTAAAACATCAAAACATAGTAGCTGATGCTGCATGTGTAGTTTGTTGATTTTTAGGCTTTATCTCTTTGGTTTTGCTCCATATTGGCTCATGGTTGACCTAATCACAAATTGAACATTTAGATCATTAGATAACTTATTTATATAATAAAAATACTAAAAATATAAGAAAAACATAGAGATTAAATGAGTATAAAGTATACCCATCACATCACTAGTAATAACACTGTTAGAGGTGGTATGGACCAAGGCCACAGCAATATCCGGTCACATGGTGGTGAGAGGCACCAATCACCATCTAACCAAGAATACTAAAATTAGGGTAATGAACCATGCAGGGCATGTGCGTATCACAATCCAAAGGCTAGTAAGGGTGGGTGAGGGAAGAGAGGAAACAGTGAAGGGAGAACTTGATCATCGAAAGGTGAGCGGCCCGTTATACCACAAATTTGACAAAGTCTGAGGCAAAGAACTTACCCGAAACAGAAGGGTGGAGTTTGAAGGCCGCAGCAATGGAGGAGGAGTTGCAGTACGCTCTCTGGGGCCGGGTGGCGTAGAGTCCAAGAATCGCTGGTGACCTAAGCATGGGTCCATCCTCCGCGCTGTTCAATTAACGATGATGAAGGGCCAACATAACTACAGAGGCTAGAGGGAGGCGGGTGTCATGATGAACCAAACTTCTATCAAATTTCAGAACTAAGTAGTGCCTCAAATAATTCCTCGTGATCAGAGTGATCCCAAGCTTGTATATGGATATGTGAGCGAGTCAAGTGTCCAACAAAACATGGATGGAGAGCTCATCAAAGTCAACAAAGACATAAGGGTAATAGAGTCAATATCAGGCTTAACATCTGGTACATAGCTGGTACATCAGACACTTGGCCGAGATCCGCAAAATTCTCAAGGACATCGTCGATCCATCACTGAAGGAGACACGCCTCTTTGAGATAGTCCGGCTTACAGCAGATGTGGCGATGTAGATATGAGTTGGGCATTAAGGTGGCAGACTAATTCCAACAAATCGTGATCGAGAAGCACCGACTGGCAGCCAGAGAATATGGTTCGGATTGGGAGACATGGCGTCGAGGCGTCAACGAAGCTAAGTAAATCATACACGAATAGGAGAGACGTGAATTGGAGCCACCAAGCGGAATGATTGGTGGCTGTGAGTTTTAGTGGTCCCTGAACATTGACATTAAGAACAATTAGATTCCTAGACAAATCAGTCCTATTCAAGACTATCGGACTCAAGGAGACACAAAGGTAGTGGTGAAAGAGGATTCATCAACCATTGAGCCCAAGAGCATGTGATCGGCAGAGCATGATGGGTGGCAGCGGCTAGGGTTAGGGTTTGTTTTGCTATTAAGCTTGGCGCTTTGATACCATATTATGAAAGAGACTTTACTATTATTAAGAGAGTTTAGGTATGCATATATAAATAAGGACAAAGAAGTAAAAACATAAATCCAATAAAAATGAAACCCTAAAATACTCTAATAAATACTAACTTGTAGACATCACCAAAACCTCCCTCCCCAAGTTTATTTTCTGCACTAAAACTTTTTGTTGTAGCTTTCAAGTCTCTGGAACTGTAATTAACTAGGCCTCGCAGCTCAGTTGCCGCTAGTATATCACTTATCATGAATGCAAGCCTAGTGGAGAGAGGTTATTGAATGTTATGACTAATATGAAAGAAAAATATTTAGGCTATGTTTGGTTCCAAGATATTTGAGGAGAAAGGAAAGGAAAAGTAACTAGAGAGGAAAAGTAAAAATAAAGTAGAATTAAATACGGACATAATATTTTTATTTTCTATTTTAGAACTATTTTATTTATTTTAACCCATCAATATAAAGTTCAATGTAATTTTTTAATTAATTTTATTTATATTTGATTTTCCTATATATTTTTCACGAGACAACCAAATATAAGAAAATCAATTTTCTTAATATTGTTTGTCTTTCGTACTATCTAAGAACTAAACGTAGTTGTGTACCCGTATTTTTTACGTGTGTCCTCACTCGATGACGAGACTCGCTTTTTTTTTTTTGTGAAAAAAAATATTTCTTTTAAAAAATTAGAGTCGTCACTTATTTTGTTATTTTTTTTTAATAAAGGAAAACAAAATAAAAAATAAAAATCTTGTGTGACCCTTATTTAGGAAAAGACATGTCTGTGAAAAACCAAGTCCAAATCTGGAAATCATATTACCTATCATGAAGGTACGGTAGTGAGATATAGCACCCCTCTAAGCCCTTATAAAAACAGTCTCTACTAAATATGTTTAGGGAACGGTGAGAATTAATTAATTAATTATGAATACCGAGAAAAATAATCACATGAATCAATATACATAAAATAAATAAATTTTATTCACTTATAAAAGATAGATCCAATTTTATTTATAAGAAAATTATTTGCATTTATTTTATAAAAATATTTATTAAAAAAATCAATTTTGTTAAAAATATTTATTTAACTAATTTAGAAAGGAAATTGAACTTACAACTTTATTTAGAAAAAAGAATTTTTTTATTATTTGAAAATTGATTTTAAAATTATATTTTAAAAAATAAACAATCTTATTTAAAAATAAATGAATGAAGGACTTTTACTAAAAACAATATCTTAAATTTTCCTTAAAACAAATTTTAAATTCTTTATTTAAAAAAAAAAGTCATCTTTCTAGTTTTCTTTTATTAGAGAAAAAAAAATTTATTCGATGAAAAGAAACATATTATAAACTTGATTTGTTAGCTTAAAATTATTGAATTATTCTTTTTATTAACATATAAATTATAAAACTGTATGTTTAATTTTGTGTACAACCAACTAATGTATATGAAAATGAATTTACAAGAATATAAATAAAAATATGCTTAAAAGGTCATACTTGTAATTTACAGTATTCCCGAGTCTTTTTTCAAATTCGTTCCTCCATGTGTCTTGAATCCATACTCGATCAGCAAAAGTAGTAAGAATGAGCCACATGCAAAACAAAATAAACCCAAAAGAGAAATGACATCAAAGTAGGAAAAAGGGAGGGTTAAGTAATTAAGGCAAAATAAATATTCAATTATAATAATAATAAGCTCAACAATAATATATAAACTTATCCAATTACTTTCATTCATGCTAATGGTTATCAAATTATTAAATAAATTCATATACAAATATCAAATATGTCATTAAACTAAGTCCATAATTTTATAATAATAATTAACATAAGAACATACTTTAATAAATTCACAATCAAACAATTTTTTTTTTTATCAATTAACAAGCTTAATTTAATTTAAAGTTCAATATCATGACATAATATTTCAATTTCATATATATAACCTAAAAACATAATAAACCTAAATATGTCAAATTTATGGCTAAAACATACACAAATTATACTTTGCTCAATATCTACCAATAATACTAATGTCATATCAATTAACGAACTAATTTAATACTCAAAGTCTAAATTTAAAAATTAATTATTAATACATAAAAACCAAGTTTATCTAATATATATTAATAACACGATAGGTCCCACATTATTCAGAGCCCAAATTTCTTAATAACATAATTAAACACATGAGAAAATATAATATAACCAAATATGCGTTAAGCAGCTCAAAATGTAAAAATAATTTTAGGAAGGAATTTACACATTTTTTAAAGACTTAAAATGAAGAATGGATGGATGGTCACCACAAATGACGGGTCGCTAGTTTGTTTGTCGGTCTGAAACTACTCCTCTCATCAACCACCACCACCATATCTCCCACTGTAATCAACAACACCACCAACCTCGCTTCTTATCTCGTCGCTTTCTCTTCAAATTCACCGACTACATATAAGAGAAAATAGAGGAGATGGAGATTCACTGATCATGAAATGTGAAGAAAAGACTCTTGAGTCTTTATATTAAAACCTATGCAATACAAGTATAAGAGGAGGCCTTATATAGGCTAGGCCATACAACCCTAGAAAATACAAATTATAATCCCATGAAAATACAAATTATAATCCTAGGAAATTACAAATAAATATAATAATATAATAATCTATCATCCCCTCAAACTCATGGTGGTTTAAGAGAAACCATTCTCGAGTTTGGAAGGAAGCTCAGTGTTCCTAGAGGAAGTGGTTTGGTGAATATATCAGCTAACCGATCCGGTAGAAATAGACTCAAGTGTGAGCTCACAGATTCTGCTAGTAATGCATTTAATTTAACTAAGTGACAATCAATCTCAATATGTTTAGTACGCTCATGGAAGACATCATATGAGCAATTTCACTTCGATTATCACAAGAAGTTTAGTTGTAGGAACACCAACACCAAGATCCCCAGAGTAACCAACGAATCCAAATAAGTTCACCAGAGTAGCTTCCAGCACTTATATTCCGGGCTCGGCCGGAACGAAAATTCACCGCTTGTTTCGCTTCTCCAAGAGGAGATAAGAGAATCAACCGTGTAAGAAAACACATCCCGTAGTAGATCGACGATCGCAAGATCACCGCCCAATCTCGCATCATCCGAATATGCCCAAGAGTTAACGCGAAGAATGAATAAAAAAATTTAAGACCATCAAATATGGTGCCTTTCGTATATCAAGAATCTCCGAGAACACGCATAATGAGGAGACCAGGCAATCATAAACCCGTCTGACTACATGAATTCCATAGGAAATATCAGGTCGAGTAACAGTGAGATAGATTAGACTCCCAACAAGCCGCCTATGAGAGCAGATCGATAGTGACTTCGCCATCATAAGAATTGGTACACAGTTATGACTTAGAACAGTGTCAATTATCTGCCATCACGAGCACGTCAGAACTGATCACATATTTAGTCCAAAGATAATAATCATCATGGCAGAAGAAACTCAATCAGCAGCAATTGAGGCCAGATTCATTTCAACCACGAAAGGTTTAGATCTGGAACTCGTGATATCTCACTGTAATAATCATATCATCAACATACAAGAGGAGAATAGTAATACCATGACCGTAATCGCCTCGTAAAAGAGCCGTATCAAAAGCGGAACCCGAAAACCATGCCGAGAGATAGGAATCAACTTTGCAAACCATGCCGAGGAGCTTGCTTAAGCCTAGCAAAGTGCTCGTAGTCGAAATATCGGCGAGGAACCCCTGAGGGTGAGTAAACTAGGAAGCTTCATATAGACTTCCTCTAAGAGTTCACCATTAAGAAAAGCATTTTTGACATCCATCTGAAAGAGTGGCCATTTGCGAGCCGTAGAAACGACAATAAGAGTTCTCGATTAAGAAAGTCGGTTTCGCCGTGGAGCAAAAGTCTCCTCATAAATCAATCCATACCCCGAGTAAAACCTCTCGCAACAAGGCGAGCTCAGAAGGACACGCACAACCGGGACAGTCTTGATCTTATAAACCCATTTACAACCATACAGATTTTCCGCAGGGGAGATCAAACTGCATCCAATGTTCCAGCTTTTATGTAGTGCATCTAACTCTCTTCTTCATAGCTGTCGTGGATAAAGGGTTGGGAGAGCTCCATGAAAATTCTCGAGGTTCCCGGAGAGAGGCGAGGCAGGGGTGCTAAATGAAAGTCACGAAGGTGAGAAGGAAGAGCAGCCACCACGGGAACGATGAAGTGCATGAGAGTCGGCACCGTAAAGAGGGATCCACGCTGGGGCAAGATTGGGCACGCCGATGATCGGTGCGGGAAGCTCATCAGATGCATGAGAAGGAACATCAGTAATATAAGGGGGAGACTCAGACATAGAGGTGGGAGACTTCTCAGGAAAAAGGTCAGGGAGAGGATCGATAGAGGGAATAAGGGAAACAGGAACATGAGGTAGTTGGTAAAACATTTTGTGTTCCTAAAAGACCACATGCCGAGAAACACGAAGACGTTTGCTAATAGGATCATAACACCTATAACCTTTTTGACCTATTTCATACCTAAGAAAACAACACAAATGAGAACGAGACTGAAGTTTGTTTCTTTCATGATCATGAAGAAGAACAAAACAGACACATCCAAAGACTCTAAGTAAGTTATAGGAGGGAGAATAACCAAACAAATGTATCATAAGAGTTCGACTCAATAATGGAGAAGACACTAATACGGTAAATCGTAAGAGCAAATTTCCAAACCGAGAAGAGTGGTGTTAATGTAGCACGAACAACATCAAGAATATGACGCAGTGCTCGCGTCACCCCGCTTATTTGGCATTGTAATGTTCTGATATATAAACGTTAACAAGATCAAATTGATTGATTGTATAAATTCACATTATATTCTGGCATTATCATATCTAAAACTGATAGGTTGAAAACTGTTTGAAATCATTTTGGTAAAGTCACGATATATTTGATAAAGTTTAGAACGAATTTTTTTAAGAGATAATCCAAGTATATCGAAAATCATCCACAAAATAACAAAGTAACGGACCCACCCCTGAGTAAATGGGAGAGGGGCCCCATACATCGAATAAATAAGATCAAAAGAAGAAAGAGCATGAGAAACATCATATTAAATGGTAAAGCAAGAGCTACTAAATTGACAAGGCATACAATCAAAACTCTTATTATTTGAAACCGAACCTAACAAACCCCTGCAACTAGTTGTTTAACTCTGTGAGATAGATGCATGACCATGAGAATGCCATAAAGCAAGAGAAGAAGTACTGTCGAGATTTAAACAGAAGCAGAGAGACGAGGAGGACGTATAAATGAAGAAAGATTGAGTCAAACAACTTCACCTTACGCGGTCCCAACGATTCATTCCGCTCCGAGGTAACTCGCACACAACCACACCAAGAGGAAAATGTTGAAGAAAAACCAAGTTCGAGTTGCCCAACGTAGCAAGATTATGAGGAGTTTAGAACTGCAAACATTGGAAATGCATACGATGGTGTGGTGAGACAATAAGATGAGAGATATGCATGGGAGAACCATTTGCGCAGAAGGGTAGGAGAGAAGTGGTATGTGTGTAGCCGCACAACACAGAGAAGAGCCACATGATCATAACGCTTAATCAAGAAGCCACGAGATGCAATTTGATATTAAAGATGTTGTTGGATGCATGGAAGATGGAAGATGAACTCGACAACTCATATATCCCCAGAGATATATAGATAGGCAGACTTCGTACTCGAACGGGACCCCACAGCTAATAATTCGGGATCGGGTCAAAGCAAGAAGAACAATATAATTACTTACAAGTGTAATGTTTCAAAAAGAATGACCTTTATTCTTACGTAAACTGGCAGATAAGAAGATTCTCTTATTGTTATGTTTGCCTAACATTATTCCCTTTCGCTTTTGGAAAGAGAGTAGGTGAACTGGATGTATGAAAGCAAATACAAATAGTGGTCAGAGCAGTAAGAACCATGGTTTGATAGAATGGTCTGCACCAAGACTTAGTCCACACAACCAACTTATGAATAGCTTAAGAGATCACAAAGGATCCTGACAGAATATGACTTCGCCAATTCAACTCATCACGAAGCCTGACAAAACTGAAACACCTGTTCACATGTCAAAACCAATTTGGTGTTAGCACTGGAGAGAATCGTTCGATGCAATTAATGATCCCATAGATTTCACTTACTGTGATATACAAAGATCCGCCACTGCTCCCACTGACCTGATAAAGTTCGCGTGCAGCTTGAAGCCAGGTGCACCACTTTCACCAGCATACCGAACAAGTAATCCTAAACTTCTTCGCAATATCAATGTTGCCAAACTCACTGGCATCACGATGAAAAGATGGGCAATAAACTATGGATGATCCGATGATTAGCAACTTTCCCAACTCTCAATCCAAATGGCTGCTTTCCTTTTCTATATAGACAAACTTCTCATAATATAGTTACAAGAGCCTTACACTTCTCTTGCATCCATGTCATTTGGATAAGTTTGCTTGATAAAATAATTTTCTCTTAATGTTCATGATTTAAAGGTAAGGGTCAAGTCTATGACACTGCAAGTGCACAAGTCATACAAGTAGTAAAATCTGAATATAAGTCTAGGTATCATTCCCACAAAGATTGGCAACGAATTAAAGATCAACTACCCCAACTAATAAAATTCCATACTATTTGACCAAGAACTTAGGAAAAAGTTTATCAAACAACAAAATTAAAGATTCTATAATATTAGAATATTATCAAACTAGTTAAACAAAAGTAAATGAATAAAGCAACAAACTGTAATTTATAAAGATTGAATCAGCTTCTGAGAAACGAAAACTATCAATGAAATATAAATAAACACAATTCACGAAAAGTACATTAATCCATTGTCATGGATGATCCGGCTTTTTGTCTATGATTTCACTGTTGAATTGATTTCTCCATATTCACCGACAGATATCCTGCTTCTCAGCTGACAAGATCCAACCAATACCAGATTCAAACATTCAAGATCAGTATTTTCTGAGATTTCACACCATTTCCCAGTTTACGATCGTACCTTTATTTTTCCTTCTCGTGATTTTCGCAGCTTCTACCACTTCACTTGGTGGCTCAACCTGTGATTCATGGGTTCGCCCCTTTCCTCGATTAGATCTCGTTACACGGGTTAGAACTTACCTGGACAGAACTCTCTGATTATTTATATCGTTAAATACACCCCTCCAACTTCTAATTATGGTTTAATGAGATTATCAAAATGAACTCTGAGTCGTTAGTCATTAATGGTAGTCTAGCATACCCGTAAAGAATACTCTCACTAGGAATCTCCACTTCGTGTCACCTGCAGGGCATCGTAGATATTTCCGAAAGATACATTCTCAACTCAGTATTCTAAGAGACTACTATCAAATTTATCACCAAAAACACACTAATTAAGTAAAAACCAACCCAAAAAGTAGTTCTCCATATTTAAAAGAAAGATCAGAACTAATGTAAATTCAAATTCCACAAAGCCGCCAGACATCGTGACGCGGGTTTCAAGAATGGAGGTACCAATACGTGATAACCATCTAATGGCAATATCAGGTATTAGAGAATAAACAATTTAAATTTGTTCATAATCATAAATTTTCGCAAGAATACAAGAAAATAATAAATAACCAGTTTACTCGCCTCTCATATTTATATCAACCGTGAAGAAATAAACTAAAAATAAAAAGAAATAAAATCTATAATTCGCAATCGATACATCAGTTCCTCCTTTCCTTTCTCTGGTAGTGAAGACGGAAGCTACTT